>CM053586.1:338413644-338531600 GCA_028646515.1 Pseudochirops corinnae | reverse complement strand
CGCTCAACGGCTGCCCAGAGTCTTGTCTGGCTGAATCACACAACTCTTTCCAAAGTGAGCCCCCTGTTTCTGCGTATCTTTAGGTCAGTGCTAGAGGAAAGAGGTTATTTGTCTAGGAAGGTTTCTTTTTGAAAACTTTCCCTGTGTCTATCCCTGGGATGAGTTTTTTTCTTTGTCTCATGGAAAAGTAGATCTTTCACTCTGGTTATGAGGATGAGATTGACTCAGTCTTTCTTTTTCTGTAGGAGTTTGTTTCTTGGGTTGGAGTGACCTCTATATCTATCCATTTAAACCAAGAGAAAGTCAAGGAAATACAGACAAATTGTTCTTGTCACTTCAAAAAATCTGAATGATGTCATGTCATAGTTCAGCCTCTAGTTCGTAAAAGATAATTATTTCCATACAGGAATAGGAAATTTTTCTTCCTCTCCTCTTTGTGAGAATTTCTTGACCTGAGTCCAGCTTTGACTCCCTGGACCCCTCAGGTGTCCCTGGCCTTCTGGGCTCTGCCGTTAGCCTTCAATGGGATGGGAAAGGAGGGAGGGGCATGCCACCTGTCTCTTGATTTCTCAGTATGTGGGAATAGTTAGGGACCAGAGTGATCAGCTGGTTTCTGTCTTCGGATTCTCTTTGTGACAGATGTTCTTGGTATAAGGTTGCTGAAACAAGACTCCAGAAGGCTGATCAGTTTTCCTCTGTTTCCTCAACCTCCATCTTCCTCATTAAAGCCCTAATTAGATGTTCTTGGAAGGGCGTCTTTGTGCAGCCCAATTTATGCCCAACACAAGCGGCTAATTTGTAGAACTGAGAGTTGGTCCAGATGATATGCTGTCCCTTGAGGGGTCTAGCACAGACTAGATAGAGGATGGCCTCCTAGGTATGTTAGAGCAGGGAGTCCTATTCGGTTTTGGGCCTAACTGGATGGATTCTGATGGTCCTGCCATGGCTGTGTTCCTTGATTCCAGCTAGGAATCCTATGGAAGCCTCCCTGCAAGATAACCAGAGATGCAGAAGAATTAGGAAACCTAGAACATTCTATTAATATATTGATATCCCAGTGTTGAAAATGGAGATAGAAGAGCTTGCTTATGGTTTTCCATGTTTTCACTCATTGACCTCTTATTTTCTTGTGAGGCCAACCAACCAGCTGACATTTCATCTCACCTGAACTTTGAGTAGCATGGTTTTTGTTAAGAGGCTTTTTTAGGAGTTATATAGGAACATGGCCTTAAGGCTAAGGCTCATTAGTGCATGTATGGGGGCTAGCAAAGGACACTTTTACCCAAAAGTATTAAACTTGAAATGTGGACTTGGCTTGGTCTAGAGCAATCCCCTTCTTTGTTTCTATCCTTGGGGGTTTTGCCTTTTTAAATAATTTTTAGTAATATCTGAAGTCCTGTTGGGAGAGCAATTCTTGGGCTTCCCATCATGGGATTGGCTCTTGTGGGCTTTCTCCTCTGCACTTCCTGGGAGACTGCTGGGAGAAGGAGTTTCTCAGGGGATTCAGGACTGTCACTGTCTAAAATTACTTATTAGGGAAGAGAAACATGGGGCAGGAAAGGAATAAGCATTTATCAAGAGCCCACTATGTACCAGACACCTATAAATATTACCTCATTTAGGCCTCATAACAACCCTGGGAGAATGGTGCTGCTACTGTTGCCTTTTACAGTTGAGGAAACCGAGGCAGACAGAGGTTATATGATTTGCCCCGGGGCTATGGAGCTTTTAAATGTCCAGGGTTAGATTTGAACTCATAAATCCCAGCCTAGTGTTTTATCCACTGTACTACCCAGCTGCTTACTACAAATCTGCTGTACTTGGGGGACTTAAGTAATTTAATCATCTATTATCTTAGTGGTCTGAAAATTAGTCTTTGCTTATAGATCAAGAATTCCAGTACATTTCTTCTATTCATTTTTTCTTTGCTTTAGATTAAAGGGGCATTTAAAAAAGATAAGCATGTCTTAACCAAATCTACATTTATTTGTCCTTTGATTAAAAGGATTACTTCAAGCAAAATGGTACCTTTCAGCTTTCCTCCATCAAAGAGCATGCTTTGGGATCCAACCCCAATGGGAGATGTCAAGTATTTGCATCTCAGTTACTACAGGTATGAAATATTATTCTTTGGTTCTCTTTAATGTGATTGGGAGCAAATCAGGATAAAGAGGCCTTCTAAAACTGGTGCAAGCACCAGCCACTTCTTTTATGTTCATCCCCTTCTCTGTTTTCAAAGTTCTTAGCTCACTTTCCACAAATTTCCTCTCCTTCCCCTCTAAGAAACCTCTAAGCATTTCTGTTGGCTCTCCTGCTTGGCTCATGTCTCTCAGGCCCCTGCTAGATTCTTAGCATTGTGTTAGCCATTGTGGAGGCTCTCAGAACACAAAACATGCTCCCTGCCCTCAAGGAACTTAGGCTAGGGAAGAAGAGAAGGTGAAGGCTGGCCAGGAGGTGACAGCTCATAGTCATGGATTCAGCATGGTTGTACAGACTGGGCTTTCTGAAAAGGGAAGCATTTGAGAGGACCTCAAAGGAGAGGCAATAGGATTTTAATGAAGTCTTCAGGGCATAGGCAAAGAAGAAGAGGAGGACATTTCTGGTAAGTGGAACAATATAAGCATGCTGAGCATGGGGCAGTGAAGAGACCAACCTAACTGGAAAGGAGGGAGAGTGTGTTTGGTTGGGTCTGGTGGAAACCCCCTTAAGATCTGGAGGGTTGTGCTAGGCTGAGGAGCTTAGATTTGGGGAATGAGTTTATGAAATGCAGAGACACTGAGAGATTTGAGCAGGGATGTGATGAGTGAGCAATGTTAGGAAGGTTAGTCTGGTCTGGAATTGGTAGATGGGATGAACTGGGGGATGGCAGGAAACTGGTTGGAGTCACTGAGGCATGAGTCGAGATGATGTGGAGTGGCAAAGAAGGAAACGAAAAAGTGGTGTCAGAGGGGAATGAAGCCAAGAGATGTCTTGAGAGGACACTGAGATTTTGAGCCCCAGAGTAAGGAGGGGAGGGGTTTTATTATTATTATTTTTTGGTGAGACAGTTGGGGTTAAGTGACTTGCCCAAGCTAGTAAATGTCAAGTGTCTGAGACTGGATTTGAACTCTGGTCCTCCTGACTCCATGGCCAGTGCTCTATCCACTGTGCCACCTAGCTACACCTGCTTCCCTCCCCCCGCCCCTCTGCCTTTTCTTCAGTCTTATTCTTTAATGTTCTGTTTGATACCTTGAACCTGAGGTGACCTTTCCAAGTGGAGGGATTTACTAGGCTGTTTGAGATTTGGAACAGGAAATAGAGGCTAGAAAGTCATCATCAGAGAAAGGACAGTGAAAGCCACGTGAGAAAGAGCAGGAGGAGAAAACTCATGGTCATGTGTGTTGTGCTGCAGGTTGTTGCATGAGATGTAGCAGGAAGATCAACAGGGGTGGAGATAGTGATTGGATTTGGCCACAGGGCCATCTTTGGTCTTCAAGAGAAGACTCAATAATGGTGGGAACAGAGATGAGCTAGAGGGAGCAGCCAGGTCAAGTGAAGGTTCTTCCACCATGGGGAGATCTGGGCTTAATAATGCCTGAAAATACATTTCTGATTGTGAAGTTAACGTAGCAGATCTCGTTCAAAACCTAAAGATCAGAATGGCAAATGCATTTCAATATTTTGCAGGAAGCCAAAGCTCATGGTGACTGAGAAAGCCCTGCGGCTTGCTTATCGTCATGCTAAGCAGAATGACCCAAATCTGTCCTGCTTTTTGCTGGGGACTCTCTTAATAGAAAAAGGTAACTCACTTAAAAACAATCCAGCATTTTGGGCTATGCCTGGTGTCTTTGATGAGCTCCTTGAGCTCATCACCAGCTCACTCACAGTCTTTCTCACTGATACTCCCTCAAATGCACTAACTTCTCAGCTTTTCCATTCTCTCATCCCTCATGACCCACTTTCCACCCACCTTGGCTCCCACAGAGATGATCGTGCCCTTGAATTTGCCATTGTGGACAAGAGCTCCGTTTCCATGTTCATGAAGTCTGAGGTTGAGCTCTCTGATCCTCATCTTTTATCGTTCTAGTTTCCCCTCTGCCCTGTGACCTCCAACCCCGTCCTCATCCTCCCTGGGAGCTGCATGCCTTCCACTCCTCAGGCCTTTACCGGGTCATCTCCTCTGCTCTGGGTGTACTCCCCTCCCTTCCCCATCTTGACTGTGCGATGAAACAGTCCAGCCCTGCTGGCCTCTGCTCCAGAGTCCCGAATGTGGATTATTTGCCATCTGCTGAGATGGAAAAAATCATGAAACCGGCAGGCTGGTCTCTCACCAGGCCCTTACTGTGGTGAGGAGTCCTTTTATACGTCCCTCATTGACTCCCCTCCCAGGGCTTTCCCTCCCAGCTTCTTAGTTGTCTCTTATTTCACTGGAAAGATGACGCTTTTTGCTGTGAGCTCCCTTGTTTCTCCTTCTCTCCCCAGCACTCACACACCTTTCCTGCTGTTGTCTTCATCCCTGTCTTACTCGAAGAGGTGACCTTCTCCTTGCCAAAGCAAACTCCTCGGCAGATACTCAGGACCTGTTTCATCCTGATTTCTCCAGCAGACTGCCCTTTCTCTCATCTGCACTCTTTGTAGCTTAGCTTCGGTCTTTCCCTGCCTATGGATTGTTTTCCTGCTGCCTCCAAACATGCCCTTGTCTCCCCGGTCCTCAAAAAGCCCTCGCTTGTTCCATCAGCCCCACTAACTATTGTCCCATATCTCTCCTTCCTGGAGAAGGCTGTCTACACTAGGTGACTCTACTTCCCCTCTCCTCGTCCTCTCCTAAAACCCTCTGCAGTCTAGCTTCTGACATATTTCAAATGAAACCTCTCTTTCCACAGTTACTGGTAATTCCTTAATTTCCAAATCTATAAGCCCTTTCTCAATCTCTCTTTACTGACCTCTCTGCAGGCTTTAAAACTGTTGATTATTTTCTCCATGTTTTCTTCCATCAGGGCTTTTGTGATGCTTCTTTCTGCAGGTTCTCCTCTCAGCCTACCCCTTCTTCTCAGTTTCCTTTATTGGGTGTTTGCCCAACCCATCCTCACAAACCCCCAAGAGTCTGTCCTGAGTCTTCTCTTTTTAGAGTGTCTTTATTGGGGATCTTATCAGCTCTCTTGGATTCAATGATCCTAGTGCTGTTGAGGCTCAGATTGATTTATCCAGGCCCAACCTCTCTCCTGAATTCTATTATCGAATCAGCTCTAGTCTATTGGACATTTCCCACTGGATGACCCATAGACATCTCCAACACAACCTGTCCAAAATAGAATTCCTTATCTTTCCCCCAGACTTTCCTTTTACTGTTTAGGGAATCCATCCTCTCAATCACCAGGCCCCCACTCTCAGTGTCCTAAGCCTTAACCTCACACCCACTCATACCACATCTCCAGCCTGTCACCAGGGCCTTCATTTCTGCCTTCCCAGTATTTCATATGTGCTTCTTGCCTGGGCTGTGGCAGCAGCCTGCTGCTGACTCCCCCGCCTGAAGTCTCACCACACTCCAGTTGGTCCTTCATTCAGCTGCCAACATGATCATCCTAAAGCACGGTGCTTTAACTCCAGAGACTCCCTGTTGCCTTTAGGATCAAATGGAAAATCCTCTGTCTGGATTTTAAAACATGACACAACATTACATGTGATGTGACTCCATAACAACCCCCTGCTTTTCCGGAATTCTTCCACCTTCCACCCTCCCCCCAGTATTCTGAAGCCCACCAACACTGGCCTTTTTTCTGTCCCTTGAACATATTGCATCTCTCAGCTCCATGTCTCCTGGCACTTGGCTGGTCTCCATACCTGAAATGTTCTCCCTCATTTCTGTCTTGGGGTTTCCTTCCTGTTTTAGCTGAGATCCCACTTTCTGATAGAGGCCCCCCTTCCGCCTTCCCCCAGCTACAGGTCCCTGCCCCCCACATTGCCTTCCACAGACCTGCTCTGTCTTGTTTGTATGTAATTGGCCTCATGGTGTCTCCCAAATTGGACTGGGAGCTCCTTGAGGGCAGAGCCTATCTTTGGCCTGTCTTTGTATCCTCAGCACGTAGCACAGTGCCTGGTACATAGTAGGGGCTTATTAAATGCTTGTTGATGCATTGTAAACAACTATTCTGCCTGTTTATGTTTGGATTCTTTAGGGGAGGAAGGTGTAAAGCTGAAAATAGACCGCTTTGATCCTGGTCGGGAAGTACCTGGATGCCTCAGAAAAGTACCGACTGCTCCTCTGCCTGGAGACTTTGTGATTCCATGTACAGTTAACACTGAGGGACTTGGCCCCACAGACATGATCTTGCCTGACACTGAAGACTTTACCTCAGTCTTCAAGGTGAGCTGCCCTTCATAACGAGATTGATTTCAATTAAGAGAGAGAAAGGACCAAAACAGACACTGGCCTGGAAACAAGCTCTTTGCCAGACTCTTCTCTCAGTCAACTGAAAATGAGGTTGAATTTGGTTTCTTAACTAATTTTCTAGCAAATGAGTTATCTATTTTCACTGGGAAACCATTTTCTAGAGCACTCTTGGGACTAAGGGTGAGGAAGTCCAGTACTTAGTGTGGTCATCTGACCCCTGAACAATAACTTGGGAGCTTATCCCTTTGAAGTAAGAACTGGAGTTATTGATAACAGGGTGCCTGGCATCCCATTTCAGACAAGAACCAGGGCTTTCCTTGTCCCCATCTTCACCATGCCCATCCTGGAGGCCAGGGAGGTTTCTGAGACATTTACAGTTGGGCATGTGCCCTCTCTAGCACACAGAGCTGCTCTTTTTGTAGCTTGACCTTGTCCTTCCTCGTGGGAACCTTCATTTTCAACTCAAGATGGGACCTAGGATTTCACTAGTGTTCCTTCTCTTTCCCTGGTGCAGACGGCAGCCCTTCTCCCACTTAGTATATGGTCTTTGTGTGTTACTATGACTGAGGACATCTGTGGTTTTGCCGCAGTCTTGGTGATGATCCTCTGCCCTTAGGGAGATGGCCCCTGGGACAACAAAAAGTGTCTCTGACCTATCCCTAGAGCCTTGATGACTTGGTAGCATTTGCCCCTGTATGGCATCTCAAGAGAATTCAAGTGGAGTGAAGAATTTGCTTTTTAAAATGTGTGTTCTCAATCTTTGGTAACTTAGTAAGGATAAGCTCCTCCCTTCTTCCTGGAAATTACTTTGTATGAGCTTACTGGTTCTATTTGGGTTTGTTATTCCTCCTTCCCCCAAAGAGTGTAAGCTCCTTGAGGGCAGGGACTGCTTTGTTTTTGTCTCTGTGTCTCAGCTTGATAAACACATTCAGTTAATGAGTGGAATTAAGCTAATTCTCTGAGGGGATAGGATGTCTTTTGTCCAGGAGGAGGACATTCCAGTCTGTCATAAAACCCAAGGAGTAGGAGGCACATTTGGGAAGTGGTGAATAATGCAATCTTCAATACTGTGTTAGCAAGGATTCTTCCCAGCAACATCCCTGCTTGAACATTTCCTTTAATGAGGATCCTACTACCTCACTAGGTAGTAAGTTATTTATTAGATTGACCCAGAATTGGCTTTCCTGTAACTTGTATCCATTGATCCTGCTTTCTGCCTTTGGGAACTACACAGAACAAGTCTTACTTATTTATCACTTGAGTGCCCTCACCTACTTGAAAAATGCTCCAGGTAGAATATCCCTAGACTCTTCCCTGTCTAGGTGGTCCTCTTTCTGGATGTCTCCCTATATATTGGTCTCAGTTAAAACGTGGTGTCCATGGCTAAACTGGATTCTCCAGGTGTGGCCGCCTAGTCCGGAGGACACACAGTGGGATCGTTCTCTGCTGAATGAAGCTGTGTAGACAGGTTGGTTTCTAGATGACGATGGAATATCTAGGGGGAGATGTCCCACTGGCGGCTGGCAGCACAAGAGATGGTAGTGTTATTGACTGCAGCATTTTTTTGTCTGTCCTCTCTTGTTTACGAGGAAGAAATGACAGAGAATTGAGAGATGGCAGGCCCAGATCCTTTGGTGTTTCCTGATTGTGCTGGTAGCCAAAGGGGAGAGCAGCTCCTAAGTGTGCCGAGCCCTTGTGTGGGCTTTGACAGTGGTGTGCTTTCTCCTAGGCTCTGCAGCACCATTTATTCAGCAAAGACTCTTTGGACTTCTGCAAGCTACTCCCCTTAAGAGCAAGAGTCACCTCCAGGGAGCACCTGGACAATCTGCAGTTTGATTTCCACTGGGCAGCAGTGACTCCAGCCAATTCTTTTCGATGTACACCTGTGAAGCCTCTCCCCATTATTCCAACAGCTTTGGCAAGAAACTTGAACAGTCACTTGAATATTGCGCAAATTCAGGGGACCTGTAAGTGGGGGTGAGTAATAAGTCTATTCAGCTGAAATGTTTGTGTTGTGACAGGCTACCCAGATAACAGACAGTTTTCCTGTAGTTCAGGCAACTGTGAATGGAAGTGAAGGAAAATTGCCTTAGTTTGTACTGAGTTTGGTTCTTTTTAACAGCTATATATTTCATTTTTCCTCCAAGAAAAGTCAGGAAGTGATAAAAGTCTCTTAAATTTGCTTTCAAGTAGATACCACTCATGCTCTAGAAATCGTAGACTCAGGATTTGATGGTAAAAGAAAGTTTGGAAGTGGATGCTGGAGTATTCTCTCCCAGAGGGTGGGAGTCAGATGATAGAGTAAAGAGCTAGAAGGACCCCCAAGTTCATTAGTGTAGCCCTTAGCATCCAGGGAGTTCTGCTACTGCTTATCCTATCTGCCTTGCTCTTGGTTGTTGAATTCAGAAGTGAATAGCACATTTGTAAAGGTTTCTGGGCTGTTTGGCTGCCTCTGAATAAAACCAGCCCAGGCCCTAATCTGCTTAGGCCACCCATCTTAATGGCCAAACTGACTTCAATGTTGGGGCTTTACCTTGCTGAACTAGAGAGCCACCCAAGAATAGTGGTGAGGAGAACACCATCTGCTTTTATCTTTTTATGTAAGTAAGTGAATCATGGGTGATTTAGATGCCATGAATAAACACTGGGTCTGTGTTGCTGTTCCTTGAGATCCAGAACTAGAATTGGGAGGAGATCATCTTGTTCCTTCTTCTTCCTTCCTGAACCTCTCCACTCTTGACAGAGGGAGAAGCTTCCCCCAACATAGAGAAAAGGACGGGCCCACACAGTGTTAGATTCAGACCCAAGTCCTCTGGCTACCAGCCTGGAGCTCTTTCTACTATTTCCCATCAATGTGGCTCATCCATCATACCTGGATTTCTAAACTATGTGAATCTGATTTTTCAGGAAACCAAATAGAGGAGGGTAACTGGGGAAAAATAGAATAAGGTCTCATTTCCATGCTATATAAGGAAATGATTCAAATGCATGGAAATAAGAGCCATTGCCTAGTTTTTAATGGTCTAAGAGATAACAGGCAGATTTCTATGGAAGAAATCCAGGCTCTCAATAGCCATATTAAAAACCCCTCCAAATCCCTGGAAGTTAGAGAAATGCAAGTTAAAGCCTCTCTGGAGTTCAACTTCACACTGGTTATATTAGTAAAGTTGGCAAAAAAGAAAAAATGACAAATTGAAGAGGCTTCTAGAAAACAGCCCAGTTGGTGAAACAACAGATCCTTTTCCTTTGATTTCTTTGGGATACAAGCTTCGTAGGGCTGTTGCTGGATCAAAGAATATTCGCAGTTTTATAGTCCTTTGGGCATAGTTCTAAATTGTTCTCCAGAATGGTTGGATCAATTCACAGCTCCACTGATAGTGTATTAGTGTCCCTACTTTTCCACATATATTCCACTATTATGATGATTGTGTTGTCTGTGATACAAATTTAGAAGAACACAATGACTTCAAAATATCTATAAACAAAGCCTCAAAGAAAAACAGAGCTTGGGTATAAGTTCAACTAAAATTTCTGTAAGTAATGAAGCAAGAGTTTAAAAAATGAATTGAAAATTGATTTTATAAATGAAATAAGAGTATTAAGGGAAATAATTGGAAAAGAAATGAGAGTTATGAAGGAAAGACTGCAAAGAATTAAGAGCTTAGCACAGAAAGTAAAAAATCATACCCAAGCAATGAACCCCTTGAAGGGAAGGGAAGGGAATAAGCATAAAGTGCCTACTATATGCCAGGCATTGTGTTAAGCTTTTAAAAAAATTTTCTCATTGAATTCTCACAACAAATTTGTGAGGCATATGTTATTATTATCTTCATTTTACAGTTGAGGAAACTGAGGCAAAGAGCGGTTAAGTGACTTGTCCAGGTTCACACAGCTAGTAAGTGTCTGAGGCAGAATTTGAACTGAGATCTTCCTGATCGAGGCTTAGTTTTCTATGCACTGAACCACATAGCTGCCTTGATAATTAGGAAATCCCAAACAGAAGTTAATGACAAAAAGGAGTTTAAAAAAAGTTAAAAGACAGAAAGAAACTGAGGAAAATATAGGTATCTAATATTAAAAAAAAAAACCCAAACTGGAAAACAGATCAAGGAGAAATAAAAATTTAAGATTCATTAGATTGTCTGAAAGTCATGACAAAAACCAAAACCTGGACATCATATTTCAATACATCATAAGAGAAAATTGCTTAGGGCAAAGTAAAAGTAGAGAGAACCTACTGATCAACTCCTGAAAGGAACCCCAAAATGGGAATTCCCAAGAACAGTGGAAGGAAAAGGCAGGGACATAGTGGCAAAGACCAGACAGTCAGAAGCGGAGCCCAGAGAGAAATGAAGGCCCCCGGAGGTGCTCTGCAGTCGAGACTGGAGGCATTCAGGGGCGAGAAGGCAGATGAGGCGCGTTGGAAGCAGAGCAGAGAGAGGTTAAAGGAAGAAGCACTGGAGGCCGCCAGAAAGAAGGGGCCATAGTCAGGATCACACAGGATCTGACGACCACCGCGTAAGGGGTCAGAGATCTTGACAGAGGCATGTCCAGACTCTGGCCCGCGTACCTGGCTCCTTCCTGAGAGTGGCTGTTTTGTGCCGTCCTTTCTTGTCTGCAGCTTGTTTCTCTAGTCGGTAAAGCGTCTTTATGGATGAAAGTACGCGCTTCACAGCCCCCGTTTAAACATGAAATAACTGCTCTTCTTTTTCAGGTATCTCACGATGGATGAAACACGGAAGCTGTTACTGTTGCTCGAATCAGACCCCAAGGTTTATTCTTTACCGTTAGTTGGAATGTAAGTGTTGCATTATTTATGGAGAGCGTTTTTGCCAAAACGCATATAAAAAGCAGATGTACTTGCTGTAAATAGTAGCTTAAGAAGTGTTCTGGACTGATTTAAAAGGAAACAAACGGCACCAGTTTACCAAAAGGTTTTAGTTAGCTAACATTTGGGTCACCTGTCAAACCCAGAGAAGGAATTCTGTCAGAGGTCACTTTCATCATCCTGGGCTTTGTGCTGCAGGCTGGGGTTGGGGCAATTCTCACAGGAACATGTTCATTCAGGAAAGATTTATTGGGCACTCATGTTGCAGGGTGTGTTGTCAGCTCTTGTGAGGGACACAGAGGAGTGAGCAAGACACAGTTTTTGCTCTTAAGTCGATTTATCATCTAGTCCAAGAAGAAAATGGGAAGAGAAATAGAGTGGACAACCATGATGTCATTGGAAGGAGAGGGCAGGGCTTGGAGTCCAGAGATGTGGATTCAGATGCTGGCCCAGCCACAGACTTTATCTCTCAAAGATGCAGTCTCTAATACCCCTCTTTTAAACTGTTCTTTTAAAATTATTATTAGACAAACATAAGCATTTTCAGACAAGGAAGAAAAGAAAAAGAGGATCGTATATGAAATTGTAAATCTCTATTATGGACATGCTGGGTTTTTTGAAAGTATATATTGAATTTCATGTGGCAGTTCTGACACTACCCTGCTTGTCAGTGTCCCCTTCTGAACATCTCTCTGTTCCCTTCTCTGTAGTTTAAGAAATTCCAATGCTTTTTTTCCCCCTTTTCTTCTTTTTTTGGAGGGCTATCACTATTGCTTTTTTTCTCTCCATAATTCTCCTCCTCCCAAAAAAGTCCCCCTGTATAACAAATATCATCAGGTGAAACAGGTTCCCATGTTGGCCATGTCTGATGGTATATCTGTCCTTCTGCACCTCCCAGCCAGGAGGTGGCCTGGTTTGTCACTGTCATACTTGGGGACTTTAACGAGTCATTGAATCGATCAGCACTCGTAGGTCTTTCAGAGCTGTTTTCCTTCAGTGTTGTAGTCAGTGTATAAATTGTTCTCCTGCTCGCTTCACTCTGTGTCAGTTCATACAGGAATTCCCTGGTTTCTCTGAAACCATCCCCTTCATCATTTCTGGAGCACAATAACATTCCATTTCCTTCATAGACCATAACTTGTTCAGCCTTCCTAGAGTGGATGGGCTGTCCTTGTTTAAAACAAGCAGAGCTGAGATGATCTCGTTGGGGGAGAGGCCCAGCGGGGGTGCAAAGCTTCGACACTTGGAGGGCAGTTCCCAAGGGCATTCCAGAGTTGCTGCACTACCAGTGCCTCCCAGGCCTGTCTTCCCACAGCCAAGTGGGTATAACCCTGGCACCACAGCCCTGCTGGGGCTGTGCTGAGATGTGCCCTTTGTGTGCCTTAGTGCACTATAGAGACAGGAATGACTATACCATGCCACCTGTAATGAAGCACCAACTCTGTCCTAGCCCAAAGGAGCAGGTACTGGGGGATGTCATAAGGCAGCTTGACCTTGATCTTTGGCCTGAAGGATTTGGGTGGTTGAGTCAGCAGATGTTGGGGGGGTGGGTGGCCCACAAAGAGATGAGCAGAGTGACTGAGGCGGGCCTGGGAAGAGGTTTGGGCTGGGGACTGTGTACACCTGTGCCCTCTGAGAGCTCCAGGTTATTGATGCCTGCCTTCATCTGGTGTAAATGAAAACTCACACAATATCAGACTCAAATCTGGGCTGGTCAAGTCCCATTTCTCTAGTTCAGCAGTTTCTTCCTCCTCTGATCCTTGATCTCTTTCCTGCTGGCAGGAGTGGCCATTAGGAGCTCCATCCATAGGCCCCCTGCAATCCTCCCTCTGTCCCTCCCTCTCTCTTTTATCGTCAGAATGGGCTTCCAGTATTTCCTGGTGCTGAGGACCTGGACCTGTTGGGTCTTCCCTCCTTCAGGGTCTGTGGTGTTGTGGCTTGGGGTATTCCGTCTGTATGTGGGAGGTTTGAGAATGGCTGTGACTGAATAATTCATCCCTAGGTGGCCAGAGTGATGAAGCCAGAGTACTGTGCTTCCCATCATTGTTATGTATTACATTGGTGTGTGTGTGTGTGTGTGTGTGTGTGTGTGTGTGTGTGTGTGTGTGTGTGAGATATCCTTGGTGTCTCCCCCTACAGACTGCAGACTGTAGCTGATATGTGTCCCTGGGTGCCTAGCACAGTGCTTTGCACATCCTTTGGGCACAGGGATCTTTGTTGTGTCTTAATGGATTCTTTCTTGCCCTTTCCGCTTTTGCAGCTGGCTCTCTGGTGTCACTCACATCTGTAGCCCCCGGGTGTGGGCCTATTGCCTGCGCTATGTGTTCAGTGCCACAGTTCAGGAAAGGTAAGTGAGATTTTTCTTGTGATCTGTCTTTAGTTGCCAAATGTTTATAGACAGAATTTATGTTGGAAGTGACCTCAAATGGTCTGATACACCCTGTACCTGAACAGGGCCCAGGTCACTCCCTTCGTACAGAATGGGTGCCCAAGAATCTGGAGAAGACACACCTTGTGTTCTTCAATCTAACATGTTAAAGAAAGTTAGGAGAGAAGTTAATTGGTCTACTTAGAACTGGAGCTTTGGCTTCTGTATTGGAGCCAGGTGCTTCGTGGTTCTTTTGCAGCTGTGGGATGGTGAAGACGTGGCCTGCTGCAGAGGCCTGCCAGTTCCCTTCCCAGACCTTCATCAAGCTTGCCTTTGATGCACACTTGGCAGAGAGGCCGTTTACTGGCTGGTCACACTTTAGATGCTTAGTCTCCCTGCTCTGGACCATTGATTTTCACTGATTAAACTTCCATGTGAAATTATCATTCTCAATGTCCGTGTCCTTTTTCCATTCATTTTCTAATTTTGGCCCCAATAAGCTTATTTAAATTGTTCCAGAAAAGAGCTATTTTCGTTGTACACAAAATCTTTTTCTTGTTTTTATTCTAATTTTCTATCAGTTTTTATCTTTGCTCTAGCCAGTTAACAGTCAGGAACGAATCCCACATCAGGAAGGAGTTGTTTCCTTATCTGTTAATATATCAGTTTTGGGTTTTTCTGTGTGTGAGATATTAGTGTTCGCCGTGTCCAACAGCTTGAATTAATTTCTTTTTTTTTAATTAATTTTTTTTTGTTACATTTTAAATTCCAAACTGTCTTTCCCCTTCCCTCCCTGAGCTAGAGCAGGCCACCGTTTGCTGTGGCCAAAGGGTTCCTCAGCAAGAGGCCAGGCTTTAGTGATGGTGCCTCTCTGGGCTTGGCCAGGATGGTCTTTGAAATGCCTTTAGGCTATTGCCAGGACCATGCATTGATTTACTTTACCTATTTGAATTTGCCTCGTGTATCCTCTTATGTAGCACAGAGGACATAGCTAAGTGTCCTGAAGTTAAAATGCTTCCTTTACCCATGACTGTGTGAAAAAAACTTGGGGAATTTAGTGGGCTAAGAGATTGATTGTAAGTATTTGATCCACCAAGATAACGACCAAAGTTCACGTGGTCTTAGGTCGGTTAAAGAGGGCCAGAGTTCTCAGAGCAAGGGGGTGCCAGTCCCTTCATCCTCTGCCCTGGTCTGGCCCCAACTGGGTGGGGTGTGCAAGGCCAGGCCCCACGTTTCAAGAAGCTAGGAGAAGGCCGTGAGAGAAGTGCATACCATTAGTTGTACCAAAGATCTGATGGAGCAACAAGGGACGTTGAGCCTAGAGTGGCAAAGACTAGGTCAGGATGGAATAAAACTGTCTTCATTGTCGGGGAAGGGAGATTGGACTGGGACCACTGGGCCACTGGGCACAGTTGGGTCAGTGTAAGCCAAAGCTCCCTGACCCGCTTAGCCCAAAATGTGCCTGAAGGACCTTTGGTTTGTCCACTTCATGGGATCTGGGAGCTGTGAAAGGCCTTAGAAATAACTTAGTCCCTCTCATTTTACAGATGGAGGAGCTGAGGGTCCTAGAGGTTTTAAAAGTCATTTTTATGTTCTTTTGATCACTTATTTTACTGAAATAAGGAGATTCAAAAAAATGTGTGATCAGTTACATGAATGGTATTTCTTCATCATCACCATCATCACAGACCATATTTCTTGCTAGGTTTAAAAACATTAGAATTATGTATAGTTTTCTCGGGGTATATGGGATTTGGGCATACAATATACAATGTATGATTGGGTACGTGGGTGCCCAACAGTCCTAAAAAGGCCAGCTTCGGACTGGGCCTTTACTGCAATTTTAAGTTGCTGCTGTTTACACATTTATTTATATATTGTTTCTATTTTATATATACACACATATATATAGATATACGTATAGGTATATATTTTCTTCTTTTTTTTTGCTTTTTGGAGAGGGCAAAGTAGGGCAGTTGGGGTTAAGTGACTTGCCCAAGGTCACACGGCTAGTTTTGTGTTAAATGTCTGAGGCTGGATTTGAACTCAGGTTCTCCTGACTCCAGGGCTTGTGCTCTGTTCACTGCGCCACCTAGTCACCCCTATATTTTATTTTTAAGTTGCTGTTATTTAGCATATTTTAAAAGACCTATTGAATAATGTTGGTTGAATAAATTAATCATGAAGAGCATGATAAGTATGCAAAAGTCCACCTTGAGCTTTAATTAATGACAGTATTTAATCAATTTATTCAATTGGGTAACTTCTTTGGAAGTTTTTAAAATATGTTTTCAGCATACTAAATTAATTCTCATCATGTGGCATGTTATTGGTAGGGTTTTTTCCGAATCTGGGAGCTTCGTCATCGTTCTCTATTCCCTGACACACAAGGAGCCTGAATTTTATGAGTGCGTTCTCCACAGTGGCCAGGGAAGTGACCTTCACTTTCAGTTACTAACCAACAAGGAAACCTTACATCTTTTCAAAGTAAGTGCTTTGGTTACTCAGCATTGTTGTTGGCCAGTGGTTTCAGTCATGCCCAACTCTTCCTGACCCCATGTGGGGTTTTCTTGGCAGAGATGCTGGAGTGGTTTGCCATTTCCTTCTCCAGCTCATCTTTTATGTGAGGAAACTGAGGCCTGCTTACCCAGGGTCACCATGTCACTTGGTATTTATGGTAGTTTAGCAACACAAACCTGATGTTTTGACCTTTAAGAAATCTCTTTGGTATTAAATCAGTGTTCTTGGCTGTTCGGGACTCATTGCATTGTTGCTAAGTCTGTCCATTTATATAATAGCTTTAATAGCCCTTCAGGTACATGGCTGAGGCCAGAACAAAGGGCATCGTTGAGGCTGCTCTCCATAGACCCCTGGCTTGGCTCATCTGAAAATGGGCCGATGACACACAGATGTCTGTGGCAGCCTCTGTTCTGTGGACAGGTCTTTATTGCCCCACCCTTCTATTCCTTTGACAGTGTTGGAACATTTTCTATCAGATTGAAGGAATTGAAATTTTTTTCACTTAGGTCCTTGTGTAATTTAAACCCACACAGACCAAAGCAATGTCTAGTTAGAGTATGCATGGAAGAAGAGCTCAGAGTGGTGGACAAGGTGGCAGCGGCTGCCAGCCCAGGGGAAAACTGCCCAGCTTGAAAGCTCCATCAGACAGGTGCTGACACAGGCCTGGACCTCACAAGAGAGAAGAGAGATGGATACAGGCCCTAGAAGTCGTGGGAATGGAGAGAATAATGAGACCCATGGGAGCAAATGAGGTCACCAAGACAGCCTAGAGAGAGGGAAGGCCCGGGACAGAATCCTGGGCTAAGCAGTGGGAGAAAGGTGGTGAGCCAGCAAAGAAGCCTGGAAAAGCTTGGTCAGACAGAGATCTCTGTCCCACAAACCTAGAGAAGAGATTGCCTCCAAAGAGAGGGTGGTCAACAGCACTGCAGGCTGCAGAAAGGTCAAGGGAAAGGCCTCCTCTGTCTCTCTGTGTCTGTGTCTTTCCGTCTCTCTCTCTCTTTCTCTCTCTCTCTCTCTCTCTGTCTCTGGTTTTCTTTCTCTCTCTCTCTCCTGCTTTCTCTCTCTCTGTCTGGCTCTCTGGCTCTTTGGCTCTTTCTCTCTCTTCTCTTATTTCTGGGTGACAGGTAGGTATGTGACTGCTCTGATTTCTCAGACTCAGATCAAGGGTGACGGTGAAACAGGAATGCTTGTCTCCTTGTGTCTTTTTTGTGGGAGGGAGCACTCCATTGTGTGCCAGCCAGAAAGCCAATAATTTAAGGAAATGTAGACCTGATGGCATTTCTGTTCCCCTAACACCTCTGACTTATCCATTTCAGAATGTTGAGCCTTCCCAGAAGAGCTCTCTCCAGTTTGAACTGAGCTCAGAAAACCCAACTGTAGAAGCAACATTCTTTAGCCAAGTCTCCAGGAATCATGCAATGAAGAGGTAAAGGATGCCTTTTTAGTTACCATGTAATTAAGATTTCATATTGAAAAATTAAAACCTCAAATTCCCCATCTTTCCTGTAGATATATCTGGTGAAAAGTCTCCCCTTGTAGCTGTTCTATGACTATTTCATCTCTATACCTTTGTCCGTATGGAGATTTCTCTTGACAGAATGTAAGCTCCCAGAGGGCAGGCACCTGTGTCTTTGTATCTGGTCCTTGACCCCCTGGCCCACAGAGACTTATCAAATGCTCGGTAATGGATTCATGGGTCAACTGAGAAAACTGCTTTGGAATGTGCCTTGCTGATCAGAATAGGCATGAATGGATATTCCTTGACTTGAATCTTTTTAGCGTCCTCATACAAGTTCACAAAGCACTTTCCTCACCACAGACTTGGGTGCATTAATTCATGCCTCTGTTTTACAGAGAGGAAAAATGAGGGGCAGACAGACAGGTTAAATGACTTGCCCAGGGTCATGCAGTCAATATGAGTTAGTGCTGGGATTTGAACCCAGGTTCATCTCAGTCTCAATTCAAGTCCCAGGTTCTTTCCACTACATTTTTTGTATTAAATATACTCTTTGAGTTTGACTAGGAAGTCATGGGTCTACCTTTTGCTTTTGTACATCCCTGGCAGTCCTTGGCAGATAGCAGGGTAGGCGCTTAATAAGTGTGCGCTGACTTGCCTCCTTGAGCAGGTTCCAGGTCTAGCAGGGCCTCTTTGCTGGTTCCTTGGTTGTAACCAGCACCTGGTCCTTAGGCCTCTTAGTACTAATCCTTCCATTTACAGTGAATGGTCATGGGAGAGGATTCCTTGCTGCCTGCTTGCTGGTCTTACCTCTGGAGGCCAGAACATGCCCATGTGTGGCTCATCGCTCTTTTTATCTCCTTCCACCATCAGGGCTTCCCAGAAGTCCCCGGGGCAGCAGCTCTCTGTAAGCGACCATGACTCTGGCATGGAGGATGAAGATTTGTCCCCAAGACCAGTTCCTAATCCTCACCCCCTGAGTCAGAAGGTATTCTAGCCAGGATGTGGGGCTGGAAAGTTAGTGCCCAGAGGGCATTAAAGAAGATCCAGGTCTTTGTAAGGGCAAAAGCTTTAAGCCCCGTGTGTGCCTTCCACCTCCTTATCTCATCATTGCGACCATTCCCCATGGAAGCAGGGCTTCTGGTTTGTGTGACCTTGGATGGTCATTTAGCCTCAGGGGTCCTCAGTTTCCTCACCTTTAAAGTGGGAATGGTAATCCTGGCACTATCAGTGTCATGTGGTTCCTTGAGGAAAACCCTTAAAAGAACTACAAACATGGAAACTGGGGAAGAGAGATGGCAGAAAGGGAGGATAGATTTTCTCTGGAGAAGGTGATGGGTGTGGGCATTAACACTGGCATGAGCTTTAGACTAAATGACCCCAGTGAGAGACTGGTTTTGTTTCGCCTTCTCACCAACATCACTCTGGCCACTTGTCGGCCTTGATGAAGGCAGGCCTGCTGTCTGGTGACCCTGTCCTGAGGGAGGGCAGGCAGTGCAGGGCCATTCATTTAGACCATGCTAGACTCTCGCCCTTTGAAGGTGTGCTAGCTGGGATTTTTGTGGTTAGTGACTAACTGTCTGAGTAAGGTGAAAGGTCCTTAAAAGAATGATCAATTCTGTCTCCACCTACCCCCTTGCCCATTTTTATTTCCAGGTATCTACCATCCATCCCTCAGTCCCTGAGCTCTCTCTGGTTTTCGATGGTAGTTTTGTGGACTCAAGACCGCCACCCAGTGATAAGAAAAGGGCCGATTGCAAAACCAGCCCTTCCTTGCTGCAGCATCCAGAACAGATGAGCTCATTTCCTCAGCATTGTGATGAGAAACAGAGCCCCATTCATGAAGCTGAGGAGCCTCATTTGGGTTGGCTCCCAAGTCAGTCAGGCCTGGGAGCCCCTTCTTCAAAACCACCCAGAGAGAAGCAGTCGTCTCCCCAAGGCCCAGCTGGCCCCCCGACTAGGAGTCCTTCAGGGCCACTTTGTTCATCTCCACCCTCTCCCTCAGGGCTCCCCAAACCGTGGTCTCCTGAGACATCAGTGCAGAAACTGAAACAGTCTTCTGAAAACCGTAACACTTACTCAGATGGAGACCCATGGCAAGGGGCCCTTCCTGTACCATGCTCCATGCTGCATTCTAGGCAGGCCTCTCCTTCACCACAGTGGCTCCCTCACGGTTTTGCTCTTTCACCCCAGAATCTTGGCAGGCCCACGGAACTTCAGGGGCCTGCCCCCCCAGCACCATCTTACTGCCCCAGTAATGTTTGTAGCTGCTGTCAACATCAGGGACGTCTGCAGCGTAGTGGAATGAGCTTTTGGTCAGGGATACATAAACACGGGCCCTTTCAGGAAAGCCAGGCTAATGCTTTTCAGGATGGTGCCTATCCATTTCATCCGAGTGCCTGTCCAGCTGTGTGCCATAATCCAGTAAATTCTTCAGGCAGCCATATGATCCAGAGACAGCAAGGGAGCATAGGGAATTGTAACACTTTAGACTTATCACCTGTGGGGAGACTTGCCTCCTGCTCCAGCAATCCACAGCCTTGCCCAACATGCATGTCCACACCCAAGATGCAAGCTGATGATGGAATGATGGGATTATCTCCAGATGCCTACCGGTTCCTTAAAGAACAAGAGCGACAATTGAAGTTAGTTCAGGCTCAGGTGGGTTTGGTGTTATTTTATAATCAACTTCTCTAGAAAATGAATGTACATTGTCCTTTGGTCCTTATGTTTTTATTTTTAAGGGACTCCAGTCTCTTTGGCTTCACTTGAAAGAATTGGGGAACTTGAAGGAAAAATGTTTAAAATTTGTTTCAGATTTTGAATATTCTGGCTAAACATATATCCTCCCTGTTCTGGGTACCATGTGTTAACAGAGTATTCCATGGAGGGCAGCTGAGGTGGTCAAGGTTCTTGAGCTCATGTTTTATGGGGATGGGTTGAAAGAATTGGGAATGTTTCCCAGGGGGAGAAGAGAAGGTGATAGCTCTGGAGACATGATACTTGTCTTTAATTATTTCAGCCTTTTTAAAATGCCTCCATACTAGGTGCTGGGGCTATAAATGCCAAAGTGCCTGCCCTACAGGGGCTTACATTTCCTTAAGGTGACAAAGCACCTTGAGGGATGGTGGACATTCAAGGCACTTTGGCTCAAGCTTTTTGCCAAAGCTGGACAAGTCCTGCTCTTGTGGGGGATAGCTGGATGGATTGGAGCCTGGTTTAGGGCTGCCTAGAGAGAGGACAGAGTTCACTCAGGTGTCTCCATGTTGGGCAGCTCTGCACCATGGCAAGTCCTATTGGTGAGTGCATTGAGGTTCCTGGGATGGGCAGGCCGGATTTCTGGAGGTCCACGCCTAAGCCACCCTGGTAGGGAGTCAGGCACTGGCAAAGGTACATGTCAAGGATTTTTTCCTGGCTAATATTTTCAGGGCTGCTATATGGAAGAGGAATTAGATTAGGTCTGCTGGCCCCTGGGGACACAGCCAAGAGCAATGGATGGAAAGGAAGGGATGAGCATTTATTAAGGGCCTACTATGTGCCAGGGGCTGCACTAAGTAATTTCCGAATGCCTCTTTCAGTGGGAGGTGACAGTGGTAGATGTCGGTCTGATGTCCTGAAAATCTTGCTTATGATGATTGCTTCTTGAAAGTGGAATGCTCCTGGACCCCTTTGCCATGGAGTGCTTGTGTCCTTCTGATGAGAAGCTCCTGGGTGCCCCCTTGGCAGTCTGCTTGGAGAGGGGTGTGGTGGCCTCCATAGCCTCTGAAGTCTCCCCCAAACTGGAGCGTCTGTGCTTCCTTGATTCTGCTACAGCAAACACACAATATTTTCCTCATGGGGTAGGTTTTGGTGGAAGTCCAGAGGGAAAAAATGAGAAAAGAAAGCTCAGAGCTTCAGCTTTTTTTCAGTCCTCAGACTCAGGTCACCTTCTTGGTTAATTGGTTGCACCCCAGTTAATTGGTCTGCTTTTCACTTGGTACAGATTCAGCGTTTGTTAGAAGTGACGTCTCCTCACTCCGACCCCAAGGCAGCCGACACTGATGGCACCATGCAGGCCCAGCAGCAGGTAGAATTTGTTTCCGTGGAGGCCCAGGCACCTTCTGGCCTGCACCTGAGGAAAAGTGTGAGCATCGCTGTGAGCACAGGTAACTCCTCATTTTGTGGCTTGGAAGAATCATTCTGAGTTGTTTGCACAACGGATCATGCTGAGATTTCCAGGTATGGAGTAAAAACAGGATCAGAAAGAACCAGGGTCAGGATTTGTATCCAGGGCTACCGATTCATCTGGTGGTTTCGTCTGAGCAAACCTTTTGAGCACTCCAGGTTTGCTTGAATCCGGCCCAGGTTATCCCCACTGCCAAATTCCCAGGGGCTGGTGATAATGCCTTCCTCTCTGGTCACTGGAATTGTAGAATTTCAGTGTTAGAAGTCTGACTTATACCTCTTTGAGAATCTCCTCTTCCAACATCCCCAGCAAGTCACTCAGTCATTAAACATTTGTTAAGCATCCACGGTGTGCAGACCCTGTGCTAAGTGCTGAGGAAACAGAGGAAAAGACAGTTCCTGCCCTCGTGGAGCTCCCAGTCTAATTGGGGAGACAGAGCGCAGCCAGCTGTGGAGAAGCAGGATATTGTTGTCCTTCAGTCATTTCAGTTCTGCCTAACTCCTCATGACCCCGTCGGGAGTCCTCTTGGCAAAGATACTGGCATGGTTTGCCATTTCCTTCTCTAGCTCGTTTTTGTGGATGAGGAAACTGAGGCCACCAGGGTTAAGTGATTTGTCCAGGGTCAGGCAGCTAGGAGGTGTCTGGGGCCGTATTTGAACTCAAGTCTTCGTGACTCCAGGCCTGGTGTTTTGTCCCAAGAAAATGGGAGACAGGATAAAGTGAAAGGCAGAAAAGGAGAAGAGAGGGGAGGAGTAGGGAGAAGTCTTCAGTGAGGGGTGACAGTCAGTCCTTACCTGGATGTGTTTTAGGCCGCTGTGCAGGAGGAGGAGACGATCTATGTGTTTGATGGCACTCACCTCTTGTCCCTCTTGCTTGGCTCATCCCTCCTCTTCTCTTGCCTCCACCCTCTGGCTGCTGCTTCTTTCTCTGTTCTCTTCTTAGCCCCATCATGAGCATATTCTCCAAGGGCCTGTCCCTGGTCCTCTCCATCCCACTCCCCCTCCTCCAATACTTTCTTTCTCTGCCCTGGCTGTGGTTGCTGCTTCTGTGCAGCCTCCAATTCCCTTGGCTTAGTTGAGGGTGCCTCACACTCCCTAGATCCAAGGCCATGCTTTAGGGACGGTGGCTTTCCTTCCTACTATTTTTCCTTATTTCTCTTTGGAGCTCAGGACCTCGGGCTCAGCTTGGATCTCCCCTCTCCCTTCCCTCTCATACCCAGGCAGTTGTGGAGGCTTGGTGAATCCTTCACAACATCCCTCACTTCTCTCTCCTTCTCTCTTCTCACCTGAGACTGCTCTCTGTGCCCCTGCCCTAGACAAGCCTGGGTAGCTGACCTCCCTCAAGTACCTCCTTTAAGTCAGAGACAAAAATGACCCCCAAAATGACTCCCGTTCTCCAGGAGCTCATCTTCTAACAGGGAGACAGTGTGGTCTAGTTGCCAGGAAACAGAACAAATCAACTGAGAGGACTTTGCGGGGAGAGGGCACTAGGAGCTGGGAGGCTTGGGAGAGGCGGGGGTCTCCTCAGCAGAGCTTCTTTCCTGTACTCCATCTGTCATCCCCAAGGTGGTTTTTACCGTCCTCTGGAGCTGGCCACACTACTTGGTCAGGGGCATGCCTTCTGCCTCCCAAATAAGAGGTCCGGCTCCTGCCTGGCATCCCTAGCCTTCTGCCATGTGGGGCTGCCAGACTGAAGCCAAGGGGCAGTGGAGAGAATGATATCTTCAGATTCCAAACTGTATTTCCTGATCTGCCCTTTCCTGCACATGTGACCTTGGGCAAGTCCCATTCTTCAGGCATTATAAAAGGAGGTGGCTACCCAAGATGACCATGTTCCCACCTGCCCAGCTTCATCGCCTACCTCTTCTGTGCTCCAGACAAGCCACGCTACCCTCTGCTCCCAGGCAGTAGTAGAGGAATCACAGAGAGGAGGGGAGCAGGAAATCCCCAGGCAGGTCTTAGTGTTAATGGGCAGTGGAAATGATGGATGGAAGGGGAAACTGTTGGTGTCTTTTCAGCAGACACCCAGGAGCTGAGTTCGGGCAAGGCCTGTTTCAGTGTCTGCTGATCTGTCCATGCGGCAGGACTCCATGATGGCCCCGCCTCCTAACCTTGTGCACATGCACAGGTGTGCTCCAGGGGCCACGGAAACTATGTTCCTGGTTCCTGGTCAGCTTAGGAGGGTCTGTCTGGCTCCACCGTGGACAGAGCAGGTTTAGGGCTTTAGGGCTCAGGCTCAGTCTGTGGCAGGTTTTTCTGGTCCTGGCCGAAACTTGGTCTGAGCAGCTGGCTTGGGGATGTGGTAAGTGAAGGTGGCTTGGGGGGAGGGGGGCAGTAGCTGGGGGCCTCATAGGGCTCCTTCCCACCTTTCCTTCCTGGATCTGGTCAGAGTTCCAAGGGCCCTGGCTCTCCTGCCAGGGGGCATGTAGTCCTGAGCCAAATGTGCTGTTGGTAATGGGCCTTGGGGGTAGCACATGAATATCGTCCCTCCATAATGGTACTTTTAGGAAGGATAAGCTACAGGCTGCTAGAGGCACCATAGTGGACAGAGCCTCCCTGGGCTTAGCACAGGAAGACCTGAGTTCAAATCCAGCCTCAGCCACTGACTGTGTGACACTGGGCAAGTCTGCCTGCCTCAGTTTCCCCAACTGTAAAATAGGGATAATCATAGCACCCACCTCCCTCCCAGGTCTGTGACTAGTTATTGTTACTTTGCATTTGTCTGAAAGTTGTTCAGAATTTGTTAAAAACAAATACAAAGTAGTAGATGAGCTCAGAAAATTAAAATACATCAGCTATTTGCAAGCTTTAGTTTTCTCTCACAACCACAGTTGGATTGTTGAAGGTCTCATTTTGTCCTGGCAAACTTTCTATGGACTTGGTGTAATTGCATCATAAAGGTAATGGCCAAGGGAAGGTTCTCAGCACCATTCGTGTCTCCTCATCCCAGGGGCCAGCTTGTTCTGGGACTCGTCAGGTGAGAACCAAGAGCCTTCGACTTCGCCGAGACAGGACAACTCCAGGCTTTCCAGTGGAGACATCCATCTGTCGGTGGATGTCAATGATGAAGTGACGGATCCCACGACCATGGCATCATCATTGAAAGCAGTCGATATTCCGAGTTTTGAGGAGAGCAGCCATGCTGTGGGAAGAGAATCGAGCCCCTCCTCAGCTTTCTGCAGGTGAGGCCTTGGGGAAGAATGGCCCTTTGCCTTTCTGCTTGGCCCCTCCGTTTCTGAGAGGACACTTCTCTAGTCAGTGCCGTCCTGAGGGCCCTCAGGGTAGCGGTCTGGGGAGGGAGCAGAAAGAGCCTACGTGGGTGCTCACCGTGTGGCCATGACTGAGTTACTTACTTTGCTTTGAGGGCCTCAGTTTCCCCATCTGTAAGACAGCCTCAGCACTGTTGTGAGGGAACTCATAACTTCACCCGAATGTGAATTGTTAAAACAAATGAGAAACAAAACCATCCTTGGCTCTTGGGGAGGTTGGATGGATACGAGATGTGTGGGGATGGCCATGAAAACAATATCTAATATGTAGATGGCATTTTACAGTTGGCAGAGCTCTCTCTGTACATCATCTCATGTGATCCAACTACTCCCATAGGTGTTATCCCCATTTTGTAGATGAAAGAACGGACTCATGAGGTTTGGTGGGTTGTCCGTGGCCATGTGGTTGGTACATCCTGGGGGCAGGATTTCAGTCCAGGACCTTGTGACTTGGAGCCCAGTGCTCTGGCCACTGCACTGCTGTGCATGGGGGAGGAAGCCTTCACTTGGTGTGGGTCTGAAGGCTTCATGGAAAGAGGAGCTCCCATGCTGGAAGACCTTTGCCCCCTCTCCCTACAGAGGCCTTGGCCTCCAGCACAACTTGCTTGCCTGGTGAGGTTCTTGTTGGGCCTTTTCCTGTTGTCCTCAGGCCCCGCAGAGAAACCTGTAGCCTTTTTGTTGAGGGGAATGTGCCATGGCTTATGTTTCGATGGCACAGCCTTGGGGAGTGTTAGTAGAGGAGTTTGTATTTGTATGAAACGAAACAAGAGGGTTTTAAAAATTAAACACTCTATACATATTAATTCTGATCACTCAGTGAGGATGAGGTGAGGTGAAAGGAGGTTCTCTGAAGGGGAGGGGAAACCTACTGAGGCTCAATTAGTTCCATCTGACAGCAGTTCAAAAACGCTGGCACCTGTCTCTTACTTCAAGGGTTAGTCTTTGTATGGGATAATTGGGTGTGTTGCCCAGAAGAAAAGATTTACATGTCTTCCTTCAAAGCAGTGCCTGGCTGAGGGACAGCAACTCTGCTGGTCTGCCTTAGTCTGAGGCCGTAGAGGCCAGCCCTCTCATTTTACAGATGGTGAAACTGAGACCCAGTGGTAGCCACTAGCAGAGCCTCTAGGACCAGAACCCTGGGCCTCTGCCCTGTTTCCCCCCCCACCCTCCGGGACCCAGGAGCAGGGCTGAGAGACGGGGCTTGCGGGCTTTTGTTCTTTTCACATGACCCTGTCATAGACTCCCTGCAGATAAGTAAACTTGCTTGTAGCAATTAGATGTACATATCACGCTGGGTAACTGGGGAATGCAGCTTAATCATGTCACGAACCTCTGCCAAGAGGCAGGGGCAATTTCAGGCAGATCCTGGGGTCTCCTTACTTGGCATAATGTATGGGTGGAGGGACAGGAAAGAATTCACGTTGGCCTTATTTATCTTACCTAATTTGATCCTATAAACTGTAGACCTTTTCCTCTCTTCAATTTGGATTACGTGCATATGTGTTTTGTGACTTTGGAAATCTGCTCTGTAGTCCCATTAATAGAAGACACTTAATTACTTCTTAGAAGCAATTAATCATCTGTATTGATTTCTGGCAGTGCACTTGTTACAAATCTCATCTTCCCCAGGCACAGGGCACCGCTGGGGTCCTCGTGTGCCCAGTGTTGCCCGCATTTGTTTGGGGGTCCTCAGGCCCAGGGCTGCGGTATTATTCATGCTTGCTGCTTTTCCTGCCGTGTGTACATCGATGACAGTGACCCTCCCTTGGCTCCCTGTGCCATCTCTGCCTTCCTGAGGTGAAAGCAGACTCTGTAGCAGAAATTCCTGCAGCCGAATGCCTCCAAACTGGATTGGCTATCGATTGCCTGGTCCCAGTGGAGCGGCGGGCCTGCTGTGTAGAGACTTTCTTTCTCGTTTTCCGCTAGAAGCCTTGCTCTGACAAACGTACTAATATTTGCCATAGTTGGAATCACCTTTGGAATGCTTTTATCTTAAGTTCTCGTGAGGCTTCAAATATTTTCATTTTCTGACTCTTTTCTCCGATCTTGTCAAACTCTAGCCTTTGTTTGCCAAGGCATGCATCAAAATGTGCATTTTGTATGTCCCGAGGGCATTCTGTTCCCACACTCTGAAAAGCCATTGGACCGTCTGTACCCGGTGTCAAAGTGCTCCTTGTCCTTGTCTATGGGTGACAAGTCAGACTCCCCCTCCTGGCACCCCATTGTTACTGATTGCTGTGGAACCTTAGCTTCCCCATCCCCACCCCCTGCTCTCCTGCACAGCCTGTGTTCAATGATTTGGTTTATTAGTCCTGGGCGCAGTTTCCTTACTATGCTGTTTGGAGGCATTGGTTGCCCTGTCCCTGATTAAAGCCCCTCGAGTCTGCGGGTCCTCGGGTGGGGCTCGTATCCAGGACTGCTTGAGGGTTCAGATTTTGTCAATGTTGCCTCCTTCTCCACCCAGCTTGAAGATCTCAGGGAGTCTCACTTGTTCAGCCAAAGTCACTCCTAGCTGGAGCTGCACCGTGTGCTCGGCACAACAAGGCTGCTCCTTTCTGCCACTCTCCTCCTTCAGCTCTCTTCAGTTATATGCTGTCCTGAAAACAGAGCTTGGGGCTGGGGGGTGGGGAGTGGAGTAAGTCCATGGCAAAGCCCAGAGTGACAGTCACTGGTCCTTAGCTCTGGTGTCTGATCCCGGGCTCCTCCTAGTCAGGCTCTTGGGGTTAGAATTGATTGAAAGACAACTGTGTATTTAGGGAGTGTCCCTGCAACTGCCTTCAGCCATCCTAACACCATCCTTCCCCTTCCATATCTAGGTTATTTGAGCTTGCATCTTGATTGTCTGGTCAGAATTGTGCTGCTTCTGATCACTGTATAAACTTGGGTCCCTTCTCTCTTGCTGTGGTCTCTGCCTGGCTTACCACTTCTTCATGTTTCTTGACGCTTATGGGTCCAAGTTGGAAATTTACATCACAGGACAGAATTATGGGAAAATTAAGTATGTGAATGAGGGGATCATAGACGGCAGACCTGGAGAGGACCCTGGGTCACTGAGTCTAATCCCGTCCCTTCACAGATGAGGAGACCGAGACTCAGAAGTGAAGGGCCTTGTCCAGAGTCATGTGACAGGAGCAAAGACAGAGTGCCCTGCTTGGCCTTCACCGCCTCTGTCCTTACGTCGGACCCCCCAGCAGCCGCAAGGGCGCCCTGGCTGGTCCCTGAACGAGACCCTTCCTTGTCCCTGGATGCTCTACCCTCCCCCCCCATCTCCACCTCCTGGTGTCCTCAGCCATCAGGCCCGTCGGGAGCTCTTGGTGTAGCGCTGTGCACTGGCTGGGAGCTTGGGGCGGCAGAGCTGCACATAGTAGGTGCCTGTAAAGAAGTTTATCGACTGCCTGCGCCAGGGTTTGAGCCCAGCTTTTTCTAACTCCACATCTGCCCTTGTCGCCGCTGTGCTGCACTGCCACCTTGTGGGGGAAATGTGACTTCTGCAACTGGTCTGTTAACGTGCTGAGCCTACATCCCTTTGATAACCAGATGTCAGGGGATGGAGGTCCAGCCAGCCTACTGTTCAGCCTGACCATGGCCCAACGGAGAGTTTGCTAGACAAGCACCAGGGCTGGCGGAATAAGCCCAGTTCCCTTTTCTTTGCCTGTTAGAATCAGTGAAGCCTTGCTTTAGCATAACCCTCCACGAGCCTTGTGTTCATTTTCAGCCTCTGGAATCTCTTTGAAGCACTGCTGTACACGGGTGTTTCTTGGTGGGTCACTGTCACCCTGGTCCTTTGGGCCAATTCAGTATACCGCTTCCTAGGCTCCACCATACTGCACCAGGCTCCACCCTGGAGGCAGAGCGATGAGAAAGCACAGCCCTTTCTGAGAGCTCATGGTTCCATGGGGGCTGTGATGGGAGCTCAGCCTAGAACCAGAGTGCCCTGTGAGGGGAGGGGGGTCACTTAGGGGGAGGGCTCTGAGGAGGCTTCGGAAGGTGGAAATGTGCAGGGAGTTTCCTCCAGGAATTGAGGGATGGCTTCATTGAATGGCCAGAGACAGAAGAGGCTAGGACGATGAAAGAATGAATGAAAAGCACTTGTTATTGAGTGCCTTCTGTGTGCCAGGGGGGAAGGGGAAAGGAGTAAACATGTTTTAAGTACCTACTGTGCGCCAGGTGCTACCTTACAAATGCCTCATTTGAGCCTCACCAGCACCCTGGGAAGTTGGTGCTATTATTATCCCCACGTACAGCTGCAGAATCTGAGGTGGACATCAGTTAAGTGACTGGCCCAGGGTCACACAGCTAGTAAGTGTCTAAGGCTGGATTTGAGTCTTCCTAACTCCAGGCCTAAGGCAGGGCCCTGTCCCCTGTGCCACCTAGCTGCCCAGTTCTCAGTTTACAAAATAACTTCTTGTTTTTTAAAGAGTATTTTATTTTTTCCAATTATATGTAAAGATAATTTAAAATTTTATTTATTTATTTTTTATTTACAACATTCGGTTCCACAAGCTTTTGAGTTTTAAATTTTCTCCCCTTCCCTTTCTTTTCCTCCCTTCTCCCCAAGATGGTGTGCTGTCTAATACAGGCTCTACATATACATTCATACTGAACTTATTTTCACATTAGTCTTGTTGTATAGAAGAATTATAACCAGTGGAGTGAACCACAGGAAAGAAGAAAAAAAACAAAACAAAAAAGAGAAAATAGTATAATTCAATCTGCATTCCGACTTGGTAATTCTTTCTCTGGATGAGGATAGCACTTTCCATGGTGAGCCCCTTGGCGTTGTCCTAGAACCTTGTATTGCTGAGAAGAGCCAAGGGTAAAGATAATTTTTAACATTCATTGTTACAAAATTTTGAGTTCCAGATTTTTCTCCTTTCCTCTCTCCCGTCCCTTTTTCGTAAAACCGTAAGCAATTTGATATAGGCTATATATGTGCAATCAATGTAAAACATATTTCCATATTGTTCATGTTGTGAAAGAAGAAACAAACCAAAAGGTAAAAAAAAACCACACACAACACACACAAAATAAAGAAAGTGAAAATAGTAAGCCTTAATCTGCATTCAGATTCCCTCAGTTCTTTCTCTAGATGTGCATAGCAGTTTCCATCCTGAGTCCTTGGAATTGTCTTCAGTCATTGTATGCATGAGAAGAGCTAACTCATTCACAGTTGGCCATCGCACAATGCTGCTGTTACTGTGTACAGTGTTCTCTTGGTTCTGCTTGCTTCACTCAGCATCAGTTCATATAAGTCTTCCCAGGTTTTTCTGAAGTCCTCTTGTTCATCATTTCTCATAGCTCAGTAGTATTCCATAATATTCATATACTATAGCTTGTTGCCATTTCCCAATTAATGGGCATCGCCTCAGTTTCCAGTTTTTTGCCACCACAAAAAAGAGCTGCTATAAATATTTTTCTGCATGTAGGTTCTAATAAAATGATTTCTTAAGACCTTTCCTGTTCTCAAATTCTGATCCCATGAAATTCTGCCTTTTAGAGAAGATAAATGACACGTATTAGGGAGGGTGCCAGTCTTCCGCTCCAGCATCTGTATGTTACAGATGTGAAGTGAGGCCCAGAGATGAGAAGAGTAATTTGAATAACTGTAATAATATCTCCAGTAATAATAAATATAATAGCTCGTAATAAAAAGGCAGCACTCACAGCACTTTCATTTATAAGGAACTTTGCATGGTTGTCTCATGTGTTCCTCATAGCCACCCTTTAAAGGTATTGTTACCTTCATTTTACAGGTGAGGAAACCAAAGGTGAAGGGACTTGCCCAGGGTCACTTAGCCAATAAGTGTCTGAGGCAGGATTTGAATTCAGGTCTTCCTGACTCCAGGCCTAGCCTTCTATCTCCTGCACTGTTGAGCTGCCCGAGGTTTCTCACAGAACTCGTGGCCTCATCTCCAGTCCAGTGGACTTTCTTCAAACACTGTTGACATCTGGTAATTCCTCCCTATTCTATTCCAATCCCCCAGAAAACTGGGGCTGTGATGGTTGCCTTTTGTCTGCTTCATCATTCATTTATCCTGGAGTCTTAGCGGCAGTCAGGCTCCATCTTGTTTTAAAGAACTTGGGGTAGAGCTGTGTTCTGCATTCTGCTTTTTGGTGCTGGGGCACTATAAGTAATGGATGTTGTTGTGAGGGACAGAGCTCTTGGCTAAGTAAATATTCAGGCAGACTTTGACTCTGAGGTAAGGGGTGGGGAAAAAAATCTTGGTGCCTTCTGGAAATCTTCAGGTCAGGTGGTGGCAGAATTAGGTCCAGGCTTATAAGACCTTTTATCACAGGGTACCTCCCTTCAGACAGATGGCCTGGGGTGTTGTTTCCAATTATGTTCCCCAATGAATGACTGTCCAGTATTTACTAGGGGCATATATACCCACAGCAGATAAAGACTCCTTGAAAAGCCCTACAAAACAAGGAAACAGGCCAGGTAGCCCCTCAGAAGCTTCCCTGTGCATCACAGGGAGCGGCCTCAGCTCCAGAACTGCTGCCCTTGGGCTGTGATTTGGGACTATGTTCAAGGGGCTGGAGACCACTGACTCACTGACATGACTTGGGCCTCTCTTTTCAAACAGTGTTTCCCCAACAGTAAGGAAGCAGCCAGATGTACCAGTGTTTCTTCCAAATCCCATTTTGGGAGAAGGCATTAGTGGGAGCTTACCTCCAGGACCCACAGAGGGGACCGACAGCCAGTCCTCAGCAGCAGCAGTGGGTGAACCCCAAGCCGAGTCAACGCAAGTAAGGGAGCTCTTGCCACCTTCTCCACTGGACGATCAGAAGTTTTACCAGGACTTATTGGTAAGAACAGTCTTGAATACCATCCTGTTTGGGATGTAAGGCGCTTGTTTGAAGTCAGAGGGCCACACTTGAGGACCTAGAGGTCCACATGTGGCCTCGAGGCTTCCCGAGATTTTTGGCTTTACGTTGAACGTAACGACAGTTCAGAGGCTTGTCTGGCACCAGCATCTTGCCTTTCTCTGGCCATGTGGGGGTGATGAGGGGCACAGATGCCATTTACACTTTGCCTAAAATATGACTGGGCAGCCAGGCTTGATGACTTCCTCCCCATAAGCACATCACTTGGAAACACAGGCTTGTCTCCAAAATGTGAGTTTGGTTTTTATAAGTCTGAACCCAATTAAACAAAATTCAGATCTAGGGAGAAGCCACACATCTATAACTCACTGCTATCCGTAACTCTGCTTCTCCGGCCATGAAATGGGATGGACAATACTGGCTTCCCTGCTGTTTGGATGTTCCGTAGGTCTGGGGGACATGGGTAGAGAGGGCACAGGCTTTGCTTGTGACTGGGGGCTGCTCAGGGCTTCTTCTCTACAGCTCTTTGGGTGTTCTCTCAGCCTGGGAAGGCAGTTGAGCAGGAGAGTGAACACCATTGGTTTTTTTTCTGATAATACTTTTGAGTTTAGGTTTTTTGAGCTTTGAATCTTTTTGTTTTTGTTAGGGTCAGGTAAACCACGTATTAAATACTTCTTCCAAAGACAGTGAGCCCACGTCCACAAAAGTAGCAGCGATTCCCAACCATGGCAGCACTGGGACCCGGAATGGGGGTGATGGAAAAACCAAAAGACCTGACCCAAGCCAGATGGACAAGGACAGCGTCCTTCATGCCACCCTTAAACAGCTAAGAAACCTTGGGGTAAAAATTGACTCCCCAAGTAAAATGAAGAAAAATTCACATAAAGTGGACCAAGCCAGGTAATCTTTTTGTGTCTCTAAGATGAGTGAGTATTTATGTATGCTGATCTTGTGACAAAATCACCAACGTGGTTTTTATTGGGGATATTGGGATGCAGTGATCATTTTAGAGCTTTATAGCCAAGAGCCCTGACCAAGGACTGAAGCGGGCTGGCTCTTCTCAGGCTCCTCACGCTCTCCTGTTGGGGAAAGGAAAACTGTGAGACCAAGCAGCAGCGTGTTGTAGAGTGACTTATTCACTGTTCTGTGATAAGGCACATGGAGTGGAGTGTGGCCTTCATTTTTATAGTCAATGAACCAATATTTCCAACACCCTTCTATTTCCTGGAGGCGTGGTCTTGCCTTTTGGGGTGCAGATGCCTTGGCGAAAGAATCCCACTTCTTCACTGCTTCCATTTTGTTCTGATCTAAATGCAGAATGGGAAATAGAGATGGAAATTCCTAGAGAACCTTTCAGTATCATCAAAAATGACTTTAATTGCTTTCTCAAGGAAGTGAAAATGGAGGTTAGAATACATTCAGGGTGTGGTTTCCTGTATTGTGAAGTGATATTTTCCACCTTGTGATAGTAAATTATCCTGTGATGGGATAGAGGCTGGCAGGCAGTTCACAGCATATGTGAAAGGTGGTAAGCCGGGTGTAAGAGTGGTTTTAACAGCCTTGGTGAGAAATAATTCAGTGGATTGTAGGTGTATGAGAATCTTACTTTTAAGGAAGTACTTCCATTTTCATTTGGTCACAATTGTCTATACTCTCAGCATGATCCTCTGCGATGCCCTCCTCCCTTCAAGGCTCACCTTGACCCCTTCACCCCCCAGAAAACTTCCCAGTTGCCTTGAGAGCATAGTCAGCCCTTCTTCTGGAGCTTTCTTTAGCCCTCAGGGCCTGGAGCACTCTCCTCACCCACTTCCATCTCCAGGCCTCCCTCAGCTCCCACCTCCTCCCAGACACCTTCCCTGAGCTGTTGGGGCCCACCCCTCTGGATGTCTATATATAACTTGTGTTGTCTTCTTCTATCAGAACAGGAGACCCTTGAGGGCAGGGACTGGTTTAGGGACTTTGGGGTTTTTTGTGGGTTTTTTTGCCTTTCTTTGGATCCCTGGGACTTAACACTGTGTCTGGTACTCAGTAACAACTGTAACTTCCACTCACTTTGAGTTGTCCCTACCTTAGAAAGGGGTTGTGTTCCACAGGTTGGTTTGTAGATCTTCTGTTTGACCTTTAGCCTTCATTACCTCCCCTGTAAAAGGGCTTGGACTAGGTAATTACTGAGGCCCTGCTGGTTCTGATGCCAGTTCTCCTGTAGCTCAGAACACACTTCCCTATCAAAACAATACAGATCCGATGGATTCCCAGATCTCCCCTCTTCCCTCCAGCTGGATGAAGAGAAGAAAGGGTCTGATTTTTGGGTTTTTTTGAGATTTTTTGTCTTTGTGTCTTAGGTTCCTAGAATCTACTAGATCATAGGTGCTTAACAAATGTTTTTTAAAGTGTTCTAATCCAATTGACCAATTGATCCATCAGTAAGCATTTATTAAGTTCCCACTACGTGGGATCTCCCACTGGAGACGCAATTATAAAGAATGAAATAATCTCTTTGTCATAAACCTAAAGTGAGTAAGTACACACCTCTACAAAGTAGTCAAACAGAGGGCAGTTTGGGAGGGTTGGGAAAGGCTCCATGCACACAGTGGTGCCTGGGCTGCATCTTCAAGGGAGAGAGGAGCTCCAGGGGGCAGAAGGAAGGAGAGAGCTGAAGAAAATGTCCGGGAACTCTAGTTCTAACACTGCCTGAGAGACTAGCCATGGGGGCGTTTTGGGGGAAAACTTGTTTCAAATTCCATATGGGGGGCATACAGGGATGCACTCGTCTATGACACCTGTGACACAGCCTGCTGAAAAGCGTCCTAGCTAGGAGAATCCTCCAGGAATGGAGCAGGCTGCTCCGGAAGGGTTTTCCATCACTGGAGGTTTCTAGTGGGAGGCTTGTTGACCACTTGTCAGGGAAGCTACAGGGAGGTTCTTGGTCCAGTACTGGTTGAACCAGAGGCGTCATGAGTCCCATCCAATGTATGCGTATATGTATGTGCACACGTGTATGCACATACGTGTATGTATGTATACACACAAACATACACACACACACACATATATATGTATATTTTTTTTTTGTAAATATGCCTTTGAGCTTCTGCCTTGCTTTAGTTACTATGAGGCTTCTCACTTGGTAAAAAGAGGGGCAGAGTAGCTAGTTAAGGTGAGCAGCAAGTAGCCACAAGGGCCAGTCAGACATGGCCAGTGAGAGCAGACCCATCTCCATCATCGCCTTGTGGGAGAGCTGTTCTGGAGCATCTTCCCTGTGGTCCTCAGGTGCTGCCCCTTATTCTGAAGGTGCTTCCCCTCCCTTTGGGTTTCCATGCTCTGGAGAGGGATCCAGAGCTTGTGTGTGTGTGTGTGTGTGTGTGTGTGTGTGTGTGTGTGTGTGCGCCCGTGCCACTCACACACACATGCACACACACACGCTCACATACACGCACACACACTCACACACACGCACTCACACACATGTACATACACACATGCACACACGCACACACTCACACCACACACTCACACATGCACTGACTCACATGCACATACACACATGCACACACACATGCTCACACATGCACACACTCGCATGCACACACACACGCACACACACATGCACACGCACATACACATACACACTCACGCGCACACACACTCATACACACTCTCACACGCACACACATGCACACACACTCACACACGCACACTCGCACACACATGCACACACACACGTACACACACTCACACATGCACACACACACGTGTGCACACAGACGTGCACACACGCACGCACATGCATACACATGCACACACACATGCATACACATGCACACTCACACATACAGACACACACACACATGCATGCACACGCACACACACACACACACACACACACACTCTCTCTCTCACAGTGGTTCTGGCACATTCATCTGCACGGCTTCCAGGGAGAGAAGAGGGTCTCTTGCCTTTCTTTACACTGAAATTGTCCTGGCCTTTTCGGGCTTTGGTGTGGAGTGGGATTGGTTTGTTTGGCTTTCTGAGTGATGACCCCCATCCCACCCCCTCAACAGAAAACAACTCTTTCTGTGTTTACAGTGAAGCTCGCTGAATGTTTCGAAGGGATATTGACTCTTTCGTAGCTTTATGGAGATCTGGAATTTAATGTAGGATCCCCTTTAACGATTCCATAACACAGGAAGCAATTAGAATATCCACATCTCAGTTTTCTTCCTGGAACATTTTTGAGTTAGAAGTTTTGATTGTATGCATGACTGTCAGCCAGGAAATAGATGAAATGTGTTTAAAAGTGAATATCCCTATGAGACAGACAACATGGCTGTATCTGCAGAAATAGTCAAGATAATTTGCTGACTTGGTGTGTGGTTTTTTTGCAGTTACTTTATCCACTCTTAAGAACAGAAAAGGGTGATAAATCTCCAAAACTTCTTACTACGGAAACCTGCCCCCAAAAGGAAATACTTAAAACATTGAACATCTCCATTGTATCATATTAAAATAGGCCAGTATTTTTTTCACTTGGGAACCAAAAATCCCAGAAGATTGACACGAAGGGCCAACATGGTGTGATGGAGACCAGAGCTAGAGAGGTCTAGGCCTCTTTTATAGATGTTATTCACACACACATTCATGGTGATGTATGAAAGGGTAGATGCATTGGCTGAGGGAACTTACTCTATGTACTCAGCTCTCTTAGAATATTAGAGGAGGAAGGGTCCCTAGCAGTCACCGCCCTCCGCTCCATGCACTAGTCTGCTTTATGCCGGCCCTCTTGGCAATCTCTTTTGCAGTATCCAGGCTCTGCCCGAGAGATAGTGTGGTATGATGGGGCAGAGTTCTGAACTTGGGAACCTCAGAAGAGGCTGCTTGATCCAAGCCCCTGTGGCCCCCAAGTCCTTAAGCAGCCTTTTTGGAAGCCTTTCAGTGAGGGGGAGCAGCCAGGTCATGACCTCCAGCCATACTCAGTCCCTCAGATAGGACAGCCCTTGGTCCTTGGAACTCCCTTCAGCCTCCTCCAGGCCCCTTCAATTTCTTTCCCAAGTTCTTTTCACTCGTCCTCACATGGCATGGGTGGAGATCTTTTTATTTCATTCTTGTGGCAGCTTTTTATGGTGTTAAGAAATAGTGAGAGTCTGAGATTTTCCTAAAAGGAGTACCTTATGCCTCCTGTTGGGCCAGCAAGGTGGTCGGAGTCCCGAGTTCAAATCTGGCCTATGACACTTCCTACCTGTGTGGCCTTGGGCAAATCCCTTCACCGTTTGCCTCAGTTTCCTCGTCTGTACAATGACCTGGAGAAGGAAATGGCAACCCCCTCCAGTATCTGCCAAGAAAACCCTAAATGGGGTCACGGACTGAAAAAATGACTGAACAGCAGCATTCCCCCCCTTTCCTGCACTCTGGGCCTCCTAAGTAATGTGGTAATTAAGTTTAATCAGAGTGAATACAAGGTTCTGCGCTTAGGTTCAAAAACCATCACCTTTGCCATTCTTCCATATCGAGCCCATCAGTTCTGTCCCTCGGGGGGTAGCGGTTTTTCATCAAGTTGGGGGAGGGGGAAGGAAAGAGGATTTCATTGTGGGTGAAAAAAATCAGTTTTTAAAAACACCACTCCTGGATCAGGTGGGGAGGGGGCCATGTTGGTAACTGAAATGAAGAAATAAAGATATCACTAAAAATTTAGAAAGAGAAAAGGCTCCCTAACCAGACACAGAGAAAGGCATAGTTGCTGCTCAGCCATTTCTAGTCATATCTGACTCTCCTTGACCCCATTTGACATTTTCTAGGCAAAGATACTAGAGGGATTTCCTACTGCAGCTCATTTGACAGATGAGGAAACTGAGGCAACCGGGATCACACAGCTGTAAGTGTTATCAGGCCAGATTTGAACTCAGGAAGAGGAGTCTTCTTGATTCGAAGCCCAGCACTCAATCCGTTGTGCCAGCTGGTGGCCCTGTAGAAAAATTGCTTAGTTATAAAAATCTAATTTTTAAATACAGTTATTTTATTAAAAAAATAATTTTTACAAATCACCCCTGCACCAGAGATCAGATTCCAGGCCAGGTGACTAGTTCGTATGCAGGACCAAGGTGCTGCCTGGGCACCCCCTCTCATCACCATCCTCTTGCTCTCCTCCCTTTCTTAGTCCCAAGGCCTCCCCTCCTTCTAACCACTCTATTCTGTTGAGGACATCACCATCCAGTCACTCAGTTTGTAGCTCGTGTGTCATCCTTGACCCTGAATCCCCCTCCCCCGGCCCACAGATCTGGTCTGTTAGCTTCCTGTCACATAGAAGCCGTCCCTGTCCTGCTGAAATCATGGATTACTGAATTGTGTAATTCACACACAGTTAACATAAAATTTATTTCCTACCCTCACTGAATAATCTAAGTGACTGTAAATAGAAGAGGAAGAATGGGGTGTTGTGGGGTGCAGACCCAGGCCAGAGCTCACTGGGAGGTACAGGTGAGGCTGCTTTGAAAGCCTGTCACCCCTCCCCTGGTGGAAGCAACTTTACCTCAGGGACTTTAAGGAAGAGAGAAGACTGCCGTTGTTGACAGAATGAGGCCGGCCACCACCCTGCTGTCTTTAGGCTGATGTCTATTGGCAGGTGGGGGAGAGTTTGCCTGGAGCCAGTGATTGTTCCATTCCCAACCCTGTGGTTTCCCACTGTACCCCAGAATGGAGATTTGACCTCAGAAAGTGAGGTGACCTGAGAAAGTGAGCTGAGTCTCTACCCTGTCTGTCTAGGAGATATTGAAGATCTGGACATTTCACTGCCCTGAGTGAGGGTGTGAAGCGCTTCCCAAACATTCTCGTTACTGTTGGGCGTGAGGCACAGACTAATGGTTTCTTCTTGTGTCTTTCAGCGTATTGGCGTGCATCAGTCCTGAAGCTGTCATCTCTGGATTAAACTATATGTCCTTTACTAATGTTGGCATGAGTGGCTTCAGCCCCAACGGTGTGGATCTGAGCATGGAGGCCAATGCCATCGCTCTCAAGTATTTAAATGAAAATCAGCTGTCGCAGCTTTCCTTCAGTCGAGCAAACCAAAATCTTTCTGATTCGTCCTTCAGCCTTCTCCATATCAACACAGACAAAAACGTGGTGGGGCTTAGTTTGATCTCACCAAACATGTCTTTTGCAACCAGAAAATATATGAAGAGGTATGGGCTGATGCAAAGCAGTGACAGTAGTGAGGATGAGGAAGAGATTCTGAATACAACAGAAATCGCTGAGAGTGAACGTTCCCTGGGTCAGACCTTGGCTTCTGGCCCTGAGCAGTTTAGCTGTCAGAAGAATGGCCCTGGAAAAGGCTGTGAATTTTTAGATTTGAAACGGTACAGCCCGGAGCTGGAGGGCACACACTGGCTGCCAAAGCCGAGGATGCCCGTGTTAAGAGACATCACGGATGAAGTGGCCCCGCCAGGAGCCTCATCATCACCTGAGGATGAGTCAACGGCCTTCATCCTGAAAGACTTGAAGAAAAACCCTGCGGTCAAGTTACTGACTGGCCGGGCGCAGTTTACTCAGCATCCTGACAAGGAGAATCAAAGGGACATTCAGGTGTTTCCTGAGAATTTGCAGCCTTCTGACACTCTCCAGGAGATGAATAGCATGAATTCAGTGGGTACCTTCTTGGATGTTAGGCGTCTCAGGCAGCTGCCCAAATTATTTTAGGTATTTAAGTAACTGCTAAACTTTTCCCGGACTGAGGCGGAGGGCTGAGCAAAGGCTTGGCCCTTGAAGAGAGTGAGGTGGGCCACTGAGTCAGGTAGCTGAGGTCATTCCAGAATCTTCTCAGACACATCTCTGCAGTGGCCAAGGGCTGAGCCAGTGGCCTCACTGCCCAAGAGATGGCCAGCTGCAAGGGACAGAGCACAGGCTCTCAAGGAGGACCCCTCTGCAGTCAGCAGAATGATGCATCTTTACAGCTGGAGTCTGGGCAGCTCGGCACCCAACTCAGCCCCACTCAGCCTGACTTCTTTTATCATAGAAAATCATTTTATCCAGTATCTTGGTAAAGGTTGTTTACTGTCAACTTGTGTTAAAGTTGATTCAGTCTCAGCTGCCTCCCATCTCTGCATATGCCCTGAGTTACTTTGAAAGCATCATGAAATACAAGTAACTCCACCTTTTCTTTTTTCTTCTGAAACTACATTTTATTTAAGGCACTACCTTCTGTCTTTCCTCTTAATTAAGATGCTTATTTGTTAAAATCTTGAGACGATTAAACTATTGGGATTGTGTGTGGTTGAGGCTTGTGTGACATTGTCACTTCAGTGTGTTGCTCTGATATTCCAGAGCAATTCATTTATGGTGTGTGTGCTTTGGAAACTTGGGAGTAAGTTTTTCAAGTGTTTGAATGTAATAAAAATGTGCAGGCTGTCTGCCTTGATCACCTTCTAGAACAACCTTATAAATCTCTTTGTTGGGAAACAATATCCTTCAGATTGGTTTAGGGAACACTTGGCATTTTTGAGTTGGTTTGTGGAAAAAGCCCACTTTCTCATGAGGACGTTTTCTGTCCTTGAGTTAAAAAGAAAACGTTGCTGTCTTCCTGAAGTTTGGTTACCAGTGTGTCCTGGAGGGAATAGTTCTCACCTCCTCCCCCATTAAAATGAATAAATTAACAAACAAATGAAAACAGCCTAACCAATGGTCCCTATAAGCTTCCCGTTTGCACCCTGTGTTTGGGCAACCATCTGCCAATGTAGGACTTCAGTTGATTAAGTCCGTAGTAAAGACTCCTTTCCAAGGAACATGTGTTCTCTTGGTCCAGGTAGATAGCCATGGGCCGATAAAAGCTGAGTGTCCCTCCCAGTGCTTTTGTCTGAGTTCACTTAGAAATCTTCATGAGGTTTGCTGGGAATCCCCCTCTATACTTTAATGGAATGGAGCTGCCCCTGCTGCTTGGAGTATGTTCTGCTTAATCTCAGCGCTGAAACAAACCTGTTTCCTGTTTCATGAGTGTGGGCTCCGTGTGTGCTATGCAGGATTGGAAAAGGCCATAGAAAAGTTGGGTGGAAAAACACAACCCGACAGTCCGTAGAACAAAAGCCCTTTTGTGCTGAGCTTGACCAGTGAAAACAGAAGAACTGAAGACGTTCCAAGGCTGGCTCCATCCACTGGCCTGTGACTGTCAGTTCCAAGAGATTTGAGGTCTTAGGTCCTCTCCCAAAACGTTGTACTAAATATCAGCATGTCCCCTGGGGATCATGCAAGAAGGTAGGATGTGTGTGTTGTCTTGGATCAAAGAATGTTTCTGCTGTAGGAAATGGCTCATTAAGTCAGTTTGTGATGGGTCACCCCCGACCATTCCCTCTCAGCCCCTTCAGAGGAATTCTGGTAGAACACTTTGGAACTGGCAAAGGGTGAGGTTAAAATGCTGCCTCTGAGGCACCACCACCACCTCTGGGGAGCAGCTGTGTCCGGCAGCTGCCCTGGCCAGATGGAATGGTCACACAGAGGAACGGGCCTTTTTCTTGACTAGGCTAACCTGACACAAATAGCAAATGTGTTTCAACTTCCCCACCAATGTGTCCTTGCCTTACTTCCAGGGCAGCCCAGGTGCCACCTCCTGACCTCTCCTATGCATGCCAGGTTTTGGCAGCAAACGGAGAGGTTGCTTTCAACTGTAAACATCGGGAAGGCTTTATGGAAGAGGTGGCAGGATGTTAGGTGCATTGTCAGTTGTGGAACTTTCCCAGGGTTTAAATTGTCCCTAAATATTTAGCTAGCCCTTGTCGATGAAAAAAAATAAGCACTTATTAAGTGCCTTGTGTGTACAAGGACACAAGGAAAAGGCACTCGGGAAGGTACAAGTCCCTCATCCCCCTGTCCTTCTTCTGGAGTCCTTCCCAAGTCTTTGCCCACTGCTAGAGCCTTCCCTCTGGTCTCACCTTCCCTTTCCTCTGCATATAACTTGTATGTAATCATATATTGTCTCACCCATTAGACTATGAGCTCCCTGAAGGCAGGAATTACTACTTTTTGCCTTGCTTTTTATTCCTAGTGCTTAATTATGAATGCTTAATACCTGTTTGCAGACTAACATTTACACAGATAAATATTAGAGGATCTTGAGGGTGGAGCCAACACCCCAGACTGACAGTCCTCCCAGGGAGGTGGCACTGAAGGATTCTAGGAAGCAGAGATGAGGAGGGGGAATCCATTCCAAGCAGGACGATAGGAGAGGAAGTGCAACTAGAACCTGGAGTATGTGGAGATTAGTGTGATATCACGGCCGTAGCCCAAAGACTTTGTCTTTTATTCTAGAAGCACTAGTGAGCTACAGAAGATTCTTGAGTAGAGAAGTTAACTGCAGAGAATGGGCTGGAGAGAGGAGATGCTAAGCATTCTAGGGAAATACCAAATGCTTTTCTGCTAATCCAAACAGGGATTACTTCTCTACATCCCTCCCCCACAGGGGATCATTCTACCTGCTTGGCTACACTCATTGATGGGGGAACTCACTTCCAAGGCATCCCATTCTATTTTTGGACAACTAAGCATGAAATTCTTTCTTAAACTGAATTGAACACCACCTCTGCTTGTGTTTCAATGTGGTTTCATCACTGTGGGCACTTTCTTCATCAATGCAAATCAACCCCCCCCCACACACACACACCTTAGCACAGTGGTTCTCAACCTTCCTAATGCCTCGACCCTTTAATACCCGTATGTGGGCGTGTCTGCATGTGAGCAGACCCACCTGGAGGAGGATAGAGGAGCGGTGTCTCAGTTCCTAAGACCATCGGAAATATGTGTTTTCCAATGGTCTTAGGCGACCCCTGTGAGGTTGTTCGACCCCCAAAGGGGCTGCGACCCACAGGTTGAGAACCACTGCCTTAGCAAATACTTATAAATAGTAGTCAGGAAAAAAAAATTGCCTCCTTCATTGCTTTCTTAGTAATAACTGACATCTATCTATGCAGCACTTCAGATTTGCCAGGCACTTTACATTTGACCTCACTAGAGCCCTACAACAAACCTACATGGTAGTTATTCCAGGGGTGATTGCCGTTTTATAGATGAGAAAACAGCCTCAGAGACCATAAGTGATTTGTCCACATTCTCACAGCAGAGTCAGAGGTAAGATCTTCCTGACTCCAGGTCCAACATTGTGATGTGCTCCCTTCCTCCTTAGCTCTTTGCTAACCCCATCATCATCTATTGAATTGAGAAGGGTTCCTAAGATGAAATGATACATCATGATGCTGTGCACAGACATCCATGGCCGAGGAGCACCACCACGTTCTACAGCTCTTCATTTAAGTAGCCTGGGTAAGAGTCATGCAAACCCAAGAAGGCGCTATTTAAGAAAATCCAATGCTCAAACATTACACACAGGTAAATGAATGATTCATAGAATCTGAACTGGAAAAGACCTGGTGGCTATCTAGTCCAATCTGCACCTGAAGTAGACTCTTCAGTATACCCAGCACTCGGCACAGTGCCTGGCTGGGTGCTTAATAATTGTCTATTGACTGACTGCCTGCCTAATGGTCACTGAGCTTTTGCTAAGAGACCCTCTGTAAAGGGGAACCCATTCTCTCCCCAAATAGCACACATCACTTTGAGGCAGCTAATTGTTAGAAAGTGTTTCCTTGTATCAAACCAAACCTGTTTCTTTTCATTGGTGTGCTACGTTTCTTAGCTCTGCCTATGGACAGAAAGAGTGAGTCTCATGTTTTGTCCAATACTTGTAGTTGTCTTTCATGTCTCCCAAGCCTTTTCCAGGTCAAACAGCCCCAGCTCTTTCGACTGATTCTCACGATCACTAACCTGTTCACTCTAGATTATGTATCTTCATATGTATCACATGTTCTTCAATGTATCACTGTCCTTCCTAAAATGTGGCACCCAAAATGAAACATAAAATGAGGTTCAACTAGGGCAGCAAGATTATCACCCTCCATTTCTGGGTACTATATATTTTTAATGGCTAAAATTACATTAGTTTATTTTTTGGGGCGGGGGAGAGGGCACTGCTGTATTCCACTATTAACTCATAGGCCTTGAAGTTCACTAGACCCCAATGGCTAAAATGGCATTAGATTGTGGTTTATTTTTGCTACCATGTATCACAATATTGAAACATTGGTCTTTCCATTTGCTAGTCTTTTCCCCAACCCCCCCCCCCCATCTTTTTTTTTTTTTCAAATGAACTGCTGTCTAGCATACCTATTTGGAATACTTGGGAAATTGACTTTTTTAACCTAAGTGTAAGACTTTACATTTATCCTTGAACATTTCATCGTAGTCAATTTCTCACTTTTATCAAAGGGTCCACTACAATTTTCCTTTAAGTAGTGGGCCTTCCTCATCTAATACTTCCATCTCTAACTACTTACAGAATGTCTCCACTTGTGTATCCCATTATCAGTTCAAACACAATGTCTCTAAAATCAAACTCCTCTTCCTTCCTGGGTAGCCCCGCATTTCTGTTTTCCCTATCTCTTTTGGTGGCACCACCAGGTTTATTCCCCGAGACTTGAAAGCTTGCCATTATCTTCTAAACCTCCCTAACTTCATCTGTAACAAAATAACTACCACTTATGTAGCATTTTCTAGTTGGAAAAGTACTTTGCAAATGTCTCATTTGAGCCTCACAACAACCCTGGGAGGGGGTCATGTAGTCATTATCCCCATTTTACAGATAAGGAAACTGAGGCTGATATGTGATATCTTACTCAGGGCCACACAGCCATTGGTTGAGATGAGATTTGAATTCTATTCTTCCTACGTGGAAGAGCAGCGTTCGATGCACTTTGCCACCTCGCTGACATATACATTGTCTCCCAGTTCTATTGATGTCTTGCCTCTTTCCGTTCCCATAACCTATTACCTGGTGCCTGGATTATAATGATACTCTAGCAAGTCTCCAGCCTCCTTTTTTCCTCCTTTTCATCCTGCACAGGCCCCAGACTAATCTTCCTAGAGCCCCTGCTGTATCACTCCAGATCAAGTCCAAATGCCTCACTCTGACTTTCAAAGTCCTTTACGGTTTTGGTTTATCAAATCTTATCTCATTGCTCTCCTACATAGAGATCCTTTACCTAGGCTGATTTCCTCCTTGGTTGTTTCCCACCAACACACACACACACACTCACACACACACACGCACACACACACACACACACAAACACTGTCTGTCCATCTCTCTCTTTCTCTCACACTCATTCCCACTTTTCAATATTCCTTGGAATTCCCTTCCACCTAATCTTCTCCTATCCAAATCCTTACCTCAAGTTCAGGAAGTCTTGGCTGACCACCTCAGCCCACACTCTGCTAGCTTTCCCCTTAGTGACCTCTCTGTACTATGCTTTTGGGTACTTGACCATCATTTAGCACATCATTCTCTTCTGTTTGTACTCCTTTCTAACTTGTTCAGACCATGTACTTGCTTCCAGGGATGCCAGTCATCTCTCCCCAAAGATTCTGAACTCCATGAGGCCAGGGGCCCCCCTCTTTCCTATTCAGCATTCTAACCAACATTAAGAACCCACTGGGTGCAGAAGACTGCAGGAGAAGGGGAGTTCAGATGCCTAGCATTTCCTGAACTTAGAATACTTTAAGGTTTGCAAAGCACTGGCTTATGTTAACTCATTGGATCCTTACAACAATCCTGGTGGGAGATAGGTGCTATCACTATATTGTTTATAATGTATATTATTAAACCCAATTTGCAGATGAGAAGGCGTAAAGAATTTGAGTGACTTGTCTACAGTCATACAACTAGGAAGTGTTCCAAGCAGGACACAAATTCTAGTCCAGCACTCTTTCCATCCTGCCAACTAACTGTCTCAATGGTGTCCTTAGTCTACTAGGGCAGCGTGACACATAGACAAAACTCTTATCAGAAAATTGCTTAAGGAGAGGCAGCCTCAGAGAGAAGAGCTGGGTTTGAGTCCTATTTCTGATGCATGTTAGCAATAAGTCCCTGGATAAGTCACTGTTGGTAGAACTGATCCAACCATTTTGGAGAGCAATCTGGAATTATGCCCAAAGTGTTATAGAACTACCTTTGACCCAGAAATACCACTATTAAGTCTGTTTCCCAAGATGATTAGATGAAAAGGAAAAAAGAAGCTAGCAAAGAACCAGGGGAAATAGGGAATGCCTCCTAAAGAGGTGAGACTTCTGAAGATGACCTGAGCTGGAAAGGAACACAGCCACCTTGTTCAGCTTGGACCTGAGTGAGAATCCCCTGGAATAACAATAATAGCTCACATGTTTGTGGCATTTAAAGGTTTGCCAAATACTTTGCAATCGTCTTGTCTGAGTTTCCCAACAAACCCGGTGGGTGGGTGTTATATCCATTTTGCAGATGATGAAAACAAAGCTCAAATGGATAAAGTGCCTTGCCCGGGGTCATTCAGCTCATAAGTCTTCAAAGCAGGTTCCAAGCCCAGGTCCTCCTGATTCTGAGACTATCTCTTTGGCAGCATAGCCCACAAGTGACCAGGCAGCCTCTGCTTGAAGACCTACCATGATGCCTCCCCTCACTTCCTGAAGAAGTTCGTTCCACTTTGGAGCACCTCTGATTTTTCAGTTTTTCTTTATGTCAGGCAGAATTGATAGCTGAAGGCAGACATCACATCTCCACAGTCTTCTCTTCTCCACATAGAACATCTCTAGTCCCTTCGACTAATCCTCGTATAAGATGAACACAAGGCCCTTTACCAAACTGGTCACCTTCCTTTGGACATTAGCTTTCGGACTTGATCTGGAATGGTACAGAAGGGGGACTTTAGGAAGATTAGTCTGGGGCTTGTGCAGGATGAAAAGAGAAAATACTCCTAAACTGTGGCACTCAAATTTGAAGCTAGTCATTCAGATGTGACCTGGCCAGGTCAGACTACAGTACCTTATTCCTAAAAACTGTAGCTCTTAATGCAACCTAAGATCATGTTGGGGAAGCTAGGTGGCACCATAGTGAACAGAACTCTGGGCCTGGAGTCGGGAAGACTCATCTTCTTGAGTTCAAAGATGGCCTCAGATACTTCCTAGCTGTGTGACCCTGGGCAAGTAACTTCATCCTATTTGCCTCAGTTTCCTCCTCTGTAAAATAAACTGGGGAAGGAAATAGCAAACCACCCCAGTATCTCTGCAAAGAAAACCCCAAGTGGGGTCACAAAGAGTCATACATGACTGAAATGATTGAATAACAAGAACAACTGGCTTTTTGGCTTCTGAGGCAGACTCAACTCACATTAAGCTTGACATTTACTAAAACTCCTCAAATCTTTTGTGGCCAAATTGCTTTCTAAGAGTACCTCTCCCACATTGTACTTGTGATAGTGACTTTGAGAACCCATCTGTAAGACTTTTATATTTGTCCCTATGAAAACCCATAGTGTAATGAATATAAGGCTAACCTTGGAGCTAGAAGGCCTTGGTTCAAGTCCTCTCTTGGATAGGTACCAGCTGTGTGAATGCCAGCCAGTCCCTTAAGCTCTTTGTGCCTTAACCAACTCTTTAAAAAATGATAAATTGCCCTATGATATCTTTTGTTTTGATCACCTTCAGTTCCCAACATATCCCTCCCTTCTTTCCCAGGATTTTGAGTTCTAAAATTTCTTCCCTTCCCAAGACAGTATGCAATCTGATATGGGTTATACATGTTCAATCATCTTAAACCTATTTCCACATTAGCCATGTTGTGAGTCATCCCTTGTAGCAAAGAATAGAAAAGAGAAAAAAATTATCCAGCAAAACTGACCAAGTCTGAACTTATGTGTGGTGATCCAAACTCATATTCACTGCCTCTGCAAAGAAGGGAGGGAGGTAGGGTCTCACATCTTTGGGGCCAAGTCTGGTCATTATAACTTTATAGAATTCAGCCTCAAAATTTACATTGTATATATTTTCCCTGGTTCTGCTTACTTCCCTCAGTATCAGGTCATATAAGTCTTCCCCTACTTCTCTATGTTCTTCACATTCATCATTTCTTACAGGGTAGTAATACTTCATTCCATTCATAGACTACAATTTGTTTAGGCATTCCCCAATTCACAGTTCCAGCAACAGTGGCTTAGTGTGCCTGTCTTTCCATAGTGAGGGTCTCTTCAATAATGAGGATTCATCTCTTTTGCCATCTTTGCCAGCTTGGTGGGTTCTCCTCATATTAGCTGACACATGGTTAGAGTTTAATAAATACTTGTTGATTTTTTAAAATATTTGTTTTTAGTTTTCAACATTCACTTTTATAGGATTTTGAGTTCTAAAATTTCTTCCCTTCCCAAGACAGTATGCAATCTGATATGGGTTATACATGTTCAATCATCTTAAACCTATTTCCACATTAGCCATGTTGTGATGGAAGAATCAGAACAAAAGGGAAAAACCATGAGAAAGAAAGACCTCCCCCCCAAAAAAAGAAAATGGTATGCTTCAATCTGCATTCAGACTTCATAGTTTCCCCCTGGATGTGGATGGCAGGCATTTTCTATCGTGAGTCTTTTGGAATTACCTTGGATCATTGCAATGCTGAGGAGAGCAAAGTCTATCAAAGGTGGTCATCTCACAATGTTGCTGTTACTATGTACAATATTCTCCTGGTTCCACTCACTTCACTCATGCTTGTTGATTTCTGACTGATTGCTCTGATGTCTCCTCAGTTTCTTCTGTAATTCAGTGGATCATATCTTGCTTCCTAACTGTGGAGGTGTCCCAAGTTTCTAGCCTGGACCCTCTTTTTTTCTCCCTTTATACACTCTTACTGACTTCATTGGTTTCCATGGACTTAGTGATCACCTCTTCAGTGTCAGGTCCATATACCCAGCCCTAGCCTCTTTTTTGAGGTCTAGCCTGGCATCATCAGTTGCCTACAGGACATTTAAAATCAGATGTTCTGTCTTTCTCTTTGACCTCTTTGGGGTATATACCTGGCAGCAAGATCTCTGGGTCAAAAAAGGCAATGGACATTTAAGTGTTTTGTTTTGAAGGTTAAGTGTACAAATAGTCATAGCCACACATTTCTGTGGTGCTTTCTAGCTAACAAAACTATCCCTAACCATTCATTCGAGTAGGTTGTTTCAACATTATTTTCCAGTTTTACAGGTGAGGGAAATGAAGGGAGATGAAGGGATTTGTCTCTTGTCAAAGCACTAGAAGGTATCAGGGTTGTGACTGGAACCCAAGTCTCTTGGCTCCTGGTATAGACTGTTGACAATGTCTCAAGTGTTAAGTGAGTGTATCTTCTCTGCCAGTTGCAGTAGTAGCAATGGTCATAAGAGCTACTACTTCTATAACTGGGGCAACTAGGTGGCACAGTGCTGGTCCTGGAGTCTGGAAGACCTGAATTCAAATCTAACCTCAGACACTGACTAGCTATGTGACCCTGGGCAAGTCACTTAGCCCTGTGTGCCTCAGTTTCCTCATCTATGAAATGAGCTGTAGAAGGATATGACAAATCCCTCCAGGGTCTCTGCCTAGAAAACCCCCAATGGCATCATGGAGAGATGGACACGACTGAAAATGACCAGTTGGTAATTTCTATAGCACTCTAAGGTTTGTGAAGCACTTTGCAAATATGGTCTCATTTGATCCTCCCAAGAACCCTGGGAGGCGGATGCTCTATTCACTTTGCCACCTAGGCTCTGTGGTATTCCTGCATCCCTGCCCATCCCCCACTGTCTCCACCAGAGGGGCCTGGAGCTCCCCACCTCCAAGGGAAATGAAAAAGAGGGTGAAAGGAGGAGGAGGAAATCCTGTTTTCCCATTTCCTGTCCAGGGGGAAAGTCTGCCAAAATGAAGACAAGAACAGAGCAGTATGAGGTTAGGATTAGAAGTAAGAGAAATTTATTTTAGATGCCACCCCCTCCTCCCCAGCTTGTCAGGAGGCTGAAGTCCTGGCAGGTGGGGGAGGGAGGAGATTGTAGAAACAAAGGGTGTGATGATTCTAGGGACCTGAAAAGTCAAAACTGGGGAGGGTGGAGGGAGGTTGTTAGACCTTTGGCCTTGGGGTCAAGAAGACCTGAATTCAAATTCTGCCTCGGATATTTAGCTGTGTGGCCTTAATGAAGCCACTGACTCTCTCTGCACCTCTGTTTCCTCACCTGTAAAATGGGGGTGATAATGGCATCTGCCCCCCGAGTTGTTGGGAGAATCACATGACATGATGTATATAAGTTGCTTTGCAAACCTTGAAGTCGATGCAGGAGCTGACTGTGATTATGGTCAGAGTCACGGCAGAGCAGCAAATCCGTTCAAACACAGAGCATGGACTATCAGATCTGAGAGAGCCCGTGAGATTCTGTCCAATATCTTCAATTTCTGAGGAAAACAGATTCCGAATTGAGTGGTTTGCTCAAAGGTGGCCAGTGAGAGGGGAGTGGAGGTGAGATTAGAACCCAGGTCTCTGTGGTCCCAGTTCACTACACCCCTGCAGTGTTGGTCCCTAATGGGGTACACATTGACATCTCTTTCATTGATACTTTCATCTGTACCAGGCAGTTCTTGGAGATGAAGTTAAAGAGAAGGGACAGCCCTGACCTGGGGGCTCACAAACACACATTTTCACACATATACAGATACTCTGTGCCCACAGATTATCATGCACATGCACATAGATCCAAACATACTAATTCTGAGCACACACACACACACTCACTCAGTTCTAGTTTTGGAGACAGTCTCCACTGTCACAAGATGGCACACGTCAGAGCCCACGTGATGGTGGAGGAATGGGACACCAGATCAGCTTACCCTGGAGGCCTCCCTGGAGGTGGGGAAGTTGGAGCCTTGGATTGCTGTGGTTTAGACAGAAAGTGAAGGCAGTGCGCTCATATAAGGCCCCCTCCCCCAGTGCTCAGCACCATATCTGAACCCATCTAGATGCTTAATACATGCTTGTTGACTGACTCCAGCCTCCCACTTCAGGGCTAAACCTCCTGGAGCCTCAACTGCTTTCTGGAACACTGATCCTTCTCCCTTCTCTCTCTCCCTTCCTCCCTACCGCAACCACTCCAGGACATGAACCCAGAGGGAGGCTGGCCTAGCACCTGGCTAGTACAATGTCTGGGCTTTCCAGGAAGTGGCAGAGACTCCAAGGTTGTGTAATCAGCTTGTGTGAGAAACCCTTATCAGCCCTTCAGCAAAGCCTCGAATAAAGCCCTCCACAATCTATATAGAGCTGCCTTAGAGGGAAGGTGGGGTGGGGGGTCTTCTCTAAGCTCATATTAAATGATCCTTTCTGGTTTTCTTCTTCTCTGTCTCCTTCTCCATCCTTTCTCTGTCTCCTTTTTTCTGCTTCTCCTTTTCTTTTTTTTTTTTTGCCTCTCTCTCTTTGTCTCTGTCTCTGTCTGTCTTGCTCTCATCTGTCTCTGTCTGCTTCTGTCTCTCCTCTCTCTCTACCTCTCTCTCTCTCCCTCTCTCTCTCTCTCTCTCTCTCTCTCTCTCTCTCTCTCTCTCTCTTTCTCTCTCTCTCTGTCTCTCTCTCTCCCTGTCTCTGTCTCTCTCTTCCTCTCTGTCTCTCTCTCCTCCCCCTTCTATTTCTGTCTTTATTTCTCTCTCTCTATCTCTGTCTTCTATACCTCTTTGTTTCACTCTGCCTTGCAGTGTCTTTCAGAGTCACTAATTCTGAGAGATGGAAGGGACTCAGAGGTAATTTAGTCTAACATGTAGCTAAGCCTAGAGCCTCTCTTCAGGACTCTCAGTATATAGGCATCCAGCTGCTACTTGAAGACCACTAATGCTGGAGACTTCACTCCTTGAAGAAGTAGTCCATTACATTTTTGAAAAGTTCTCACTGTAAGGTATCCTTTCTTCCTGACTTCAGACCTCTCTGCAATGCCTCCACATCATTCTTGATTCTGCCCCCTGAAGCTGGACAAAACAAAGCTAATCTGTCCTCTGTATCCCAGCCCTTCAAATGCTTAAAAACCACCCTCATGTCCCTTCCAAGTTTTCCCTTCTTCAGGCCACATATCCCTATCTCCTTCCACTGATCTTTACAACTCTCTCTCAGTTTTTTGTCTGCATCTCTGTTTCCCATTTTGGGTTAAATTAGGGAATATTTATAAAAAATGCTTTGCACAATGCCTGATACATGGGAGACACAACACAGATGCTTATTCCCTCCCCCTTCCCTGTATGTATCTGTCTCTCTCTGCCTTTCTTTGTGTCTGAATGTGTATTTCTTTTTTATTCAGTCTTTGTATGAATGTGCAGGGGAGAAGGGACAATCACATACGTGTGAATGTCTATAAGTATATAAGGCTTACCCATAAAGTGGCCTGTGGCCTCAGCTTCATCCCTTTATAGTCACAGGGAGTCTGTGCAGTGCTCTGCCCCCTCTTTCCCCCTCCCATGTCCCATGACTGTGCATGGATGACATAAACAAGCCCTCCCATGATTTCAAGGCAAATATTGCCAGCACTCATGAAGTGTCCATAGTTCTCCTAAACTGGCTGGAGGAATGGAGAGCATGAAGAAAGACTCAGGACTGTGATAGAAAGAGAACGAGGAAACAGATGAGGGACAGAGAGAGAGAGGAAGTAACATCAAAAAGATGGAGACAGACAAGGAGAGAGAAAGTAAGCGAGATGGAGTCAGAGACAAGAGATAAGAGACAGGGAAAGAGAGAGACAGGAAGGACAGAGAGATGAGAAGACATGACTCTGGAGACTGAACCTGGAGATAGGAAACAGGGATACACAGAGAGATGGAGGGAAAGAAACACGCTGGAGGTGAAAAGTGGAGAGAGGTAATAAGCAGAAATATGTCCTGGAGAGACTGAAGGCTACAAAGAGGAAACCGTGGAGGGAGGTGAAGACAGACAGGAGCTGAGAAATATTTAGAAACCTGGCAAAGAGAGAAAGAGAAGAAATGGAGACAAAAACTGGAGACAGGAAATGGAAACAGGAAAAGCAGGGAAGACACAAAGAGATGGAGTCAGATAAACGACAACAATGTTTTGCCTTAATTTTCTCACTGAGGTGTTTTCCCGTCTCTTGGCTTCTCTAAGCTTCAGTCTCCCATAATTAACTTAGAAAATTATAGAATATTCAATGTGAGAGCTAGGAAGGGCCTTTGAAAAGAGAACATGTATAAGGTGGGAAGGGCTTAGGACTTAGGACAGAGACCATTAGACCTGAGAGGGACTTTAGAGACTGAACGCCATTATTTTACAGATGAAGGAATTGAGGAGAAAAGATTTGTCTAAGGTAATCCATATCATTCCAGGCTTCTTATTCCATTGATGTTAGAACAAGCCCTATTAGCTCCTGTTTGGAGCTGAGCAGACAGCTTAGTGAATTTTAATTTTATTTTTTAAAATAATAGTTTACTTTCCCCCAGTTTCACATAAAAACTATTTTTAACATTCATTTAACATTTTTTTGTGTTCCAAATTTTCTCTATACCTTCCTTAACTTCCCCCTCTCTGAGTTAGTAAGCAATGATATAGGTTATAAATATTCAATCCTGACAAAACATATTTCCATATTAATCACGTTGTGAAAGAAGACACAAACAAACAAAAAATCCTCCACAAAAAATAAAGAAAAAAGAGTCTGCTTTGATCTACATTCAGATTTCATCAGTTCTTTCTCTGGAGGTGGGTAGCACACTTCATCATGAGTCCCTTGGGATTGTCTTGGATCATTATATTGCTGAGAATAGCTAAATCATTCACAATTGATCATAATACAATATTGCTGTTACTGCATATACAATGTTCTCTTGGTTCTGCTCATTTCACTTTGCATTAGTTCATGTTAAGTCTTGCCAGGTTTTTCTGAAATCTGTCTGCCCATTATTTCTTATAGTGTAATGGTATTCCATTATGTTCATATACCACAACTTGTTCAGCCATTCCCCAATTGATGGGCATCGCCTCAATTTCCAATTCTTTGTCTTACAAAAAAAGAGCTGCTCTAAATATTTTTGTAGAAAAAGGTCCTTTCCCTTTATGAAGAGACATTTGAAGACTCAGAGGAATACAGCTAGAAGGGACTTAAAAGGTTGTCCTTTTCAACCTGTCATTTAACAAAGGAAAAAATGAAAAGGGACTTGTCCAAAGTAGAGCAGGTGGTAAGTTAGGATTTGGACCTAGGACCTCTGATAGCACATCCCATGTTTTTCCAAATATGTCAAAGTGTATTCCAAGTAATTCTACTGAAAAGCTTTAATTTAATTTATGGAAAGAGGAAGTGAGATCCATTGTTGCTTTGCAGTGACAAAACAACCTCTCACCACCCTTATCATCTACCTCCTTCTTCTGGCACCCAGAACAGGACACTATAGAGGTATGTGCCTATCTATACAGCTGTGGCACAAGGCTTTGCTGGTTTGGGCTGGTTTAGGCTCCCTTCCACCCTTCTCTGGCTGCTTGGTGAATATATACAAATATAACCTGGATGTCCATAGAGATGAATCGAGCTGTTGTTGGGCAGATAGCTCTTCTGTCCTCCATCCCTACCCTTCTAACTATCTGCCTGGACAATGACAATGGCTTTCTTGAGGCTCTTCCTGCCTCTATTCTCTCTTTCCCCCCAACCCCGGTCTTTTATACCTATGGATCTGGTCATGTCACATCTCTGCTCATACCTTCCATTGCCTCTCTAGAGAACTGAAAACTTCCTCATCTGGCATTCTAGTCTTCCCCAGAAGGTCATCAGCCTGTTTGTCCATATCAGATCATGGTACTGCCTTCTGCTTATTACATTCTCTAACCAAACTAGAGCCCTGAACATGCCAAGGACCCTCCCAAAGCAGGTAGGTGGTACAGTGGATAGAGCTAAGCCTGGAATCAAGAAGTCCTGAGTTCAGATCCAGCCTGACCTTTATCAGCTGTGTCACTCTGGGTGAGTCACTTAACCTCTGCCTGCCTCAGTTACCTCAACTATAAAATGCCGATAATGAACAGCACCTACCCGGCCACCCCCACGCCCCCGGGCTGTTGTGAGGATCGAACGAGAAAAATTTGTAAAGTGCCTGGCACATGTCAGATATTTAATAACTGCTTCTTTCCTTCCTCCTTATCCCTTCTCACACTGTGTCCTAGGACTGGGATCTCATTCTCTGTTTTCTTTGCCTGTGGCATTCCTACTCAATCATTTAAGCCACCTCCTCCAGGAAGGCTGCCTTGATCCCCTTACCCCAAAGACCTCACAGGGACCCTTTATTTGTGCTCTGGTGTACTTCTCCTGCAGTTTGTTGTGTGTTTTGGTTTTCTATTGGCAAAGGATTAAGGAGGGTGGGACCCAGTTATATCTAAACTTCGCATCTTCTGCTTCTGCCACTAGAGAGCGCTGCACAAAACAGGAACTTAACGAGATGTTGGTGGACTATTCCTTTGCAGAGCTGGGAGGTCTGCAAGTATTGCATGTTGCACATATCTTCAAACTTTTTCAACGTATAGATCAGCTTAACTGGTTTTTTTTTTTTCCTGTTCTTTCCCCTTTTTCTGTTCTTAAAAAATGCTATTTCTTGTGTGAGTTGGCTCTTAGGGAGGGAGAGGGAGAATACTGGGGGATATTACATTGATGTAGAAAGGCAGTGAATAGAGCACCAGGCCTGCAGTCAGGAAGACCCGAGTTCAAATTTGACCTCAGACACTTCCTGTGTGACCCTGAACAAGTCACTTAACCCTGTTGGCCTCAGTTTCCTCATCTATCAAATACACTGGAGAAGGAGATGGCAAGCCACTCCAGTATCTTTGCCAAGAAAGTTCTGGCACTGATGAAATCCCAAGTCCTTGACTTGCTGACAGTTGATTCTAAAGAGACACAATGATTGTAAAATGTCGTGATTCTAAGATCTGAGGGGAAAGATTGTTATTGGCTGTGGGGAAATTCCTCTTGTGAGGGGCTGGTGCTGGTATGTGTGCTGCCTCCTACTGCTGCAGCTGGAGAGAGGGGAACTTAGGACAGAGAGACCGAAAGGGTCTCCTATGAGACTGAGGCCAGTCTAAGGAGACTTGCTAGAAGTTAGAAAGATTGTTAGAAATGTTAGAAATAGTGTTAGAAACGTTGACGGCTAGGACTGCCTGCCTGGTTTTGGTCTGAATGTCCAGGTGCCCACTAGACACACCAGTTGTCTGGCAAAGAGCAGGATCTTGATAAGTGTTTGATGACCCTCTGTGCACAGCGCCTTTGCCTGAGGCCTGAGAGGTCAATTGCCTTGCCTGGGGTCATCCTGCACTGAGGGTGAGTGGGTGGATGTGGTCCTGGAGAGATCCTGGGTGTCCTGGCCTTGGAGAAACAGCTCCTAGGAAAAGAAAACAGCTGCTGGAGAGATGTGGAGGGGCACTGGGTGTGGGAGGTTTGACAGGATGGGGCCCTGACCCTCTCTAAACAGCTCCAGCTTCCGGCTGGCCTGAAAGATAAAGAGGAGAAGGGGGGAGGAGGATAGGGGAGAATTGGGGCTCTGGTCCTCCCCGCTCCTTGGACTCGCTTCTGTCAGCTGGGTCACGTCCGGGGTCAAGCTGCCCACCGGTCCATCCATCCTCTCCGTCTGTTCCTGTCCTGTCTGTCTTCCTGTGGCCCACCTGGGAGAGGGACTGGGCTGGTGACAGCCGTCTCTGGGTGCCTGGAGGAGCTGAAGGGTGGTGGTAGGCGGGGCCCCATGACCCAGACATTACAGTGGCTGTGAGACGTTGGGGTGGGGGAATGGGAGAAGAGCGATCGATCACCCTTTGTCTCCCCCCTCCCCCCACCAGCCCTCGCCTCTGTCCATGGTCCTGCGGAGAAGGGAGAGGGGGCCGCGTTTCCTTGTGTGTCCCTGGGTCTCACGTCACTGCCCGCTCCCAGCCTCCCGGAGGTTATTTTTAGCTGCTCTGCAAGGAATCTGCCGGTGTTTCCTTTTTTCCGCTGGCGATGGAAAGTTAGGTGTCGTCACGGGCCCCGGAAATGACTGAGGGGGGAGGGAGAGAGATGGACAGAAACCTAGTCGTCCAGACCGTGGTGCCACCGGCGGGACCGGATGGGGGAAGAGGGGAGGTGGGGTGCGGCGAGAAGCTCGGAAGTGCCAGTGAGCATCTTTCGCGAGGAAGGACTTTGTAATCCACAAAGTAGCCCAGCGGTCCTAGACTGGGCACGGCCCTGCCTTTCCCCTATTCTTGCCAACACTTCACCCCTCTAACCATTGTGAGGAGGAAAGATCATAGAGAGAGGACTTAGTTATTAAAATAGCCATTGTTACAGACATTCATTGGCATCTCCTGTGTGTAGGGCCTTGAGAGGACTTTGGGCAGAGACAGAGGCAGAGGCAGAGGGAGGAGGTAGCCCAACGTAGATCCTGTATCCTGTAAAGCACCGCAGGGAGTGGCAAAGCCCCAAGTAGTTTTAATCCACAATGGTAAGTGATTTGAACCCCTGAGGGGGCCAAATGTGGTGTTCATCAAGATCTGAGGGGAAAAATTGTTACCATCTGTGGGGAGATTCCAGGATGAGTGACCAGTGGAAAGATTTTAACGGCTAGAGGCCAGTAGGAATTCAACAGATTGGGGATGGAACAAGAGAATGTAGGATCATTGCTAGTCAGAGATCTGTCTGGTCCAACAAGCTACAGTGTACCTGGAGGGCAGGGGTGGGAAATAAACCTAAGAAGATAGGAGGGTGCCAGGTTCTCCAGGGCCTTAAAAGCTATGCTAATAACCTTAAACTTTATTCAGAATGAAGGAGGGAGCTGAAGAAAGGTTTGTAGCTAAGTAGGGGCATGACAACTATAAATATAGAAGATTACTGGGAGTATGTGTGTGAAGACTGGATTGTAGTGGAGAAGGAGGGAGGGATGACCAGCTATGAAGCTAATGAAGGAGTCTGAGGAGGTAGCAATGAGGGTTTGTAATAGGTAATGGTGATAGTAATTAAGAGAGGGGACAGCAGATGCCAAAGCAGTGAGAGGGAATGGATAGGAACCTATATATAACTGAGGGGAGATGAGAAGGGAGGGCACAGGAAGAGGGAAAGATAAGAGCAAGGTCCAGGACACTGGAGACCAGCTGAATGGGGTCAAGGACACAAAGAGAGGAGTCAGAAGTGGAATGTTGGGGAAAGACAAGAGTTCAGGTTAGGGTAGGTGGTTTGATGGGTGGTAGAGAGGCCATCTGAGATAGGCAGCTAGAGATGTGGGGAAAGTGGCACCTGGAGCTCAGAAGAGACATTAGGTCTGCACATGGTGATTTACATAAAGTTTGGCTTTCTTGAAGCAGAGAGTGAATATGAATTTCATGTATCTGTACCTGAGAATGACATCAGATCAGATCCATCTGAGCCAATTACCTCATTTTATAAAGGTGTAAACAAGCCTGGGGAAGTCAAGTGTCTTGCTCAAGATCACACAGTTTATAAAGAATTGTAAAAAGGATTTAAATCCATGTCCTTTGATGCCAGCTAATGGGAGGGAGTATAATTAACAACAAAAACTACTGACATTCATGTAGCACTTTATAATTTGCAAAGTGTTTATTTACTCTATCTTTCCTTGTCTCTATCCCTCCCCACCCCCCTCTCTCTCTCCTGCTCCTTCTTCTCCCCACTCTTTTCTCCCTGTCTCTTTCCCTCTCCCTCTCTCGCTGCTCTCCCCCTTTCCCTTCTCTCCCTCTCTCTCCCCATCCCTATCTCTCTCCTCCTCCCCCATCTCTGTCTCTCTCTGTTTCTCTCTGTCTCTCTTTCACTTTTCACCCCTATCTCCTCTCCCCCGTCTCTGTCTCTGTCTCTCCCTCTTCTTCTCCCTCTCCCTCTCCCTCTCTTCCTCCCTCCTTCTTCCATACCAATACTGATGGGCACTGGCTCTGCCAATTATAGTCTTAAGGAATTTCCTGGGAGTCCTGAAAGTTAAAGTGTCACATTACGTGGGTCCCACAGTGTGTATCAGAGTTAGGACTTGAACCCAGGATCACCTGACTAAGAGGGCAGCTCTCTTTCCACTATATTATGATGCTTTGCACGCATGTTATTATGTCTGTTTTATAAAAGAGGAAACTGAGGATCACAGCATTAATGTGTTAAATGGGTCATCTACTAGTAAGTTTCTGAGGTAGGTTTTGAACTCAGGTCTTCATGATGCCTAATCCAGCACTCAGTTCATTAGGCATACTGCCTAGTCTAGAGATGAGAACAGATCCTTAAAGAGTGTCCACCTTATTAAGAAGATGAGGAAACATCGAATGAATCTGAGCAAGAGAAGCCAAATTCTCTTTCATCTTAATGCCTTCACTCTGAGATCACCTCCCGTTTATTCTTTCTGTATCTTTTGGGTATAATTGTTAGTTTTCATGTTATCTCCCCTATCAGATATGCAGGTTCCTTGAAAGTGATTTTTTCCCTCTTTCTTCATATCCTCAGCTTTTAGCACAGTGCCTGGCACAGAGGAGGTGAATGATAAATGCTTGTTGTGGCTAATCCAGAAATGTTTTGCTCAGTCTCACATATATAATTGATATCATATTGCTTGCCTTCTCAATGGGTAGGGGAGAGGAGGAAGGGAGAGAATTTGGAGCTCAAGATTTTTAAAAATGAATGTTAAAATATTTTACATGCAATTGGGAAATATTTAACAAAATAAAAATTTAAAAATATGTTTCAAAAACAAATGTTTGTTGCCTGACTGATTATATCTGGTGGGCAGGCATGGTTAACACTTGTCAGCTACTGCAAAGAAATCAAGGGGGCTGAGACTTGAGAAAAGGCTTTTAAAAAGGCTTGAGAAAAGGCTTTAAAAGGCTATCAAGAGGTCACTGGGGACTTTTGAAAGAGGAATTTCAGTGGAGTGGTGGGGTCAGAATTTGGATTGCAAAGGGGTTGGTGGTGAGGAAGCAGAGACATTGAGAGTTAGCAACTTTCCAAGTTTAGTGGAAGGAGAGATGGGAGAAGATTCTGTCAGTCTATAAGGGTGGAAGGACCAGCTTTTAAGGAATTGGGAAACTAGGGAATGTTTATAAACAGACAGGAGGTATCTAGCCCAGAGGGAGAGGTTGGAGATACAGGAGAAAGAGGGGATGACTGCAGGAGGCTACCTTAAAATAAGTCTGCAGAGATTTACTAAGGAAAAGTTACTGTGTGCCAGGCACTGTGGTAGGCAGGCTCTGGGAATACAAGGATGAAAAGAAAAACTGTCCTTACCTTCAAGGAGCATATTGTTGTCCTCTGGGAGCTGAGCATATAGAATGAAATAGATAAATATGTAGAAGGGTAGTGGTGGTAGATTGAGTCGCTAGACTAGTCACTAGTCACTAAAGGGGATGATGGAAAGTGGGAGGTGACACACCAACTGACCCTTGAAGAATCAACTAGAGGTTCAATGAGTTGGAGGGAAGGAGGGAGTGCATGTCAGGCAAGGGGAATAGACTGTGCTAAGGTATGGAGATGGGAGAGTGTTGTGTGAGGGGAACAGCCAAGCCGGTAAGTCAATGAGCCTTTAAGTGCTTACTATTAACCAAACACTGAACAAACTGCTGGAGATGCAAAGGAAGTTGAAAACAATGCCAGATATTAAGGAGCTCACAGTTTAATGGCAGGCACAACATGCAAATGACTATGTACAAAACCCCATAGACAGGATAAATTGGAAATAATCAATGGAGAAAAGGCCCCAGTAGTAAGGGAGGGGTTGGGAAAAGCTTTATGCAAAAGGCAGAATTTTGACTGAGACTTCAGGGAAACCAGGATAGCAGAGATAAGGAGGGAGAGAATTCCAGGCTTGAGGGACAGCCTCTAAAAATGTACAGAGATGGGAGACTGAGCGTCTTGTGTGAGGAAGGGTTTGGAGGCTCGTGTCACTTAATCGGAGAACATGGGAGAGGAAAGCAAGGTGTAAGAAGACTGGAAATATTAGAAGGGAGTCAGGTTAGGAGGAGATTTATAAGCAAAAGAGAAAGATTTATATTTGATCCTGGAGGTAATAGAGAGCCACTAGAGTTTTACTCACTAGGGAGATAACATGATCTGACAGCTAAGTGGAGGAGAGAATGAAATAGAGATGACCAGCCAGAAAGTTATTGTAATAGCCCAGGCGTGAGGTGATGAGGGCTGGCATGAAGGTAGGAGCAGTATTGAGGGAAAGAAGCAGAAGGTACTGCAAAAGTAGAAACGACAGAACTTGGAAACAGATTGGATATGGGGTGGGGTGAGAATGACATGTAAGGTGTGAACCTGGTCACTGAGAGGATAGTGATACAGTCTACTTGGGAGGTTAGGAAGGAGGGAAGGATTTGGAGGAAAAGGCAATGAATTTGGTTTCAGACATGTTGAATTTTAAATGTCTTTGGGATATCCAATTTAAGATGTCCAATAGGCAGTTGGAGATGTGGAATTGGAACTCAGGAGAGAAGTTAGGGCTAGATAATTAGATCTGAGAATCATCTGCAAAGAGATGCTAATTGAATTCATAAAAGCTGATAATACCAACGAGGGAGATATAGAGGGAGAAGAAAAACTGACCAAAGACAGCCTTAATTAGCAGGTGTCATCCGAATGAATATCCGATTAAGGAGACTGAGAAAGAGCAGGCAGACAGGTAGGAAGAGAACCAGGAAAGAGCAGTGTCACAAGAAGGAGGTGAAATCAGTTTCCAGAGAGGTCAAGAAGAATGAGGATTGAAAAAAGATCACTATATTTGACAATTAATAGATGACTGATAACTTTAAAGGGCGACAAAGCAAAAATGCAGAGAGCTAAGAAGAGAGTGAAAGAAAAGCAAATAAATGGCCTTCTTAAGGAGTTTGGCCATGGAAAACAAGGAAAGATATAGAATTATTGTTAGGGAAGGGTGGATGAAGTGAAGGTTTTTTAAGGAGAGAGGAACATAGGCATGTTTGTAGGTGGTAGAGAGGTAGGTAGTAGAAAGGAATAAACAGGCAAGTTTGCCTTGGCCAAAGATTACGTGAGGGAATTTTTGTTCAACGGCTCTGAAGAGATTGGAGCTAGACTTTATTTTTTAAAATATTTATTTATTTTTAGTTTTCAACATTTACTTTTATAAGGTAAGGAGTTCCAAATTCTCCTCTCCCCCCCAAGATGGCATGCAATCTGATATAGGCTACACATGTACAATCATATTTAACATATGTGGAAGCATTAGTCATGTTGTTAAAGAAGAATCAGAACAAAAGGGAAAAGCCATGAGAAAGAAAAGACAAAAAAAGGAGAGAAAATAGTCTGCTTTGATCTACATTCAGACCCCACAGTTCTTTCTCTGGATGTGGATAGTATTTTCCATCATGAGTCTTTTGGAATTGTCTTGGATCATTGTGCTGCTGAGAAGAGCTAAGTCTATCAAAGCCGATCATGACAAAGCTTGTCAATTCTTTCTCTGTAGGTAAATAACATTTTCTATCATGAGTCTTCTGTAATTGTCTTGGATCATTGTGTTGCTAAAAACTAAATCATTCATAGTTGGTCATAGCATAATGTTGCTGTTACTGTATACAATGTTCTCTTGATTCTGCTCACTTCACTCAGCATCAGTTCATGTAAGTCTTTCCAGGTTTTTCTGAAATCTGCCTCCTTATCATTTTTTTAATAGAATAATAGTATCTCATTACATTCATATACCACAACTTATTCAGCCATTCCCCAGTTGATGGGCATCCCCTTAATTTCCAATTCTTAGCCACCACAAAAAGAGCTGCTATAAATATTTTTGTTCAAATAAGTCTTTCCTGCCCACCTTTTATAAATTTGAGAGATGACTTTCTAATGTGATTGATAGCTCATCAGCTCCCACCAGAGTCCTTCCCTCTTCCCCATGATTATCAGTGGATGTCAAATAGTCTGCCAGACTTAACTTTCAGGAAGGAAAATTTATATAATAGGGAACCACTGAATGAATGTTCTTGAGCTAGAGAATACTATGGTTAGACATACTTTTTTAAAGTTTTTTTTTTCACTCTAAAAGAATATGCCTCATTTCTCTTCCAATGCCTTACCATTTGAGAAGGAAAAAACATGCCCAGAATATGCAGAAATACATATACATATATATGTGTATATATATATGTATATATATATATATACATATATTTATTTAAGCAAAACCAATTTTCACACTGATCCTGTAAAAAAATCTCTTTCTGTACTGAAATATCTGTACTGTGCATATTTATCAGGCAGTGGGTAGCATGTTTCATCATTATTCCTCTGGAATCCTGGCTGGTCATTACACTGAAAAGGATTCCCAAGTCTTTCCAAGTCGTTTTACTTTACAATGTTGCCATCTTGGTCTAAGTTGTTTTCCTGGTTCGGCTTGCTTCATTCTGCATCTCTTTAAAAAGTCTTCCAAGGTTTCTCTGAAGCACTCTCCATCATTGATTAGAACACCATAGTATTCCATCAAGTTTATATCCCACAACTTGTGTAGTCGTTCTCCATTCCCCAACTGATAAGCACTTCCTCAGTTTCCAATTATTTGCCAATGCCAAAGAGCTCTAAATGTTTTTGTAAGTCCTGAACTGGGGTTTGTTTTGCTTAGGTGTTATCCCTCCCTTAATCTACTTTCCCTCTAATTCCCTCTTCTCTTGTACTCAACTCTGTGTATTCTTCCCTCCTTTGAACCGATTTTAGATGAGAATGAGGTTCAGGTATCATCCACTCCCCCTTATCCTTATTTGTTTAGATTTCTATTTGTACATTCTGAAAATGTGAGATAATTTTCTTTCACATTCCTCCCCCTTCTCCCTCTCCTTCCATTTTTTGTTTTAAGATCATTAAGACATAATAGAACCACTCCCAGGTCTTCTGCCTAATTAGATTCCCTCTCTATCCTCAGAGCAGACATGTGTATCTCTCCTCCTTAGAATGTAAGCAATTTATCCTTGTTTAGTCCCTTATGATTGTTCTTATCTTCACCTTTTTATGTTTCTCTTGAGTCCTGTGTTTGTGCTTCCAAATTTCTATGAAGCTTTGGTCTTTTTTTTTTTTTTTTAATCAGGAATGCTTAGAAGTCCTCTATTTTATTAGAGCATCACTTTTCACTTGTACCTTTAATATTCAGTTTTCCTGGGTAAGTTATTCTTTGTTCCTAGCCTATATCCTTTGCCTTTTAGAATATTGCATTCCAAACTGGCCATTTCTTTTTAGTGGTGGCTGCTAAATTTTGTGTGATCTTGATTGTGGCCCCTCAATATTTAAATGTTTTCTTTTAGTTTGCTTGTAGCAGTTTTTCTTTGATCTTGAAGCTCAGCACTTTTGCTATAATATTCTCCAGAGTTTTAATTTTGGGGGTTTATTTCAAGAAGTGACCGATGGGTTCTTTCTATTTCCATTTTGACCTCTGGTTCTAAGTGATATGGACAGTTTTCTTTTGTTGTTTCTTGAAATATGATATCTAGATTCTCTTTTTGGTCATGACTTTCAGGTAGTCCAATGATCCTTAAATATTCACTTCTTGATCTATTTTCCAGATCAGCTATTTTTTGTGTGTGTGGTGAAATACCTTACATTTTCTTGTGTTTTTTTTTTCAGTCTTTTCATTTTGTTTTGGTATTTCTTGATATCTCTTGGAATCATTGACTTCTATTTGATTAATTCTAATTTTCAGACACTCAGCTGTCATGTTCCACTGCAACTCAGAACTCACAAGATCATGAAATCCATTAACCTTAATCTCATATTACAGATGTGTGCCACCATAACAGGTGCCACTTTTTTTTCCTGTGCCAAAAGGCACAGATCAAAATGTTTTCTTTAGGAAGTCTCTTCAGACCACACTAAGTCAGCAGGTTGCCTTTATTCTCTGAATTTTAACTGTCCTGATTGTTCCATTTATATGGAATTCACTCATTACATACTGTCTAATGATTATTTATCTCATTCCCCACAGTGGCTATCCCAAACCTACACTAAATTTCTCCCCTCCCCCACTTAAAAAAGGTGACAATGCTCCCTGTTTTCTAGGTCATCCATCAAGAATTCTTCATTTCCCTGGAAAACAATCTTTGCATCAAGTGTCTCTGATAAAGGCCTCATTTTTCAGATATATAGAGAACTGAGTCAAATTTATAAGAATACAAGCCATTCCCCAAATGATAACTTGTCAGATGATATGAATAGGCAGTTTTCAGATGAAGAAATCAAAGGTGTATCTATAGCCATATGAAGAAGTACTCTAAATCACTTTTCATTGGAGAAATGCAAATAAAAACAACTCTGAGGTACTACCTCACACACAAAAAAAGTAAAATAAATGTTAGAAAGGATGTGGGAAAATTGGAACACTAATGCACTGTTGGTGGAGTTGTGAACTGATCAAACCATTCTGAAGAGCAATTTGGAACTATGCCCAAAGGGCAACCAAACTGTACACATTCTTCGATCCAGCAATACCACTACTAGGTCTGTATCCCAAAGAGTTCATATAAAAGGGGAAAGACCAACATGTGCAAAAATATTTATAGCAGTTCTTTTTATGATTGCAAAATACTGAAAACTGAGGGGCTGCCCATCAATTGCAAATGGCTGAACAAGTTGTGGTATATGAATGTAATGGAATACTATTGTTCTATAGAAAAATGATGAGCAGGCAGATTTCAGAAAAACCTGGAAAGACTTACATGAACTGATGCTGAGTGAAGTGAGCAGAATCAGGAGAACATTGTACACAGTAACAGCAACCTTGTGCAATGATCAACTATGAATGACTTAGTTTTTAGCAACACAATGATCCAAGACAATTACAAAAGACTCACGATGGAAAATGTTATTTACATACAGAGGAAGAACTGACAGACTCTGAATGCAGATCAAAGCATACTTTTTTTTACTTTATTTTTGGTGGTTTTTTTTTTCCCTTTTGATCTGTTTCTCCTTTTACAACTGTGAATGATATGGAAATATGTTTTATATGATAGCACATATATAATCTTTAACAAATTGCTTACCATTTTAGAACAATGGGAGGGAGAGAGAGAGGGAGAAAAATGTGGAATTCAAGATCTTGTAAAAAATGAATGCTAAAAATTGTCTTTACATATCATTGGGGGAAATACTATTTTTAAAAAAGAATTCCTCACTTTCCTTCTTCCAGTCCTCAAACTTGTTTCCAATAATCACTCTTTCTTCCCTTCTTCTTTGCTTGATGTCTTACTGCTTCTCCATTTCCTGTTTGAGTTCTGTTTATAGATGTCTAGGAGTAATTCTCTTTTTCTGGATGTGTGTCTTGAGCCTTCCCTATGACCATGATAACTCTTTTTTTTCGTGGAATTCTTTTTTTTTTTGTTAGCTCATTCTTCCAACCTATTTTTTGGCCTTGGCCTTTTTCTTGGGGTCAGGCTCTGTGCTCTCTCTCTCTCTCTCTCTCTCTCTCTCTCTCTCTCTCTCTCTCTCTCTCTCTTTCTCTCTCTCTCTCTCAGCTAAGTTTTTGTCCTCTTAGTTCATTCTGCTGCTTTCTTGGAAGTGTTGACTATTGTGTTATTCCAGAATCTCAGAAACAGCACAGCCTGGAGACTTGCAAGCTTTCAGAGCTCCCAAAGTAATATGATCTAGGACAAAGACTTCTGGCCACTCTCCTAATCTAAACACTTCAACTTCTTGACTTATGTTTGAGTCTGAACAACATGACTATGGGCTTGCTCCTGGTTGGAAGTTTCAAGAGACTATTGCTGGGCTCAGCTACTGTCTGCTAACCTGGAAGCTTGGCTGGTTCAGACTGTAGCTTCCCTTTTGGCCTGGGATCCTTGCCCTAGTTATTCCATTGTAGGCCTTGGTCTAGGTTGGAGGCCTAGAGTCTTTGCTCCTGGGGTCACTGCCACACAATGATTGTTTCCTTACGAATTTATTCTTTGCTCAGTACATAGCTAGAGCCCACTAGCTTCTGCTCTTCTCTGCCACCCCTATCCCTGTCTCTCCCCTACCCCTCAAGGTGGCAATCATACTGAATACCCCTTTCCCCTAGCTGTCCCTATCCCCTAGACATAGGTCTCTTTCTCAGTGTATGCTGAATCTGTGACCCAGAAGCTGCTAAATGCATGCTGTTCCTGCAATCTGGCCCACGGAATACTGTCAATGAAAATGCAGAGGATTGGAGTTGGGAGTTGGGATCAAGGTAGCAATAGACCTGGAGTCAGGAAGACCCGAGTACAAATCCTGCCTCAGATATTTTCTAGCTGTGTGATCCTGGGCAAGTCACTTAACCTTATTTTGTCTGTGTGTTACACAACAAATTGGAGATAATAATAGTACCCACCTCCCACAACTGTTGAATCTTAAATGAGATTATATTTTAGAGTGCTTTGCAAACCTTAAAAACTATATATGCATATACATATATATACATACTATACATTATAGCATAATATATATTATACTGTATATATTGTACTATGTGTGCATATATGTGTGTGTGTGTGTGTGTGTGTGTGTGTATATATATATATATATATATATATAAATTATTATTTGAGGAATAACAAGAAAGCCAGTGTTGCTGGAACATGGAGCATATGAAGAAGAGTGAAATGTAAGAAGACTGAAAAGGTAGGAATGGGAAATTGTGAAGGACTTTTTTTTTAAGATACAAAAAAGATGCAAGTGTCTCTTTTATTAATTTATTTTTAATGTTTAGTTAATTAATTTTAGTTTTCGACATTCATTTCCACAAGATTTTGAGCTACAAATTTTCTCCTGTCTTTCCCCTACCCCCCAAGATGGCAAGCATACTGAATACCCCTTCCCTCAATCTGCTCTCTCTTATATCCCCCCCAATTCTCCCCTTACTTTCTTGTGGGGCAAGATGGATTTCTATACCCCATTACCTGTATATCTTATTTCCTGGTTGCATGTAAAAACAATTTTTAACATTTGTTTTTAGAACTTGAGTTCCAGATTCTCTCTCTTCTTCCCTCCTCACTGCCCCTCCCCCATTGAGAAGACAAGCAATTCAATATAGGTTATATTTGTGTAGTTATGCAAAACATTTCCATAGTAGTCATGTTGAGAAAGACTAACTATATTTCCCTCCATCCTATCCTGACCCCCATCTATTCTGTTTTCTCCTTTGACCCTGCCCCTTTTCAAAAGTGTTTGCTTCTAATTACCCTCTTCCCCAATCTGCCCTCCCTGCTATCAGGAAGGACTTTAAAAGAAAGCCAGAGGAATTTACATTTGGACCTCTGGATAATAGCTTTTCTCAAACTTGAATTTCCTGGGTAGGAGAGGGATAGTCAGACTTCTTTAATAAGATCACTTTGACAGCTGATTGGAGGATGGTCTAGAGTTCTGTGATTTGAGGTGGGAAGACCAGCCAGTAGGCTATTGCAGGGATCCAGGTGAAATATGCTTAGGGTCTGCATGGCACTGGGATGGCAGCCATATGAGTGGGGAGAAGGGGACATGTACAAGACCTGTTGTGAAGGTAGAAATGATAAGACTTAGCAAAAGATTATATTTGGGGCAAGAGGTTGGATGGCTGGGAGGACAGTGGTACCACCCATAGGGAAATTCAAAAAGGGGGAAATTTTTTTTTGGGGGGGGGGAGATTAATGACTTTTGCTTTGGGCACATTGAATTTGAGATGTCCAATAGGCAGTTCATATGAGTGAGATTGGAGGTCAGAAGGACAAGGAAGGACAATAGATCTGAGAATCATTTGCCAAGAAAACCCCAAATGGGCTTCATGAAGTTTGAAATGGACTGGATTGGACTGAACAGTCTGACTGCTCTGCTTAGCAGCTGTAACTATATTTGTGGGCAAATGCAGTCGTATGGATTGCTTACAGTTAACTCAGTGTCTCAGGCCTTTGAGGAACCCTACTTTTGTTTGTGTGAGCGCTCCCAGGACCAGTGAAGATTTCAGGCCCACCTTGACTCAGTAGACAAGTACCTCAGTCCACCAATCTACCAATCCACCTACCCATCAATCTGACAATCGTTCATCGGTCCAGTCAGTGTCTCTTCCCATGGCTGAGATCAATAGGGGCAACAACGTAAAGCATTGAGGACTATAGCTCCCCCAAAATCTACCGCCTCAGTCTACTGGCGCCGAATCTGACCCTCTGCCTTGTGTAGAGCCGTGTCAGGCTGAGCTACTCTACCTGTTGGTTGCAGGATTCTGTCCCTGGGCTCGGCTTGCCCCTCCCTGAGGGGGCCTACTTCTCCAACCGTCTCTCTTCAGGCATAAACATGGGGCAGCCTCTAGAGAATTTTTTGGGCGAGTGGACTTCGAGGGCTTGTCTCTTCCTGAATCACCATTTTCCCTGACTGCCCACACTTTGCAGACGACTGCTGGCGCCCTTGTCCCTGTCGCGGTGTCCAGTGTGTGTCTGAGCTGCCAGGGCTTCGGCACCTCCTGGCTACCCCAAGCCCTGGGGCTCCTGGGTTGTGGTTTAGCCCCAGGATGCCTGCCACATCCTGCCCAGGGTCTGACATTCAGAGAAGGGGAAGTGAGTCCAGGGCCTGCACGGCTCAGCTCTGGGAGCCTTTCATCCACTGACTGCTGTCCACCCAGTTACTGCTCCTCCTTCCCCCATCCCAGGGATTCACTGGGGCCCAGGGACGCGGTAACGGGTCTGTGTTTACTCAGAACGGGGGTGGCTACCGGAGTTGAGTTGAGTTAAGAGTCCTGGGCTGTGGGGTCCAGTGAGTGCCGGCCACGGGTACCTCTGGAAAGGCCCGGTCCCCCTCCCCAGTCTTTCCTCCACCCCGCACACCGCCCTGCAATCATTTTCCGCTCCCCTTGGATGAAATTGCCAAAGTCTAATGAATCATTCGGCCCGTAATGGGCCGCGGCGCTTATCAGGGGCCGGCGGGCCCGCGGCGGCGCCTTATCTCGGCCGCGCACATGGGCCGCCCACCCGCCCGCTCCGCCCGCCATGCTAAGTAGGAAGGGGACGTGAGGTGGGATTAGAGCGAATGTGGATGTGGCAAAGCCACCAGCGCCGCGGCGTGCGGGGGCGGGGGCGGGAAAGGGGGGGGCGGCCGGGGAGCGAGGCTGGGCAAGGGAGGGGGGCGCACCCTCGAATAGGCCGGAAAATGGCTCCGCCGCGCAGAACGGTGAGTAGCCCACCCGTGCCTTTATTCCTATGAGGAGTCCCGGACACCCACCCCCACGCCGACCGCCCCCCCCTTCTGTTCCTCAATCTGCACCCGGGCTAATTTCCCAGCTTCCTTTTGATAGTGTGAGTGTGTGTTTTAACCGCCGCATCCCCCACCCCCACCCCGCCCCCCATCAACCGGGCCCCCGCCTCCCAGACCCTCTTCCTTCCTTCCCTTTTTTTTCTTACGCAATATACAGAAATGCGCAAGGCGGTGGTTGGTGTTTATTTCTTCTTCTTAGTTGTGTGCGTGCGTCCAGATTGTGGCAGTGTGGGTCTGTGCGGGGATTGTGTGTGCGGGTTATCAGCCGGGCTGGGCCCTCTAGTAACGACCGCCATAGGGCCGGGTTGTGTGTGCGTGTGACCACCTGGGCTTGTACTGTGGCCGGGGTAGCTCAACCGTCGGGTTGTGGGGCGGTGTGTGGCTGTGCAGCGTGGGCCGTGTGTGTTCTCAGACGCGGGTCTGGGGTACTGTAAGAGATCGTGGGTGCAGGGTTTTGACCAGGCTAGAACCTGGGGCGTTCTCTCCTAATTAGGTTGCGAGTCTGTCAGTGTGCTAGTGTGTGTGTGTGGTGTGTGCGCGCGCGCTCGTGTGCCCAGGCCAGGGAGGTCCAGGGCACCTCGCGGGGCTTCCTGGTTTATTCCCGACCATGGTTTGGGGGACCGATGGCAGCTCGGAGTGTCGGACACCCAGTGGATGGGCAGTACCTTGGTATTCGTCCTTTTCCGGAGGGGGTGTCGGGGGCCCTGGGCTTCGGTCTGGGGCGGGGCAGATTTGACAGAAGGGGACCAGGGCCAGGTAGGATTGCTTCCCTCCCCTCTCCTGCAGTCCCTTCTATTCTCGGAGCCTGGCAGAAGATTCATAGCAAACCTTCCCTAGACCAGCAGGACCCCGCCCGGCCTGACCTGATGGGGCCTGGTCTGCCCTTCCACTCTGCTGGGCTCTGGCCAGTCTACTCTGGCTAGTCAATTTCAGGGCTTTTCCATCTCAGGTCGTTTTTGCCTGCTGGGCTGGAGCTCCATCCTGGGATATCTCTGGTCCAGTGTAGTGCACCAGCCCCCTCGGCCAGAGAGTCTTTCTCCTCTCCTGCGCACTCACTCTCACCCCATCCCGCCCCAAGCTTGGCGTCCCGGGTAGCCAGAGCCTCGCGATCGAAATATCCGCATCTGTCTCGAAGGGCAGTCAGGAGATAGCGGCGTCTAGGTTGCCTGCAATTCGGCGAAGATTTTCATTTCTAGAAGAAAACGAAAGCTTGGGAATGCCTTCGTTTCCACCCCCCTTTATCAAGCCTCTCGGGGGGCGTGCAGGGAGGTGGGTCCTGGGCCCCTGTCTGGACAGGAACAAAGTGCTTTGTGCGGCGAGATCGTTCTCCGGATTCCTTTTCCGCAATGAAGGGAGGATCCGCTTCCTCTAGGGCCGCCGACTCTGGCTGGAGCCGGGACCAACACCAAGTCGAGAAAGGGGTCTCTGGTGGAGCTTGGAGGAGATTCTGAGCGAGCCTGAGGCAGAGGCAGAGAGCCAGAAGGAGAAAGCAGAGCTTCCTTCCCCAGCCTACCCCATATTTCGTGGGAATCCAGTCAGAGAGAATAAACTCCTTGGGAAAACCCCGGAAGAATTATCCAGATATTTTCTGCAAGGCAGTACCTACACAGGTGTAGGGAAGGAGATCCTCTTTATTACCCCGAGATTCTGATCCATAGAAATGCCACCTTTAGGCCTCCAATAAAATAAAGACCCTCTTGTCTCTCCGAAGCAGGCTAGGCTCCCCCCTCCCCCTCGCCCTTTTTGCCCGAGATAATGCGGACAATGGCTTCCACCAGCCCAACCCTCCACTTCTCACCGTGGGAGAAAACGCCCTTGCCTCCGAGGCGGGGTTCTCCGCAGCGAGATTCGGGGGATTCTTTGCGTTTTCGTTTGGGAATTTTTGTAACTGGGGAAGTGGAGATATGGGGAAATTGATCTCATTTTTGTGAGGAAAGCGCCTTGCAAATCTGAAGGCGCTCCATAAAAGGGAGTTATTATTCCTGCCTAAGCTATCACCTGGGAACTGCGGACAAGATGAAGTCAAATAATGATTTTCAGGCCCGCTCTCCCCCAGCCGTTGCCATACTAGGCAAGGGAACCTTCCTCGGGTCTCTCGGAGCCCGAATCGGGTGGGCTTGATTTCAGGCTAAGACCAGCCCCGATGCTAGGCTCGGGTCTGACTTCAGTGAATCGGCGGAGGGCTGTTTCTCGTCCCCCACCCCCACCCCCAAACCAAAGTAACCCGCCCCTAGTTTCTTTAAATGGGCACTACTCTGGGGATCCATTTACACCCTCCTTACGAGGCTGGCAAAGAGGAACCCAGCCTCTGCTCCAGTGCCGGCTCTGCCATGGACTTCTAGCAGGATACCCCACCCCCTTCCCGATGTGGGAGATCTAGTTTTTCCTATCTGGCCTAGGATCCCTAAATTCCGCCCCAACCTTCCAGACTTCAGGGGCTACCGCAGGGTTTCCCTGGGCCTCCTCTTAACGAGTACTCTCTGGACAGCCTGGGACTGTGCAGACAGTTCTCGAAGCCGGACACACAAAGAAGGACCCGCCCCTCCGGAGGCGGGCTGGGCCAGGGCAGCACAGGGCACTGGCCAGACCTAGCTAGGCCCGCGGCCACCTGGGCCTCCGAGGGCACTGGGACTCAGCCTGCAACAGGTCCAGGTTGGGGAGTCACTAGGGTGGGAGGTGCTTCTGATTGGTGAGGGCTGGAAACTTTTGTGGGGTCCGTGTGCCCAGTAACCCCAAAGGACCCCCTCCAATATACACTGGCCCTGGAAGCGGGACTTTGCTCAATGGGGCGTGTTTTCTATATCCGACCGGATCCCTGGGGCTTGGAGGGGGACACGTGAATAACCGGCAGAGAGACTGACCTCTCTCTCTCTCTCTCTCTCTCTCTCTCTCTCTCTCTCTCTCTCTCTCTCTCTTTCTCTCTCTCTCTCTCTCTTTCTCTCTCTCTCCTTTCCCTCTCCTGATCTTTCCTGGAACCTCCCGGCTCTCCACCTCTGGCAGGCCGCGCTGGAGTAGGCCGCTGCGGTTGCCTTCTAGAGAGGGAGGTGGAGACCAAGGACCCCGACTAGTCCTGTCCTCCAACCGGCCCGCCCCCCATAGTGGGGAAAAGTGGAGAACCAACAGCTAGGAGCCTGCCCCTTTAAATATGCCCCAGGTGAGTGTGACTGCTTTTTAGCTGGAGTGGGGAGAAAGGGACCGTGTATCTCTGTGCGTGTTGGGAGGGGCAGCCGGTAAAAGTTGATGGAGAAGCTCTTGGAGGGGAGGGCAAACCCGTAGCCCCAAGGTGGCCGGTACTTGATAATTGGGGATGGCAGTGCTAAGGACCGCTCGGCTTCCTCGTCCTGGAAAGGAAGCAGGGGAGAATGAATTCTTCCCCCCGCCCCCCGACTCAGGAAGGACCAGACGTTTTAATTTAATATAATACAATATTTATACAGAACAATTTCAAGGTGGGGGGGGGGGGGGGAAATGGTATTATCCTGGCTATCAGGAAGCGTCTAGCTTAGTGCGAAGTCGAGCTGGGATTCAAATAAATTCAACAGACATTTTCTCAGAGCTGATACTGATCTAGGCAATGGGGAAACAAAATTAAAAGCATGCAAAACGACCCTTGTTCTCAAAAAGCTTTCCTTCTACTGGGGAATAGAATGCGTCAATGAAACATTAAATCGCAGGTAAATTGAGTAAGAGAGCATTGTCAGCTAGGAAGATTAGAGAAGGCTTCTCTTGACTTAGAAGGTTGCAATTAAGGGAAATCTTATCAGAAGCTAAGGAATCTAAGAGTATGATGAGGATAGAGGTGGTAGTGGTAACAACCGTGCAGAAGTAAGGGAATTAAGATGCTGGTGGTAGTGAAGGAAGAGGGTCATGATGGTCAGGATTTGCTTCTGTCTTTGGTATTGATTCACTGTGTGACTTTGGACGAGTCATTTCCTCCTTTAGACTCCCTGAGTTTTCTCTTTTGTAAAAATTCAATCTAACGCAAGAAATATTTATCAGGTACTTAGGTTCCTGTGCTGTCTCTGGAGTTATAAAAAAAAATGTAGCTGAAGCCCTGTCCTCAAGGAACTTACACCCTTAGGGGGGAGAAAGACAAGCATACAAATCATTCTGATGGAAGTAAAGTGAGATAAATTTGAAGGAATGGTCTAGGGCTAGGCAAAGGGCTGTGGCGTTGGGATGAGACAGCAACACTCTCACCTAATTGGAATTGCTGCTGGACTAAAGTTTTGGTAGATTTACCATCATTTCCGAAACTCAGATTAGCCTGAGGATACCGGAGCAGATGTCTTGGTCAAGGCTGTGTTAGGACACCCAGTCCTGGAGTCTAGTTCGAGAGGGGACTTTGTCTTGTGGGAGGCAGTTCTTCTTGGGGTTCTACTGCTCTGTTTTCAGTATCCCAACCATTGGGCAAAGGTTGGAGGTTTTAATGTAGTGGATCTCCCCCCCCCCCCCTTTCCTGCTGGGTATTTGGTGTTAATATACCAGGCAACTTTTATCATTGGTTGGTCCTGTCCCTTCCTGGCAGCTCAGGGCTGCTCTGCTACTCAGGACTGTGGAGGGGGACAGAGGGTGGTAGTGTCTATGTCAGGAACTAGATAATGCTGTAGAGCCCAGTGCAGAAGCAAGGATAGTTTGGGATCTGGCTCTGATGCTGCCTATCTGTGTGACCTTGGGCAGGTCCAGGCATCAGGTGGAAGGTGGAGATAGGGAATTATATACCTTCCCATTTACCTGAAGGGACAGTTGTGAAGGCTATAGAAATGGGTTATTTTTTTTACCTCTCCTAGCAGGAAGACATTTTCTAGAGCCTAAACTACACAATTCATTAAAACAAAACAAAAACTTTTTTTTGAGTGAAGACAAATCCCCAAAACTCAGCCCCTTCCTTAAGAAATCGACCACCTATTGAGGGTGGGAGAGAAAGAGAAGACAAATATTTACAAGCCCAACCATAGAGATCATCATGTCCAGTCACATCCTTTTATAGGTAAGGAAACTGAGATCCAGACAAGGGACAGCACTTGTCAAAGATCACATATGGAGTAAGCCATTCATTCAACAAGTGTTTACTGGGTAAATGGTGAGTGTCCAGGACAGTTCCAAGGGTTCCATGGCAGAACCTTACCTTCCAAGGCACAGAAAAGATGAGAGATTTAGAGCTTGATTTAGAGAGATGGTGAAGGAGGTGAAAAGACTGAACCGTTGGGGTCACAAAGGCAATATGACAGAGCTGGGATTTGATCCCAGGTCCCCTGACGCTAAACCCGGTTCAGGAGAGACTAACGTCCATAGAAAACAATGGCCTCGGGAGTTCTTGGCTAGGACGCGGTTAAGGAGGAGCACAAAGGAGGGGGTGTGAATGGAAAGAAGCTTAGATCTGCCCTGGAAGCCTTGGCTTAAAGCTCGCCTCTAAAGCAGTTTTCGAGTTGTTCCACCATTTGATCAAACCGCTTTCTCCCACCCGGCTTCGGTTTCTTCTGTGAAACGGGGTTTATGTCCGTGAACGTCCTATCACAAAGGATTGCTGTGAGGAAAGCCCTTTAGGGCTTCTTCTTCTTATTCGTTGTATTTGCATTCAGATGATCGTTTCGGGGAATTTTCTCGCCGTGTACTCAGCCCTCGTGGTATTTGGTGCTTTACTTCCACTGTCTCTCCTCCGCCCCTCATTGTCCCCTTTAAAATAAAAACCAGGAAGCGCTTTTCCTTCACCGCACGTTTGCCTGCCCAGGGAGTTGGACCAGACCACCATCCGGCATGTGGGGCCCTAGAAGGCTAAGGAGGTGGGGAAACTGTCCAGGGAGAGGGAGGGTAGAGGGAGGAAGACGCTGGCGAAACTGAGGGGCCAGGAGTCTGTCTCTCCGAGAGAACCCTGTTATGGACTTGGAGTTCGGCTAATACGGCCAAATCGGTGTGAGATCCACTAGGCCATCCACCCCTGCCCAGGGAAGGCCTCTGCCCAGGCTAGCCTAGAAGGGGAGAGGGCCCAGAGCACCCTCCCGTCGTCTCCTGTATAGGCTTAGGGAGCTCGCGGCTGCTGAGCTCACTCCACTTCAGATCATGGCCAGTAAGCATTTGGACTCCCTTAGCCGGGGAGGGTCCTTAGCCCCAGCCGCTTCCTCCTACGCCTGCCCGTGGAGGATGATCGCTCTCTAGCTGACACTGGCCATTGTCTCCGAAAGCCTCCGAGACGAGCATCTAATGCGGAGTGTTTAGGGGTTTCAATTCCCAGTGTTTCTGGCGAACATGACCCATTTTTCGTTTTGTTTTGATTTATTTTTTCGTATGTGTGTGTGTGTTTTTCTTTTTGTTTTACTTTCACCAGAATAAAATCAAACAAATTCAATTTAGGGAACATTTATTTATGAAAGTTTCTGTTCAAATGCAGACTGAGGAGGTCATTCTAGCCTGGAGCTGTCAAAGTCCGAGCCTCGAAAGTTGCGGCCCTAGAGACCATGTTGCAGAGGCCCCCAGGCCCTCAAGAGGATCTGGGCAGCTAGGCTCAGCCTGCAGCTGGTGTGGCAGGCCCAGGGCCGGAGGAAGGCAGGACTGGAATTGGCTGAGCAGCGCGGGGCTAGGCAGGGCCAACCCACATCGGAGCTAAGTTGGGTAGCCTCTCTTAGGGCCGCTAACCTTCGAGAACCAGCGGTCTTGGGCCACCCCCAACGTCAGGGCTCTATCGGCCTTCCTTAGGTTACCACGTTCTTTCCCCCGCTCTCTTTCCCAGGGATTTTCCAATCTACGAATCCATTCCTAGAGAGAGCTCCTTCTCCTATTTCTGTCTCGCCTTCTCTTCACGTTGACAAAACTTTCCCCACACCTCCTCGATCCTTTCCCCGTGTGGTGGCAGTGCGAAGAACCTTAGCCCCATTTTCTTAAAGATCAGACTGAGGCTCCGACGTGAGGTGAACAGCCTGGTCGCCTCCAGAGTCCAAGGGCTTACAAAGGCAAAGATCAGAGCTAGAATCCGAACCCAGGGCTTTCTCGACACCACCAAGTCCAGTAGCTGAGAGCCAGCCGGGTTTTGGCCTTCCTTGGCCATTCCGTATCCTCATAGATAGGCTTGGGAAGAGCCTGGCAGCCGTGAGCTTGGGGGATTCCTCCTCCTCTCCACCCTCCAACTTGGGGGCAGTTAGCATTCCTTTCCCAGGGACATATGTGTACTTTACCTCCCCGCCCTCTAGGCACAGGGGATGACCGGGAGAGGAAAGAAGAGGGCTTGAGTGACTCAGAGCCCGGTGAATTCGCCTCCGAGTCCTGATCAGGAGCCTGTTCCTAGACTTTCGTTATCAGTCCCCAGTACTAGTTCGGTCCCGCTTTGTTCGAATCCCCATTCCGTATCTGGTTCCTCCCCTGCCTTTCAACCCGCGCCACTCCCGCTCTGCAGCCAGGGGAGGCGGGGCTTGGGATTCTGTGCCCCTGGGGCAACTCCGAGGTCCTTGTCAAGGAGCCTCCGTTCCTACCCACCATTTCGAGGTGGGTGTGATTCACACTACCCGGTCCTAGTCTTTGTTCGCGTCTTTCGGAATCACTCTTCGAACGCACTGTTTCGGGCAGTGATGGGCTAATGTGCCTGCCCAGTCCGAACCTCGGACCCCGGTCCTCCACTGGGCCCGGCAGCCCAGCAGGGTGTGTGTGTGTGAGTGTGTGTGTAGGCAGGAGTGAATATCAGTTGGAGAATGAGAACAGAGAAGGGCTCACAGACCTGGGACCCTGTCACGGAACGCACTCTGGCCTCCAAAGCTCCCTTAAAATTGTTCTTGCGTGATGAGGAGGCAGAACTGTAGTGACAATAAGGAAGCGAATTGTGAACCAATGCCCCTGTCAGCTGAAAAGGACCAGTGTAGACAAGCTATATACGTCACTAAGTAGAATTACTCTCTCTCAGCCACCTTAGTTTTCTCTCTCCTGGTGTGTGTTGGAGTCTAGTATTAATGAGAATCATCTCTTCCCACTCCCCTTTGCCCGCATGGACACGGCCGCTGTTATCTGTTAGTACCTGGAATCCCGAGAAGCCCTAATCCTTAGCAACAACTCAGCTTGCCCCCTCCAGGGGCCGGGTTTTCTGATGAGACTGAGAGTATAAGCGAAGGGTGGGAAAGGGGGTATGGGCAGGAGGAAAGGGGGACTGAGTTAAGGGATTAAGGAGGGGAGAATTTTTCTTTCCCCCCTAGTTGTGCTCTCCACAATTCACCCGAGGTCCTCGAGGCCCCAGGACAAAGTGGAGAGCTGGGACCGGGAGAGGAGAAGGAGAAAGAGAGGAAAGGCGGATTAGGGAACTGGGGGAGGGGAGAAGGAAGAGGAGAGCAGGGAGGGGGCGAGAGGAGCGGACGGAGAGGAAGGCAGGCAGAGGAGACCGTGTACCCCGTTTTCTGCGCCACTCCATCTACCCTTTCCCCTCCAGAAGCCCAGGCCGGACTCTGCGCCTCTGGGGAGAAATATTTTTTTGCGTTTTTTCTCTCTCGTTCTTCTGCCTTCATTCCCATTAAGTAAATAATAAATAAAACCTTTCTTCTGGTCGTCTCTTCCCCCCTCCTCGTGTGTATCTCCCCCTCCCCGTCTCTGTCCCCCGCCTCCGCCCCCTCCCCGGGTCCCCACGCTTCCTGTCCCCGCCTGCGGGCGCTGCGTGTCCGTCCGTGTGACTGTCCGTCCGTCTGTCCATCCGCGTGTGTCTCTGCTTGTCTGTCTGTGTCCCTGCAGGATGATGGAGCGGCAGCCAGCTGAGCTGCCCCCCAGTGACCCCCCGCGGGATGCAGCCCCGGGGACTAGCGGCGGTGGCGGCGGAGGGGGGGGCGGCTCTGAGCCCGAGCCCGAGTCCGAGTCCCGCATGGAGCCACCGCGGGCCCCCCCACACCTCCTCCTCCTCAACGGCGTTGCCAAGGAGACCGGCCGTCCGGCCCCCGACCCCCCCGTCATCGAGTTGGCCCCCCGCCGCGGCCCGGGGGGCGGCGCCCGGGACTTAAAGGGACGCGACGCAGAGACACGCCAGAGGGTGCCCACCACGGAGCTGTGTCGGCCACCCGCCCCGGCCCCGGCCACGGCGCCTGCCCCAGTAGAGCCCCCCAGCGACGGCCGCATGGTGCAGCTGAGCCCCACCGCGCTCCCCGGACAGGCGGCTGCTGCAGCTGCGGGCAGGGCCATGCTCTACGGCCTTGGGCAGCCGCTCGCCTCGCTCAGCAGGTTCGTGTTGGCGGCTCGGGAAAGGGGAGGAGGAGCGAGGGACCAGCATGTGGAGATTGGGACCCGGGTAGAGAGAGGGATGTAGATTGAGATGTGGGAAAGGAAACCGAGATGCGGAGACGGGGAAACGTGTGGGAGAATGGGGACTAGGACATGGGGATGGAGGACCAGGACAGATGGAGGACCAGGATAGGGATCGGGCTGCTGCAGAATGGGTTTGTGTTGGGAGAGGATGGAGTAGCCAGGAGATAACCAGCCCAGCAGAGCTCTGCGGGAATTGACCCTGTGTTGGTTATACGAAGGTGTGTTGCTGCGCTCTTTGGCAACGTGTGCCTCCTACGTGTGGGAGATCAGGTTCCCGACTGTTTTAGGAACAAGTGTATCGCATTTTTTTTTTTTTGTGCTTGTGTGTTCAGATCTATGTATTATGTCTGTGTGATTTGAATATGTGTGTGTGTGTATGTGTGCGTGCGTGCGCGCGCGGAAAAGCAAGCAAAGGGGATTGGTTTGTCTTCCTGTCCTTGCCCTGGCTTTGGGACACTGAGTTTGTATCTGACGGTTCTCAGACCCTACCCTCGGACACTCTTCTCTGTCTCTCTTTCCCTCCCTCTTCTCTTTCTCTATGTCTGTCTCCCTTTCTCCTCCTTTTTTTCTCTGTCTAAATCTATCCCTCTCTGTTTCTGTGTCTGAATCTTTCTCCTTGATCCTCCAACTGATCTGTGCTTATTAGGGCTCCCTCTGTTTGCCTTTGCCCTCTGTGTGTGTTCGTTTCATAATGCCCTTCCCTCTCTCTGTCTCATTTCCTATACCTGTCTGACATTCTAAAGGGTCTCCCTCGCCCCTCCCGGTCGGTCCATCTGACTGTGGTGGAAGAGCGTCAGATAGAAAATGTTGGGGATAGAGGGAGGCTGTGCGCGTGTATGCTGTCTGCCTTCTTCCTCTTCCTCTTCTACCCTGCCAAGATGTGGAGCCAGAGCTCTTTGACAGAACCCTGCGGTGCCCTAATCTCCCTCCCGCATCAACCTGGGTCTTGTTCAGCTTGGGTCTTGTTTCCTTTTAAGCCTCTAGTTAATACAGCCCCCCCCCCCCCTCCCGTCCAGCCCCTCCCCCCGTCCAGGCCCACCCCTCCAGTGTGTGGGGGGGCTCTTCTTCCTTACCCTCTTCTCCTGACTCAGATTCGCTGGGAGAGGGCCCTGGACTTCCTGGGGACCTTTGCTGACCCTCGACTTGTCACGAAGGAGTCAAAGACAGGAAGGAGGGGGGTACGCAAGGGATATTTGGGCCAATACACCCTCGGCCCCCTGCCTGGTGTGTGTGACGGTGGTGGAGGCTGGTGACTCCTCTTCTCTCGCCATTTTTTTTTGCTCGTACAGCGGGTTTTTCGGGGAGCCAGACCCCTTCCCGGTGTTTACCAGCAACAATCGCGTCAAGAGGAGACCCTCGCCCTACGAAGTGGAGATCAATGATGGTGAGTCAGCCCTCCCTTGGACTTCCTCCTGCCCCGCCCCTCCCCGCCTGGCCCTTTAGGCCGGCTTGGCCCCCTTCCCGCCCCCTGCCTCCACCTCCCGGCGCTACAGTTACTGAACTATTTGGTTTATTGTGAGAGAGTTAGGGAGCAGGTCCTACTGGCCTAGGAGCCAGGAAAATGCGAGTTCAGGTACCACCTCAGACCTAGACTGGTTGCAAGTCAGTCGAGGGTGGAGGGAGTGGAGGAGGGGAGGAGTCCCTTCATCTCTCAGCGCTCAGGCAACTCTCTAAAGCCCTAAATTGTAAGAGGATAGTTAATCCTGAACTGATGAATTCCAGCTCTGACCCCCTCTCCCCCTCCAAATAATTTTTACCCCTGGTACACACACGTATAATACATATTCATAGATATTCAGGTATAGATGCATACATACTGTATATCGAATATATGTATATGTAAACTGTTTAATACAATAACTGCTTAACACGAGTTTGATAACTTGCCCAGTCAGACAGTTGGTAGGCTTGAGGGAGCACTTAAACTTCGAACTTTCTGACTTCAATACATACATGTATACACTGTATTCAGTAGGTATGTATATCGACATAAACATAGAATTACATATATTCACAAATACCTATGTATACACACATGTACATACCCCCCCTCCCATATTTTATTGGTTCATTGATGTAGGGAATGCTGAGTGCAGATGCTCCCTCTAACAAGGCAGACTGGCCCCTACTCTGCAGCCTAAAGTCTCAGGCAATGGTTTGGGACATTAAGCAAATCGCCCTTTTTCACACAATCACTATGTGTCAGGAGCTCGAACCTAGCTTTTCCTGATCCCAGATCTGCTGTCTATCCACTATGTCTCCCCTCCCCTCTTCTCCCCTTCCCTTTTCTTCTCTCCTCTCCTTGCCTCCTCCTCTGCTCTCCTCTCCTTTTTCTCTCCTCTTCCAACCTCCCTTCTCCTTTACTCCTTAAAACACTGTAGAAACACTAACCTCTATTATTGTTATTGTTAGTAACCCTGACTGATTTTTTTACTGGTTGTGTGACTTTGGTCAAGTTATTGGACTACTCTTCCTCTGAAAAAAAGGATAATATTCTTCAAACTCTCTACCTCATAACTGCCCTAGTTATGAGGAAGTCAACAAAACGCTAGAGAAGTATGATTCTTTTTTTCTCCATCTTATTGTTAAAAAAAAAAAAAGCAAGCATTAAAATAGCAAGCACTTTAAAGCTTTACCTGGCACCTCACCTACATTATCTCATTTGATTCTCACAATAATACTTTGAGGTAGGTGGTATTAGATGAAGAAACTGAGGCTGAATAACCTTTAATAACTTGCCCAGACTCAGACAGCTGGTAGCCTTGAGGGCACCTGTGGACTCCAAGCCCAGCATTTCACCCTTTAAGCCACCTCCTTCCTTTTGAAGTTTTCCTGATAATCATTCTGCCTTTGAGGAACATGTGTGGAATAGTGAAAGTGAAGGTGGATCCCATGACCCTGCTGGTAGGAAAGGGGCAGACAGTTTGAAGTTAAACTATCCTTGCTGAAAATTGCCAAATTAAGTAAAATTAAGCAGACATAGATGCAAGACCTCCTATGTATGGGTTTGGCATAGATACAATGCTTAACTGAGACAAATGGAAGGGTGGGAAATTTTTGCTTTCAAGACTAGTTTGTAATTTAGCAATATTGAGTGATCAAGTCCATCCTTTTGCTCCTTCCCACCTGGCCCCCGAAACCATCCCCTTGGGGACAGGTCACTCTGCCCTAACTCATAGCCTGGGGAGCAGAATGAAGAAGGGGAGATTCTCTCGTTTAATTTTTAATTTTCAGTCTTTTTGTTGGGGGAGATTGTACTTCAGTCTCCCCTGGGACTGTTGTGAAGTTGAAAGTGACTTTGTTATGCCACGCACAAAGTAGTTGGGCCAGTGGAAAAAGTTCTGGGGGAAGGCTGGGATTGAGACCTAAGGCTCTATGGTCCAGGCCAAGGCTGGTGGAATAGTTTAGGGATGTTTGGAGCCTATGAGGAGGGCAGTGTGGCCAGAGGGTAATGACGTAGAAAGGCCATTGGTAGCTTGTAATTAGACTGCAGGGGTAGGTGGGGGCTAGGTTAGGGAGGGCTTTGAATGCCAGACTCAGGATTTTAGACATTGATGGGTGGGTCATGGCTCAGGAGGGGAGGGTAACCATGAGTCCAACTTGGGCTTTCATAAGTGTTTACAGGCAGTCTAGGTTGCTGTGGAACCAGTCATGCTGACTGGTGGGCCTGAAAGGAACACAATTTGAAGGGGAAAAAACGCCACCCATTTAATTCAACAAACACCCTACTTGTGCCACCTCTTCCAGTGAGTCCTACACTCCCCTCAGTGAGACTAAAAGAAACAGAGAAGAGGAGATATAGGAATAGAGAAGCAGGGAAAAGTGGGGGCATTGGAGAGAAAGAACGGAAAAAGGATGGATAGGAAAGCAGGGAGAAAGAACAGAGAAGCAAAGGGGGGAACGGGATGAAAGGAGAAGACATTATAATTTAACTAGCTGTGTGACCGTGGACAATCATTCTCCTCCATGGGTCTTAGTGCTCCGTGCAGTAAAAAATGAGGGACTTCTTTTTCAATTCTATTCAAGTCAACACAATAGACATTTGTGAAACCCCTACTGTGCACAGTGCCCTATTTTGCAGTTCTGGGAGAGATGTGGGTTTTAGATCAAGACTCCAGCCTCTCTTTTTTTTTTCCTCTGAGGACCTGGTGTGTGTGTGTGTGTGTGTGTGTGTGTGTGTGTAGAAATCAATGTTAACTGACAGGTGGAGAATATAGCTGTCTCAGCTGGTTTTTGGTTCTCATTTCCCAGCCAAGGTGGAACTGTCCTATCCAGGGGTCTGATGCCCTGGGGTCAACTTCCATTTCCTGCTAGGGATAGCCCAGCAGGTGTGCTATGTTTTTCTGCTCTGGGCCTCAAAGAGCAGGAAGCCCAGCTTGACCCATGGAGGAAGGGTATTGGAGGAGTCCCTGAGGGGCCTTGGTACACTGTCCCTGGGGCAGTATTTCATTCACAGGTAAATCTGTTTTCCCATAGACAGAAAGGAATGAGACTAGAGGGATCTAGAAGGGACTTTAGAATGAGAGTGTCAGACCTAGAGGGAGCTGGAGAACATAGAATGTCATGGCTGGAAGAGACCCTAGAATGTAAGGTGTTAGAGCTTGGAGGGACTTTGGAATAGTCTTTCACTGCTACTTACTACCTAGGGGACTTTAGGCAAGTCATGGCTTCTCTGAGCTTGTTTTCTTATCTATAAGATGAAGAGGTTGGACTGAATGACCTTTAAGATCCCTTCTAACTCTCAATTTGGAATTCCAGGATAGAATGCTCTATGATGTAATGATCAAGAACTTGGAGACCTTATAACAGTGAATTACAGAGTTCTGAAGCTTCTTAGATTAAAACAAAAATAAACCATCTGGAAGGGACATTAGAACACAAAACAATGACTGTCAGACCAGGTAGGGACCTGGGAACATCAGAGTGAGAGACCTCTCAGGGATCCTTCTTTTGCAAATCACTGATACAAAGGGACAGAGCCAGGACTTTAACCTCAGGGGTTGGTCTCCTGTGTTCTTTTCACTATGAGAAAGAGAGAGAGAGAGAGAGAGAGAGAGAGAGAGAGAGAGAGAGAGAGAGAGAGAAAGGGGGGGAGACAGATAGACAAACAGATAGGCAGATAGAAAAACAGAAAGGGGAAAGAGAAAGAGACTGAGAGAGAGACAGAGATAGAAACAGACAAGGAGAAAAAGTAGAGAGAACTAAATATACAAAAGCCTAGAGCCAGAGTAACATAAAGAACTGAGAGAGAGACAGAAACAAAGAAACAAAATGGAGAGAAGGAAAGTCTGTGGGTCCTTTCTGTGATGCTTGGTGGCTTTGTGTGACTTTAGGCACCAACATCAGCCTGCTCTGGGAAGGTTAGAGAGCTTCTGGTCTCCCCCACTTATTTTATTTTCTGTATCAAGAAAGTGGAACACACAAAGGGCTATAAAATTGTGTGTACCCTTTGACCCAGCAATCTCACTTCTAGGGCTGTATCCCAAAGAGATCTTACAAGTGGGAAGGGGATCCACATGTACAAAAATATTTATGGCAGCTCTTTTTGTGGTGGCCAAGAACTGGAAATTGAGGGGATGCCCATCAATTGGGGAATGGCTGAAAAAGTTGTGGCATATAAATGTAATGGAATGCTACTGTGCTATAAGAACAGGCAGACTTCAGACAAACTTGTAAAGACTTATATGAACTGATGCTGAGTGAAGTGAACAGAACCAGGAGAATATTGCACACAGTAACAGCAACACTGTGCAATGACTGACTTTGATAGATTTAGCTCTTCTCAGCAATGCAAGGACCTAAAACAATTCTAAGGGACTCATGATGGAAAATGCCATCATGAGGGGAGGGAGGGGGAGAAAATTTAAAACTAATGGAAGTGAATGTTGAAAATTTAAAATAAACTTAAAAAAAAAAAAGAAAATGAAACCCAGAAAGGTTAAGTGTGAGGTGGTGCAGTACATAGCTCACTGACCTTGGAGTCAGGAAGAGAGGGGTTCAAATCTTGCCTCAAACACTTACTAGCTGTGTGATCCTTATTTTATTTTATTTTGCTTTTTGGAGGGGGAGAAGTAGGGCAATTGGGGTTAAGTGACTTGCCCAAGGTCACACGGCACCACCTAACCGCTCCTGTATGATTCTGAACAAAAGTCACTTAACTTCTCAATCTCAGTTTTCCCAACGTTGAGATGGGAATAATAACTGCATCTGCCTCACAGGGTTGAGATAATATTTATAGAAATACTAGCTATTCTTACTGAGTGACTTGCCCAAGGTTACACGGTGATGTGTAAAACAATTTGCAATTTTATCTTCCAAACCCGAAGATCATTGCACTTTCCATCCCTTCCAGCTCTGCAAGTCTGTAGAGGATGGTGTGGGTGGGAGAACTCCCGGGGAGGCAGAGCAAGCAGGACTGACTGGCCATGTTCCCTCCCCTCTTGTGTTCCCTAATAGGCCCCCACACCAAGGTCGTCCGGCGCATCTTCACCAATAGCCGGGAGCGGTGGAGGCAGCAGAACGTTAATGGGGCATTCGCTGAGCTCCGAAAACTTATTCCCACCCACCCACCAGATAAAAAGCTCAGCAAAAATGAGATACTTCGTCTGGCCATGAAATACATCAACTTCTTAGCCAAGCTCCTCAACGACCAAGAGGAGGAAGGCAGCCAGCGGGGCCGCGTGGCCAAGGAGCCCGCGGGGACTGGCGGAGCAGCCGGGACGGGACCCGGGGCTGGGCCGGCTGCTGATGACCTTCTTCACGACGCTCTCTCACCCAACTCCAGCTGCGGCAGCTCCCTGGATGGCGCTGCCAGCCCTGACAGCTACACTGAGGATTCAGAGCCCAAGCACCCAGCTCGAAGCCTCCACCCTGCCCTATTGCCTGCTGATGGCACTGGCCCACGGTGATGGGCCGTGCCAAAGGGCAGCCCAGTGGCTGAGCTGGGGCAGACTTGGGGTGCAGCATAGGGACAGTGGATGGAGCAGGATACTGGCAGTGGGGGAAATGGTCAGTCCAGAGGCTAGAAAAAGACTGACTTGGAAGCAGAGAGGATGACCTTTCTTGGGCTTAACTCATGTGGCTGAACCTTGTGGGTCACATGTCGTGAGAATTGTGTGTGTGTGGTCAGGGGTTGAAATAATGTCTTTGGTGACTCTCTCCCTCCTGGATCCTTGGACTTTGCCCACTCTGGCCCTGGAATTGGCATCTCTGGACACAACATGGTTGGTAGCATACAAGAAGAAGACCCAGCTCTCCCCTACTCTTCTGTATTTCTGTGAACCTCTAAATACCTACCAGCCCCACCTCCCACCTTATCCTCAGAACTAGGTCTCAGACCCCAGGAATTCCCCCTATGTCTGCCCTTCCCCATGACACTGAATTGTACTGTTTCAGACTTTGACCTTTGGGATGGCCTAAGCCCCAGTCATCCAGACTCCTGGCCTCTATGGCTCTGCCTGTTGGTGGTCACTTGAGGGCTGGAGGCATGGTAGGAAGAGTAGAAAGTCAACACTTTCCAGTGGGAGCTTCAGCACCCTCCTATGGAAGGAAAGGTACCCAGCACTCTGTCCCTCTCTGCCCTGGCCCTCCTACCACCACAATGTGCAGCTGTTAAGTGATCACCCCTGGTCCTTTGTTCCTAGAGTTGTGAGCAGCCTTGACAACCAGTTGTCATCAGAACACTCACAGATGACATAATCACAATTAATGCATAGCCACCAATGCCTTCCCCAGTAGAGGACATGGATAATCCAAGACCCCAGAGAAAAAAATCATATGTTTGGTTTGGGAATGAAGCTGATGTCTCATCCCATTCCTGATTGCTAGCTTTTTGATTCCAGCCACTGTAGGAATCCAAGTAGTCAGGTAGAAGGGTGATCGAGGGAGCTGAGGACCCTTGACTTACAGTTAGGAGACCTGGGTTCTTCACTTAACTGTTACTGACCTATTGTGTGGCCTTGGGAGAGTTCCTTCTCCTCTCTGGGCCTCAGTCCCCTCATCAGATGGGACTGACTGGTCTCTCAAGCTCTCATCTTCCCAGAATCTGCTCCCAGCTCACAGACTCTATGACCCTGGGCAGATTTCTTATGGGGGTCTTAGCTCTGGTAGCTTCTAGAGGTCCTTTCAGTTCTGCTCTTCTCCAATCCCAGGTTCCTTTGATGATTGGTGATGAGACCTGGGGAACTTGGTCATGTATAATGGAGAGCTGAACCTGAAGAGTCTAAGCTTGGTGTTCAGTGCCCTTTCAGACACCAAGTCCATGGGTGTTCCTGAACAAAGATAAGTACAGATTGGCCTAGGAATGGATGAGCTGATGCTTGACCTGGCTTGAAGGCAAGACTCCAAGCTCTTCTATTCCTGAGATACCTATAAACAGCCTTTGAGCCTCTGGCTTCTCACTTTATGTGGCGGGCATGCTCCTGAGAAAGTCACATGTAATTTGAAGTTTTCTACATCAAATTCTGTTTTAAAGGGCTCTTAGGGTGACCCCTTTTGTAAAGTGAAGAATTCTTTTTGTAAAGTGAATCATCACTCCTTGATTCATCTCATGTGTAAGGTTGAAGTGTTGGACATCAAGGTTGTACAGAATGAGGTCTGTCTATATCTACGCTGGAGAAAGAGACCCCCCAGTATTTGTAAGAAGACTCCAGTTCCTCTTCTGTTTTTGTCAGTGGAGGCTTCTTTTTCAATCAAATAGTGACTGACTCCTTGGTGCTGTCTGAAAGCCTGGCCATCCCTCTGCAGCCCAACCAGTCAGGGTCCTTGAACCCTGGCCACATCATGACACTTTACCTGCTCTCTGACAGTAGACATCGAGGTATAGCTGTGTGTAGAAAGCTGAGCAGATTGCTTGTCCATGGTCCAGCAGTGGCTGAATTTTGGGGGCTTTGGCCTGTGCTTGAAGAGAGACACCTCCTTTTTGGGGGACAGGTAGCAATAGCTTGACTTGGTAGTGGGCACTGAGGGTTACTCAGTGTTTCTGAACCTACTCTGCTGTGAACTCTCTGGACCTACTTCCAATGACTCACCTCAATCATTTCCATTCTACAACCTTCAAAGTCTGGTGATCCTTTGCTATCAAATAGTCTCCATTTTACAGGTGAAGAAACTGAGGTCAAATTATTTATCTATGGTCATATGTCAGTTGGGAGGTGGGAACATGGCCCCGGCTGCTCCTGGGCCTCCCATGTTCTATGCCTTGTACTTCATACCTTATGCTTTCCTTTCTGGTAGGCTCCTATTTTCAAACTCAAGGCTGCTATGGGAAGTGGAGAGATCTAGAGAATAGCTTGGGACTTGATGTCCAGCTTCAACAAGACAGGTTGGCCAGCAAAAATGGGAGTGGGAGACACATAAGCTTCACAGTGAGAGCAAGAGACCTTGGTCCTTGGCAAACTGGAACCATGTGGATAACTGGATATAGATTGAGGCTGTAGACCTGGGTTCTAGTCCATACTTCCCTTCTGAGTTGCTGTGTGACTTTTAGCAGGTTGCTTCTCATTTCTGGGCCTCAATTCTTCTGAGTGACAAATGGGGTAGAATCAGAATCTTGTCTCTCTCCCCGCACCCACCTCCCCCCCCCCCCCCCCCGGGCAGTCATGAAGCTCATTGACTCATTGTGAAAACTTATGGGCAAAATTAAAGCCTGGGATAAGCAAGAGTGGGTGTTACCATGAGCATCCCTCCTGAAGGGACTTTTGCTGTAGCTCAAGCTCTCTGGGCAATAGTGAACTCTCTCTTGCTCTCCACACATGTACATTATCCAGATAATTTAGTCCCCGAACTCTTTCTGCCTGAACTCTCTGGATAATTGAGGCCATTAGATGTTGGCCAACAGTTACACTTGGACACCTTCGCTCTTTTAGGCTGAGGTGTGTGTCTGTGTGTGGGGAAGGGAGTGGGAAGGGAAAGGGGGTTTTCAGAGAATGCATCAGGTTTGGGAGGAGAGCAGGAGAATAGATCATATCACAGGATCAACCTGACTTGATCCAGTGTGGGAAGGTGGCCAAGGCTTTAGCAGAGACTCAGAAATCATTTGGTTTTTCCTTTCCCCTGAAAGAAATGAGAAAATCCTAAGAATAAGACTAAATCAAATAGGAGAACGATTCAATTCCATTCAACAAGCATTCATTAAGCACCTACTGTATATCTGGCACTGGGTCAGCTGCTGAGGATACGGACAAAAAACCCCCCACCAGTGCCTGCTTTCAAGGAGCTTAAATTCTACTGGGGAAAATAGCACTGAGAATACAAAAAAATGTCAGCATAACTAACATTCTAAGGATAATGGAAAAGAATGTCATGATAGGAAACATTCTGAGAACAAAGGCCAATGTGACAATTTGGGGAAATTGCCTATTTTTTCACTCATATTCTCCCTGTGTGTGTGTGTGTGTGTGTGTGTGTGTGTGTGTGTGTAGCTGAATGACATGATGGTACAATCTTCGCAAATTTCTCCAAATGAGACAAAACCCAGTGGCTGTAGCCCGTCAGTTACATTTGGCTTCAAGTTTTGGGAGTGGGTCTAGTTGTACTTGTGATTTCAATGGTACCTGGCCCCCTGGGAGCCCAGATTCCTTCTGGTACCTGCCCTATGTCTGTGTACGTACATGGCTCCCCCATATTTTTCAGGGGGCAGCTCCTTGGGTCCATGTACTGTAGGGGATGATTTTGGCTGGTCTCTGCATTCTCTTGCAGAGAAGGAGTAATCACCCTTAGTACTGTTGCCTTGGAGGACCACCAAGGCAAGCACTGGGGAGTGCTACTCCAGGAGAGAAAAGGACTTTTGGTGGTGACGAGTGTGCTTGCATTTGTGTGTGTGTGTGTGTGTGTGTATGCACGTGTGTCCACACACAAGCGTATGTGTATGAGGAATATATTGGGGAATAAGATTTCTAAATAAAAGTTTTACAGAGTGGCTATGACTGATCAGTGGTATCTTTGTACTGGGGAGAATGGAAAGAAGGGAATGCTTTATATGGTTGGAAAGGTTATTGGGGGGAAGATGGAGACCACTTGTCTCCCTGTCAAAGAGACTATTCCTCTTGAGGGTCAGGTTGGACCACATTTTTTCAAGGTCCCTTCCTCTTTCAGATTCTGTGGCCCTATTGGTTTGCTTTGAAGGTTACTAGAAGGGTTAGCTTTGTCCTTCTTGGTCCAAGGGGCAGAATCAGGAGCAATGGAGGCATATAAGGAAAACCTGTGGCCATCAGAGCTATCAAACAGTGGGTTCCCCATCCTTGGAGAGCACCAGGGAGAGATGGGGATGTTGTAGAGAGGGTTCCTGGAGGGTTTAGAGTGGGACTGCTAAATACCTTAGGCAGAAATAGGGATGGAAACAATAGGAAGGATGATTTCTGTAGCACAGTGAGGTTTACAGATTGCATTCCTCACCATAGCCCTGCAAGGGGAACAGTTCAAGAACTGTCATCCTGATTTCACTTATGGGGAAGCTGAGGCACATGACTTGCCCAAAGTCACATGACTAATTTTCATCAGAGCATGGATCTGAACCAGGTCAGAGGACCTGTAAATGCTGCTCATTTACCTTGGGGTCATCCACTTAGAGTGATAAGATTTTAGTATTGAAAGAAACCTAAAATAGTTGGAGTCTACGGCCCTAGGACCATTGCCTATTATGCAGCTCTGGGGTTCCACTTCTCCTCTTTGGGGTAGGCCTTCCTGGCTCATTTTTAGAGACTCCCCCCTTCCTTCACCACTGGTCCATGTTCCCTGACTTTATCTCCCAGCAGCTCCATGACAGCTCCCACAACAGGCCCTTGTTCAGAAGCTGTCATATAAACCCAGGCCCCAGTGGCTCAGGGTCTTTGACCAGAAAAACTATCCCATTGCCCTTCTGGGATATGCCCCAGCATGTATAATGGTCAGGACAAGGGAGTCCATGTTTGACTCTCTCCCTGACACCATCTTCACTCTCCTCTGTTCTGCTCGGCTATGAATATAAAAAAAAGCATTCCAACCCATCCTGTCTTCCAAACTCTACCCTCAATGTGTTTGACAAACACTCTCATTTTATTGATGGGAAAATGAAGGCCTAGCCAAAGTTAAACAGGAAGTGATTGTTTAAATCCATGACCTTTGGGACTTAGTTTCCTTAACTGTAAAAAAAAGGGCTGAAATTAGTCGTCTCCAACAGCTCTAGCTGTTTAGCTGGCACATTCCCAGTATCACCCCATGACCAAAGGCCCAGGGTCTCCTAAGGATGCTGAACTCACCAGGCCTCATCCTGAGAGTCATTTTCTCTCTCCAGCTTGTTGCTCCCCACTGAATTTTTATTCTGGGGAAACCACCACAACATGTTTCGGTTCCCCCAAAAGTACATAACAGGGTCCCCTCTTTGGGCACTAAATATGGGTGTTAGGTACAGCACAGTCTTTATTTCACCCTGAGGGTGACTAAATAAGATGGGAAGCATTCACAGGAACCCATGAACAGGTATGGAAAAATAAGTCTTCAAGGTGCCCATTGCTTTGAAGGTAAACAAACTTTGGGGCTACTAAGCAGGTGCCCTCCTGTAACCTAGAGCTGCCCTACTTTAACTGCTCTAGGCTATAGCCTTGTTGACAGGGTCCAGATCTCTTGACTTGAGTGTTGTTCCCTTTGGTATCAGGGCACACCTCTGTGAGGGGGCCTCTGCCTTTTCCCAGAAGCACCTGGTTGAGGAGGCAGGTGACTGATTAGTTCACCTGAGAAGCTCTCCATTGCTTGGAAATTTTTGAAGTTGGGGAATCTTGGCCTTGGGTTTACTCAAGGTAAGACAAGCCCCAAGTCATGGGGAATTCATATTTAGCTCTTATATTTGGTGCCTGAGCTCGGGAAAGGACAATTAAAGGCAGAAGGAACCTCAGACCACCTAGGCAAGTATGAACTGCTGTCAGTATATGTGGAGGAGGGGAGGGAAGGGGAGCATAGCAGGGAGGAATCCCCTCTCACAACCTTATGCTACACCATAGACTAAAGACAAGGGAAAGAAGGCAAGAGATGGTAACTGAATCACCAAGAGCTGATGAGAACACCAAGAGAAAGTATAATGAAAAGGGGTCCAGGACAAAGCCTTATGGGACATCCACAGTTAGTAGGAGTGATATGGATAATGAACCAGCAAAGGAGACTGAGGGTGGGTCAGAAAGGGGGAGGAGGAGGACCAGGAGAGAGCCCAGGAAGAGCTAATGGTTGTTCAGTTGTGTCAGATACTGAAGAGAAGAGAGTCCAAGGACTGTGAGGATGGAGAGAAGACCATCAGATCTGACAGGAGATCATTGATAACTTTGGAGAAAGAGTTTCAGTTGAGGATGAGGTCAGCTGGCCAGATTGTAGGGTTAGGAATGGGGAGGTACAGTTGTAAATGGCTTTATGCTTTAAGGAGCTTGGCTGAGAAGGGGGCGGAGAGATAGAGGATAATAGCTGGTGGTAGATGGGACGGTGAATAGAGGAGGATTTTGCCCTCATGATTTTATTATAATTCCTCCCACCTACCCCCAGTTCTGCATGGGACCCACTCTCCCTTCTCTGCCCTACCCTAATAGTGGGGACCCAATGCCGAGCGCTGGCTGGTCTTGGCTTGAATAGAGGTGGGAAGCTGGCCTCCCTCTCTGTGATGGAGCCCTCAAGGAAGGGAGGTGATAGATGGTCAGTCCCTGCAGTTCAACAAGAAAGCAGGAACTAAAGAGACTTGTTTGTAAAAGTTGTTGTGGCCCAAGAACCCTTGCTGCATCTAAGAGGGGAGGACCCTTGGATGAAAAACAGCCCTGATTGGTTTTCCAATTCCTCTTCTAGGCAAGTAGAGCAAAACTCTTCTCTGTGGGGTGGATGTTTCTCTTCCTGACAGAGTCAAGCCTAGAGTTAGAAGAGCTAGCTTTGATATTCACTAGCAGTGAGATTATGGATGGGTGACTCAGCCTCTCAGATCCTCAGCTGCTCTATCTGTAAAATGGGGATTATAATATCAGGACTGCCCACTCACAAGACTGTTATAAGGGGAGCACTTTGAAAACCTTGAAATCCTTTGTAAATCCCAGTAATAGATTATCCCATGTCCTAAGGGTCTTCCCGACTCCAACCTTCTCGGTGTTATGCTGTAGGCTCTCTCTCACCTCTGACATTTTGTGTTCTAAGGGTCTTCCCAAGCTCTTACATTCAGTCAAGCAACTCTCATTTATCAAACACCTACTATGTGCTGGGCACTGTACTAAGTGCTAGGGGTACAAAGAAAGGGAAAAGACAGACAGTCCCTGCCTTCAAGGATCTCCCAGTCTAATGGGGGAGACAGTGTGAAAACAAGTGTGTACAAATAAGATATATACAAGATAAATGGGGGAGGGTAGGCTCAGAAAGAAGGCTGTGGAAGGTTTCTGGTAGAAGGCTGGATGACTTAAAGAAGCCAGGGGAGGTAGGAGGTGGAGACAAGGAGGGAAAGAGTTCCTGGTATGAGGCACAGCCACGAAAAATGCTTGGAGTTTGAAGATGTAGGGTCTTGTGCTAGGCCTAGGAAGGAGTCGATGTTACTAGACTGCATGGTATTTGGTGGGCCTGGGGAGGGGATAAGAAGATTGGAAAGGTAGGAAGGAAGGGTTTTATATTTAATTCTTAAGGTGATGGGGAACCAATGGAGTTCATTGAGTGTCGTAGTGTTGATGAGGTCAGACTTGCACTTCATGAAGATTAGTTTCATAATGGGGAGAGCCTGGAGGCAGGCTGACCCCCAGTAGCTACTGCAGTAGCCTAGGGGTGAGGTGATGAAGGCCTGCACCAGGGTGGGGGCTGTGTCACAGCAAAGAGATGATATAAAAGTTGAAATGACAGAATGTGGTGATTGAATGGATATGGGGGGGTGGGGTGGGAGAGTGAGGAACAGAGCATGACTTGTAGGTTGAGAGCCTGGAAGACTAGGATGATGGTGGTGCCCTGGACAGTAAAAGGAGATTTAGGAAGAGGGGAGGGCTTAAGGCGGAAAGATAATGAATTCAGTTTTGGACATATTGACTTCAAGATGTCTATAGGACATCTAGTTAGAGATGTCCAAGGGGAAGTCGGAGATGGGAGGTTAAGGTTGGAGAAATAAATCCACATAGAGATGGTAATTGAAACCATAAGAGCTGATGAGATCACCAAGCAAAGATAGTGTACAAGTAGAAGAGAAGGCCCAGGACAGAGTCTTGGTGGACAGCCAGGGTTGGGGGCATGACCCAAATGAAGATCCAGGACATGAGGCATTGATTGTCAACAACCTTCTCAAAGAGTTTAGCCATAAAAGGCAGGAGAGGTATGGGATGGGGTGGGTCAAGCAAGGATGGAGGGAAGCACGGGCAGGTTGGTTGGCAGAAGGGAAGCAGACAATAGACACGGAGAAACTGAAGATAAACAAAAGTAGGAATGATAGAAAGAGCAATCTACTGGAGAAGATGGGATGGAATGGGATCCCTTGTCCAAGAAGAAAGGTTTGCCTTGGAAAGGAGAGGAGCCATCTCTTTTCCTGAGATGAGGTTGAAGGAGGAGAAAGTTTCAGAAGGTATTTTATTGATGTGAGATGGGGATGATGGGACAAGAGGGAATTCTGGGTGAATGGCCTCATTTTTTTTTTCCAGTGAAATATGAAACTAGGTATTCATTTGAGAGGATGGGAGCAGGGGATCTTTGGAAGATTTGAGGAGGGATAAAAAAGTTTGGAAGAATTAATGTGGTGAGTGGGATGGCAAGTCAGTTATAAAAGCCTAAAAAGATTGCCTGTTGCATAAATGGGGCCCAGGTAAGATAATGCAACACAAATTTGTAGTGGAACCATTTCTACATTCTAAACTCCTCCCAGCACTGACATGAAGTTCAATCTGTCTCTTCAGGCTGATGTACTGTGTTTTCTTGTTGACAGTGGGGTGGGCTTAGTCAAATAAAGGCTGGATCAAATGCCCTTTGGAAGTTTCAATTGAGGCTCTAAAGAGGAAGTGACTTGACAGAGTTCATGGTAGGCAGTGCCAGAGTTGACTGTAGGACCTATCTGTTCTGCCTCTCACCTTTGAGCTCAATTCCCTTCCTTTTCACTCTTCCTTTCTCAGGGAAGTTTAGATTCTGCCTTGTTAGAGGATGGGATCTTCCTTGTGTAGCACTGGTAGCCAAGGATCTGTTTCCTCACCTTAGAGAAGGAAGGGGGGGGGGATGGGGGAGACAGATACAGAGAGGAGATAGGGAGGGATGAGAGAGAGGGAAGAGGGACAAGAGAGAGAGAAAGAGAGAGGGAGGAGAGAAAGTGGGATGAGTTAGAGTAAGAGGGAGGGAGAAGAGAGAGGAAGTGAGAGAGAAAAAGGGAGAGAGAGGGAGGGAAGAAAGCAGAGAGAGAGAGAGAGAGAGAGAAATTTATTTCGCACACTCCAGCTTGGACCCATACTTTGGCCACACTTCGAAGTGTGGCTCAGGCTGGAAGATTAATTTCCCTTACTCAGGTGTGGCAGAAGGAGCTGGCCCTTGGCTTGGCTTGAGTAGAGACAACCCCAACCCCTAGCATGAGGAGAGAAGTGATTTTGAAAGGCTGGGCATTGGGTTGGCTGAGTTATCTGCCTGTGGAGGGCTTCAGGGCTGCCAGGACTGAGGGCTGATCCTGCCACACCCCAAGGGAGAGGAGATAGGAGATCTGAGAACCCTTATCTACTCCTCTCACTCTCATCTCCCCCACTTGTTATCTCCTGACTACTTTGAAAAACAGCAAACTGTCCTCTTGTTTTGGACCCACCCTGCCCAACTTTGGACTAGATAGTCACGTATGTGCTTTATAGATAGTCTGAGAACAATGGAGTATTAGAGCAGGGAGATCATCTCCTCTCATTTTTACAGGTGGGGACATTGAGGCCCAGAGAAGTTTGAGTGATGTGTGGAAGGTGATTCAAGTAGCACATGATAGAGTTGGTTTCTGAGCCAGGTTTCCTAATTATAGATCCATTGCTCTCTCCAGGACACCGTCCCGTCCTTGTCATAACAGTAAATAAAAATGGCTAATATTTACCAGCTGCCTGTAAAGCTTTTATAGGACATTATTCTAATTGATTTCACAACAACACCACAGAGTAGGAAATTATTTCTCCCTTTTTACAGAGAAATAAACTGAGGCTGAGAGAAGTATAACAACTTTTTTTATGGCTTCCCACATTATAGCCTTCTGAGGTAGGCAGCATATGTCCATTTGACAGATGAGTACACTGAGGCTCAGAGGATGAAGTGGCTCACCCAAGGTTATGCATGAAACAAATGTCTCTCACCTCTGTCTTTATCTTGGTCTCTTTGTCTCTGTTTCTGCTTCTGTCTCTCTCCTCTCACCTCTCTTCTGTCTCTTTTCCCGGCTCTCTGCCAGGTGCTCTGTTCTCCTTCCTCACTTGTTGCTTCTATCCTCTCCTCTTTAGTGTCCACACAATAACAGGATGTGATTCGTTCACAGAAAGGAAACTCAATGAGTTGATGGTGCAGATAGCACAGATCTGGCCAACACCCTCCTCCCCCTCTCCACAGCTGAAGCCTCTGGAACTGAGAAGTAAGGGTGCCCGCTCTCTCTCTTTCTCTTTCTCTCTCCCCCTTCCCCCATCCATTTCCCCAAACATCCTCCTTCTGCAATCCATCCCTCTCCGGACCCCAGGCCATACTCACAGCAGGAAGGGATTTCTCACTCCATACCTCTTTCTAACCCCCTCCCCACTTCCAGCTCTAGTTCCAGGACTTAGACCAGACTCTGAAGGTTCTGAGCTCCCATGATGAAATCCTTGATGACCACACCTTCCACAGGACTCCACTGCCTCCCAGCCTTGACTTCTCAGCAATGTGATGACAGACTGACCTTGTCCTTTGCAGAGTCCAGGAAGCAGAGGCCCAGCAAGAGAGGCATATTGGACAGGCTCCCAGTGCAGGCAGTGAGGCCGGACTCCTGGGTGTGTTCCCTGGCCCCACTGTGCTGGTCACAGTGTGGCAGAATTACACAATCTACTCACTGAAAGGGATCCCAGAGATCACCTGGTCCAACCATTTTTGGGCAGAGACTCCCCTTCAATATAGGCACATCCTGTTTCTGCTTGAAATCTCCAGTGATGAGGATCCCAGGGCCCACTGAAGTAGCCCATTTTTTTTGAAAGTAAAAAAAAGTTTCAATCTGTATTCAGACAGCATCAGTTATTTCTCTGGGGATGGATAACATTCGTCATCATAAGTCTTTCAGAGTTGTCTTGGATCATTGTATTGCTGAGAACAGCTAAGTCCTTCACAGCTGATCATCTCACAATGTTGCTGTTACTTTGTACATAGTACAGGTCACTTTGCATCAGCTTCTGTAACTCCAGGTTTTTTTCTAAGAGCATCCCTCCCTATCATTTCTTATAGTGTAATAATATTCTATCACAATAACATACCACAGTTTGTTCAGTCGTTCCCTAATTGATGGACATTCTTCAATTTCCAATTCTTTGCTCCAAGAAAAGAGCTGCTGTAAATATTTTTATACATAGAGGTCTTTTTCCTTTTGTTTTTTTTTTTTATCTCTTTTTGGATATAGATCCAGTAGTGGTATTGCTAGGACAAAGGGTATGCATGGTTTTATAGCTCTTTGGGCATAGTTCCAAATTGCTCTGCAGAACTGTTGAATAAGTTCACAACTCCACCAACTGTGCACTAATGTCTCATTTTCCCCATATCCCCTCCAACATTTGTCATTTTCCTTTTCTGTCCTATTATCCAATCTAATAATAGGTATGAGCTATGATCTCAGAATTATTTTAGCTTGCATTTTTCCAATCAATAGTGATTTAGAGTTTATTTTTTCCATATGGCTATAGATAGCTTTAATTACTTTATCTGAAAACTGTTCATATCTTTTGATCATTATAAATTGGGGAATGGCTCTTATTTCCATAAATTTGGCTCAGTTCTCTATATGTTTGAGAAAAGAGGCTTTTGTCAGAGAAACTTGCTTGAAAATTTTTTTTCACAGTTACTATTGCTAACTGCATTTTCCCTCCTTCCTATTCCCCTCTCTGTTTATTCTAGTCTCTCTCTGCTTTCACCATGTTCCTCCTAAAGAATGTTTTGCTTCTTACTATCCCTTCCCCCAATTTGTCCTCCTTTCTATCACTGCCCCCATTTTCTTATCCCCTTCCCCTCCTACTTTCCTGTAGGGTAAGATAGATTTCTGTACCCAATTGAGTTTGTGTTATTCCCTCTGAGCCAATTCTGATGAAAGTAAGGTTCACTCATTCCATATCACCTCCACCATCCTCCTCTTCCTTGCCTCTTTTATGTGAGATAATTTGCCCCATTCTACCTTTTCCTTTCCCTTTCTCCCAGTGTATTCCTCTCTCACCTCTTTATTTTTTTAGATATCATACCTTCAAATTCAATTTACACCTGTTCCCTCTGTACACCTAACTGCCCTAATAATCAGAAAGTTCTTGAGTTATAGGTATCATCTTCCCATCTAGGAATTTAAGCAGTTTAACCATATTAAGTCTCTCATTATTTCTCTTTCCTTTTTACCTTTTTATGCTTCTCTTGAGTCTTGTATTTGAAAGTCAAAATTTCTGTTCAACTCTGGTCTTTTCATAGCCAGCATTTATATTGGAAGATAAGTGCTTTTATCATCATTTTACAGAGAAGGAAACAGAGGCAGACAGATATTAAGTGACTTGTCCAGGGTTGCACAGCTAGTAAGTATCTGAGGTTAGATTTGAACTCAGATCTTCCTGACTCCAGGTATGATATTTCACCACCTAATTAAAATAGGAATTCCTCTGTTTCACTTTTAAAGTCCTATAAAATTTGGCCCTAACCTATCTTTCCAGTCTCCCTGGGTATTACTCCTTTCATATTCTGTGACACAGCCAAGCTGGCTTCTCTGTTCCTCATACAGGTCACTCCATCTCTTGTCTCTAGCCTTGGACTGGCCATCCCCAATGCCTGGATTGCACCCCCTCAGTCTCTCCACCTCACAGAGTCTCTCCCTTCCTTGAATATATAGCTCAGGCTTCATCTTCTGCATGAAGCCTTTCCTGATCTCCAGCCCTAACTGCTTGACCACTGCAGGGTGGTTGAACCACCTTATAGATATCTGAGCTTGTTCACTTCATAGATTAGCTGCATGTATCTTGATATACACTTCTCCCTTTAATTAGAATGTCACCTCCTTGATTGTGTCATTCTTTTTCTGTTTAAACTTTATTTTTCCTGGGTTTTTTCCTTTTCTTTTTTTTGGTCTCTTCACTTTTGCAACATGTTTAATTGTTTTCCCTTGTAGCCTCTGCACCTAGCATAGTAGGTACTTAATATCTACACATAGTAGATATACAGTAGATACTTAATAAATTGCTTGCTGATCGATAGATAGATTACCTGCCACCTGATTAATTTTTGAAGTAGGAGAAACTGGAGAAGTGATTGCACACGGAGCCAGAAAGCAATACTAACATTTAGCTCTTGATGTCCACCTTCATGCAGCTCAATGTTGATGGGCGTATTAGTTATTGGATTTTTTGAATTATATTTGCTTTACACTCAAACTCAACATGTGCAAAACAGAGCTCACCATTCCCCATTCCCCACTCCCCATTCCCCACTCCCCACTCACACTCCTCCTTTGGACTTCCCTATTCCTGTCCAAGGTTCCATCATCTGTCCAGTCTCCCAGGTTCAAAACCTTGGCATCATCTCAGACTCCTTATTCTTCCTTATCCAATGTATCCAGACACCAGCCAAATCTTGATATTGTTTCTTCCTCTGCACTCACCCAGCTTCCCCCTGGATTTGGCCTGGGCTGCTTCTTCTTTGGTAATAGCAAGCCCAATGCTGCATCTAATTCACTACAAGTGTCCAGTATGGGCAGATATGGAGCTAAAGTGTTGAGTGTTTAAAAAGGGCAAAGCCAGGAGTTGGAAATAATGACAGAGGGGAGACACCAGCAAATGGGGGAGCAGGAAAGGCTTCCTCATTGGGACTTGAAGGAAGCCAGGAGGTGTAGACGAAGAGGGAGAGAGGAAAGATGGATAGCCAGGGGGTATGTCCAGAACCTGGAAACAGAGCAAGAAACAGCCCTCAAGGAGTTCACATTTTAGGTTTTTAAGACAGTGGATGTGGCATTGGACCTGGAATCAAAAAGACCTGAATTTGAATCCCCCCTCAGATGCTTAGTAGCTGTGTGTCACCGGTTCTCCTCCTGCTTTACCTGTCTGACTGTTCTTCAGGCTGCTTTGTGGGGTCTCTATATAGGTCACGTGCCCCAACCTTGGGTATTCATCAAGGTGTTGTCCTGGACTCTCTTCTCTTCTTCCCCTCTAGTATTTTCCTGGGTGATTTTCATCAGCTTCCATAAATTCAATGATCATCTCTACATACATGATTGTCAGGCCTTTGTTAAGCCCTAAAATCTCTCCTAACCTCCAGTCTCACATTTTCAGTTGCTTATTAGACATGTTGAACCGAACCTTCCTTAGACATCTCAAATTCAACATGTCTAAAATGAAACTGATTATCTTTTCTTCCAAACCTTCCCCTCTTCCTAACTTCCCTATTATAGTTGAGGGTACCACCACCCCCTCAGTTATCCAGAATTGAAACCTAGGTGTAATCCTCACCTTCTCACCCTCTCTCACCCTCCACATCCAATCTATCACCAAGGCTGCTCAATTTGACCTTTGAAATCTCTCCAGTACATTCCCTTCTCTTCTCTGACACTGCCCTGGGAAAGCCCTCATCTCCTCATACCTGGACTATTTCACTAGCTTCTGGGGGGTCTGGCTGCCCCTGGGTCTCTTCATGCCAGCCCAGCCTCCAATCAGCTGTCACAGTGGTCTTCCTAAAGCACAAATCTGCCCTTTCATTGAAAAAGCCCCAGTGGTTCTTTATTATCTCAGAAGTCAAATATAAAATCCTATGCTTTTAAAACCCTTCCTAACCTGACCCCTACCACCTCTCCAGTCTTCTTATATCCCCTTCATCCCCCACCTGCCCCAATAATCTGCAATTAAGCTACATTAGCCTTCTGGCTGTTTCTTGAACAAGCTGCTCTGTTTGCAGGTTCTGGACATTTCCCCTGGCTACCCATCATGCTTCTCTCCCTCCTTCAAGTCCCAACGAGGAAGCCTTTCCTGCTCCTCCACATGCTGGTACCTCCCCTCTGTTGTTATTTCCAATGTATCCTGTCTCTAACCCATTTTTACCTAATCATTTGCACATCGGCTCCCCTTGTTAGACTGTGAGCTCCTTGAGATAGGGAGCTATCTTTTACCTTTCTTCATTTCCCTAGGGCCTGGCACATACTAAGTACATAATAAATTCTTTTTCACTTGATTTGTCTTAAAAGAAATCTAACTGAAGGTCTAAATGGGCCCAGATAACCTCAGTTTTCTAGAATCACAGAGCTAGAAGGACTCACAGAGACCATTTAGTTGAAGCTTTCATTTTACAGATGGGGAAACTGAGGCTTCGGTGACTTCCTAAAGGTCTGAGTAAGAGAGTAAGTACCAGAGTCAGGATCTGCACCCAGGTCCTCTATGCCGACAGCCCTGCTCTCCATCCATACCACCTCCTCTAATGAAGCCAGCAGCCTCTCAGAAATAAGGAAAACCCTGTATTTCAGTAGCACCTCAAGGTTTACCCGGTCCTTTCTTCTCAAACAGTCCCTGGAGAGTAGAGAGCAAGAGTGGGGATTATTGTCCCTGTATGCAGAAAAGGAAACTGAGGCACAGAGATGGGGAGTGACTTGTCCAAGATCTCAAAGCTCAGGATCAAAGTCAAGAATTAAACCTGTGTCTTAGATCCCAGACCACAGGATAATAAAATTTGCAGCAGGAGGGTATTAGAAAGGATATGTCTAATGTCCACATTTGGCAGATGGGGAAATTGAGGCCCAGAGAGAGGAAGCTGACACATGTCACAGTCAAGAGTAAAACCCTAGGCTTGTGACTTCCAAGAAAGGTTCTCTCTGTGACAGCTGGCTGGCTCAGGGAAGGTTTCCTGGAGAATGGATGGGGGTGGGGGACTTAGGTGAGATTCAGGGTATGGGGAAGGGCATTCTAAGAAGAGGAAACAGCAATTAACTAGCCAGGCCCTCCTCCGGTCCCTTGAGCCTGATATTTCTGAAGGGGACCTGGTGTGGGGCCTTGCCTGCTCAGCCTTTCCCAGCGCCAAGACGTGCTGATGCCTGCTAGTGTGACCAGCTGAGGCCCGTGAGAGCACCCTTCCAGCATGCTTTCCCAGTCTGCCCTTCCAACCTGGGTCCCAGGCCCTGCCCTATCTTTCTCGAGCCAGGCCTTCTGTCTTGGTTGCTGGTTCTCACACAGGTCTAGGGCTCATCCTCCCAGGGGAGCCGCCAGCTCAATAGACTATCAAGCGTCCCCATCTCTCTCACGGCCTTGCTGTCCAGGGTGGGTGGGGGGAGTGGATAGAGGGGGACGTATTACCACCCAGTCAGCTCCAGCTCCTCAATCCTAACCCTCCCCACTCCCCCAGGTAGCTCTTAGCCACTCTGGCCTCTCCCTTTCCTCTATGAAGTGAGGAAGAGATGAATGGGGGTCAGTGTCAGAATGAGCTTGTGGGGGTCCGGGGACAAGAGGTCCCCAGGAGCCACATCTGCTCTATTGGGCCTGGGCCAAGCCCTTGAGGACTGGGCTGGGCTGGCCTGGTCTATGGCAGATCCTTTCCCTCGACTTTGGGAAAGGCTGGAGCCCTGCTCCTGACTGCTAGCTGGGTCCTGCCTGGCTTGGCTGGCTTCCTGAGGATCTGTGTCATGATAATGAGGACAGATGCGCTAGAATGGAGAAGGAAAGGAGGCGGGGGTGATGGGGAGCAAGGCCTTTGTGTAGCCCTTGTCTTCATGGAGGGCCCTCCAAGGGACAAAAGAGGGGCCTGCCGGAGGCTGAGTGGAAGCAGTCAGGTCCTTGTCACATTGGCAGTGAGAGTCCCGAATGTCGAGGGAACTTTCCTGGGTTCCAATACAGCCAGGACCTGAACAAGGCCTCTTGCCTTCCCCTCAGCCCTCAGAGGGGTGAGCATGGGGTAGCTCAGCCCCTGCAAGCCCAGCTTTCACTGGCAGCAAGCTTATCCTGATACTGAGCCTGAAGCTGCCTTGCTCTACCTTCTTTCTGTGACTCCTGGTTCTACCCTCAGATCCAGCAGCCCAAGGCTCATCCCTCCTTCATGTTTATCCTCAGGGCTCTCCCAATTCCTATTCCCACAAGGCCTGGTCTTGTCTCTTTCTTCTGTGCAGGCCTCCCACCTGGAGGGTCTCAGGTTAGAGTGCTGGGTCCATTTCCTTATTTCACAATGAAAGAGACCTTAGTAGCATCCTCTCCAAGGCCTAGAGGGAAGATATCTCTCCCCCTGCTCTGCTTCCAGGTCCAGGACTTGAGACTACTACATAAGAACATATTTTGAAGGAACTAGAAACACAACAAAGAAAAGAGGCCATGTATTCAGACAGACATGGCCAACCTCCCCCCACTCCTGCCCAGGATTAGGAGAGAGGGTCATGAAAAATATGTTTAAATATTTCAAGGGCTGTCACAGGGACAAGGATTTTCTGTGTTTTGGATGAGTGTTGGGTCCATTCCCTTAATAGCCTCCTCTCTTGGGTCTAGAGGGAGGGTGCCCCAATGGGAGGAATATTCAAAAAAGCACATTTTGCCTTGAGGTAAGGAAACTCTTCCTCATCACAATAGTTGCTTCCAAGTGAAATGGGCTGTTCTTGGGGGATAGGGAGCCCCCCCCCCCCCCATCAGGGAAGGTCTTCAGGCAGAGGCTGTGTGACTTCCGGTGGGACAAGTCTCTAGACCCTGGGTTCTTATCCCAGAAGAGCCTGGAGGTGGCCCAGCTCCGAGGTCGTTCCGGCACTGAAATTTGGGAAGGAGTGTTTATAAAACTAATTCTTACATTTTGTAAAACTCCACATTGATGTGGGTGATGACCATTTTTTTCTGCGACCCAGTGTCCTCACCTGTAAAATGGGGGTAATTCTTCTATTCTCTCATGGGTGGCTATCACAAAAGTTCTTTGGAAACTTTAAAACATCATAGAAATGGGAGTAGTATTTATTCTTATTCATGTGTGTGTATGTGTGTGCATAAATACCAAGAACCCTAGAAATTATAGCAGAATACAGAGGGTTGTTTCAAGAGCCAAGGCCAGCCTTTGATGGGGCCCACCTATCAGGAACCCCTGCCTGGGGCCAGAGCCATCCCAAGGTCCTCTCCATTTTCTTGGGAGTAGGGTGGCCTGGTCAAACCCTTGGGCTTAAGGTGCAACCCAGAAGGAGTTGTGTTGTTTGATGGGGACCAGGGTCCCTTGGTAGACCAGGGAAGACCAGAGGGCCATGGGATCTAGAGCTGGAAAGAACCACAGAAATAATCAAATCCAAACCTTATATTTTATAGATGTGGAACCTGAGTCTAGAGCAGGTGCTTGGTTAGCCCAAGGTCATTTTGGTAGCTCACAATCAGGATTTCAACTGAGGTTTGGATTCCAATAAACTATCCTTTCCATGACATCATACTGTTGGATCAGGGACAGCTTTCTGGAACAGGTCAAGACCACCTGGTACCTGGGGTAGGTGGGGGAGGGGTGGTCCTTCCTTGGTTAGGGGGGAGGGGTGGCCCTTGGTTATGAGCCAGGGCCTATCCGGGGTTACTGGGATGATCCTGAGCCTGGGGCTTCTGTCCAGAAAGGCAGAAGCCTTCAGTGGCTATGGCTGAAGCAGGGCCAATGGGCCATATTTCTCTCTGTGTTTGGAGGTTGGGTAAGGGCCAGGAGGTGGGCACCACTAGGCAAGTTTATTCTGTTTCTTTGAGGAGGTCAGTGATAAATCTTACAGACTCCACTGGGGTCTCCTAGGACTCATCCCCAGCAGCAAACGCATTCCCCGAGTGTGTCCAACTGCCTCTCTCTCCTGCTCCCACTGCCAAGGGACTCTGGGAATAGCTGCTCAGCCTGCCTGAAAGTCCCCTGGAGCCCCCCGGACCTCTTTCTCCAATACTCCTCTAGAACAGGAGGAACCCCACATGTCCACATCAGAGCTGGCTGCTCAGGTCTCTTATACCAAACAGTGTCTCAGATCTGGCATCTCCCAGACCAAACCTATTTGGGAGTAAGTTTACTCCAGGAAGCTTGCTCAGGGGAAGCCAATCTCTCCTTTGTCCTTGCCTCACTCACACAGACTCAGGATGCTCACGTCCAGGTGGAGAAGGAAGACCTGGGTACAGACAAAGGAGTCAGGAAAGAGAGTCATGAGACTCATTTTCTGTGTTTGGATTAGTTGGGTTGGTTCCATTTGGGGCACTAGACACCTGTCCCCTCAGTTGACCTCCTCCTTGTAACACTATCACACATCCACAAAAGCCTTTATGTTGATCCTGGCACATAACTCGCACCCCAACCTTGGAACAGCCTTGGTAGGTAGAGGCGTTTCCTCTGCACTCCCCACCTCTCACAATCCCTAATTTCCTTCAAAGCTCAGCTTCCTAATCACTTCCTATGTGAAACCTTCCCCAATCCCCCCAGATGCTAGTGCCTCCCCCCAAACCATTTAGAATTGTTCTTGTATACATGCTGCACACACTCATTTGTGCACAGGGCAGGGACTGTGTCTTGTATCTTCTGCGCAATACCAACATGATGGAACCACATAAGAAATGTTTGCTGATTGACTCGAAAAAAACATTTAAGCAAAACCAACAGATGACCAGTACTCTACGAGAAATGGTCAGTCATTAAAAAAAATAAGACATCTCAATTTTCCAGGACCATGGTCCAGTAATCAGATTGTGCTACCTTGTAGTTTTTTTTTAAACATTACTGTAGTAATTATTTCTTTAGCTCTCCTAGCTGTCCTGGTTCTTCTTTCTTCCCTCTGCATCACTTCATAAACTCTTCCCATGTTTCTTTAAATTTCTTCTAATAGCATCCCATTTTATTCCAGCACTAGAATTTGTTTAGCCATTGCCCAGTAGTAGGCAATTGCCTTATTTCTGATCCATTACTATGCCAAACATTTTCATATAAAGGGCTTTTATTCTTTCCCCCTGATTCTGGCCTTCTTGGGTTCTAATCCAAGTGCAGTCTCTTACTATCAAGGTGACCTTGGATAAGTCATTTATCTCAATGAGCCTTAGTTTCTTCATCTGTAAAATGAGGGCTCTTCCATTGCTAAGTCTCTTACCTTGGTGACTGTCACATAGCAGACACTCAAACATTTCTTGACTATTGAGGGGAATAAGTCCAGCATTTCATCTCCCGTTGGCTTTCTGTTGGCTGAGCTTCCTACCTGGTCTGCACTTTCTCCTCCTCTTCACCTCCACTTCAGAAAGAGTCCCATCGCTATTGATGCCCACCCTCCTGCCCACCTGTAGTGGCAACCACACTGGCATACCCAGGTTGGCCGCTAGCACAGGTTCTTAGATCTGTTTTACTAGGAAATGTAGCTGTTTAAGGGGTCAACAATCTTTTAAAATTACATTCACTGGCTCAGGGGAAAAGTCAGCACTCTGAACTTGAGAGAATTAAAGGCCAACAGACAGGGTTCTGACAACTTGAATCAAATATCTACTTTACATACCCGTGGATCAAGAGAACTTTTACAGCTGAGTGGTCCAGGAGCTCTGAACACACAGGGAATCACAAGGTCCTTCTCATAAGCGAGCCCCCAAAGCAAAATGCTAACTCAGAGTATATACACACTTCTCAGAGCCAGAAGGCGTCACTACCCTCCTGACTCAGTGCCTAATTAGAAATTAGTGAAAGATGTGAAAGCCTTCCTACAAGCAAGCCTCCCCTAAGCAAGCTGCCCTTCATGGGCTCCACTTGAGGCCTATTAATGAGCAGGGAAGATCTTATATCCCATTAACATTACACCTCACCAAGCTACCTGATCTTAATCTTTTATTTACTCCCTCTGGTTGTTGTTTTCAGTCATGTTCAACTCTTTGTGACCCTATTTAGGGTTTTCTTGGCAGAGATACTGGAGTGCTTTGCCATTTCCCTCTCCAGCTCATTTTTACAAATGAGGAAACTGAGGCAAACAGGGTTAAGTGACTTGCCCAGGGTCACAGAACTAGTAAGTGTTTGTGACCAGATTTGGACTGAGGAAGATGAGTCTTCCTGATTCCAGGCTGGCTCTCTATGCACAGTGGTGCCATCTAGCCAGTATTTTCCCATATTTTCCAGGCTTCCTTGTCATTCTCATACTGGGCTTCTCTAAGGGTGCGGATGAATAAAAGGAGTTCTGGGGACCTGGGTTCTAGGCCTTGCTCCAATCCATCCTCCACAAGGCTACCAGACTAACCTTTCTAAATTTTGTATTTGCTGATCTATGAATATGTCTTTCATCAGTAGAATAAGCTCTTTGTAGGCAGCAAGGACTGCATTGCTTTTTGCCGTGTCTTCCTGGCCCTCAGGAAGGTGCCTGATATACAGTGAGCACTTCATAAATGCTTGTTCACTGACTGCTTCCTCTATCATAGACCTGGGCAAAATCATTGTCTTGGTATTCTCAGTTTTCTCCCTTGTCAAAAGAGGGAATCAGATTCAAAAGGGTCTATAGGAGTGATTTGTTACTTCATTGGGATGGTTTCATGTTAGAAGTGACTATAACTCGTTAGGACTGATTATTTATTATTGCCCTGGGTCACCCAGCTGGTAGGAGTCAGCCGGGATTCATACCATAGTGTCCTGAGCTAGGTTGGTTCTCTTGTCCTGAAAAATCATTGCATCTTGCCAATCTGTGTTATTCTTCTTTCTCCTCCAAAGGGATCTCCACATCATAACTATTGGATTGAAACAGAGATTTTGCTTTAGGTGAATATCATCTGAAATCTGGGGCTCATAGCTTTGGGCTTGGAAATCCCCAGTGAAGGGGAGATTTTGTTGGAGGGAGAGAACTGATTTGGAGAGAATTCAGTTGTGACAGTGGATTGGAAAGAGCCCTGGTAAGATCCATAGTCTCAGCTCTGACACTTGATGTGTGACTGTGGGCAGGCCATTTAATCTCTGCCCTAGAGTTAAGTGGAAATAATAATGCAAGACTGTTGTGAGGTAAGTGTTCCACAGGCCAGAAAGTGCTATGAAAACAGGGAGTTTTTATTCAGGCTGGTTGCCTGGGAGCAGATGCTGCTTTTTGGCCAGGGTCCTGAGATGCTTCCAGTGCTGGTCGGTGCCAAGGGAGCAGGCTATTAAAAACACGACATCTTGGAGCCCTCCCAGCGAGGAAGATGAGGGTTCCAAGCTGTATCTCCAGCAATGGAAAAGGCTGTTGAGCCATCTTCTCTCACCTGGTCCTCTTCAGGACCAAGGACATCCATCTACAAGGTATATGGGGCTAGGGCCTTGTACTTTGGCTGTGGCTGGGGTAAGGTCCAAGACATTCCCCTGTTCACCTGACTGGACCTCAGTTTCTCTCTGTGTCAAAGAAGGAGCTGTACTAGATAGCTTCTAAGTTCCCGCCTGGCTCTTAGGGTTTGTGATCCTATGCCTGGGAGTGATATTAACATTTGAAAGATGAGGTTTCCAGAGTCATTGCACAGAGGGAGTCACCTCATAATGCAGGGGTGGCCGGCTTGATTACAAGGAAGGGGCGTTAGCTCTTCTTCCCAGGAAAGCTTCTGGGGCTTCCAGAAGGAGGCTCAATTCCCAGGGCTCTACTCAGGTGTCAGTCAAAGTGACGGATGGCTAGGGGCGGTGCAAAACCTGTTGATTGAGCCTCCCTTGAGGAAAGAAGCTTAGCAGCCAGAGGATGACCAAGAGGCTGGGAACCTGGCTGGGAGGGTGTTCCCTCCACACTTTCAATGGAGACTTAGGTTCTGAAAGACCTGCCCAATTCCCCACAATGTCAGGGCTGGCAGGTCCTTACTGACCATCTAGTTCAGACATAGGCTAGAGTCCCCTCTGCAACACACCCACGAGTGTGGCTGGAAACCCAGCCTCAGTTCCAGGGATCGGGAGCTCCCTGGCTTCTCCGGGGGTTGTCGGGCATGAAGCTGTGCCTTCCTTTGCTGCTCACTTGTATTTATGAATCAGTGGCTGGCCAGTGTTCTCATCATCTCCCTGTCAGTCTAAGTCTGTCTCATTCTCTTCTGTCCTTCACAAGAAAACCCTTCAAATACTTGAGGACACGGAGAAAAGGTCCTACCCTTGCTCTTATCATCTCCACAAAACACTCACCTCCATGTCCAGAACTCTGAATCGCCTCTTTCTAACCCGAATCTCCTTCCCATCGGGGAAGCCCTTCTTCCATGAGGGCGGGTCCTGTTCACTTCTAGCTCTGCACTCAACATGTTTGTCTCATTATTATTCATAAATAGGCTTGTTAATAAATGTTTATTGATTACTTGTTTATCATTCCCCCCCATCATACTCATTCATAGTGAGGCATGAATTATTTCCCAGAAGGTGCCTAGGTTCCCCTTCCTCCATTTAATCTGGGGGAAGTACCCAATCATCTCCAGAAAGTGCCCTGATCTTCCCCAAACAAAGGTCTATGACTCTGGTCATAAAGTCCTTAGATCTTGTAAACCTTCTAAAGCCAGATAAATTTGGGTTACGGGGCGGGAGCGTGGGGGGGTGGGGGTGGAGGTGGCACAGCTCCTGTAGATGCCTCTGCTGGAAGGACTGCCTTTGCTGAGGTGATGAGAGTGCTGGGTCCTGAACTTTGTCCTGCCAATAGCAGCTGTGTCATCCGGGATCAGTCACAGCCCCTTTCCACTGTTGTCCTGGCCCATCACAGAATTGTTGTGAGAATCTGAACAGAGAATGGAAGTGAAAGGGCTTAGAACCAGGAATGATAGATGAGTACTGTAATATACAATGTAAGAGTACAACTAATATTTATTAAGTGCCTTCTGTGTGCAGAGGCCTAAGCTTCCTGCCAAGAGAGATACAAACTTTGGAAGTCCATTGAGAAAAATACTGGGTTTGGAGTCCAAAGGACCTGGGGATACAGTCTACCTTGATCTCTGCCTCTGTGGGGCCTTTACCTCTCTAGGTGGTCCTCAGTTTCCTCACATGTAAAATATTGAGGCTGAAGTAGCTGACCCTTGAGGTTCTCAAACTATGATCCCAAGACAATTGTTCCTCCCCTCAGGCAATTTCCAGGCTTTGAGAGGTAGGGGTGGGGGCAGAGGTGGGATAAGACACTGCACAAAGATCAGGGCATTAGGAAGAGATCCTTCTCTCTGACAATCAGAATGCTGGGTTTTAGATCTAGTTGTTCATCAGCATAGGGACACTCAGTTTGGAAACTCCCTCGTTTCACTCACTGATGCTGACACCTTCTCTGGAACATATACTGAGAGATGGAAGAACTTGCCAAGGGTTAGCCAGCCATGGGGGCCTTCAGGTCTTCCTGAAGCTCTCTACCCACTATACTGAACCCTCTTTAAGACAAATTGACCCTGATTGGAATCCATTCTGTTATTATGGAGGCAGAGAGAGTTCTCACTTAAAACATGGAGGAGTCTGGAAGCCTGGAGTAGTTGGGGACAGAGCCTGGAACAGCCTTTAGAAGGGATTTTGGAAAGAAATCCCTTCCCTACTTCCTTCATTAGGAGACCTGGGCTTACGTCAGGGTTTTGATACTAGCTCACTATGTGAGCTTTAGTTCTCTCTAAGCTTTAGTTCTGTAAAATGGCATGGTTGGACTGCCATTGGTAGACTCCGAACCCAGTATGGTAGCTCGTCATAAGTGGGAGTCAGGGAGTCTTGGGTTCAAATTTTGCCTCAGACACTTATTAACTAGGAGCCTTAGTGCTGAAAGGGGCCTGAGCCCTTCTAGTTTAACTACCCCACCCACTTTTTCAGGGGAGGGAATGGAGAGTCTTAACTGCCTTTGCCTAGGTTCACATGGCTGGCCAGTATCAGTGGCAGTATTTGAACTTGGGTTTTCTTGATTCTGATTCCAGTATGTTATCACTATGCTATGATGTCTTTTCATCTCAGAGGTTCCATTTTCTTGTATGAAAAAGGAGGATGATAATAGCACTCCCCCCACACCCCCCAACTACTCAGGGTGTTTATGAAGGTCAAGTTAAAAGGGTAAACATTAAAATACATAGAAATGCCCGCTATCATTAGATGACCTTAGGGTCTGCCACTAACTCAGTGTGTGTGACATCGGGCACATCTCTTCCCTTTTAGAAGCCTCAGTTTCCCCATCTGTAAAACCAGGGAGCTGAACTCATTCCCTAGTCCCTAAGGCTTCTCTCATCCTGAGGAAGGGAAGGGAGAACTGCCTCCTGGTCAGGGCCCCTTTGCAGTTACTCAGTGTAGCCACAGGGGGGAGGTCAGCACTCATCCAGCCTTGGATCTGGCTTGGTGCTAGCAGAGGTGGTGAAGGGAGACAAAGCCCTCAGGGACTGTCAAGAAAATGATGAGTGGCTATAGGCATAATGAGCCTCCACTCTGGCTTCCAAACTCCAGTCCTTGGAGCTTCTGGGGTTTGGGCTATGAACCTCTGGTCTTGGACTAGAGGACCTGGGTTGGAATCCTACCTTTGTTACTCTAAGAAGATGTTTTCCTTCTATGGGTCTCTCTTTCCTCCAAAAGGGGGAAAAAATCTTCACAAGACTTGTGGTTTTTTTCAATGTGGGGTCCACACTCCTGCAGGTGACCTGACTCTCCTATACCTAAGTAGGTGATGTCTTGAGCAGCACTGGTCAAATCTCTTGTTGGGTAAGCCTTGGTGATGAGCCTTTCTTGAGTCTTAGAGCACAGTCATATGGTCTTACCTCTGGGGACCTGCATTTGAAGGTTCTTTAGTCCATTGAGACCTCTCGGAGTTCACTAACTTAGAGACCAGGCATCCATCTGGGAGGACCTCGATGAAGGGAGCTAGGCCATGGGGAGCCAAATACTTGCTTCACATTACTTCCTCAGTACTTCACTAGGTTGTCATGAGGTTCAGATGGGAAGCATATGTGCCATCAGCCTTCTGTGTGACCTTGGGACAAACATTTTCTTCCCAGCCTCAGGTTTCACCTCTGAAAAATGAAGAGTGTACCCTAGATGGCTTCTCCTAAGTATGATCTTATATTTTCTGTTCTAAGATCATCTCTATTCTGATCATTGCCACTTATCCAGTCTCCAATTGCCTTGAACTGGATGTCTAGTAGATATCTTAAACTCAACAAATCCAAAACCAAACTCATTATGTTTTTCCCCAAGGCTTCTCCCCTTCCAAGCTTCCTTATTATGGTTGGAGTGCCATCACACTTCTAGTCCCCCAGGCTTGAACCCTAGGTATCATTCTCAACTCCTTATTGTTTCTCAATATCCCCCCCCATATCTAATATTTGGTCAAGAACTATCAATTTCACCTTTGAAATGAGAGCTTCTTCCCCTCCTCTGCTGCCCTTCTGGTGCCAACCTTCATCATCTCACACCTGGACTATTGATAGCTGCTGCCTGGTCTCCCTGCCACATCTCTCTCCCCACTCCAGTCAATCCTTTACTTAGCTGTCAAGTGATCTTCCAAAAGCTCAGGTCTGACCATTTTCTCTCCCCCCACCCTGTGATGGTCATAGTGATGACCTCCATGGAATTAGGAAAGTTGGGATGAAGAGAGTTGGAGGGAATGATAGTGAGTTCTGTTGGGACACATTGAACTTGAGTTGCCTACAAGACATCAAATTTGAAATGTACAAAGAGTAGTTGGTGAAGTGGGAGAGAGACTATTTAGGCAGATCTGGAGTTATCTGCATGGATATGATCATTGAGTCTATGGGACATCACAAGATCACCAAGTAACATAATAACACTAACAGTGATAACTAGCAATTATATGGCACTTTAGGGTGTACTAGCCTGTGCATCTTTTTTCACTGGTTCCATAAAACCCTATATTAATGATGATGACATTTATTTGGAGCTTTAAGATCCACAAAGTGCCTTTACAAATATTAACTCATTTAATCCTTACAAAAATCCTTCATAATTTAGCCAATAAACATTCATTAAGCCAGATATTGTGTTAAGAACTGGGGATACAAAATAGGTGAAAGACAGTTCTTGCCCTCAAGGAGTTTGTGATCTAATGGGGAAGACAATAATGCAAATAGTTATGTACAAAGCAAGCTATATGTAGGATACATAGTGTGTTTGTAGGTAGTAGGGAATGAGCCAGTAGAGGGGGAGATTGTAAATAAATGAAAACAGGGATGATAGAGGGGGCAATCTGTTGGAGGAGATGGGATGGAATGAGATTTCTTGAATAAGTAGAGGGGTTTGCCTTGGTAAAGAGTAAGGTCACCTCTTCATGTGAGATAGGGGTGAAGAAAGAGAGAGGGGTAGAAGGCATCTGAGTGATGGGACATGAGGAAGAGGGGAGAAGGAGGAGGTTATGGCTTATAGACTAGATATTCCCTGTAAACTATGAAGCAAAGATCTCAGCTGAGAGAGTAGGGAGAGGGGAAGCCATGGGAGATTTAGGAGGAATGAAAAGATTTGGAACAGTTCCCTTGGAGAGTGGGGTAGTGGATTGATAAAGGAGTGCCTAGCAGCAGTGAGGACCCAGTTGAGATCATGTAACAGATTTGTAGTCAGAACAGTTACATTATTCACTTATTCAATATATCTAGTCATTTAAAAAATCTCATAATTTCTACCTTTCTAACATCTCTCATCTATATCCTCTACACTCCACTCACACAGCCACTACCATATTTCAGGACCTTATCAACTCTTTCCTGCACAATTGAAATAGCCTTCTGGTTGATGTCCCTTCCTCATTCTAATCTATCTTGTGCTCAGTTGCCAAAGTGAAAGGAGGCCTAGTCCAAGTCTGCAGACAAGGGTGAGCTGGGGGATCAGAAGAGATCAATTGAACCAGTAGAGGCCTGGGTCCCAAAGATACTGATGATTCAAACAAGTCTGAACCAACAGAGCCTGGACTTAGGAGGAGGAGGGAAGAGAAAAAGGCTAGACTCTGGAGAATTGAGCTTGTAGTGACCAGAAATTGGGACCCAGAGAAAGGAAGTAATTTGCCCAAGGTTACACTAGTAAAGGACCAAGCTGAACTAAAACCAGCTTTTTTCTATAGGACCACATCAACTCTCTTGGGAGGATTTTCTTTTGACATCTTGAAGTCCTGTCTCTTCCTCTCACCCAGCTCCTCAGATAAGAGGGTCCCAAAGAACCAGAGGCTGTGGCTACCCCTCAGGCCAGGAGCTCCCTAAAATTAAAACCCCAGTACCTCCCTCTCCTTCTATGATAGTGGCCCCTGGGGAATGCTTGGTCCCTCCTCAACTATCCTGTCACTTTCTTCCATCATTGGCTGAACCATAGCCTGGTCTTCACTAAGGTGTTCTCTACCCCTCAGTGTCTGATCTCTTAAAGGGGCATCTGTTAGACCCACAATCCCATTCTGGCAGACACCCCCATCCATCCACACCCACCATAGCCCAGAAGGGAGAAGGGGAACAGCTCTGGGAATGGGGGAGGGAGGGACCTGTGCAGCAGCCCATGAGCCATGGAAAGAGAGAGGGGTTCTAGAGGCAAAAGACAAAAGATATTGTGAAGAAGTCAGATGTCCCAGTTCCAGGTCCTCCTATCCCACCCCCATACTTAGGGGCTAGTAAAGAGTGGGGGAGAGCAATCTACACAATAATACAATTTATACAATACAATATGAAACTTATATAACAATTTGTACAGTAACAATACCATAAAGACTAACAACCAAGAAAGACTTAAGAACTCTGATCAACACAATCACCGACCACAACTCCAAGGGACTCCTGAGAAACAGACTGCCTCCTCCAGACAGAGAACTGGTGAGCTAGGAAGGCAAACAGAAGAGTCATTTTCTTTCTTTTTAGGATATGCTAATACAAGAATTTGTTTGACTTGACTGTACACATCTGTAACAACTTTGTTTTTCTTGTGTTTTTTTTAATGGATAGGAGAAGGGAAAGTGGGAGGGAGAAAATTCAGAACTGAAAATAAAATAAAATAGAATTTAAAAAACAAACCAGCTGGGGAAAAAAAGAGTGAGAGAGAAGCCACAGTAGCTCCCTGAGACCTGCCCACACACACCTGCTTAGGTGGGAGTCCTATCCAAGGGAGATGGAATCTACCACCTCCAGTGATATTTAACCTCTGGTCATCCAGAGGACAGTGGGAGACTCTCCCACAGCTGGGTCATTTGGGAGCTGAGAGATGAGGAGCCAGGACATGGGACTGAATGTCCAGGCATCAAGCCACAGCAGCCCCCAGTCCAATAAAAACTGCAAGCAAGGAAAGGACCTCCTTCCCTCCTCTAATCCTGCCCAGCACACAGCTGTGGGCATGAGAGCATCACCTTCAACCACAGGTGATAGTTAATAAGGTCCAGGGGAACCAGATTTCTTTCTTTTCCCTGGGCTTCCTGATTCAAGGGCTGTTTGAGTCTTTGACCTTGTAATTCTATGACTAGAAAGATAAGCTGGTTTCTTCTTAGGATTAAAGAGTAGGACACAGCATTGTTGTTTCTTTTCAGTCTTGTCAGATTCTTTGTGACCTCATTTGGGGTTTTCTTGGTAAAGAAACTAGAGTGGTTTGCCATATCCTTCTCCAGATCATTTTATAGATGAGGAAACTGAGGCAAGCAGGGTTAAATGACTTGCCCAGAGTCACACAGCTGCAATACATAGACAGAGTAGGTAGAAGATAATCTCAAAGAGGAAGGTGCTAATAAAAGTATCTTCAGGAAGTGAGATTTGAGCTCAGCAGTGAAGGAAGTCAAGGACATAGGGAGGGAAAGCATTCCAAGCATGGAATGCATTAAGAACATGGGGATCCAGACAAAAGCTTGAGGAACAGCAGATAGGCTGGTGTAGGTGGGTGGTCCAATGTATGGAAGGGACTAAGGCATAAGAAGACAAAGAAGGTGGGAAGGAGTTAGTCTGTGAAAGGCTTTGCGCAGAGCACTTTATATTTAATCCTGGAGGTGCTAGGGTGCTGATGGAGATCATGAGTAGGGGGTAACATGGTTAAACCTATAATTTGGGAAAATCACTTTGGCAACTGAGCACAGGATAGATTAGAATGAGGAAGGGACATCAACCAGAAGGCTATTTCAATTGTGCAGGAAAGAGTTGATAAGGTTCTGAAATATGGTAGTGGCTGTGTGAGTGGAGTGTAGGGGATATAGATGAGAGATGTTAGAAAGGTAGAAATAATGAGGTTTTTTAAATGACTAGATATATTGAATAAGTGAATAATGCAACTGTTCTGACTACAAATCTGTTACATGATCTCAACTGGGTCCTCACTGCTGCTAGGCACTCCTTTATCAATCCACTACCCCATTCTCCAAGGGAACTGTTCCAAATCTTTTCATTCCTCCTAAATCTCCCATGGCTTCCCCTCTCCCTGCTCTCTCAGCTGAGATCCTTGCTTCATAGTTTGCAGGGAATATCTAGTCTATAAGCCATAACCTCCTCCTTCTCCCCTCTTCCTCATGTCCCATCACTCAGATGCCTTCTACCCCTCTCTCTTCCTTCACCCTTATCTCACATGAAGAGGTGACCTTACTCTTTACCAAGGCAAACCCCTCTACTTATTCAAGAAATCTCATTCCATCCCATCTCCTCCAACAGATTGCCCCCTCTATCATCCCTGCTTTTATTTATTTACAATCTCCTCCTCTACTGGCTCATTCCCTACTACCTACAAACACACTATTTATCCTACATATAGCTTGCTTTGTACATAACTATTTGCATTATTGTCTAGGATTCCAGGGGATCAGCCATCCCCAGGATGGTGGATGTGGGCAGCATTCCTTTTCAGAGTTGAGGTGGGACCTCTGAGAAAACAATCTTGTCTGTCAGGATTGAATTAAAGTGGGGACAATTGTGTTTGAGGAGCTAGTCCAGCTTTCATGGCATTCTCCATCCCTCTCCTTACTCCCAAGTTGAGGGGTTGGGGAGGGAAGAGTCTTTGTGGGGAGGGGACCACTGAGTCTGGCCCCTTGGGCACACAGTACAGGCTTAACTTGGGGAGGTAGCATCTCTTGCTCCTGCCCTGGTTATTTGGAAAAGTAACTGAAGTTATCAGATCCCTGGTTTTTCTTGTGAGTTCCTTGGGAAAAGATTGATCAGGTTGATTCAGGTGCATTCCCCTCTCTTAGACTATCAAAGTGCTGGTGATTAAATCTGAGTTCCATGTAGCCAATTAGCATCCATTAATTTTTTTGAAAGGGACATTTAAATTGCAGATGTAGCAAGAAAAGAAGTACAGCCCCTGTGGGGGGGCAGCCGTAGCCCATCTTGGCCCTAGGAAGAGTGGGCTCAGGCTTAACAGGGTTTCTACACACCACTGGTCCTAGCAAGTATATTTCCAAAGGAGTCTTATCTGCTGGATGAGTCCTAGTCTTAGCTACCACTGGTCCTGAATAAGTCCCTTTCTCATCAGGGGCTCAGGGTTGGATCAGCCAGCTGCAAAATCCAGCACAAAGTCTGCCTCTCAAGCACCTGGTGGCTCTCTTACGATCTTTGGAAGCTTTCAGGGTTACAGCCATCTTCAGTCTCCACCTGAGTTCAAATCTGACCTTGGACACTTAACTAGCTGTGTGACCCTGGGCAAGTCACTTAACCTCTGTCTGCCTCAGTTTCCTTGACTGAAAACCAGGGATAATAACAGCACCAGCTTTGCTGGATTGTTGTGAGTATAAAATGAGATAATATTTGTCAAGCACTTAGCACAGCACCTGGCACACAGTGAGGCTCATAGAAATGTTTTTTGTTATTATTATCTTTATCATTGAGAGAGGAGAGGAGGGGGGAGGGGAAGAGGGAGAGGGAGAGAGAGAGGGTGGGAGAGAGAGAGGGGGAGAGAGAGAGGGAGAGAGAGAGGAGAGAGAAGGAGAGA
>CM053586.1:338401161-338413144 GCA_028646515.1 Pseudochirops corinnae | reverse complement strand
GGAAAGTCACAAACACTGGAGAAGATGTGGAAAAATTGGAACACTAATGCATTGTTGGTAGAGTTATGAACTGATTCAACCATTCTGGAGATCAATCAGGAACTATGCCCAAAGGGCTATAAATAAGTGCATACCCTTTGACCCAGCAATACCACTTCTAGGGTTGTATTCCAAAGAGATCATAGAAGTGGAAGGAAGACCCATATGTACAAAAATAGTTATAGTAGCTCTTTTTGTGGTGGCAAAGAATTGAAAATTAAGAGGATGCCCATCAGTTGGGGAATGGCTAAACAAGTTGTGGTATATGAATGTAATGGAATACTATTGTGCTATAAGAAATGATGAGCAGATGGATTTCATATTTACCTGGAGAGGCTTACACAAACTGATGCTAAGTGAGAAGAGCAGAACCAGGAGAAATTTGTACACATTGACAGACACAACATATGTGTGATGACCAGCTTTGATAGACTGGACTCTTCTCAGAAATTCAGGGTTATAAGACAACTCCAAAAGACTCATGATGGAAGAGATGTCTACATTCAGAGAAAGAACTAGAAAGAACAGAATTTGAGTGCAGATTGAAGCAAACTACCTGTTCTCTTTCTTTTTCTTGTTTGTTTTTGTTTCCTCTTTCCCATTGTTCATTCCTTCTGTTACAATCCTTCTTTATAACCTGACTAATGTCTATTGTGAAAGTATTTGCAGATCCTATACTTGATTGCATGCCACCATGGCGGGGGGTAGGGGGTGGGCAGGGAAGAAAATTTGAAACTCAAGGGATTGTGGAACTGAATCTTGTAAACGAAAAATAAACAAATTAATAAAGACAAAAAATTAACAGAAGAAAATGCTTTCCAAACCTTAGATACTAGCTATTATATATTATATGATAGCATTTTTCAAAGGAGAGGATGATATTTATTGGACCTATATTGACCACAGTTGAAAGGTAGAAACGCATCATTCTCCCCTCTTCTTGATGCTCAGTGAAGGGGGGGGGGGGTGTCGTTGATGCAACATGTTCCATCCCCCTTTCCCAAAGGCAAGCAGCAGTGGGGCAGGTGTGGGAAGGAAAGGTCTGCTCTGGACTTGATTGGATGGGAATGCTGGGGGAAATTATGCACTCTCAGCCCTTAGGCTCATTTCTCTTTCTTAAAGCCTGAAATTTGCTCCTACCTTGGGGACAAGATGGTACTAATGCATTATGGTAAAAGGAGAGAGGGCCTGGCCCTGTGGGCTCCTTCCCCTAAAGCTCTGAAGGTGGGTGAGGCTGTGCTGGGAATACAGGCAAGGCCAGTTCAGTCTCAACTGTGGTTTGTCTATAAATGCAGGCACAGTTGGTTGTATACTACTGGGGGGACCTCATCTGTAGGGAAGGGGAAGAGCTTTTTGTCTTGTGTGCCTTGGGCAGCAATGGCCAGAGTAGAGGACAGAGAGAGAAGGAAAGGAAGGAAGGAGGAGAAGAATTCAGAGAGGCAAGGGAGAGAGGAGACAAGGGAAGAAATAAAAGGTGAAGAAATGAAGGAAAGGGGGAGAGACAGAGAGACAGTCACACACACACAGAAAGAGAGAAAGAGAGAGAGAGAGAGAGAGAGAGAAAGAGTAAGAAGAAGTAAAGAAAGAAAGAATAAGAAGGCGGCACCACCTGGGGCTATTCCTCTATTCCTTAGCCCAGTCTGCTAGAAAGTAGAAAGGTGAGAGGGTAGAAGCAGTTGGTATAATGGCTACAGGGTTGACCTCCAAATGGGGAAGATCTGAATTTAAGTGCTGCCTCTAACATATACTACCTGGGGGAATCTGGGCAAGTCACATAACGTTTCAGTGCTCTAGACAGCTGTCTAGAGTAGGAATTACTGCAAAAATGTTGCCTGGCCTGGGTGGAGGAAGTAGCCTCATCCTGGGGTTACCAATACCAACGATGTCACAGGCCCAGTCCCTATCCCTGTATATTACATATTAAGTCCCTTAACATGTTTGCCTCTGGGGAAGGCAGTGGCTAACAGCTCCAGTATCCTTGCCAAGAAAACTCCACGGACAGAGACCCACAAAGTCACACAGAGTTGGACAGGACTGAAATGATTGAACAAATATAACATACAAGTAGCTAGTTCAGCCACTAGGTGGCGCAGTGGATATGGTTCAACTTGAAGTCAGAACGACTTGGATTCAAATTATGGCTCAGACAATTCCTAGCTACAGGAATCTGGGCAACCTCTCCCACCCTCAGTTTCTTCATCTGTACAATGGGGATAATAACAGCACCGACCTCCCAGGGCTGTTATGAGGATCAACTGAGATATCTTTTAACTGCTTTGCAAACCTTAAAGAGAGGAAGTAATATTAAAATTATATTCTAATATGAATATATTGTTTTGTTTTTGTGGTTATTTAGTCATTTTTCAGGTATGTATGACTTTTTGTGACTCCATTTGGGGTTTTCTTGGCAAAGATACTGGAGTGGTTTGCCATTTCCTTCTCCAGCTCATTTTACAGACTAGGAAACTGAGGCAAACAGGGTTAAGTGACTTGCCAAGGGTCACACAGCTAGTATCTGAGGTCAAATTTGAACTCAAGTCTTCCTGACTCCAGGCCTGGCTCTCTAGCTAATGTTAATATATAATCATAATTTTACAATGTTAATAAATAATATTGATATTCCCTTACATTCTAAAGCCTGTTAAAGTTCACAAAGTACTTTAAGCACCTTGTGAATATATCAAACATTGCCCCTTCCTAGCTGGGTCATCCGGTCACTTGCAGATCTGTGGGGGCACGTGGAGAAGCGGGAGTCCTTTTTGCACGCGGGTATTTGCCCAGAGCACAGGATTGAGCCTAAAGGGATATCTGATCCCGCCCCAAGAGCATCCCGCTCAGGACTGCTCAAAGCAGAGGAGCAGAAAATGTTGAAGAAACGATTATCAGTGGACCAGAGTTCGGTGACCACTTGGGTCCCTTTCTTCCGGTTGCCCTTTCTGACCTTGATTTAAAGAGCCTTCAAGATAGTGTGTGTTTGTGTGTGTGTGTGTGTGTGTGGTCGGGGCGTGGGGAGAGCGGGGATGTGGAATGGCTCTAGTGGCTAGAGTCTGGGCCCCTGGGGAGATCCCTCTAACCCTCACCTCCAGCACGGGAAAGCTGTTGGAGTGGGGTTTGAGGGAGACTCTGCCTCCACGGAGCTCCCTCTGGACGTGGACAAGACGAGAAGCTGGGGCTCGGAGCAGAAGCGCCCCATCTCTGTGGCCCTCAGCCTGGGCCTGGGGGGGGGTCATGAGGGGTTCCCTGTTTTCCTCTGCTTACAAAGAGCTTCCACAAGCCCCGTGGGGTCGCCCCCTCCTCTCCACTCCTCTCTTTCCTCCTCCCTCCTCTTCTCTCCTCCCCACCCCTCTTCTCCTGCGCTCCGCCCCCGCCTCCCACCCTCAGTCTTATCGCTCCTTTCCACCTGTTAGGGTGAGCCGGGATGGAGGCGGCCCTGGGGCCGGGTCCAGGCTGCCCGCGGTTGGGGATTGTTAATGACTCTCCCGGGGCTCTAATCTGGGACTGGCACGGGCCGCGCTCACTGTCTGCCCACGCCTCCTGCGGGGGGCTGATAAGGAACCATCTGCAGGCGGGCCCTGGTTATCGGTCCGCACAGCCCGGCTGCGCAGAGCGATAATGGGGGGGGGGGGGGGAGAAGGGATTCGCCGTGGTTTCCCCCCCCCCCCCCCCCACCCGCCCCGCCTTTGTTCTAGCAGGCAATATTGAGCTTTTGGAGGGCCGGAGCCCTCCTCTTAGTGTGGGATGGCTGAAGGTGTGGGGGAGGGAGGGGGATAGAGCAAGGATGGGGAAGCCCTCCTTCCCTCTCCTGCGCACCACTCCTCCCCCGTGGGAGCTGGAGACTTCACCCGGCCTTCTGCACCCTACAAGCATTTTGATCCCTCCCGGTCCTGGGGACCGGTCCTGGTCCTTCCTCGACTAACACGAGGAGAGGTCAGGTATGACACTTTATGTCACAGATCACAGTGTCCAAACTGGTAGTCTGTCTCTCTCTGGTGTCTTTCTCTCCCCTGCCTTAACCTTTTTTTTTTTTTTAAATACCTCTTTTCTCCTCTACTTCTCTCTCCTCCTTTTAACCTCATTTTCTGTCCCTCTTCTCACTATCTACCTCTTATGATTTTTTTTTTCTTGGGGGGAAGGAAGGGGGAAAATACCAGGAATCAGAATGCAAAGACCTGAATTTGAGTCTGGGTCCTGACACAAACTTGCTGTGTTACTTTGAGCACCTGTAACCTCTCTGGGCCTCTGTTTTTACAGCATGGAATTTCACCAGGAAGGGTGGGAGTATTGGGGGTGGGGAATTAATAAAATCATGGAACTCTCCAGCTCATGATCGCATAAAATCTTAGAATCCGACAATCTTATGACCTGTAGATTCTCAGAATCCCGAAATGTTAGAATTTCAGCATCAGAAAATTCTGGCATCTTGGAATCATAGAATCACAGAAACCTAGAGATGGAAAGGGCATTTAAACATCATCTGTTTTAGTCTCTCCTGATTCAGGAGTTTTTTCCACAACATTCCTGACAGGTTCATCCAACCTTTTACTGTATTACCTCCAAATGACAGGATCCACACTACTTCCAATCCAGTCCAATTCATTCCATTTTTGGATGGCTCTGATTATTTCTTCCTTTTCTTATTGCATAAAAAGGAGAGAGAACTCAAAACTGGAAAGCTGTCCTGATCCCTATTTCCCTTAGAAGGATGACTTTTTCTGCTTTCTGCTAGATCTAGGGTTGCTGCTTCTGGAGGCTGGGGCTAGAACGGGCAATCACAACAACCATTACCTCCCAGTTTGGTGGTTTTAGTTAGAGGGCTGAGTAAAACCAAGGTGAATTGAGAGTGAGCACGGGGCTTTCTGGGAGTGCTAGCTTTCTGTCTTTTAATGGAAGTCTTAGGCCTGGGCCACTTATTGGAACCATTCAGGGAAACAGGATCCAGACATGGCAAAGAAGCTTCTTTTGAGGCTCACCTGGAGAGGACATGACTCAGCCTTCTCTAAATGGAGGCAACAAAATGTACTGGGTTGGGAAACCCTTGACGTGGGTTCTGGTCCTAGATCTGAAATCAAATCACTTCATGACCTTGGACAAGTCACTCATCTTCCCCAGATGTCAGGGTTTGAAGGAGGGAGTCTTTTAAGGCCTTGTACTTTATAGGCACTGCTTCATTCAATCCTAGCAATGAGCACTGTGGAAAAGGGGCAATTATTTTCTCCATTTGACAGATGAGGAAACAAAGGCACAGAAATATTAAATGATCTTCTCATGGCTATATAGCCAGTAGACATCAGAACACGAACTGGAACCAGGACTTTCTGGCACATGTGTGGCATGCTGCATTCTGGGGTCCTTCCCAGATCAGAGAGATTGTGGTCTATATTCTAAGGCCCTCCCAATCTTGATGTTTCATATTCTGTGTTCCAGTGTTCCTCCCCATTCAGACATTTTGTCTTTGACATTCCCAGGTTAGTCAGTTAGTCAATCAGTTAACCAATAAGTATTTATTAAGTAGCAGACATAAGCCAGGCCCTGGTGATACAAGGACAGAGTGGGACAATATCCATTTGCAAGGACTTTATGTTAGAAGGTGGAGAAAAAAAGTACATACATACATATGTATATATGTGTACATATACAAATAGAAAGATTGATATAAAGATATTTAAAGACATATGTGTTTACATAAATACCCATTTGCGTGTGTGTGTGTATATATATATATTACATATATTATATATATATATTTAAATAAATGCAAGGAGCTTGGCAGGGAGGACGCAGGTCATGGTTAGGGGGATTAGGAAAAGCTTTATGTAGAAGACGGTACCTGAGTTGCATCTCAAAAGAAGAGAAGGGCTTTAGGAAGAGGAGGTAAGAAAGGTGCATGATATGGCCTCTCAAAAGCATGGAGAAGGGGAATGGAGAGAAGGACAGAAGAGAAGAACTCAGAAAGGCAGAAGAGAGAGAAGGTCAGAGTGACTGGATTGTAGAAAGCAGAGGGGACCATAATGTCCATTGAGGCTGGAAGGCTAGGCGAGGGTTAGTTTGTGCAGGGCTTTAAAAGGTAAACTGAGAAGTTTATATTTGATCATAGAGTCAGTTGGAAGCCAGCTTTGACATTCTTTGTGGTATGTTTGAAGCTCCCTTCCAATTTTTACATTTTATGTTTTATTTTCTAAGGTCCTTAGCTCTGATATTCTGTGTTCTATATTGTAAGGTCTCCCTCCCTGACATTGTAAGTTCTATGTTCCAAGTTCTCTCCTAGCCCTGATTCCCTTTGCTCTTTGATCCTGCCTTTGAGTTCTATTTTGGTTCTATAGTGGAAGGGTTTCTTACAGCTGTTCTGATACATCTCTCCCATATGTTGATTTCCACATATTTCTTAGATTCATATCATCCACTATACGCACAAAAACTCATGGGGTTCAGCCTTCCTTCCCTTTCTGTTTCTGCCTCTCAAAGTTGGATTGATCCAATTGGCAAACCCATGAAATGAAAGGCACATGGTGTAGAGAAAAGAACACTTGATTTGTACTCCCAAGACTCTCTTTTTTGTAAAGTGGGAACTCTAAAGTGATTCATGATCTACTTGCCTCCTAGGGATGTTGTGCCCTGCTCAGACCACACCCAGAGGACTGTGTTCAGTTTTCAGGGGCCACAATTTACATAGGACACTGACAAACTAGCAAGTGTACAAAGGAGGGTGACCAGAAAGGACCTGGTATCCTGAAGAGACATGACAGCCAAGGACAACACTTAGTTTAGGACACAAACTAATTCAGAAGCAAATCACTTTTGAGGAGGGACAGGGTGAAAGGAGAGAGAGAAAAGAATAAATGGGGTGGGGAGGAAATAGAATGGAGGAAAATACAGTTAATAATAGTAAGTGTGAAAAAAAATTTGAAACAAGTTTCCTGATAGAGATCTCATTTCTCAAACATATAGAGAATGGAGTCAAATTTTAAATAAGAGCCATTCCTCATTGATAAATTATCAAAAGATATGAACAGTTTTTAGATGAAGAATCAAAGCTATCCAAAGCCATATGAAAAAAATGCTAACTCATTACTGATTGGAGAAACATAAGTTAAAACAATTCTGAGGTACTACCTTATCCTTATTAGAGTGGCTAATAAGACAGAAAAGGAAAATGACAAATGGTGGAGGGAATGTGGGAAAAATGGAACATTAATGCACTGTTGGGGGAGTTGTGACCTGATCCAACCATTCTGAAGAACAATTTGAAACTATGCCCAAAGGCCTATGAAACCATGCATACCCTTTGACCTACTAGGTATGTATCCTAAAAGAGATAACAAAAAAAAAAGGAAAAGGACCTATATATACAAAAAAAAATTTATAGCAGCTCTTTTCTGGGGGCAGAGAATTGGAGATTGAGGGGATACCCATCAATCGGGGAATTACTGAACAAGTTGTGGCATGCGATTGTGACAATACCATTGTGCTATGGGAAATGATGATTGGGATGCTCTTGAAGAAGCCTGGAGAGACTTGCACAAGCTGAGGCAGAATGAGATGTACTGTATATAAAATAATGGCAATATTGTAAGATGCTCAGCTGTGAATGACTTCACTACTCTCAGCAATACAACGATCCAAGACAACTCTCAAAGACTTTGGTGAAAACTATTATCCATCCGCAGAGAAAGAACTAATGGTGTCTGAATATGGATTGAAGCATACTTTTTTGCTTTCTTTATTTTTCTTAGTTTTTTTGGTCTATGTTTCCTTTCACAACATGACAATTATGAAAATGTTTTGCATGACTACACATGTATAACTTGTAGCAAATTTCTTGCCTCTCTTAATGGGAGGGTAGTGGGGAGAGATGAAAGGAGAGAATTAGGAACTCAAAGTTTTAAAAATAAATGTTAAATATTGTTTTAACATATAACTGGGGGAAAATAAAATACTAAATAAAAATACAAACTAATTCTAAAACTCTAACAGGGAAAGAGTAAGGGAGATTATGATAGGTTTAGCCTTGTAAGATTGATTATAAACATCATTCAAATCATAAAACTTATTTGTTCACCAAAAATGTTTGGCACCATGTTATAAGAAGTCCCATATAGAGCCAAAGTTAATGAGGGATTCTCTTTGGTTTGTAACACCCTCCACATATTCCTCTTCATAGATGATGAACTCGTAATGTATTTCAGAACACTGAAGAACTTCCTGGTAGAGATTTGTAACTTCTCAAAAATTTGGTCTGATCATCCACCCAGAAATGCCAAGTGGATGAAGAATATTTATTGCCCAGATTGCGATGTGCTGTTATATGGATAGAACCTATAAAATTCGTTCATCTCTCCATATATTTAGGACAAGCAGGTATAATGCCATGCACCAGCAGATTCCCAAAAGAATGCTACTGTGAACAGCTTTTAAGGTTCGGATTACACAGTGAACACTCCATTTATTCCATTACAAATCAAGGCAAACATTCACAATATATCACAATATAATATTCGCAACAAATCCAGGTTCAGTACAATATTCACAACAGCTTAAAATTAGAATGGCCACACAGTTTTCACTACAGTGTCCACAATATTTAGAATAAAGCATTCAGTCAATTCACAATACAGTAATCAATACTCAATCATTCAATCAAGTCACAATACAATAATCAGTCTTCCACTCATGGGGCAACCATTAACTTAATCAGTCACTAATCTATATTCCCGGTTACTAACTATTATTAATAACTAGTACAATCATTAGAAAACCACACAAACCCTCCACCCCTTGGTGTCCAGCAAACCTAAATTTCATCCAAGGGGACCTTTTCTTCATCTTGACTCTGGGTGGTCTCTCTGATTCCCTGGATCCCCTTCCATGGTCCCAGCTCCCTCCTGAATCCACCAGTCACTGGGATTCAGAAGCAGACAGCTCCCAGGTCTTCATCCAGTCCTCAGAGGTAGACAGCTCCCAGGACCTTGTCCAGTCTTCAGGGCAGTCCCGGGCACACATTGAAGTTCACAGGGTCTAGCCATCTCAAACCCTTCACCACTTCTCTTGCCTGGAACTCAAGGATCAGCCAGACTACAAACAAAGTCTTATCCCAGTCATGCTTCTTCAATCCTCTAGCAGTTCAGCTGGCCCTAGGACCCAGAAGGAATATTGGCCTTCCAGGCAAGCCCTCTCAGCCTTCCAGGTGGCCTTCACCAGATTCTGGTCTCAGGAAAACTCCATCTCAGTTCTCAGTCAGCTTCCAGATGCTGGGAGAGAAACTCTCTCTTTCTCTCTCTCTTTCTCTCTCTCTTTCTCTCTCTCTTTCTCTCTCTCTTTCTCTCTTTCTCTCTCTCTTTCTCTCTCTCTTTCTCTCTCTCTTTCTCTCCCTCTTTCTCCCTCCTTCTCTCCTTCTCTCCTTCCCTCCTTCTCTCCTTCTCTCCCTCCCTCCCTCCCTCCCTCTCTCTCTCTCTCTCTCTGCTGGCTTCAGTCTGCAGATTCTTCCTTCACTGGGAGCAACATCCCAATTCTGTCTCTTGAATTCTTGCTTATATACACACACTGGCCTTCTGTCTCAGCCAATCCCCTTCTTCCACATCAACAGGGGAATTTACACCCTCTCAAGAGTGGGACAGAGTTCACACCTTCCATACTTTGCCCCAAGTTAACAAGTGCTAAGTATTTGCCAAATTGATTGCTGTTACAGCAGGACAAATAGAATCAAGTAGGAGCAGGAAAGTGAGTGGGAGTGCCTTCAGTAAACTTCAAAGGCCCTTTAACGACCCCAAACTTTTCCCAGAAATAAAGGTCGATCTTTTTAATACCAATATTCTACCACTGATGCTATATGGCTGTGAGACCTGGAACACTACATTATCTGAGGAATTAAAAAGGAGTATCACCTAGAAGGTCACAGAAAGGTACATGGTGGCTGTGACTAGGCTGTAACATATTACTAATACGGAACTCTTAAGGAATCTTGAATAATTTTAATGTATGAACAAGAGAGATTTTGTCAGAAGAGAGTCATTGAAGTAGAGTTTTGCTTTCCCAATTGCATGCTTTTTCATGAAAAAAGTAAGCTGGCCCTGCTCTGAAAGAGTTAAGAAGAGAGTCAGCTATGGAAGGAAAAACTAAGCTCTTTAGAATTCCGCCTTCACTTTTCACCTTGTGCCTCTTGGAAACTGCAGTGAGGAGGGGTGGAGAGGAGGATTTTTCTCCTTCCAGCTCCAGATTGGCCATGGCATTTTGTAGTAGAAGCCCTTGGCAATGCCCAGTGGAACAGAATCCAACCATGGAGTCCAATCAAGCTGGTAACAAGAAGCAAGAATCTGGCTCCTAGAGCCGGGATCCTGCTTGAGAGATGGCAGTACCTAGCACCAAGACTAACACTCTTCCTAGGGCTTTGGTCCTCCTTTTTTTTCTGAAAGTGCATAGAAGTACCTGCAGCCAGGACACCAGCTAACTTCAAAGTGAGGCAGGGAAGCCACATCCATCCTAGAGAAGGATTTGGTGTCGGAGACCAAGGTTGTGGGGGGGAGGGGGTGTAGTATGAGGACTTTGGTGGCCTTGCAGTCAGGCTATGCTGAAGACCTTCTTATATCCCTAACAGGTACTTTGTTGAACAAGATTATCTCTCCGTTTCAGGCATTTTCTCTGGCTTTCCTACTTGCCTCGAGTGCTTTCCCTGATCCTTTCTGATTGCTGACCTCCCTGGCTTCCTTTAAGTAACAAACAAAATTCCTTCTTTTACTGGAAGCCTTTCCCACTTAATTCCATCACCTTCCTTCTGTTAATCATTTCCTATTTTTTCCCTATATAACTTCCTTTGTAAACATTCATTTGTATGTTGTCTTTCCCATTAGACTGTAAGCTGCTTGAGGGCAGGGACTGTCTTTCGCCTTTCTTTGTATCCCCAGGGCTTAGCACAGTGACTTGCACATAGTAGGCACTTAGATGTTTATTGAATGAATGATTGATTGATCAAAGTTGCCCCTCCTCACCAGTGCCTTGGTCACAAGGGTTTTCTACATGTGCTTCTCTCCACTTTGGACCATTCTGTGTGTGCACTTGTCCTTTGTGGAAGAGTGTGCTTGAGTTTATGGGGAGAGTTATTTTGTTGCTACTGGTCTTATTACAGAATTTCAATTAAGTGCCTTTGTTTTGAGTTAATCAAGGTGGTAATTTGTGTAACAGGCTTTTGGTAGGAGGGGACTAAGCTGATGTTTATGAGCTAAATCTTACCCTTCCCTTGAGAGTGAGCAGGGAACTTCAAAGCATCATACTAGACTACCAGTATCTGAGGTATAAATAGATAGATGTACTTCTAGCTCACTATTCCTTTTGGCGGTGGGAGAGGGAAGAAGCAGACATCCACTCAGAATCTTCCTGTTATTGTTCAGTCATTTTTCAGTTGTGTCTCACTCTTCATGCTGACCCCATCTGGGGTTTTCTTGGCAGATACTGGAGTGGTTTGCCATTTCCTCCTCCAGCTCATTTTGCAGATGAGGAATCTGAGGCAAACAGGGCTAAGTGACTTGCTTAGGGTCCCATAGCTAGGTGGTATCTAAGATCGGATTTGAACTCAGGTTTTCTTGATTCCAGGATCAGTGCTCTATCCACTGTGCCACCTATCTGCCCTTATCCCATTCCACAAATGTGGGAGTTGCTGTCTTCAAGGGAGACGGGGTGGGACAAATCACAGATTTGTCTATCCAAGTCCAATGTGAATCATTCTATTCTCTTATGTATAAACAATTGTATTTTATAGCATCATATCACATCACATTATTATAATTGTGTTAGATATTAGATATGCTTTCTTTTAAGCAGCTAGGTAGGTCAATGAGCAAGAGCATTGTACTTACAATAAGGAAGACCTGAGTTCAAACGAAGCATCAGACCCATACAAGCTGTGTGACCCTGGACAAGTCACTTAATTTTTCTCAGCTTTAATTTCCTTATCTTT
>CM053586.1:338352755-338401061 GCA_028646515.1 Pseudochirops corinnae | reverse complement strand
TACATGTCTATTCTATACATGAGAGCTTGTTCACAGGGACTTTTTTGCATTAATGATTCCTGATTGCTCCTATTACATATATTTTTCTTTTCCTTATTTTTATGATTTTTTAAAAAAACTTCAGAATTTTAGCCCTGGTTCAAAAATCATTGTGTATTTTGCTTCAGGTGCTGCCCATCATATTTTCTGAAATAGCAATTTCAATGTGAATAGCTCTGGGCCGGACTGTCAACCTTTAGTTGCCTCTCACCACAAGTTTTCAATTTTCAGGGGTTGATTATTTTTGGTACTTCAGTTAAAAAAAAAAATCAAACTTTTCTGGATTCAAATTCAAAAAAATTTAAATTAAAAAAACTCTGCTGAACTCACATTTTAAATTGGAATGGTTGCTTCAGGCTTGAGGTTTTGCTTCAGGTTTTGGAGTACCAGGATAATTTTTTTAAACAAGTGATTTCAGAAGACAGTGTTTATTTGTTTTTTTGGCCAAACTGGTTTTAAAACAACTTTAAAGATTTTTTTTTCCTTGGGTGAAGGCATTTGGATTTCCATTTTCTTTTCAGTTTTTTGAAATTTTGGTAGTTTTTGTCAAAGATACAGTTTGACATGCTGACTCCTGAAGCCATTTCCTGGGGAATATTTTGGGGAAGCCATGTTATTTTCAACATTTTTTTATTTCATAAGTATTTATTTTCTGAAGATGTAAGGAGGCTATCTTGGCCTCATTCTCTATTTGATAGTATGATTAAAACATTATTATGTATTTTGCTTTTTGCTGAACTTTATTGTTGTGTATTATGTTTATAAGCAAGCTTGAACTGCTATGTGTATAATTAGTTGCTATATGTTGATGCATTTAAAATCATTGGTGTTCTTTCCTGATTTGATTTCATGCTGTTATCTTGATATTGCATGGTTGATGAGTAGTGTGCTAATTCCATAGGGCACTGCTTTCCCATTTATTGTTTGTGTTAATATTTGAGTGTGGATGTTGGCACACATGATGTAATCTCCACAAAATGTTACATCAACTAAGGATCACCCAGAATTTTCCTGAAGACCTTTGCTGAGGGGATTCCCAATACTTTTGGACTCAAGCTCCTTCATTATCCTGATTGCTCATTAAATTCTCCTCAGCTTTTCAATATGCTTCCTAAAATATGGCACAAAAACTAGAAATCCACGAGATGTGGTCTGATCAGGGAAGATAACAGGACTATCCCCTCCCCCGTCTTGGATGATATTCCTCTCACTGCAGCTTAAGATTTCATTAGCTCTTTGTAACTCCATATCATATTGTCAATTGAACTTGGAGCCTGCTAAAATCCCCAGATATTTTAGAGGCACAATTAACCAGCCATACCTTTCCCATCTTGTACTTCTGAAGTCTATTTTTTGAATGCAAGTGTCATACGTTTTTTGCTTATCCCTATTAAATTTTATCTTCTTAGATTCAGACCAACATTTTAGCTAGGAAAAACTGTATCTTTTATGCTATTAGTTTTCCTTCCCAGCTTTGTGATATCTATAGATTTGATAAGCATGTGCCGTATGCTTTTATCCACATCATTGATCAAAATGTTAAACAGCCCAGGGCCAAGCTCACATCTCTGAGATACTCCCCTGGAGATCTCCTTCCAAGCTGGTGAACTGTTAATGACTAATCTTTGGATTCAACCAATTCCAAATACATATAACTTGAGAATATGAACATAGTTCATATCTTCCCATCTTTTTTTGTTAAATAAGAATAGCATGAAATATTTGTTAAATTTTTTGCTCAAATTTTAGTAAACTATATAGCATTCCCCTAATCTACCAGTCCAGTAACTGGCAAAGAAAGAAAGAGAGAGAAATAAAAAAAGAAAGAAAAAGAAAAAAAAGGAAGGAAGGAAGGAAGAAAAGAAAGATGGAAGGAAGAAAGAAAAAAGGAGAGAATTAGGACCTCAAAGTTTAAAAAAATGAATGTTAAAAATTGTTTTTACATGTAACTGGGGGAAAATTAAATACTAAACATAAAAAAGGAAGAAAAAAGAGGGAGGGAGAGAAAACTGGGAACTCAAGGGATTGTGGAACTGAATGTTGTAAACTAAAAGTAAATAAATAAGCTTAAAAAATTGAATTAAAAAAAAGAAGGAAAAGGAAAGAAATTCTAGTTAGGCATAATTTGTTCTTGATAAAACCCTTTTGATGTTTTGTGATCATTATTTCCTTTTTTAGATAGTCTCTAATAATGCATTTTAGAAATTTGCAAAGGATCTTGTAAAAACAGAGATCATTGATCTCTGTTAAGGATTCTATGATGTTCCCTCCCTTAGAATCAGGTCTAGGCCACAGATTCCTCTCCTTAATTTCTTCATTTTTTGATCAAGAAAATTGAGGAGAGTTAAAAAATTTTCATATTTTAGTGGAAAACCTTTAGCAGATTTCCAAATAGTAGAGAGCATTAATCAGTACCATCTACCCAACTGCCGTGTTAGACTTTTGAAATATCTCTTAAACTTTTCATCCATTCTCTGTTTTTGTCTGGGTGGTTTGTAGGATATTCACACATAAAAGACAGGATCACTGATTGAAAGTTGGAAAGGACTCTAGAATCCTTTATGTCCAGTCAGTTCATTTTACAAATGAGAAAACAAAAACTCACAGAGATTAAGGCAACTTTTCCAGGATCACAGAGGTAGGGAGCAGAGGGCTACGTTTCTTGTCTGAAGAAACAGTATAGTGATGCTCAAGGTGCATATTGAGACTTTTTTTTAAATGACTGATGAATTTTGTCTCATTATGTATATTTATGACAAGAGTTTTGTTTTTCTTTCTTTTTTGAGGGGAAGTGGGAGAAAGAGGAAATAGATTTTTGTTAATGGAAAGAAAAAAATAAAAATCCTTAGATGATACAGATATGTGAATTATTATTTGGGAGGGGGAACACTGAAAAGGCCAGTTTGGTGGGAACATAGAGCCAAACATTCCAGCTTCATTATGGTTCCTCATAGCCAACATTCCATCTCCCATCTCCCATGCTCCCATGACTGGAGCAGACACTCTCTTTGCAGTCTCTTAGTCTCTACAGTTTCCTTTAAAGTTTGACTGACAAGTCAATGACTACAACCAAGTTTTTATTCCCTGCTCCCCTACTCCATTTGTTATCATCCTCCTTCCAGAAATTCTTTTGTATTTACTCTTTGTACTTTATCTTATCTTTATTTATCTTACTTTATTGATAATTACTCTATGTATTTGTTTATCTTATTTGTTGTTCACTCCAACACTGAAAGGTAGGTGGAAGCAACTTCAGGAGCAGAGTTCCCTCAGCTTATTTTAGAATGTAAGTTCCTTGAGGGCAGGCCTATTTCATTTTTGCCTCTATATCCCTAGCACAGTGCTTGGTACCTTAGACTCTTTAAAAAATCCCTATTCAATGAATACATGGATAAGTGACCAGGAGAGCAAGAAGACTCTAAACTATGTCTTTCAGTTTAATTAAATTCAATAAGCATTTGTTAAGCATCCATTATGCCCATGGCAATATGCTAGGTCTGGATGCAGAGACAAAAATGAAAGAGCCTCTACCTTTCAGGAGCCTTTAAATTGAAGGAACTCTGCCTTAAGGTCAGTGGCTCCAGTTTCCCCTTGGGGGCTTGTGGGGGTGGTGAATGTATGTTATCATTATGATATAACTTTTAGTTATCATTTTAGATACTCCAGTGTCCTTGGGAGTGCAGGGACTCCTGTGTGGGGGTGGCAGAAGTGACTGGAGTGTCTGGTCCTAGTGGACCAGGATACCGGAGGTGGTGGCTGCTAATGAGAAAGATCCTCAGATTAGTTGGATAAGACTCATATCTGAGACTGGAATTCTGTAATTTCCTCACTCTGCTCCTAATAGCAATCAAGAGTGAGACAGACAGTGCTCTTCCGTGCTGAGATGTGGGGTTAGCGAACTCTTCATCATTCCTGTTCCCTCTCCTGTCCAAGCACCCCCAACTCATGCTCGTACTGCCTCGTTGACATTTTTCATGTTCTTCCCATCCTCTCAACGTCTCTGAGTTCTCCTCAAGTACTGGCTATGAATAGCCCACTTTCCTTCTCTCTCAAGGTCCTCATCTCTAAAATGGGGATATTTCTCGTAACGAGTCTTCTGTGCGAGACAATAACTTTGTAATGGTTTGCCAACCTCAAGGGGCCATAGAAATGGGAGCTATTGTTGTCTCCCACAATACTTATGAAATAGACAATAGCTTCTCTTTGACATAGATAGTGTTTCATCAGCAAGAGATTAGTCATTTGGTGTGCTATATCTAGGCTGGCCACCAGGGGACACTCTAGGCTTAAATTGCTCTGGCTCATTCATCTTTTATTGGGCATATGTGAATGAATCCAAATGATAGGAGGAGAGATTCCTGTAGAATTTCTGGAATTCTTAGAGGCCATTAAGTTCAACTCCCTCATTTTCTAGATAAGGAAATAGAGACTCAGAGTGGTTAAGTAACCTGCCTAGAGTTACACAGCGAGTAAATATCTGAGGCAGGTAACTGGTCCAGGGTATTGCTATATTGGATTAAGCCACTAGATGGTGGTCAAGGATTGAACCATATAAATTCACTCTGCCTACAGGTGAGAGATGGATGCCTGGTTTTATTGGAGGAAATTTTTCCAGCACCGTCCTGGCCTCCACCTCTAAGGGTATGAGTAACTCAAATGAGAAACTCCAGTGGCTTCGTCTGAGCTCCAGGATCAAACACAAACTCCCCTGTCTGACATTTCAAACACTTCACAAGCTGACTTCAGTCTAGCTTTCTTTTTGTTTTTAAAAATTCAATTCAATTTTATTTTCATTTCTAAATTTTCTCCCTCCCCTCTACCCACTCCCATTCACTGAGAAGGCAAGAAAACCAGAACCCATTACAAATATATTGTCAAGTAAAACCAATTCCCTTGTTTTCTATGTCAAAAACAAGAAAGAACAGCTTCAAGCTGTCATGTGGGTCCATCAGCTTTCTCTCTGAAGATGGGCAGCATGTTTCATCAAGAGTCCTTTGGAATTGTGGTTGGTCATTGTTCCAACCTACTTTTCCAGACTGCTTACACATTCCTCCCTGTCACACACTCTACCAATGAGCCAAACTGCTCTTCTTGCTGTTACTCATAGATAGTATTCCACATTCCATCTCCTTGCTGATGCACTGGTTGTTCCCCTCATGCCTGGAATCTCTCCCTCCTCTCTCACCTTTGCCTTTTAGTTAGAATCCCTAGTCTCCTTTAAGATTTAGCTCAAGGGCTACCATTTACGTGATGCCTCCGGCCATCCCCTCCAGGCATACCAACCATTAACCTTTGTGTACTTTGCAAATAACTATAAAAGTGTGTGTGTGTGTGTGTGTGTGTGTGTGTGTGTGTGTGTGTGTGTGTGTGTAGCCTCCCTTGACAAGATATCCTTCCTGAGGCCCAGGGAGGGTTGTTTCCTCACAGATAAATTATTTATCGAAGCAGTACTCAAATGAATAAATTAGAAGGTTATAGTGCCAGGTCTTTAGATTCTGGTGTTTCCAGGTACCTACATCCTCTTGTTCTAAAGTCCCTCATAGCTCTGACGTTCTCTGTTCTAACATCTGTCCCAGCTCTGGCAGCTTAGATTATATAAGGTTGAACACCTAAGATAATATTTGTAAAGTGCTTGGCACATAGGCACGTAAAAATTCATGTTCCCTTTGTTCTACCTCTAACCTCATCTTCAAATTCTTTATTTTAGGTTCTAAGGCCCTCCTCAGCTCTGGAATTCTTTGTTCTAGGTTCTTAGATCCCTTATGTTTTTGACATTCCATGTTCTGAGGTCCTTTCTAGCTCTGATGCTCTAGGTTATTGGGTCAAAGCCAACCTTGACATTCTCCATCCTAGGCCCTAACATCTTCCTAGCTTTGTCATTTCCTGTTTTAAAATTCCTACTGACCTTGACATTCTGTGTTCTGTTTAATCCCTTTCAGCTCTGACAATCTATCATGTTATAATTCTGTGAGTTATTTTGCCACCTTGTGGCCATGTTTGGGAATTCCCAATCTTTACAAATTCCTGAAGGATAAACAAAATTGATGGAGACAGAGAGATAAAATGATAGAAAAAGAGAAAGAGGCAGAGAGAGAGAAAAGAGAGAGAACAGAGGCAGAGACATAGAAAGAGAGGGAGAGGAAGGAGGAAAAGGAGAGAAAGAGTGATAGAAAGAGAAAGGCAGAGAGAGATCAGAGACAGAGACATAAAAAGAGAGGAAGAGGGAGAGAAAGAAGAGAGAGAGAGAGAAAGAGAGAGAGAGAGAGAGAGAGAGAGAGAGCAGAGTGCCACAGTACACAGTGTAGTAACAGTAGACAGTGACAAACCATACTGGGTTCAGTCAGAGCAGGTGACCAGCATGGTGAGAGGATTCCAAACTGGATCCCAATGGGATCGGTTGAAGTTGATGTTATCTGGAAAGGGAAAATGGAAGAACCCAAAGGAGAGACATGAACACTGCCTCAAATATCTGAAGGGTTATCACCTGGAAGAGGCATCAGCCTTATTCTGTTTGATCCCACAGGGCAGACTTAAGAGCGATGAGGGTAAGTTGAAAGAAGTAACTTGGGTATATGATCCCTTTCTTGCATTTGGAGCTGTCCCAGAGTAGAAGGGACTGCCTTGGGAGGGAGTTCCTCCTCATTGGAGGTTTTCAAACAAGTCTGGATGCCCACCTGTCCCAGATGTTGCAGAAGGGATTCTTGTTTTGGTAAAGGGACACTGGATGCTAACCTGAGGTCTCTCCCATGTCTGAGACTCTGTGATCTTGGCCAACAATCCCCAAAGTGCCTGGTCATCCTAAACAATAACTTTGGGAAGGATGGAGGCCTGTGAATGTCTTGGGGATCAATGACAAAGGAGATGGGAGCTGTATATGGAGAAAAAAATCACTATTGCCCTCTATCTCTTATAAAATGAGATTAGACTTTGATATCTTCACTTCCAGTCCTAAGAGTCTATAAAGAAGCTGCTCTCATCAGCCACATTTAGTCTCTTCCTACCTATAACTCAGACCTGCTCAAGTTCATAGAGAAGAGCTCAGAAGGGGTGGCTAAGGATGAAGCTGAGGTCTCTGACCCTGACTGTGTCATCATGGCCTAGCACTTCAGTACTCTCTGTGCCCAAGACCTCAGACAACTGTATCATAGGAGAGCTATGAGACTTTGGGATATCTCTAATGATTACCCAAACACAGAAACACTATCAAGGAAGCATCCATGCATTGGAACATCACTGCTCAGCCCCAGGCCCTAACTTTTGCTTTTCCTCTTGCCAAGGCAATGAGCTCTTCAACCACAGCCTAAGGGCCAATTTAGAGAGTGAAAACCCAGAGGACAGGAGTCTCTGCTCTCAGTTCTTGTATGTAGACATTCCCAGGAGGGAAGGGGGCCTGTGTGCCTACAGATAGTGGCTACTTCAACACTTTCCCCTAGGAGTTCTAAGGATCTTTGTGCTTATCTCATTAAAGCAGGGCTCCTAAGGGTTAGGCAACACCATACATACAATACAACAAGGTCAGGGTCATCATGATCACCTTGATTCCTAGGGAGTATCATTGCAGGCGTGATAATAACAACAAAAATAATAACTCATATTTTTACAAAGATTTGCAGAGTGTTTTCCTCTCAAAAACTCTCAAAGGTAGAAGTCTGAGTGTTTTTATCCCCATTATATAGATGAGTAGAGACTTGTCTAAGGATACAGAGGAGCCAATGGCAGAACAAGTCTCTCCCTTTTCCCCTATTTCCCCCTTTCCCCTTCTCTTCTGTCTGTCTCTCTCCTCCTCTTCCTCCTCCTCCTCTTCTCCTTTCATCCCCTCTTGTCTCCTCTCATCTCTTCTTTTCTCTCCTTCCTCTCTCCCGGCTTTTGTCACTGCAATTGACCACTCAATTAATTGATAAACATGTATTAAGTGCCCACTATGTGGCAGGCACTGTGCAGCACTGGGGTCATGGGTACTTCATCCCTGTGACCTCAATGATCCTTGTCCCCAGCCTTACATTCTAAGTCTGTGCCCTTGATGATGATTACTGATTCAACATTGAGATGAACCTCAGTAGTCCTATCTCAGCATGGTATAGTGGATGTAGACATTCCCAGGAGGGAAGAAAATTTCATTTGACCTCAGACTGTGCCAAGTACTAGCTGTATGGTCTTGGGTGTTATTCTCATCCCTAAATCTTCATTTCCTTCTCTGTGGAATAGGAATACCAATCCTTATCCTTTCTAACTCACATTTACTGTGTGTGTTAGCAGTATATAAATGAGCTAGCTGCTCATTAACACTGCCGAAGACACCTTGTCAAAAGTCATGTTTGCCCTTGTTCATGGTCCAAATAAAATGGCCAAGAGTCACTTTTGGTTATCTACTTGCTGGATTATCTGAAGTTAAATTCTCATTCTCTGAGTGTTTTTTCTCAGCACTGCAGGACACCTCATGCCCAGTCTTACCCTAATATGCATATAAGGAACTCAAGTTTACTATTTCATTTTTAATCATGGTTCAAGCCAAAAAAAATTTAGGAAGGCAAATCTCTCCTTACCCCTAATCCCTTCTCAGTCCCCAAATCACAGGATCCATTTCAAAGGAACAGAAAAAAAGATGAAATCATCAATTTTGTATTGTTTGCATGTGTTTACTTGAATCATTGGCTGTTAAGTGAAGAGATTTTCCATTAGGGTCACAGTAACCATCCCTAGGACCAGTAGAACTAGTGGAATGGTCTTAGGTACAGATGAATCCCATTCTTAGACCTGAGAACTAAGTGGGGCATTGGGATTGGAGGCTTCTCTGGATCTGGCAACAGCTCAAAACGGAGAAGAGTCAGAGCCAGTCCCACCTTCAGTTCCAGCATGGCAAACTGCTGCCCAATGCAATTCCTAGGAAGGAAAGGGGAGAAATTGGAGCTTGGGTAAATTTTGTTTCATTTTCTTGAGCATATTGAAGCATACTGATCCTAAAACCTTAGGTCCTTGAATAAAAGGACCGAAACATATGTCCATGATTCAAAGGATTTTGAGGTGGAAGGGTCTTTAGAGATGTCTAATTGAACCCCTTTATTTTACAAAGAAATATATCGAGGTGAGAAAGCGGAATTGACTTGTCCAAGGACACCTTCATCCTGAATATCAGCTGTGATAATACAAGATCATGTTATAGTAATTTGCTCATTTTAAGTGTAGGGCAATACAATGACCCTTTAGGTACACATAGTTTCCTCTCCCACTGCTTTAAGGAGTTTGTATTAAATAATAACACTGTAGACCTGACGGCCCTTCTCCATCTCTCCTTCTCTGCCGCAACTTAGTCTTATTTTTTTTCTCTCCTTTGCAGTGGTCCTTATGCAACTATGCTGCTGATCTTTTCGGCTCAGCCTTCGAAGTCCCTAATTTGTTCCTCTCAATGGCCTTTTTCTTCGATATCCCTCTCCATGGTCCTGAATTAGAACCTCCTTTTACAGATGATCCTTGGGCATGCCCAAATATCCTTCACCCAATCGGAGCAGACTTCCTGTGGCACTTAATTGGAAATGTCTTTGATTGATTCAAGGAGGTTTTGAGGCCTTATTCACATGATGAACAATTGGGAAGTGCTCCCACCTGTCTACAAAATCCCAAACAAGTGGTTATAAACCTTTCATTCATTTGGGAAGAACCACCACCTCCCTAGGCAGTCTTTTCTCCTTTGGGACAACTCTAATGGTTAGGGGAGTTTTTCCTTTTAACAGGCCTAGATATGCTTTTTTGTTTTAAGGCAATGGGGTTAAGTGAGGCTAAGGCCAGGATCACATAGCTAGTAAGTGTCTGAGGCTGGATTTGAACTCAGGTCCTCCTGACTCCAGGGCTAGTGCTCTATTCACTGAGACACCCAGCTCCCTCTAGGTATCCCTTTTTGGAACTTGACCTATCCATACCCAGCCTATTATTCCTAGTTATGCTGTCTCAAGCCAAGCAGATGTTTAGGAACATCTAATTCTTCTTCCATATGATATCCCTTCTAATACATGAAGAAAACCATCACATACATGATGATTCCAAACCCAATGCTCTATCTGCTTATCACCTAGCTGCCCTTTAAAGTGACCAGTGATATCTTAATAGGCAAAATTGATAGATTTTTCTCAATGCTGATGCTCCCTGATCTCCCTGCAGCATTTGACAGTGTTAATAACCCTTTCCTTCTGGATACTCACTCTCTCTAGGTTTTCATGACCCTGCTCTCTCCTTGTTCTCTTCTGATCTCTACAACTGCTCTTTCTCAGTCTTTTGCTAGTTCAGCATTCAGGTCAGGCTCTCTAATCATGGATGTTCCCCAGGACTCTGTCCTGGGCCCCCTTCTCTTTTCACTCCAAATCATCTCACTTGTTAATCTCTCATGGGCTGAATTGTCTTCTCTTTGCAAATGATTCCTGGATCTCTATTTTTAGCCCTAACTTCTCTCCCAAGCTACAGTCATGGAGCTCCAGCTGGCTCTTGGATATCTATCTACTGGATGTAGTGGATGTCTTGTAGAACTCTCAAGTTGAAATGTCCCAAACTATCTTTTCTTCCCAAACCACTTGTTATCCCAAGTAACTGTAATTATGATTATTAACCACAGCTAGCACCTATGTAGTACTTTAAGATACATTATCTTATTTAATGTCCGCAACACCCTCACAGTCCAGGACTTATTATCTCCATTTTATAGATGAGAAAAACAAGAGCTGAGAAACTGAGTGACTTGTCCAGAGCCCATGGCTAAGTGAATGACTGAGGTAGGATTCCACCTCAGGGATTCCAGACTCCATCCACTTATCTACACCGCTATGAGTGTTGGGGGCAGCATTCTTCTCTCAGTGTTGAAGGCCCACAACCCAGGTGTGTTCCTCAACTTCTCACTCTCACTTATAGCAGATATCCAATGCATCCCCAACTCTTGTTGTGTTGATCTTCTCAGCATTACCTGCATACATTTCCTACTCTGTTCTCTATCCCTGGTTCATCAGCTCTCACCTGAATGATTAAATAGCCTTATGGTTGGTGTCCTGGTCTCAAGTCTCTCTTCACTCTAATCCATTCTCCACTGAGTTGTTAAGGTGACTTTTTGAAAGCATAGGTCTGATCATGTTACATCTCTGCTAAGTGAGCATTAGTGGCTTCCTAGCAACTACAGGGTCAAATGCCAAATCCTTTTTTTGGTTTTTAAAGCTCTTCATATCCTCATCCTTTTCTGTCTTCTAGCTCCTTACATCTTACCTATTCTTGAGGATCCTGCTACGACGGGCTCCTTATACTTCCTCAGACATGATACTCTATCTCCCCTCTCCGTGCCCAAGCACTGATTACACCATCTTCCTTCCCCACCTAGAATTTGCTGTCCTCTTCCCTCTGCCTGTTATTTTCCCTTCCTTCCAGTCTCAGCTTACATCTCCCCTCCTGCAGGAGGCCTTCCCTGGTTCCCCCAGCTGCTAATATTTTAAGATTACTTTCAGTCTGTTCTCTATTTATTTTATATGGTCCTAGATATTTATATGTGTCCTCCACTAGAATGTGAGTTTCTGGGAGGCAGAGACTGGTTTTTTGTTTTGCCTTTATTTTTATCCCAGTTGCCTAACACAGTGCTTGGCATATAGTAAGCTCTTAATAAAGATTAGATTGATTGGCTGAGGGACTCATATGCTGACTTCCCCTATAGACTTTTAATCAATGTGATCCTACCTTATTTTTCTGAACCCCTTGAAATCTAGGTTACATGTCAGACTATGTCCTGCTTTTCTCTCATCTATTACAATTTCTAATAGGGCATTGTCAGTCCTCCTTAAGATTCCTATAATTTCCACCACATCCCAGTTTGTCTTTGTCGATGAGAATCAGAAACAGATGATCACTTCTTTTTTTTTTTTCTTTTTTGGAGGGGGGAAGGCAGGGCAATGGGGGTTATATGACTTGCCCAAGGCCATACAGCTAGTAAGTGTTAAGTGTCTGAGGCCAAATTTGAACTCCAGTCTTCCAGACTCCAGGGCCGGTGCTCTATTCACTGCACCACATAGCTGCCCCAGACGACCACTTCTACTTGCTGACTTGTTCACTGTGCAAAGCACTTCAAGCAAGCCAAGAAGTTGTGGTCTCCTCTTCTTTGGGCAAGGAGAGACACCAAATGTCTAGAAAATGGACATTTCCTATCACTACTATCCCAGGCTACCATGACAATCTAGTAACCCATTTCCTGAACTCCACATGGATTTTCTCTTTATGTCTAGGTGGTATGTAGCACCACACTCCAGTATTGTTGGTTTTCTCCCAAATGTTCTCCACTATGTTATGCCCTTTGTTTTCTAAATTTTGTCACAGCAATATAACTTCTTAATTTGCAATGCTATTATGTTCCCTACTTTTTGTCTGTTCTGTTTATTGTAAATTTTAAAAAGCCCTTTATCTATCATTTGTCCTATTCTACCAAGTGTCAGTGATACTTTTGATGTCACTCTAAATATCAGGGATGCAGATGAGATCCTCCGACTTCAAATCCTTTGTTATTTCTTTGACACTTCGCACCTCTCTTAATGCCAAACCTGATTAGTGCCTATGGCTCCTACAGAGGCTCCATGTATCTAGTTGGCTTCCTCACTCACCAACCCTGGAATGTGCTTTCTGAATCATTTTTCTTGGAGTAGTGATAGGTTCTACTGCTCTATTTCTATGCTTTCTGAGTTCCACTTGTGATCAGTGGCACACAGCCTTCCTCAAGGTAGATGACTGAGGCTAATGGTATAGGTTGTGATAAGTGAACCAAATAGTCCCTTTTATAAATACCTTCAGTCTCTGTCTATTGCTTTTAGGATAAGATGCACATGCCTTATTCAGGCATTGAAGGCCTTCCATAGTCTGATTTCAACCTAACTTTCATTTCATATTGCTCATCTTCATACACTCTGTGTTCGAGACTAACTATATGATAAACTATTGCTTGAATTTGAAATTCTGTTATCTCTGTGTATTGGCTTTAACTCCTGAACCAACCAGTTATGGTCATAACTTCATCCAACAAAAGAGAACCCAAGTGGGGATATGGAACTAAGAGAGCGGAGGGGAGGAAGTGGCTTCCAAATAAAAATTTGTGGCCATTTTCACAATGGTACTCAATACAATTACTTGGTGCATCCTCACCTAGGTCCAGCTGAGAATGGTAAGAAGGCATAGGAGTGTCTCTTCATGGAATTCTCTTGAGAGAACCGTTGGGGGTCAAAGACCTGTAATGAAACCCCCCCCACACACATACTATAATGAATATATTTCTTGGTTTTTAAAAAAATTGCTCAGAAGTTAGCCCTATGTAATTAAACATTCAAGACTTTACCTCAAATTTGGCTCTTTGCATTGAACTCAAATTTTAAAAAGGCACTTTGGCACTAATCAGGCTAAATAAATAGATCAGGTCTGAACTTCGTTCTTTAAGGCAAACACTTTTCTCTTCGTGTCACATCAGATCTCCGATCCTAATAGACTACAGCTGGACTCCATTAAAAGAAAGGAAAAGAGGTACTCATTTGGTGAATTTTGAGGAGTTTAGATGAATGAGACAAAAATCCAGGCAAAAGAGGACTTTTAGAGTCCTGATTAGCTGGCTTAGAAGGCTGGACTCTGTTACGTCCTTGGACTCCTGGTTTTTGTTGTGGTGTGGGCAGCCCAGTCTCCCCTGGACCATTCTCAGGGATGGAAGGTCATTCTGGGTACCATCTCTCCTGGCCATACTCACTGTCTAGAGCTTCTATATGGGTCTACTTTGGAATCTAGCAATGTCAACACTTCAAGGAGCCTAGGCTTCATCAGTGGAGGCCCTCTCTCTGTCAGTAGGGATCACAGCCCCTCTATGTGTTCCAAGATAGGTCTTCTTCATAAATTGCTATGACTGAGACTTTCCAACTATCTATCACCTAAAAGCAAACCTCTGGGTTATCAACCTCTCTGAACTTGACTTGATTGGTCCTTGGAAGTCAAACACATACTACACTGTCCATCTATTAGCCCATTCAGAACCTTCTAGGAGGTGGGGTATGACCCTCTGGAGCAGTGGTATCAAACTCAAATGGAAATGGGAGCCACTAAACCATACATAAGGATCACTGCATGGCAAATATTGGCTTAGAAATCCAATAACATTATTTATTTTGTTCAATATTTTCCAATTAAATTTAAATTGGTTTGGGCAACACTCAAGATTGTGGCTCATGGGTCACATGTTTGATGCCTCCTTTCTAGAGGTTTTTCTCTTCTGGAAAACTTTTAGAGAGCCCAGGACAACCACCTTCCAAAAAGGAGACATTTGAAGACTTCAGTGAAAGATCTAAGTAATGCTCCTTCCACTCTATCCCTTGTTCCCCCCCCCCAAAAAAAAACATCTAGGCCAATGATACCAATTCCAGGCTATTGAAAGAAAAGTGTTTTATTTCTCCCTTCAATTTTCTTCTGTTGTCATCCTTCTAAGAAAGACTTGTCATGGTGTGGAGATGATCCTGGGCAGGGGGGGGGGGTGAGGGATGGGGGGAGTGAGAGGTAGAGGGGGGAAGGATTTGAAGGCTCTCCTAGAGGAGCAACAGTTTTCTAGACTTTACTAATCTGGACTAGCTTTGAGCCTAGGGTCAAACACATGAATCAGGCTCTATGCTCTGAAAACCTACCTTCTTAGGGAGAAGTTCATCAGCAGAGAAGTGATTAGAGGTGATAAGTTTTCTCAGCCCCAGCAATTTATCAAGAACATCTAGAGATGGGCATGGACTGGACTATCTCCATGATAGGCAGAAAAATATATGTTCCTTCAAGGAATGAATGAATGAAGAGTGGAATGATTGGAGTTAATGGTCTCTTTGGCGATAATGGAGGGAGGACCTGCATCAGTGATAATTATTTCAGCACTTGAAGTAACTTAATGCATTGGATGCTTGGCTCATAGACTTAGAGCTGAAAGGTTCCCAAGAGACTTTCCAGTCCAGTCGTACATTTTAGAGGGGGAGGATCCAAGGTTCAGAAAGATTAGGTAGGCTGCCCAGTGCAATGTTTAAGAAGCAGAGGCAGGGTGGGAGCCAAGGCCCTCAGGTCATTTGGAGGTGTTGGGAAAGAACAGTATGTATTTGAATATCTGTCAGAGTGGGTTTGGATGTGATTGCTTCTGTGAAACATTTGTGTTAGAATGAGTCATACCTGTGGCTTTTCCCAGACAGCAGGGTTGTGGTGGAGAGCCCAGATGTTCAGGACAACTATCATACCTAGACAGGGAGGGAGGGAGAGGGGATACAGACACACACACACAGAATGAGAGAGAGAGAGAGAGAGAGAGAGAGAGAGAGATTCATTCCAGATATCACCCTTCCCCTCAAAGCACCCTTTCTCTCCTGTACTTTCCTACAGCTCATCTTCTGAACCTTTCCTTTCCCCCTTCACATTGTACCTTGCATACCTCTGAACATTTTGTACTCTCCCAAATTAATAGGTATGGCTGCATTATACCTTCATTATTTTATAGTTGATTCATATATTTCAGAAGTACTTTCTGGACATTACCACATAATTCCCTTATCTGCTCCTGATTTTCTACATTTTCCTTTCTTTGTAACTCCAACACTTGGCACAATTAGGTACTTAGGTTAGTTGACTGACTGACATGGAGAGCTCCACAAGGCTCCACAGAAGGACAGATTCAACAGGATTTTAGGAGTGGCTTAAAAGGCACCATATAAATCTGGAGAAGTGAAGACTCAGGGGAAAACAAAATCACTGTCCTTAACTATCTGGAAGGCCTGGATTAGCTAGGCTTGGTTTGACCCCACAGGACAGAAATGATGTCTAGGAACTATAGGGAGGCAAACTTTAACCCAACAATTAGAGCTCTCCAAAATTAAATTGGGCTGTCTGTGGCATAGTCAATTTCCCATCTCTGGTAGTCTTCAAGTAAAAGATGGTTGAATACTTCTCAGGATGGAAGAAGATGGGGATTTTTACATCTACATTGGATTGGATGATGTCTAAAATACCTTCTGACTCAGATTCTGTAAAGTCTAACTTTTCTTCCTTGTAAGAGCCCTTTCAACACTTGAAGCTGCCTCTATATATCTTTCTTGTTCTGTTTCTATAAGGTGTATTTTAAAACTCAGTCACTCTGTATTAAGTTCCCATTATGGACCCAGGTTAGGAATTTAGTGTTATTTCCTAGATCCTCCATGAACCAAGAGGCTCCTTAGTTCTGATCCCTCAGGCAATGAATTCTAGAGGGAACTGATTATGTTGGCAAGCAGAGTGATACCTGTGGGCAAGGAACGTCCATCTGGGAAGGTGATAGGTTTGCTGAGCTCCCTGGCTATGGTGATGCCAGGTGGGTAGAGGCGGAGGGCCTCCTTGATGCACAAGGAGCTGTAGGACATCTGGTCCAGGTGGTCCCTGTGAGGAAACATAGACAAGAAAGAGATGGAAAGGTAAGGGTTTTTGCTTGGGTCTCCATTAGATCTAGAAGGACTACTGGGATATTGGAGTTCTACCGCTTAGAAGGCAGTGAGGTACAGTGAGGAATCAAAGAGAATTGGAATCAAAGGAATTGAGTTAAAATCCAGCTCTTTCAATTACCAGCTGTGTGACTTTGGACAAATCACTTAATCAAAGGAGGGGACCGGATTCAATTTCCCCTGAGGTTCCTTCCAGCTCCATATCTGTGATCCAATAATCCGCTTCAAGTTAGCAATGGGTGAAAGACATCCGATCAGTTTAGGCTATGATATGCCTAATATTCACCCCACATGTGACTCTGGGGAAGAAAGCAAGCAAGATCGAAAAACCGGCCCATTTCCCAGCCCTTTGAAACCCAGCAGTTGGGTTAGAGCTTTGTCATTGGGCTTGTGTATTGCCAATTCTCATTAAAGGGTACCCTGGTCATTAAAATAACTGGATTTGTAGTAAAAAGCCCTAAATTCAGTTCTGGCGCCTGTTTCTAAACAGAAAGTAATTTCTGTTCTCTGGACATCAGTTGCTTTATTAGGAAAATAGTTACTATAATTTTTGCATTTCCTCCCTCACAGGTTATAATAAGGAAAATGTCTAAATTAGCACCATAAAAATGGGAGTTATCATTTGAAATAAGTAAACACAAGACCACATTCCAAAGCTAAACTAATTTTGAATCCTTTTATTATTAAGAATATGAATCATGTAATATATTATTAAAGCGATAGTTACTAAAAATCTAGAAGGAGCAATATGGTCTTGTGGAAGAAGTGCTGAACTTGGAGTCAAGAGATGACTGGGTTCAAGTCCCTCTTCTGACACTTATGTATGTATGAGCACAGGAAAATCAGTGAATCTTTTAATGTCTTAACTTCCCCATTTGTAAAATGGGATAATAATAACACCTAACTCACAAGACTGATATCAAGGAATATATGTAAAGCTCATTGCAAACCTTAAATTGCCACATAAGTGCTACTAGCTCAGAATCCATGGGCAAGATCCTGTACCTCAGTCTCAGTTTTCTCATCTGTAAAATAGGAATAATGATGATGGTGATGAGGATGATATCTGCTACTTCACAGGTTTGCGGTAAAAATCAGATGAGATAATATAAGAACGGTGCCTTGCGAAACTGAACGAGTGCTTTGAATGACAGTGATTGTTATTACCAAAGCCCAGACAGCATCATCAGACAGAGGCCATGCCAATTCAATCTTCTTTCTTTCTCTTCCTTTTTTTTGGTAGGGTGACCAGAGTCAGGTAGATTAGGAGAATGCTCTAGATTGAGTTAGACTAGAGGTTAGCATATGAATTCACAAAGCCTCTCATGCTATTTTGTGGTCAAGATGGAGAAATGCAGACTATACAACAGAAGGACCAGGCAGGAAGGTGGCAGATAGAATGCTGGACCTGAAGGCAGGAAAAATTGAATTTGGATCCCAACTCAGACACTCAAGAGGGAGGGATCCTACAGAAAGTCTTTTAGCCTCTATAAGCCTCAGTGTCCTTATCTGTAAAATGGGGATAATAATAGCACCTGTATCACAGAGTTGTTCCGAGAGCAAAATGAGATCACATACATACAGTGCTTTGGAAAACTTGCTAGCTATTTATCATGATCATCGTCATCATCAGGAACTGGTTGAATAGATGGACCCAAAGAACAGTAATTGATGACTTGCTATATTACCTTGAAGAGTTTCTAACGGTCTACCGCAGGGATCTATGCTTTATCCTCTCACGTATACAGCTTTTATCCATTACTTGGGTAAATGGGCATAGATAGCCTCCTTATCTCATTTGCAGTTGACACAGAGCTGGGGAGTCTGGCTAATGCACTGAAGGACCAAGTCTGAATTTAAAAAGACAGGCTAGAACATTGGGATGAATCTAAGAAGATTACAACAATCAGAAATAAATATAAAAACTTATGCTTCAGAGCAAAAAAAAAAAAAATCAACCTTTGAAGTTGAAGATAGGAAAAACCTGACTAGAAAGCAATTGCCAGAAAATAATCTGGGGTTTTCAGTGGCTTGCAAACTCACATGGGCCAATTGTGTGACAGGGAAGTTAAGAAAGCTATTACAGTTGTAAAGTTGAGCTTGATTGAATCAATTAATCAATCACCCCATCTTACTTAATGTAACTAACAAGATACTCTACAACCTGAAGTCTTACATTTATTCAACCAATCAATCAAAGGCATTAAACTAGGTCCAAAAAATTCTTGATCAACTTGGAAAAAAGAAAGCCATTGGATGAAATGAAAAGACATACACAGGAAGTGTGTTGGGATTGGGTAAGAAGACTTGGTCATGCCTGTAGAGTATCTATAAGGTAGCAAGAAGTTTGGAACTCAGTATTCCAGTGGTGAGATCAAGAGCCACTAGGGCCAGTGAAGGAGGAAGTCACATCACCAAGAAACGTTTTTATGGGGGAGGAAAAGAGACCCTGTCTTCTTGACTTCCTTTGCCATGATGAGAGGATCACCTATGTGACTTTTGAAGTTCTAGAGGACTTGAATTTTCAGCACTGTACACTGGCATCGCTATAAACTACATAGTACCAATGTTGTCATTGGAACAACATGATGGTACTGTTTGCATTGAGAGCCAAAGACAAACTAGAGAAGAGAAGGGGGAAGGGATAAAGCATTTATATAGTGTCTACTCCATTGCAGAAACTGTGCTAAATAATTTTTACAAAACTAAAACATACCAAGGGACCACAGTTTGAAGAAAGAAAGATAAGTGATGGGCCCCCATGGTGGCTGAGGAGGGAAACAAACAGCAAAGATCCCAGGAATTAGGATCAAGTGTTTGATGTTCATACCAGGTAATGGTGTCCCCATGTTTTAGGATATCTCTGATCTCTTCTCGGCATCGGTGTTGGTGCTCCGGGTTCATGGCCATACAGTAGAAGAGCCAAGAAAGGCTAGAGGCTGTGGTGTCATGGCCACCAAACACAAATGTGTTAAGCTCAGCCTCCAGCTCCTCATCTGATAAACCTTCTCCATTTTCACCCTGAAAAAGGATAAAAGTATTCCTTTATCCAAAGTCAATTTTTAAATGATATTTTCAATTGGTCAAATATAAGAGTGACTATGGTAGAAAGGAATTCAAGCCATAAGAGGTTCTGATTTTAAAACATTCATAGACATCCATTGACAACATTCATAGAGCCTCCCCTCCCCCAATGACAACTTTGTCTTTGAATTCCCAGAGCCCTGTGTTTTCATGTCCCTAATGGATTTGTCAAGTGACATTGCACATCACAGTCATCTACATTTATGTTTCATATCCCCATTAAACAGTGATTTCCATAAGGCCAGCCATCATGTCTTGACTATTTTTTTTTGTTTGTCTCAGTGGCTATGATATTCTTCAGCATGAATAGATACTTAATAAATAGTTTAAATGACTTAATCACATAGTCAAAATTATAGAATTCTACCTTCTCATCAAAATGCAGAGTTGGGGGCTTCTTAGCCCTTTCAGTTGACTGAACTGCTCTGACAACGTCATTTAATCTAATTCAACAACCCATTTACTTGTCTTTCCATACATCCTGATTTTCCAGTAAAATGTAAATTCTTTGAAGTCAGAGATGATTATCATTTTTGTCTTTGGGTCCCCAGCACTTAGAATTGTGCCAGGCATAAGGTAAGTGCCTAATAAGTGGTAGCTCCACTGAATTGAATGCAATCAAAGTGTTGGATGGATTTGCTCAGATGTTTGGCAGACTTACTTTGGCACTGAGAAGAACATCCAGAAAATCCAGGCGCTTCTTCTTTTGGATCTTGTCCTGCTCACTATCATTCTTGAGGGCTTCCCTCCTTTCTTGGATGATTTGGGCTGGGGGGAAGTTCAAAATATTTTCCTCTTAGCATGAAGAACATGGAGCTAATTATTGTCAATGATTCTGCAGAGAGTTGTCTCTGGGACTGGCAGTCGACTCTGGATCTCATTTGACTTGACTATATTGGGAGTTGACAGTTTCAGGTGATAGTTTCAATCTACCTCTATACAGCTTCCACTTACAGTCCCTTGTTTGCCCCCAGGGCTAAGCAACTCAATTCTTCAATTTAGCTATCTTGTTTCCTCTAGGTCTTCTCCAGACTCAATAGCCCCAATGATCCACTGAAAAATGACATCCAGAAATCTGCAAAATACTCCAGATTTGACCTGTCTAGGGAAGAATATGGTGGCATATCTTCTTCTTATTTCTAGAAACTTTATTTCTTTTTTCTTTTTTTCATGTGAGGCAAATAGAGTCAAATGATGTGCCCAGGGTCACATACCTAGTAAGTGTCTGAGGCTGGATTTGAACTCAGGTCCTCCTCAGTCCAGGGCCAGTGCTGTATCCATTGCACCACCTACCTGCACTGAAACTATATTTTAATGTAGCCTATGATTGCATTATATTCCTTCCCTATGATATTGCTGGTTCATGTTAAACATGTGTTTTAACTGGAAACCTCAAATCTTTTTCAAAGAAACTGCTTTCTACCCATGTTTCCCCAATCTTGTACTTATGAAATAGACATTTTTAACTTGAGTGGGAGCCTTTAAATTTATCCTTATCAAAATACATATTATAATATTGGACCTAATATTTTATTTGAAGCTTGATTTTGCTCCAATTCAATTCCATTCCACTAAATAGCCATTAAATGCTTACAGTGTGGCAGGCACTGGAGGCACAAAGATATGTCTCTGACACCTGGAATGCCCCCCTCCTCTCCTCTGTCCTTGGAATCCCCAGCTCCCTTAAGGAATCCCAAAGCTCAACTTCTCCCAAAGGTTTGTTCTTATATTCCCCAAAGGTTAGTGCTTTCTCCAAATTTCTTCGTCTATATTTTGTATTTATTTATCAATGTGTTTGTTTTATCTCCAAGATAATATGTAATCTCTACAAGGTCAGGGGTTGTTTTCATTCCTTTCTTTGGGTCCACAGAGCTAATCAGAGTCCTTGATACACGGTAAGTGATTAATCTATTTTTTTTTTGTTGAACTTAATTGCATCGAGTATCCCAGCCAACAGGGGTCAGTGAAATAAACAGCATGCACAAATAGCCCAGGGTACGGGAAATACCTGGGTGCTGACGTGCTATTCGGCAGGCAGCCTGAAATTCTTGCCCCTGAGAGGTCCACCTGTAAATCAAGTCATTGTGATGGAGGTAGCTGTGCAGGCGGTGAAAGATGAGTTCTGAGAGTTTGGTCACAGTTGAGAGGTAGTTGGTAGAGAAGCTACAAGAGGAGGAACAATGCATTATCAGGGGCTAGGGTGCTGGTCAATAGGCTTCTCCCTCTGTCCCCTTCATCACTGACCTTTCTGTTTGGGAGCCAGTCTGGACATTGAAGGCACATTTCATGATGCTGTCCAAGGTCATCAGGCGGATAGACTCACAAATCTCCACAGAACTGTCCTGGATACTGAGCTTCCCCCATGTGTCCTGGAACGGGAGAGTAAAATCAGCATCATCACTGCTTTCCAAGAATCTTCCTTTGCTTGCCTGTGGCATGACTGCCCTCCCTCCCTCTGTCCCTCTGTACTCTTCCCTCTCACTCTGTCCCTCTCCCTCTTTCCTGTCCTTCCATTCCTTTCTCCCCATTCTATCTCCCCCCCCCTCCCTCTCTCCTTTTCTCCAGCTCCATGGCCAAAATGGCATATACAGAAATGTTAACCTTGATGGGCTATTATAGTGGAAGGAATGCTACACCTGAAGTCAGAAAAATCTGGGTTGAAATTCATTCTCTCGTACTTCATGACTGGTTTGCCTGGGTCAGACATTTCATCCTTCTGAATTATTACTACTACTGACCAATGACCCAACAATGAATGACTGCATAAGCAAATGAATTAGGCTTTTTACACTAGATAATGTCTACAATCCTTGCAAGGTCTGACATTCTTTAATCCAGTGAAACAATGACTATAAGCTATTAGTGTTGTACTAATTTTATTCTCCTCCTTTTCTTTTTGGATGGGGCTCAAATAGAAATGTTCCTTTGACAAGTTATTATCCTACCATTATTCTTTTACATTTAATGTTCTACAAAGAATTGCACAGGTGAACAAAGCATCTGAGTCAATACTTATGGAGCATATTTGTCCTTGCTACTTTCCAGGTTTTCAGAGAAATTCGTTTCCATTACTTCTCTTGATTTAACCATTGGTGTTTGTTATGTGAAAAGTACTTCAGTTTTCTGTTTCAGGTTTGATACAACTTGGATTGGAATTTGAGGGGACTGTCAGCAGCAGCATCAAAATCATCATGCTTATAGAGAATCATTCTTTTCTTGTGTGAAAGAGTTCAGATTGAAATGATAATGGGACAAACCACTATCCTTCTGTTACTGTTTTATAATTAACATCTTATAGGCTATTGCAAAGTTGGAAAAAAATCACTATTGTCTGTAGCTGAATAAAACTTTGGGGATGTAAGTTTATATTTTGTAGGCTCCAAGGGCATTCTTAGTACATCTCCAGGGCCAGGAGAACAACGCAAGGGAAAAACACCTCACCCTCTTCTCCCATGCTTTTGATTTATTCTGCTGGGTTACAGCACCCTCATTGTCAATTTCATCATTTCATTCCCATCTTTTCTAATGGGACTCAGAGAAAAACAATCCTGGGACAAATTACTCTTTTATTATTCTTTTGCACTTAATGCTCTATGAACAACCACACAGATGGAGGGAATAACAGCTTTGTGTCATTCAAGAAAAGTTGGAGTCCTTAGGCATCCACAACACAACTTTAGTAGCAGACAGAGCAGTGAGGGTGATAGAGATCTCATGCTATTCCCATGTACTTAGGCTCTCTTCTGTATACTTAGAAGCTTTTTATTCCCTGTAGCTAGGAGATTATGAGTATTCTGAATGGTGGTACATCTATTAAAAATGGAGTTCTGACATTTTGATAGATCGAAATGTAGGTGGCACAGGGCATAGAGTGCTGGGCTTGGAGTCAGGAAGACCTGAGTTCATATCTGACCTCAGCCTCTTACTAACTGTGTGACCCTGGACAAGTCACTTAACCTCTATTTGCCTCATGTGTAGAATGGGAATAATAATAGCACCCACCTCCCAGAACTGTTGGGAGTGTCAAATAAGATAGATAATTATAAAGTACTTCATGCAGTGCCTGGGACATTTTGTTGTTGTTGAGTTGTTTTTTAGTTTGTTTTTTAGTCTGACGCTTCATACATTCATTTGGAGTTTTCTTGGCAAAGATACTGAAGTGGTTTGTCATTTACTTCTCCCACACATTTTATAGATGAGGGAACTGAGGCAAAAAGGGTTAAGTCCTCACCCAGGATCATACAGCTAGTAAATATCTGGGTCCAGATTTGAACTCACAAAGATGAGTCTTCCTGACTCAAGACCAGGTACTCTATCCATTGTGCCACCCTGGCACATAGTAAGGACTTTTAAAATTTTAGCTATTATTATTAGCTATCTAGTTATGTTACGTTTACAATTGTGGCCAAGAGTCTGATCTTACTAGGTTGAAACAACTGGGTTTTGACAGTCTGGTTCTAGTAAAATTTACTGATTGGGTTCCCCAATATATTTTGAGATTTCTAGCTTCAGTTTGGAGATTCATTATCTACCAGTCTATGAAAGAGAGTGAATTACTAAAACATAATGCTACTCCTCAGGATCTGTTAGGTATTTGGTAGCCACTACATTTTTACAGGCTACAGTGATGTGTTGCATAGCAGTCATCATTTCCTTACATCATCTACCCTGATCACTATGTTCAATCTTTTTCTAGTGGTCAAGGTCTGTCCAGAGTTGCTTTCATAAACTTCTCCATCTCTACACACAAATTTACATGAGCTAATCATTTGTTTAATGCTTATTTATCTACAAATTGGCTGAGTTGCTGCAGATGCTGCACATGGATTTTCTCTTGGATCTTACCTGTTTAACTCCATTTAGAGGCAAAATCCTTTCTGTTATATTTGAAAAATCCAATAGTACCTTCCTGTCTTCAATTTCTACTATTGTTTGGTGAACTGATGTCTGATTTTTCCAGAGGTGTTTATTTAGCTTATCTTCTGTGAGCATTCAAAATATATATAAATCCTTCTTTCTCATTTTTGATGAGGAAGGGTTTAGGTTTCTGTATTTGCCTTAGGTTGATGGGTCCTGTGTTTCATTAACATTGCATGGAGTTTTTCAAATATTCTTTTCAAATCTGTTATGAAACATTTTATAATTTTAAATGTGTACATTGACTAACATTCTGTAGGTTCTAATTGTGTTAAGTGGGTTTACCTCCATTCTACTTTGATTTCAGGATGCCACCAAGTCTCTTAACACATTCATTGACAGGTTTATCTTTGAGATATTTGTCTGATATTTCTTGCTAGAGAAGACCAAAGTACTTGCAGGTATCGTTTTCATCAATTAGTTCAATGTGACCTTTGGATTCAAGCTCTAAGCCTTCAGTTTCTCTATTTCCTTGACACACATTATGAAATTCACACTTGTAAAATTCCAATGATATTTTGAAATCATTGAAGAAAGATTCTATGAAATGAAGGAATTTTTTTTTTTTTTTAGTATAGCCATAAGGTTTGATGTTATCCATGTCAATCAAGTGATTAATAAGCTGTTTTGGTTTCATTCTTTCTTTAACTTAGTCAAATTTATTTCTCTTTAGGAGAGATGATACCATATGGATTTAAATCAAAGTAGAACCATAATAAGTATAAGCTATCTCTCTGATACTATTGTGTTCATAGCATGTTTAAAATAAAGAACAATTTTATAAGTGAGCATCAAATACTCTCATATTTTCACTATATCTGGGTCTATTTTATTATTTTCAGAACATAAATAAGCCAAAAGTGAGAAGCTGAGCCAACAGCTTTTCAATAGTAAAAAACCAAAAACCAAACCATTAGCAGAAATATCGTGGCATATTTGGACAGCTTATTCAGTAATTGTCAAATTGACAGCAAGTTACTCTTCATAACCAGTGGACTTCTTGCACACCATTTTCACTCCTTAGTCCATAGGTTGTTTTCTTCCAAGTGTTTATAGATTTTTTTTTAATGATCTAAGCTATGAATACTCTGTATAAATGACATAAACATTTAATCTGCCCATTTGGAAGAGTCACTGGTATTCCCATCTTTTGGTAATAGACATGCGATATCATCGAAGTTTTTTTAAAGGTAGGCTAAGCCTTATTATTATGATTATTTCATAACTATTCTCAGGTCTATTTTCTCAGATCTCTCCTAGCTTGACATTCCATGATTTCTAAGATTCTCTAGGAAAGTTAAAGTGATATAATGCTTTTTAATATGCTTATGTGAATTAGTCTCATCAGATAGTTATCCTCCTAACCCTTAATTCCATTCAGCTGTATGATAGTCAGGACTTCAGGGGAGGATAGGGCAAGTCATTGCAAAACTTTCGATTGCCTGGATGCTGAAGAGAGGGGCTGAGCATAGTGTAAGAGAATTGGATGCTGAGGGGGAGTTACTAGGAGGCCACAAGAGAGTGAAGAGGAGGAGGAAGGAGAAGAGTGCCAATTTTTTTTAGCTTCTTTTGAGCTAGGAATGGACTCGCACCATGATGGGGGAATGCACATTAAGGAGGCATTATGACACAGTGGAGAGAGTTGATGTTAGAGGACCTCAATTCAAATTCTTGACCCATCACTTACTAGCTATGTGATAATGGACAAGCAACTAAACCTGTCTGAGTCTCAGTTTGCTCATCTATAAAATGAGGATAATGTCTGTAGCATCTATCTCATAGAGTTGTAGTGAGATAATATATTTAGAGCTCTTTTCAAACTATAAAGCCCCATATCAATCAGAGACACATAAATTCAGAGTTGTTAGAGACCTTGGAAACCATCTAAAAAATTTCCTTGGTTCCTCATCTTCCTGTACACCACAAAGTTCCTAGCACAGTGCTTGGCACAGAAGAAGATACTTATATTATCTCTGGTGGCTGGCTCTGTTTCCTGATGGATACCCAACAACTTTTAGGCTCCCCAGGCTATCTGTTCTCTCACCAGCATCCTGCAAACAGAGTCATTCATCACATGGATGTAGGGCTTCAGAATGCTGAAGTGGAAGGCAGGGGTCAGCAGATGGCGATGTTGGTACCACTTCTTTCCCTCTAGGCTTAGCAGTCCTCTCCCTTAAGAGATCACAAAAACAACAAAACTCAGATTCTGTCATCTTATAAGATGATGAAGGGGATATTCATGTGGCACTATAGAAAGAGTGCTGGTCTCAGAGGGGCTAGGCTAGAGTGTTGGCTCTGATGTCTCTTAGTTGTGTAATCATTGACAAATTACTTAACCAGTCTGAGCCTTGGTTCCTTCAACTATAAAATGGGGATAAAAATTATACTATTCTATACATAGTGGTCATAAGGAAAATGATTTATAAAACTATCGAAATGGCAACTATTATTTTGGTTAATAAAATAACATATTTATCTGGTGTTTTGATATTTGCAAAGAATTTTACATGAATCATTGTGTTGTTTTCATGTGGATGCGATTCTAGGTTCTGGAAGGCTTTGTTAGTGGAACACAAACCAAGGCAGAGTTTACCAAGCTGGCAAGATTTTCCTAATTGGCTGCTCTTCTGGACTTCATGATGTCCAGAAACTCATCATCCTATAAGATGAAACCAATTTTGTAACTCACACCTCTTCAGATAATTTTCTATTTGAAAGACTTCATCATGCATCTTCAGGGTACCCTCCCTTCTTTACCTGCTTTTCAGATTCTTCTTATATATCATTTCCCCAATTAGAGAGTAAGCTCCTTGAGGGTAGGCACTGTCTTAAGACTTGCCTTGTATCCTCAGTGCTTGGCACAGTGCCTGGCACACAGTAGGTACTTAATAAATGTTTATTGACTCTGACTCTAAATACAGACTCCATGACTGATTGGATGCTTGTAGTCCCAGGATCTGCCTTAATTTCTGAGAAGATCTTCAACTAATTGACTCCAGGGAATGAGTTTATCAGTCACAGCAATGTCCAGAGTCTTTCTCCTAACATACAGAGAAGTTGCTCTCTGAATCTGAGGAGATAATAGCCATGCCACTGAATTCATATGTTGTTGAAGTGCCAGGGAAACCATCAATTTATCAAGACAGCTGACATTTGGCTATTTCTGCCAAAAGGGCAAAGCCATATTCAGAATTATTCATGAGTGAATAACTTAAAAGACTTGGGCCCATCTTAGTATATTTCCCTGGGGCAGCTAGGCTCTGTGGATGGAGTTTAGGTCTGGAGTCAATAAGACTCATCTTCACGAGTTCAAATCTGACCTCAGACACTTACTGGCTGTGTAATCCCAAGCGAATCACTTAACCCTATTTGCCTCAGTTTCCTCATCTGTAAAATGAGCTGGAGGAGGAAATGGTAAACCGCTTCAATATCTTTGCCAAGAAAACCCCAAATGGAATGATGAAGAGTCAGACATGACTGAAAAAACAAGTGACCACCTAAAAGTATATTTCCCTTAGTCTATGGGCATGTCTGCCAGTTAGGACTAAATAATCACAAGTCCTACTGTGAGACCTGATCAATGATCCACTCTCATTTCTTGCTCCTTCCATGTTGACTCCCCTTTCCTCCTTAATTCAATGCTGCAAAAAACAGCATTCTTTCTTAGACTCATGCAAAGTTCAGAGTCTCCCCTTTTATGGGGGTACACCCTATATCCTATTGCCTTGTTTATACTACACATAAAAACAATAATAGGAGAGCACTTTAGTCTGAAGTCTTGTGACTCAATTGAATGAGAACCCTTAAACATCTTTCTATGTGTCTAAAATGATGCCATACACTGAAATAATTTTCATCATTCTTCAATCAATTTCAAATCCATTCCTAATGCCACTCACTCCTGGTGAGCCTATAAAGTACTCCTCCCTGATAAAGGATGATATATGTTATGGATATGGATAATATAATATATAATATGGATTATATAATATAATAAAGGACAATGATCAGATGAAAAGAAGGAAAAAGTCTTTGACCAAATTAAATGATGGAAATATCTCCTGGGTTCAGCTTTGGCTAGGTGGGAAGGAGAATCCTTGGAAATAAAAATAAGATTCAATAGTTTTAGGAAAATGACTCTCTGGGGCACACCCCAACAGTTTAAGTTACTATTGTTCTGAGATTATTACCTAAACTCTGAACTTTTGCTTAATATTGATACTGGAGAACAGAGCAGGGCTGGTGCAGAGAATACCTCCCCCAGGACATGGCCATAGGAGGGAAGGAAATGCAATATTTGATAGTTCCCTGTTTTAACTATTTTGTTGTTGCTAATTTCACATTTCTACTTTTGGAAGAAGTAAAAATGCTACCAACACCTTTTATATTTCAGTGCCCTAAAGAAAAAGCAGTTACCCTTGCCTTGTTATAGCCCTGAACTTCAAGGTTCACGAAGAGTATCTGACAAAACAACAAAGTTGGGAGGCAGGAAGGGCAAGGATTATTATCCTCATCTTACAAAATGAAGAGACTGAGGATCAGGGGTTGTAAGTGCGGAGCTTGGGGCAAAAATGAAAATAAGCAATAACAACAACCCAGCTCTCCTACCTCCAGACCCAATACTCTTGCTGCCACCATCACCATGAGATGCCTCACTTGAACAGCTGCTGTACATTCTCCAGATGTATTGAAATCTTGTCTCTCCAATTAGACTGTAAAACTATGTCAAGTGACTTTAACTTGTATTCCCACCTGACACCCCCCCCCCAAACACTTAGCATGGTGCCTGACACCCAAGTGGATACCACTATTTCTTTAGGCCACAGGAATGAAAGCATGACTTTGGTGATTGATAGTTGGCCTTCTTAGTTTTACAGAGGGGGAAGCTGAGGCATAGAGAAGGGTTGGGAATCAAACAAGGTCACCCTTGTGATTAGTAGAAGAAATAGCAATCAAGCCCAGGTTTCCTGACTCCTTGTACCTTGTTTCATGTTGTGCCCTAGAAGGCCCAACAGAACATATCCAATCCTTCTTCATGGCAGCCCTTCACACACAAAGACAGCTATTTCTATCCTGCTTGGATGACATCTTTCTAGAGGTAAAAAGGAAATTCAGAGTTTTGTCTAAAAGAGGCTGCTTCTTCTTGCTCTTTCTATCCTAGAGAAAATAGAGATCCCAATGGCATTGGGCAAAGGACTCATTTGACCATACTCAACAATGAAGTCAGCATGTGCTTTGGCACGAGGTTTTCTAGGGAGACTTTACCTAAAGACAATTTATTTAAGGCTCTTAGAAAGCCAGGGGAAGTACCAAAGAATTGGAAACTGAGAAGAAGGATGCTTACTGGCTGGTGTGAGAAAGAAGGCAGCAATGTGAGTCAAATGCGTGAGCTACAGAAACTTCAAAGAGATGTTGGTACAGGGAAAAAATAGGCCCCTCTGAATTGGGAACCAAAGCTCGAAAAAAAAGAGACATGTTTGAGGGGAGGGAGACACGACCACTGATGGACATCTTAGACCCTTACTCCCACACTAAAGTTTGTATGTTACTTTCTCTTGGTCTGTTCTAGTGGCATCAGAGAACTTATTGCCATATTTTTCTTTTGCCTTGGCTGAACCCCATGCCTGGCATGTTCTCTCTCCTTATCTCCACCTCTGACTTCCTTTAAGACTCATTTCAAACGCCTTTTTCTTCAAGAAACCTTTTCAAGAGGGGGAGGGAGAGTCAAGATGGCTGAGTACAGGCCAGACCCCAACTAAACTGTCCCACATTCCCCTCCAAACAACTTTAAAATAACAACTCAAATCAAATTTTAGAGTGGCAGAGCTAACTAAAAGTCAGAGGAGACATTTTTCCCAGTTGGAGACAACTTAGGAGGTCCATAGGAGAGGTCTATGACACCAGGGTGGGCACAGATGTGGAGCATGGCAGGAGCACTAGTAGAGAGGGCCATTACAGCAGCTGCAAAAGCAGCTTTGGGAGCTCTCATCTCAGAGATCATAAAGGGATTAAGTAACTAGTCAGAAAGAGATTATAAGGGACCCTCTGCTGGCATTGGTAAAGTTGACACTGATTGGCAACTCTATTGCCCATAAGCAGTTCTGGATTGCAGTTTCAGGATGGTAAGGAGTGCTTATGATCATTCACTAGAGAGCAGGGTCCCTCATCATATTTCTAGGGCCAAGAGCAGCACTAATACTTGTGGCTGCAAGGGAGCAGAGGACCTTCCCAGGTAAAGACTAGAGCATATACCAGGAGAGCACTGACCACAGCTCTCCCAGGATAACCATACCTTGGAAGCACTGAAGACTTGCAGACCCCCAGAACTAGAGGTGCTAAAAACAGCAGCACAAAAAGCCTGAAGCTGTGTATAGTACCCCCGGGGTGAGCAGAGCCCAACTTTGACATAAAATTCAAAGTGAAGAAATAGAAAAATGAACAAACAACAGCAACAAAACCTTGGTCATAAAAAGCTGTTACTGTGGCAGAGAAGACCCAGATATAAATTTAGAAGACCACAATCTGAAAACAATTACAAGAAAAGCCTCAAAGAAAAATGCTATTTGGACCCAAGCCCCAAAAATTTCCTGGAAGGATTAAAGAAAGAGATAAGAGTGGTAGAGGAAAAATTGGTAAGGGAAATTAGAGTGATGAAAGAAAATTATGAAAAGAGAATTACCAGCTTGGTAAAAGATGCACAAAAAGTACTGAGGAAAATATCACCTCAAAAACAGAATTGGCCAAATGGAAAAGGAGGTATAAAAGTTCACTGAAGAAAATAATTCCTTAAAAATCAGAATTAGGCCAGTGGAAGCTAATGACTCCAGAAGACTCCAAAACACAAAAAAACAAAGTCAAAAGAATGAAAAAACAAGAGAAGAAAATGTAGGATGTCTTGGAAAAACAACTGACATGGAAAACAGATCAAGGAGAGATAACTTAAGAATTATTAGACTATCAAAAAGCCATGAAAAAAGGAGCCTAGACATCTTTCAAGAGACCATCAAGGAAAACTGCCCTAAGAGTCTAGAATCAGAGGGTAAAATAGACATTGAAAAATCTATAACCTCCTGAAAGAGATTCCAAAATGAAAATTCCCAGGAATATTATAGCCAAATCCTAGAGCTCCCAGGTCAATGAGAAAATATTGCATACAGCTAGAAACAATTCAAATATCAGTAAGCTACAGTCAAGATCACACAATATTTAAGAGTGTCCACTTTAAAGGGAGTAGAGGGCTTAGAATATGATATTCTGGAGGGCAAAGAAACTAGAATTACAATAAAGAATAATCTACTTAGCAAAACTGAATATAAAACCTTCAGGAAAAAATGCATTAAATGAAATAGAGGACTTCCAAGTATTCCTGGTGAAAAGATCAAAGCTGACTAGAAAATTTGACATTCAAACAGAAGACTCAAGAGAAGCATAAAAAGAAAAACATAAAAAAAGACTAATCAAAAAAGACTCAATAAAGTTAAACTGTTTGCATTTCTATATGGGGAGATGATACATATAACTTCTAAGAACTTTATCATTTTTAGGGGAGCTAAAAGGAATATGCATAGACAGAGGGTATGGATGTAAATTGATTATGTTGGCATGATCTCCAACAAAATGAATGTAGGGGTGAAAAAGAGGTATGCACTGGGAGAATGGGGAAAGGAAATAGAATGGGAAAATTTTTCTTAGATAAAGAAGGTGTGCAAAGAAGAGCTTTTATAATGGAAGGAAAAATGGGAGGGGATGGCAGGCAATACTTGAACCTCCCTTTCACAGGAATTGATTCAAAGAAGGACGAATATGTATACCTCAGCTGGAAATAGAAATCTATTGTATCATAGGGAAGTAGACAGGGAGGAGAGAAGAGATGAGGGGCAGGAATGATAAGAGGGAGAGCAGATTGAGGGAGGTAGTAGTTGGAAGGAAAACAGACTTTGAGTAGAAACAGGATAGAAAGAGGATAAATACAGGAAAATGGGATGGAGCAAAATGCAAAGGTAGTGATCATAACTATAAATGTGAATGATATGAGAACCCATAGAATGAAAACAGATGGTAGAATGGATTAGAAACCAGAATTCAATAATATGTTGCGTACAAGAGACACACCTGAGACAAAAAGACACACACAGAGTTGAAAGGAAGGGCTGGAGCAGAGTCTATTGTGCTTCAGTGGAAGTGAAGAGGGCAGGGATAGCAATCATGCTCTCAAAGCAAAAACAAAATTAGACCTAATTGCAAGAAATAATCAGGGAAACCACATTTTGCTAAAAGGTGCCATAGATAATGAAGTAATATTAAAAAAATTATGCTAAGTTTCTCTGATAATGGCTTGATTTCTCAAATATATAAGGAATTGAGTCAAATTTATAAAAATAAGAGCCGTTCCCCAATTGATAAGTGGTTAAAAGATATGAGCAGGTAGTGTTCAGAAGAAGAAATTAAAGGTATCTATAGTCATATGAAAAAAATGCCACATCCCTCTGTTGATTTGTATTCTGATTGCAGTCTACCAAAACCTCTACAGATTGCTTAATAGGAATGGACTTGTAGCTGCTCCTCTCCCCCCCTCCCCCATTTTTAAATTTGTAAACTTTTTTAATCTCAAGTGCAATAGTTCAACTCTACATTGATCTATTAAATTTCATCTTCTTGACACTTGGTTTCTTGATCCTGCTAACTCTGGTGTTCTCCTTGGAATGACTTTGGATTTACTTTTTATATGTTTTGTACTAATTCATCTGTGTGCATCTTTTCTTTCTCCCTGATACAATGTAATCCCTTGTCACTAGGGCTTTTTTTCCTTGTCATACTCCTAACTCTCACTGAGAATACCAAGGTAATCATAGGTACTTACCAACCCAGGGGACAATAAATTTGTACCCGTGTTGTACTTTGGGATCTGTAAAGTCAAACACAGAAGAGAAAAGGGCTGCATTAGGTGGAAATAGTGTCTAAAACCAGAGCAGATTTGTGGGCATCTGCATTTTGTTTGGGGTTAATAGACATGTAACTTGGTCAAGGAGAAATTAACATTCCCCCAGGCCACTGGGTTCATAATCCCTAGGAAAATGCAGCTGTTGCCCGAGAGAACCAACAGACAGATAATGCAAAATTACAGAAACAGGTCTTTTAAGTTGTTCATTATTCCTCCCAAGGTGACCAAGAACACTCTGGCCTGAAGTGCTTCCTATAATGGGGCTCAAACCCCAGAGGACTTGTATCAACCACAACATTGGGTTTGGAGGCAGAACACCTAAGGAGGTATCCTGGCTCTGTTACTTATTACCTGGGGGGGCTAAATGATGCCGTTAGTGATCTCATCATTATAAAATTACCCATATATTTGGGAACAAAATCCTGCCTTGAAAGTCACTTGAAATGAATGCGGATGAGCATGTTAACAGTAACCAATACAAACAGATCAGTGAAGTAGATAATGAGTGCCTGCACAGAATCTGGAAAATAAACACTTGCCATGTGACCATTAGGGGATGCAAGCTGGCTGCCACCAGCAGATCTAGGACCTTTGAATCTCAGAGCTGGAAGGAACCAAAGTTGACAGCTTGTCCCACTTCTTAGCCCACATAGCTGTTTTCTACAAGATACTGACATGGAACTGAATCTTTTAGTGCCTCACAACACAAATAGACCATTCCTCAGGACCATTCTTTGCCCTTTGCTCTGATTTCATGCTCTCCAGGTCACCTTCTGATAGGGACATTTGGCTTTTAATTATCTTCCTAGAAGGAAGGGGTATTCTTGGGATAAAGAACATGAGGATTTCATGGAAAGTATAAGAATGTAGGACCATGGGATTATAGAACTATAGAGAACTTCAGAGGTCATGCAATTTAACCTCTCATTTTATGATTGATGGAATTGAGGTTAGGTGACTTACCCAATATTATACAGTCAATAAGTGACTTGTCACTGACAGTATATACATTCCTCAGCACCTAATCATCTCTACGATGACTCACATATCTGTAAATCTAGTCCATCTCTTTCCTGAGCTTCAGTACCATATCACTAATCATCTATTGGACATTTCAATCTGAATGTCCCAAAGACATTTCAGACTCAATGTGTCTAAGACCTCTACCCCCAAACCACCCCTTTACTAAACTTCTCTACTTCTATTGAGGGCACCACTATTCTTCCCATCTTCTAGGTTTGTACTGTTGTTTTCAATTCCTCATTCTCACTCACCTCTTTCCCTCATATTCAATCATCTGTCATATCTTGCTCTTTCTACTCCCATCACATCTCTTGAGTGCAACACCTTCTCTTTACTAACATAGTTGCCACCTTAGTTTAATCAATCAATAAGCATTTTTAAGCACTGCCTATGTGTCAGGCACCATGCTGGTCATACTAAGAAAGGTAAAAGAGAGTCTCTTTACCTCTTTGTAGACTATTGTGATGACTTCATTAATCTCCTTGTCACATGTCTCTCCACACTCTATATCAGTCTTCCACCATGCTACCAAAACCATGATCCTACCATATCAGAATCCTACTTAATAAACTTCACTGACTCCCTATTACCTCTAGGATAAAATATAAACTCAGCTGTAGTCTTTTCAAGACTTTCCCAATCTTACCCTAACATGACTGACTGACTAACTAACTCTCTCTGTCTCTTACTGTCTCTATCTGTCTCTGTCTCTGTTTTTCTTTAGACTGACTCTTTTCCTCATACGTAGAAGTCCATATTACATGGCTGTGCCCTTCCCCTTACCCAGAAGGCTTCATGTCCTGTCTTCTCCCTAAGAGAATCCCTCCTTTCCTTCAAGAGGTAGAACATGCACAATATTGTACATGAAACTTTTCCTCACTGGCCCAGTGCCCAGTGCCATCCCCTCCCCCCAAGCTTTAGTCTCCCTCTAGTTCCTATACCCAAAGAATCCTCAATAAGTGGTTTCCCAGCCTCTGTTTGAAGAATTCCAAGGAGGGTGACCCAAATGCCTCTTGAGCAGCCTCTTCCAATGTGGGGAAGTTCTGATTGTTAGGGAAGTTTTGTTTTTTGTTTTGTTTTGCTTTGAAATTGAGCCTAATTTCTCCTATGCAATTTCTTCCCATTGTTTCTGGTTCTTTTCTCCTAGGTCACACAGAACATGTCTAGTCAACCTTCCCCAAAGCAGCCTTTCAAATGCTAGAATGCAGGTATCCCATCCTCCCTTGGCCTTCTCTTCTCCAGTCTGCACATGCCCAATTCCTTCAGCTGATCTTCATGTGATATGGACTCAAGGCCCTCTCTATCCCAGCCTCCTTCTGCTGGACACTAAATTGTCAATATCATTCTTAAACTGTGGTGCTTGTGACTGATCACAGTACTTCAAATGAGGTCTGCCAGGGGCTGCATGCAGGGGGGCTATCTCATCCCAATTCCCAACAGCTCTGCCAAACTGAATGACTTTTTCTCAGTCCTCACCCTCCTTGACCTCTCTGCAGCCTCTGGCATTGTTAGTCACCCTCTCCTCCTTGTTATCTGCCTGCCACAAGTCTCCCCCAACTCTATTTCTTCCTTCACTCAGCTGACAAACTGATTTTCTTAAATCAAGGTTCCACCACAAAACTCCCCTATTCAACAAACTATGGTAGCTCCTAACACCTCCAGGATCAAAAATAAAAACTTGTTGGCATTTTCTAAGCTCTTCATAACTTGCCCACCCTTACCTTCTCAATCTTCTTACACCTTCCTCCCCACCCACGTATTCTATCATCCAGTGACCCTGGTCTCCTAACTCTTCCTTACACACAACGTTCTCTCTCAGCCGCATTTTTACTGGGTGTCATCTATGCCTAGAATGACGTCCCCCCTCATTCATGCCTCCCAGTTTTCCTGTTTCCCTTTGTGTCCCAGCTAAAATCCTATCTTTTGTAAGGATAACAACAGTAATGATAGCTCACATTAATGTGCCACATGCTTTATAATTATTATTATCTCACTTGATCCTACTAGGATTTTACACTTGAGGAAACTGAAGCGGTTAAGTGACTTGCCCAAGGTCTTGTCTGAGGCTGGATTTCAACTCAAGTCTTGCTCACTTGGGGTCCATTTCTTGATTCACTGAGCCACTTAGCTGCCTTTCTCAATCCCCCTTAAATCTGGCATCACCTCTCTGTTGATGATCTCTAACTTGTCCCGTATATAGCTCTTCTAGATGCGGTTGTTTTGACATTGTCTCCCTCATTACACTGATTTTTGTGATAGCAGGGACTTTCCTTGTATTCCCAGCCCTTAGCAGAGAGCCTGGCACATAATACACATGTACTTAATCAATGCTTGTAAGCATGGTTTGATCTTATTTAAGAATTGACTTTTGGGCAGCTAGGTGGTGCCATAGTGCATAGCGCTGTGCCTGGAGTCAGGAAGACTCATTTTCCTGAGTTCAAATTTGTCCCCACGTGCTCACTAGTTCACTAGCTGTGTGACTGTGGGCAAGTCACTTTACCCTGTTTGCCTGAGTTTCCTCATCTATAAAATGAACTGGGGAAGGAAATGGCAAACCACTGCAATATCTATGCCAAGAAAACCCCAAGGGGGGGGGGGTCACAAAAAGTTGGACACAATTGAAAAACAATTTAACAAGAACAACAAAAACTTTCTCTAGCTCATTTTCTAGATGAGGAAACTGAGGGGGGGGGGACGGTGATGAGCTCCAGGGAACCTCTTGATATAAGGAAAAGCTTGTTAACAGTTGGAACTCCATTACAAAGTAGAGTAGCAGGCCCTATGAAGTCTATAGGCAAAGACTGGATCACCACTTGTTGAGTAAGTAGGTGGCACAGTGGATACAGGGCTGGACCAGGAGTCAGGAAGACCTGAGTTCAAATCTGGTCTCAGACATTTATTAGCTGTGTGACCCTGGGCAAGTCACTTAACTTCTGTCTGCCTCAGTTTCCTCAATTGTAAAATTGGGATAATAACAGCACTTACCTCTCAGGGTTGTTGTGAAGATCAAATGATGGTAAAGCACTTGGCACAGTGCCTGGCACACAGAAAGTGCTTAAGAGTTACTTACTCTGTTCCCCTTTCCACCATTTATTCAGTCCTCATCCTCGCTGTAGCCAATGGCTCTGCTGATCACCTTCTCCTCCAGGATACTCTTTCCTCTCTAGCTTTTCTTGACCTTGTTTCCTCTTAATCTCCTACAATCTCCTACATTTCTGACTGCTCCTTCTCAGTGTGCTTTGCTGGAGCATCATTCACATTATGCTCCTTCCTGTGGGTGTCCCCTGAGGAGCTGTCCTGGATCCTCTTCTCTTTTCTCTCTATATTGTTCTCTTGATCATTGGGTCAATTTCCATCTGTTTCAACTAACCACTTATTAGATATGCTGAACTGAACATCCCCTATGCATCTCAAACTCAACGTGTCGAACACAAAACTCATTATTCGCCTCCCTCTCCAAAATAATCTCTTACCTCTCTCAAAGTTTCCTATTTCTGTTGAGTCTATTACTGCTCTTTCTGTGTCCTGGGCTTGAGACCTTGGAGTTATCTTCTACTCCTCAAGCTTATTCATTCCACATATACAATCAGTTGTTAAATCTTGCCATTTTGACCTTCATATTGTTTCTTGCATCTATCCCCTTATCTCCATAACACAGCCATCACCCTCATTACCTCTTTCCCAGACTATAGAAACAGCCTCCAAATTGAGACTCCAAGTTACGTCTCTCCCTACTCCAGCCCCTCCATCCCTAGAGCAGCCAAAGCAATTGTCCCACAGGACAGGTATGACCATTCACTCTTTTGCTCAATAAGGTCCAGAGGCTCACTATCACCTTTAGGATGAAATATAAACTTTTTTGTTGGCTATTCAAAGTTCTTTACAATCTGGCCTCAACTTACCCTACCAGTTTTATTACAAATTATTCCCCCCTTACACACTCTAGATGAGGAAACTGGGGGGGGGGGGGCAGGGCGGTGATGAGCTCCAGGGAACCTCTTGATATAAGGAAAATGCCTGAGTTTCCTCATCTATAAAATGAACTGGGGAAGGAAATGGCAAACCACCGGCATCCTTCCTGTTCTTCATAGGCAACATTCCCACCTCCTATCTCCATGGCTTTGCCCTGACCGTGTCCCTCATTTCTGGAATATGCCCCTGCCTTATTCCCATCTCATAGAAGTCCTAGGTTCCTTCAAGACAAAACTCAGGAAGCACCCTCCATATGAAGCCTTTCTTAATTCCCTGGCTGTTAGTTCCCACCCTCCCCAAATTACTATGAACCTATTTTGTACATGCCTACATATGTATTAGTTCATGTGTCTCTTCCATTAGAACATAAACTCCTTGAGGACAGGGACTGTTCACCTTTGTCTTTGTATCCCCTGGTCCTGGCACACACTGGGCACTTCAGAAATACTTGTTGATTCATCACGGATAGACGACCTCTCCCATCCTCTCCAGGTCCAACAATTTAGCATTGGGCCACTCTGAGCATCCTTACCTCTTCGGTTCAGAAGAATTTTCGCATACTCTGGGTCATAGATATTTAAAAGCACCTGAAAGGCCCCAATCCATCGAGGGAAAGCACAGGGGTATTTTTCTGCCAACACATTGAACTGTTGTAGCTTTTTTTCCAGGTAAAACTGCAATGAGAAAAACAAAAAGGTGAGTTTGGGCAGTCAGCTCAAGGAAAACTTCTCACCTGTTTCCAACCCCTTCTCCTCTAACCTCCCAGCCTTTGAGAAGCTCAGATGAGCTCAGAGAACTTTAGTAGGAAGATATGAGCATAGATTCTGAACTGTAGCAGTGGAAGGGACCTGTGGTACCTCCTCCCTCCTATACCTGGGCAAGAATCCTTTACGCTACACTTTGGGTAAATGACCAGCCAGGCCTCCCCCTGAAGATCTGGAGCAGTTGGAAATGCAAATTCAAGGCCTGTTTCTCCAACTATCTGCTGGACATTTCTGTTGTGCCATTTCATCAGCATTTCAAATGCAGGAGATCCAAAATAATTTTTTCCAAAACCCATCTCTTTATCGATCATTTGCCAAGACTTGTCACATTTCTCCCAATCAGCCCTGTCTCTACTCACACAGCCTTTACTGCAGTCCAGGTTCTTATTACTTTTCACCAAGACTGCTGAAACAGCTTCATAATGGCCTCCCAAGTCCCAGTCACTTCCCTTTCCAATCAATTCTACATAGATTTGAGGAAGGAGGTAGCATGTGCTGAGCAAATCCAACCATTTTGACCACCATTCCCCTTGAACCTTCATGGAGACACACCAGGACCTTGAATTCAAGAGCCTAGGGAATAGTGCTATCCCCCAAACCACCAGACCTGCTTTCATCCTGGTCCCCACAACCATTATTGAGGAGAGAAATCATCATGAAGAAGGGACTCATCTCCCTCACCACTACCATCAATAACTGCTGACCAGTTGCTACCAATAGAAAGATAGGTATAGGAACCCTGAGAGTGGCAGCACCTACCAGTCCTGCCCCCAGTTCAGCCATTATCCAGGGAAGCAACTTGTATAAAATGAGGGGGCAGTCATCCCCATCAGCTGCCACATAGAGGACAGGCAAGCCAGCTGAGCTGAAGCAATAAGGCACTCTGAGGTATAATCTTAGAATTAAAATAATTCAACCCTTCATTTTAGAGGGGATAGCAAGACCTAAAGAAAGGAAGAGACTTACCCAGGGTTACACATGCAAGCTGTATAAATGATTCAAAGCTGGCTCTGAGGTTATGAGTCTGGAGTACTGAAAAGAAGAAGGTGCCATCCATAGAAATAGGGCTGTTCAAAAGGAGGAAGAGAGATGTGTACAGAACGTCTGGACTTTGGTTTAGAGTGTTGATGGGCCATCCCAAGAGTGATGTCTAGCAAACACCTGGAAATGGAGGACTGGCGCTCAGAAGTGAGATCAGGTCTGAAAATACAGATATGGAGACTTCATCATCAAGCTGACATTTGAAGCCATGGTATTGGAGATATCCAAGAGAGTGACTATGGACGAGTAAGAGAAGAAGGACAAGGAGTTTTCAGAGATGGTCATTTAGGAGAAAAATGAGGAGATACTGGTGGGGACAGGTGATCATGAGGAAGGAAACTGATCATGTAGGCATGGGAACCATAAGAAGGACAGTGTCCCAGAAGTCAAGGGACAAAAGAGGAGCAGCCAGAGATGAACAAATGCTGTGGGGATTTCAAAAGAGAAGAGGACTGAGAAAAGGTAATTGGAATTGATGATAAAAAAAAAAAAGGCATTTCTGATCTTGGACAGGGTGAGAGCAGTGGGGACAGCAACCTGACTGCAGGGGGTTGAGGAGTGAATGACTAGAGAGTAAACATAGGTAGCTATAGATGTCCAGAAGTAAAGGAAGAAAAGGAATTTCTTAATAGAGAGACAAGACTACAAGGTCATTAAGGTTTTCATTTTTTTTTAAGGGTGGGACAATGGTGGTACTTGACTTGTAATAGAGAAGTTAGGAAGAGTTAAGGATTTAGGGGGAAGGATGATGAGATCAGTCTGGTCCCTGTCCGTGCAGGATTTTATCATTGCAAAGACTCAAATGAGAATTGTCTGTTTTGTTAATCTAGTAACAAGGAAAAATAGATTAATTTTTAAGTATAGGGATGAATGAGGAGGATGGACTCCTAGTCATATATTCAATGGGAGACAGTTTCTAAGATGGCATTTTGTCAAAAGAAGAAAGACACAAATCCCATTTTTCTTGGCTTCCACTCCTTCAAGATTGTCTCTTCAAACTTATGCCATTCTTTCTTGAATAATACTTATTTGTGTGTATACAGCCTCTTGCCACTCCTCATTAGACTTCAAGCTCCTTGAGGGCAGGAATTGTTTCCTGTCTATATTTCCAGTTCACTTATGTCTTTGAACATTATATAGATGTAATAAAATTATAGAATTCATAAAAAGGCACTGATGAAAATGTCAATGTTCTCCCAGAACCTCCGTAAGAAGGCACCTGAGAGGCCATCTAGTCCAAAACATACCTCTACAAGATGCCTTCTCTGATATTGCCAACAAGCCATCATCCAGTTGATAGCCAAAGATCTCCAGTGAGAGGAAGCCCACCACTTGCTCAGATAGTCCATTCTGCCTCTCTGGGGCCAGCCAAAACTATTCTGATCTTTATTCCACATCACAATCCTTCAGATAACTGAAGACAGCTATCAGTGTCTACAGTCTATCATGTCTATCACGTTAAACATTTCAGTTTCCTAAATGGAGCCTCATGGTCTTTCATTATATGAAACCAAGGACCTTTACCATTCTAATTTTTCTCCTTTCTGGGAAATACCACTTATTCAAAGGAAGTTAGTTGGTATTCTAGTGGATAGAGCATTGGACCAGGACTCAGAAAGACCTGAGTTAAAATCCCTCTTCAGACACTTACTAGCCATGTGATCTTGACAAGTCACTTAACCTCTGTCTGACTCAATTTTCCCATCCATAAAATTCGGATAATAATAATAATAATAATAATAGCAGCTACCCTGGGTTGTTGGAAGAATAAAATGTGATAACATTTGTAAAGTGCTTTGCCAATCTCAAAGTATTACATAAATGCTATTACTATTATCATAATCATTAACACTACTCTGGCCAGAATTAGCCGAACAGATGAGCTCACCAAGGGAAGGACTGACTTCACCATTTCAAGGGCTGTGGTTCAATCAATGTGGGTGCGTGGGCTTAGAACCAATATAGATCACATCCCTTCTGCAGTTCTACACAGTCTCCAAAAGCTGCCAAAAGATTTCTTTCCCTACGTCAATCCGGTGATGTCTTTGGAAATTTAGTTCAGTTGGTCCTTGGGTGACTGGTCAACAGAATATACTTGGAGTCTTCCTAGTGAAGTAAGACCTACTATGTTCCACTTCCACCTTGAAGAACTCAGGGTCATCTCCATGGCCCATGTGGCATCCTGTGAGGACTTCAGTGGAGGGAGGGGATGAGCCCCAGGAGAATTGGGATTAGGGCTCATCAAAATGACTTAAGAGAGAATCAGACACTTGGGAATCATGCAATCATAGTCTTGGGGCTCAGAGAAGATGAGCAACTCGGCCCTTCTTTCTAGAGCTGGAGATGTTGAGGTCCTAAGGAAGTCAATGCCTAGCTCAAAGAACACACAGATAGTAAGCCAAGGGAGGCAGAATCTGAGCCTAGGTCATCTGACTAGAAGTCAGATGGTTTTTTCCCCATGATGGTCAGTGCTCGTTATGTATGTGGGGGTGGGGGGGCTGTTGGAGAATCCCAAAAGCTGTGTAGATTTAAGAAGGGTAATAGAGAAGCTAAGAAAAAAAGGCTTCATTGTCACCCCAAATTTAAAGCATCAGTCTCCAGACAGTGAAGGTTCACTGCAAGGTTTCGTCTTTGGTGAGGGTTTCCTTTATGCTGCAGTGGGACTTGGAGACTATCGTATTTGCTTTTCTCTGGCATTGTGACTATTGGAGATTGCAGTGGTGTGTGTGTGTGTGTGTGTGTGTGTGTGTGTGTGTGTGTGTGTGTGTGTGTGTGTGCTCACCAGCATTTGTGTGATAGACCAAGCTTCTTGGGGACACTGACTGAAGCTGATCTAGACTTGGAGTCTCCCACAATGCCCCAGATACAGTAGATGCTGCATGTTTGTTGACTTTAATTGAAGAATGAGATTCTGATAAGTAAAGCTCTGCATCTGGGATCTGAGGACCTGGGTTCAAATTCTCGATTTGCCTGTAAAGTTACTAGGCAAATGGAAAGCCAGATCCACAGCAGTAAAATGTGCAGGCTGGATTTCAACCCAGGTCATCCATTGTTCTCTGGGTAGCATCCAGGAGCTGGGACAGCGAAGGGAAAGGCTTGGGAAAGGGTGATGTGAACGCTAGGAGGGCAAGAAGGTCATTAGTTATCAGGCACTCTCACAGTGTCCCTAGAAAGGATCTGCGAGTCGCTCTTAAGGCCCTCCTCTATCCTCCAGCCTCCTACAGACAGAGACCCTCTCGGACCTGGAACCTGCCCTCGAGGGGAGTCAGGCCGACGGCAGCAGCCTCTTCCTCTCTCTGTCCCGGCCGGCCGCTCCGAGTCCCGCCAGAGCCCCTGCTTACCTCCCTCTGGTTTCCGTAGAACCAGTGCGTTGGGGGTCCCGGGAAGGGGCGCAGGGCTCGCAGCAGTCCCTGGCGCCGGAGGTAGAGCTTGACCACCTGCAGCAGCAGCAGGGCGAGGGTGAACGTCAAGGCCAAGTGCAAGGGCCGAGCCCAGTGGGTCTGCAGCCAAGAAGCGGCCGCATCCGAGCCCATGGCTCCTGGCGCTCCCGGGATGCTCGGCTTGGGAAGGCCAGGCTGTAGGTGTGACAGCTTCTGTCGGAGCAGAGGTCCCCTCCCTCACTGCCACCGAAAATCCCGCCTCCTTCCCCCACATAGCCCCGCCCTTTTCCCCACCCTGCATACTCAGCCTCCTCTCTGCACATGGCAGGCCCCTTCCCTTACATCCCTCCCAGTCCTTCCCTTCTCCCACGTCATAGTCTGCCAGCAGTCGGCACCGCCTCCCTCGCATTTCTCCCTCCCAATCTCTGCTTTGAAGGTGGCTAGGAAGGACAAGGGGGAGAGGAGGGCAAAGGCAGTTGGGGAGCGGGCCACCAAGGAAGGGAGGGTGAGCTCCAGGGAGGGGCAGCTCAGTCTCACGTCAGGGAAGAGGCAGGCGACCTGCCACAGAGCTGGAATCTTAATAGAACACGTTTCCAGATCAAATCCGAGCCGGGCTGGTGGAAGGCAGGGAGGGCGGTGGGGACGAGATGTGGAGGAAGGAAGGAAGGAAGGAAGGAAGGAAGGAAGGAAGGAAGGAAGGAAGGAAGGAAGGAAGGAAGGAAGGAAGGAAGGAAGGAAGGAAGGAAGAGGGAGGGAGGGAGGGAGAGAGGGAGGAAGAAAGAAAAATACAAAACGATGTGTGGCTGTTTGTGCTCTACAGCAGGAGACAAGTGGATTCCTTCCTCCCAAAGAAATCGCGCCTGGGTGAGAAATCGCGCCTGGGTGAAATGGGGCCTGGGGTAGAGATTGATCCAGAGTCCTCTTCAGTCAAATGAAGGGAGTGGAAAAGATGATCTCTAAGTTACATGACCCTTTTCTTTCTGATCATTTTTTGTTCAGCCTTTTCTGATCTCCTCAGGTTCTAGGACTCCTTCTCCCCTTAGTGCCTGTGTATCTGTTTTGTATTTATTTAATACGCAGTGGATTTCGGGGGACTCCCAGACCACTTAAAATAGAGGCACCCCCGTAGGAGGATGGAGCGCTGGGGACCTGCTTTTGGGAGACAGAAAGACTGGACAGGTGTGGACATTCTGTGTTAGGAGACTAGTAGGTTGTCGGAAGCTGCCTGTGGCTTTAAATCTCCTTAACTGGGCAGTCTCCTTCCCACCAGGCCAGGGACTAAAGGATTCCTTCACTCACTGCAGCTAACAAAATGTTCATGGGAGTGGGGTAGGGGGCTAGTTCTAGGTAGGAAGGATGAACTCCTTGGACCTGGGAGCTCCAAACATAGGGACTTTGATTCCAACCTGGTGTTGCTGCCAGACCAGCAAGGAAGCCCAGAGAATCAATAGTCTGGGGAATATAAGCCAGGTGGTTCCATCAATTCATTCAACTCAACATGGACATTGCCATCATTTAGTAAGCCTAGAAAAGATGTACTTTGTGACTCTTATTAGCTTAATATCTCTTTAAGTCTGACCAACCGTCATGGGGGAGGGGGTCGGCCCCTCCAACTGGCCCTTTAACTTCTTCCTCTCAGTCAGACAACACATGGGACTGTTATGTCTATATAATCTTCCTTCTTTTTTTTTCTTTGACTTTCTCAGGGGCAGAAATTTTGCGACTATTACATAGGCATTTGAGCCAAGAATCAGGTGTTCACCAGCCCCTCCTTTAATGGCAGAGTTGTAGAGATGAATAGGAATGAACTTTGAGCATCTAGTCAGCTGTGTGGAACAATGGACCTAGAATCAGAGAGATATGAGTTCAAATATGACTTCGGACAGTAGGTTTGTGACCCTGGGCAAGTCATTTCACCTTGATGAGCCTGTTTCTTCATCTGTAAAATAGAAATAATAATAGCATTTCTCTTCTAGGAAGAATCAAATAAAATAAATAGATGGACAGACACGCACACATATATCTTTGCAAAGTTTAAGACATGACCTAAGTGCTACCTCTTACTATTATTATACCCTCTTTCATCATTCTTGAAAGTGAGGAGACCTCATCAGGATATGACCCAGGGCTATTTCTAATTGCTACTAGGTCCCCTTTTGACTTTCATCTTCCAGCATTTGCATTTGGGGCTAAAATCAAGTCAGCTTCAGTGGACTTTGATCATTTCTTTTCTTGGACACTGTCTACTCTACCAAGGAAAACTCCTGTGAATTTCCATTCATTTCTGGAGGGACTGGCTCCGTAGTACTGGTGCTAGCCTTTTCCTCTCCTTAATTCCATTCGATGATACCCAGCCTGAGACTATAGTTTGAAATCTCACTCCCCACCAGCTACATGAGTAATGTGAACGGTGTGTATAAATTTGGGGGATAGGAGAGGTTGGAGGACAAATAAGGGGAGTGTCTCCCTCATTTCCTTTTAAAATAGACTCTGCAGAGAGTATGAATTTATTTCATAATTAAATATTTTTAATGTAAAAAGAAAGAATAGACCCAAAGTGAAAACACCAGGTAGAAGAGGAAGGAGGGGTAAGTCAAAAGGAAAGTTTAGGAGGCCTAGGACTTCTGTCCCTCTCTCTTCCTTCACCAAGTGCCAGATCTGAAATTACAAGCTAGGAAATATATCACCCCCTCACCTTTAGTTCAGACAAATGGCTTGGGTGAAAATCCATCTGGGTTCCATTTAAATGGAATTCTAACCTCACCTTCCCTAGAATAAATAAGGTAATGGATAGGGTGACTAGAATTGTGATTTCACTGGCATAAGGAACACCCCAGGTAGGAGATTCCCTCTACCAATGCAGGCCAATACCTGCTCTTCAACTGATAATCTTAGAGTGGCGGTCAAGCTTAAATAGAAAGGGAGTGTACCAGGTATTAAGCAATAAATACCTAAGAATCCCTGTTGGCAGCTTAGTGACAGTTTTAAAATGTAATACTATCGGTGGAGCCAAGATGGTAGAGTAGAAGCACAAACTTGGTGTGGGCTCCAGCTCCAAACAATTCCAATACTTGTAAAAAATGACTCTAAACAAATTTTAAAGCTACAGAACTCACAAGGTGGAAGAGAGAAACAAATCTCCCTCTGAAGCAGCCTGGCAGGTCAACAGCAAAGGTCTATAGCAGCGTACTGGGAGCCAAATGCACTCAGTGATTCCAGCCCCAGGGTGACTCTGACCTGTAGTGGCTGGAGCAGACTTCAGGAGAGTGAATAACCAGCAGCTGTGGTGGCTTCTAGACTTCTCAACCCATTAAGGCCAAAGTAAAAGGTCAATGTGGAACTCTGTTGGAATAGGGGTAGATGAAAGAGCATGGTCCAGCTCCTGCCCCTGGGGTGAAAAGCAGTGGAGGAAGGTGGCTGCACCACATGGCTGCCTCAGGAGCTCCTGGCCTGCAGATTGTAGGGGGACCAAGTGGCCATTCAGAGGGTAATCACTCTTGCTTTAACCTGCTTGGATCTGGATCACAGTCTTGGGTGGTGGTCCTGGGGTGTGTGACCAGTGAGCCAGAACTTGTGGGGGCTGTAGTGATGGTGCCTTCCTAATAGCTATGGCAGCTGCAAAGATCCCAGCAATTTGGGACAAAGTTCTCTTCATTCTAGAAGCAGAGTTCTACTGTGGAAAAGAGCTCAAAAGTCAAGTAATTGGCTGGCAATATGAGCAAGCACAGGAAGCACAAACAGACTAAAAGGGAGGACAAAAAGGATCAAGGCATGGAGTGGGAGGAAGACAGCAAAGTCAGAACTCCTGCATCAAAAGCTTCCAAGAAAAATATGAACTGGTTACAGGCCATGGAGGAACTCAGGAAAGGATTTTGAAAATCAAGTAATAGAAGTGGAGGAAAAATTGGGAAGAGAAATGAGAATGACGCAGGGAAATAATGAAAAGCTAGTCAACAGTTTGCTAAAGGAGACCCAAAAATATACTGAAGAAAATAACACCTTAAAAAATAGACTAATTCAAATGGCAAAAGAGGCCCAAAAAGCCAATGAGAAGAAGAATGCCTTAAAAAGCTGAATTTGCCAGGTGGAAAATGAATTTCAAAAATTTACTGAAGAAAATAACTCCTTCAAAATTAGATCAGAGCAATTGGAAGCTAATGACAGATTCAAACAAATGAAAGAATAGAAGGCAATGTGAAATATCTTATTGGAAAAACCACTGACTTAGAAAATAGATCCAGGAGAGATAATTTAAAAATCATTGGACTATCTGAAAGCCATGATCAAAAAAAGAGCCTAGACACCATCTTTTAAGAAATTATCAAGCAAAATTGCCCTGATATTCTAGAACTAGAAGGCAAAGTAGAAATGAAAAGAATTCACTGATTACCTCTTGAAAAAGATCTCCAAAAGAAAACTCCTAAGAATATTATAGCCAAATTTCAGAGTTCTCAGGTCAAGGAGAAAATACCGTAAGCAGTCAGGAAGAAACAATTTGAGAATTGTGGAAACACAATCAGGATAACACAAGACCTAGCATCTTCTACATTAAGGGACTGAAGGGCTTGGAATATGATATTCCATGGGTCAAAGGAGTTAGGACTAAAACCAAGAATCACCTACCCAGCAAAACTGAGTATAATGTTTCAGGGGAAAATATAGTCATTCAA
>CM053586.1:338332603-338352255 GCA_028646515.1 Pseudochirops corinnae | reverse complement strand
ATGGGGATGAGAGATGGGATGATGGAGGGGAGGGCAGGGTGGGAAGGAAGGTTGCTGGAAGTACACACTTCCTTAAAGGGACAGGGACAGAGTAGAGAATAGAACAAGGGGGGGCAGGATAGGAAGGAGGGACATATAATCAGTCTCTCACAATATGCCCACTGTGGAGATGTTCTGTGTAATTACACATGTACAGCCTGTATTTAATTGCTTGTCTTTACAATTATATATTTAAAATGCTTTTGAGGGTCAGTCAAGGAAGGACAGTCCCTTTTGTAGAATACTAGGGTCATACATTTAGAAATATTATCTAGTCCATTCCCATACTGTACAGAGGAAGAAACTGAGGACCGAAAGTGTCCCAAGTTTGCCCAAGTTCCCACAGGTAGAAAATAACAGAGCTAGGGCAGACTCTAAATCCAATATTCTCCACCAAGCTGCTTCCTCTCTCTCTCTGAAGCCTAAACATCCTGCTTTGCTGTGCAGATGTGTTCTGTCACCTGGATTGTTCAGCTCTGACAGGGAGAGGATGAGGGAAAAGGAAGAGCCCATCAGTTTTCTTCTCCAAGTCTTTGACTCTCCTGACTTCTTAGGCTCTTTTGACATTATTCTCCAGTCAGTCACCTAGACCAAAGCAGACCTGCATGACTTTGTAGTAGGTGGGGCCAAAATTAAATAGGTTAAACTTCAAATTTGGTGAATTGAAGAACAAACTTTTTACTCAGAGTCTGAAAATGTGAGTGCAAGTTCTTAATTTGCTAATTATCAAGTCAAAGTCAACAAGCATTTATTATCATTCATGATAATAGCACTTATATAGCATTTAATAGCAACTTATAACTCACACTAGCATATATACAGCACTTTATCTTATTTGATTCAAACAACAATCCTTGGAGCTGGGGATTTTTATCATGCTCATTTTCCAGATAAGGGCACAGAGGCCAAGAGCAGTTCAGTGACTTGGCCAGAGTCATAGAGCTAGTAAATTTCTCAGGTAGCTTTCGAACTCAGGACTTCCTGACTCCATGTTCAGCATTCCTACAAAGAGCCTATTGTGTGCTAAGCACTGGGGATACAAAGACATAAATACCTTGCCTTCAAGGATGTCACAATCTGATGGCGCAAGATATTTGTGTATTTATTCTTCCTATTCCTGCTAACAATTAGTACAACATTCATACAAGATCTATCCAGGATAAATCAGAGATAATGTCATAGGGTCATTGAGAGGTGAAGCGACAGATTCAAGGTTCCACTGCAGCCCTTAGCTTCAATGACTGATGACTTCTGGGATGCATGGGGAGCTGGGAGGAGCACAATGAGGCAGGTGGGGAAAGCTGTCCAAATGCTAGCAGGGCAGGAGGAGAAGGCCATGAGATGTCAAGCAAACTCTCCAATAAGTATCCCCAGAATGAATCTCTGTTACTCCTAAGGCCCTTCTCTATCCTCCTGCCTCCTACAGAAGGAGACCCCCTCGGACCTGAAACCTACATTGGAGGGGAGTTGGGCCAAGGGCCTCAGTCCTGGTCATGCCCCCCCCACTCCCGCCAGAGCCTCTGCTTGCCTTTTTACTCCCATAGAGCCAGTATATTGGAGGTCCTGGGAAGGGGTGCAGAGCTCCCAGCAGTCTCTGGTGCTGGAGGTAGTGCTTGACAACCTGCGGCAATAGCGATGCAAGAGCAAACGTCAAGACCAAGGATAGGGCCCAGTGGCTCTCCGGCCAAGGGGCCACTCCGGAGTCTGTACGAGCTGAATCAGAGCCCGTGCTGCTGCTGCCCCTGGGATGCTCTACTGCAAAGTAATGAGAGCAGTAGCATTTTTATGCAGGAACTGGGGCTGCCTGAGGCCACACATGGCACCCCATCAGCCTCCTCCAATACACAAGTGACAGCGTAGCCAAGCCCCGAAGGAAGGATTAGGCAGCTTGCGACACTCTAGGATTTCTCTTGACTGATCTCCTAATTGGGCCCAGAATCTGGGCAGCTGTGGGTGGCTGAAAAGAGGGAGAAATGAAGGGCCTTCCTTCCTTGCAAAGAAATTGCCTCTGGGTGCAATGGGATCTTTGGGAGAAACTGATCCAGTCTCTTCCTCTGTCAGATGAAAGGTCAGACAGGAAGAGCTCTAAGCTGACGCCTTGTCCACTGCCCTCTCCGACTCCTACCAACCACTCAGATATTCCAAATTCCAAGATTTCTTCTTAATTTTCCATTTCCTGTTCTCTGTCTGTTCTAAGGTTCCCCCCCCCCCATATTCAGTGATATATATGTAAGTATTTATGTATATATACATACATATACACACATATATCTATATCTATATCCATGTATATGGAATTTGGAACAGTTCTGAGAGCAAAAGAGGAGTAAGTGACCTTTCCTAGTACAGAACTAGGATTCTTTCCATTTAGTCCACAATTAGAGAATTAGTTCGTGCCAGGCTATTCATATGTTCCATAAATACACTTCCAAAGACAGAATTACTAAGAATTTGGGAACTTCAAATCTGTACCATTCGATCACAAACCTGTTGCTAGCTCCAAGGTTCCTTATCCTGATTATTATCAGGGTGGTTAAATACAAAGCTTTCTTCCCAAACTATATATTTCCTTCTAATTCTGTTGCATTGAATTAGTTCATGAAAAATCTTATCAAAATTCTATATAACCTATATAAACATTCCTCACTTTTGTAATCACATCTTCCACTAGTCTAGTTCTGTGTTATTCCTCTAACAATAGTTATAAACAATGTAACCTTTTATTCTCTTTTAAAAAGTCATGACTTTGGACATTTATATTATTTTTATATTTGGAATTCATTGTGGTGTATGGTGTTGATGCTGACCTAAACCTGTTTTCTGTCAAACTGCTTCAGTTTCTGTTTGCCCAGAAACTGTTGTCACCAATTCCCTTCTCCAGTAGCTTAAGTACTTGGATTTATAAAGTATCAGACCCCTATTCAAGTTTACTTTTAGGTCTTATCTATTTCACTGATTATCTTTTTTTAAAAGTAACAAATAATTTTTAATAATCAGAATTTTATAATTCAATTTGAGGATTGGTAAATTACGCTTTTCTCATTCCTGTTTTTTCCTTTGATATTATTGCCCTTTGGTTCTCTATGTGAATATTCCACTTTTATAGTTGTAGACAAAAATGAAAAAAGAATACTTTTGTTCACACTTATTCATATAACTAATTTTGGAACATTTCAAATGTTAATTTTTTTTTTCTCTTTAAGAGAGAGGCTATATGATCTCTCCTAAATTTCTTTAAGCATTCCAATTTTGCTTCTGTATTCTATCAGTCCCATAAGGGTGAACAGTATCTTAGGTATAATATCTTATCTAGATCAATGAATTCTTCCCTAGAAAATGGCCTAAAAGGATTAATTCTGTTATAATCATTCCATTTGTCCAAAACCTGGGGGCCTCTAAAAGTAAAATGGTGACTTTTCCTTGGTCAGGTGAAGAAATCCTTCTGAGAAGGATAGTGAGAAAAAATGTGAAGGCGAAAACTCCAAAACAAGTCATTACAGTTTAGAAATGAATGGATACTTTTACCTGTAAAATGGAAACTGACAGATTTAAAAATTTGAATTTAACAGATGTTGCTTTCAAGAAACACTACAAAAATGAGAAATACACACAAAGATAAAATAAAGGTCAGGAATAGAATTTAGTTTGCTAAAAAGCAGAGATAGTAATCATGATATCAGATAAAGTTAAAGCTAAAATAGATTTAATGAAAAAAGAAAAATAGGGAAACTACAGCATGCATCTGAAGTATTTTTTTGATATTGTTTTAGTCCATTTAAAATAATCAGAGGGGCAGCCAGGTGATGCAGTGAATAGAGCACTGGCGCTGGAGTTAGGAAAACTTGAGTTCAAATATAGTCTTCCTTCAATCTCCCCTCCAAACATAAAATAAAATGAAATAACTAGACAGCATAAAATACTTTAGAGGATACCTACAAAGGCACAGGAACTATATGAACATAATCATACCATTTTTACACAAATAAACTCAAATCTAAATAATTGAAGTAATGTTTACTGTTCATGGGTAGGTAAAGCCAATAAATTTTTTTAAATGACAATTTTACCTAACTAATCTATTCAATGCCATCCCAATTAAATGATTAAAAATTATCCAAGTTAGAAAAAATAATAACAAAGTCCATATGGAAGAACAAAAGGTCAGGGACTTCAAAGAAAGCAGGAGAAAAAATGTAAAGGAAGCAGATTCAGCAGTATCAGATGTTAAACTATATTATAATGTGAGAGCATTGTTGGAGTATAAAACAGATAATTTCAATTATTTTAAATTAAAATTTTCTCATATAAATAAAACCTATGCAATCAAGAATAGAAGGAACACAAAATTGGGGAGGAAAACCTTTTATGGAAAATCTCTCAGATGGAATGTGATTGGGTTGGAATATTGCTGTGGTGTAGGAAATGATAAGCTGATTGACTTAGGAAAACATGAGAAGACTTGGAATTATGAAGGAAGACACTATCCACCTTCAAAGAAACAAATGACAAGTGGAAATAAGCATAGTTCAGATGTACATATATGTGTATGAATATATATGTATATACATGTGTATGTTTATAGATATCTACAGGATGTATACATATCCATGCTTGATTGTAGCCTTCTTTAGGATGGGAGTGATGGGGTAGGGGAGTTGAGGGGCAAGGTGGGAAAAAATAAAGCAAAAGAACAAAAGAAAACCAACAAATAAGCAAAGAAAAGTTGGGCAGTTTTAAAAACAATGCATAGTATTTATTATATAGGTTTTCTTGAAATAGAAATTTATTTCTTTTACATTGAATCCTCTCTTACGTTATGCTGTGAACATGGTGATGTTTTTTATTCTTTTCTTGTTTTATATTTAAGTTTAAAATAAATAACAAAATTTACAAAAAAATGAGTGGGCCAAAGAATGAACCTTAGATTGATTGTTTAATCAGTTTCATTAAAGAGAATGACATCAATGAGACAATATTCCAAATTTTGTGGGATACAGCCAAAGCAGTACTCAAAAGGGAAATTTACATCTCTAAATGTGTACATCAGTAAAGAAAAGAAAGAGCAGATCAATGAGTTGAGCTTGCAACTAAAAAAAAAAAAAACAACCAGAAAAAGATCAAATTAAAAACTCTAATTAAATACTAAAATGGAAATCCTGATTAATAAAAGTGAAAGTTAATGACAACAACAAAAACATTGAACTAATAAATAAAACTAGGAGCTGGTTTTATGTAAAAATTGAGTAACATTGGTCAATTTTATTAAAAAAAGAAAGAAGAAAAACAAATTATTAGAATAAAAAAATGACAATGTGAACAGCACCATCAATGAAGATGAAATCAAAGTAATTATTAGGATTTATTTTGTCCAATTATATGTCAGGAAAACTGACAATCTAAGTGAAATGGATGGATATTCTCAACAATATGAACTGCCCAGGTTAACAGGAAGAGGAAAATTAAGAAGAAATAGTAGGGAAGTGAGTCAAATTTGTAAAAATTAAGAGTCACTCCTCTGTTGATAAATGATCTAAGGATATGAATAGGCAGTTTTCAGAAGACAAGCTATCAATGGTCAAATGAAAAAAATGGTCTAAATCACTATTGATTAGAAAAATGAAATTAGAACTCTGAGATACCACCTCGTATTTATCTATTGGCTAACATTACAGAAAATGAAAATTACAAATGCTGGAGGGGATGTGGAAAAATCGGGACATTAATGCATTGTTGGTGCAGTTGTGAACTGATCCAGCCACTCTGGAGAACAATTTAGAATTGTATCTAAAGGGGTATAAAACTGTGCATACCCTTTGACTCAGCTATATCACTACTAGATCTATTTGTATTCCAAAAAGATCAAAGGAAAAGGATGTATGTAAAAGGATGTATGTATATAAAAATATGTATAGCACCTCTTTTGTAGTGGCAAGGAATTGTAAATAGAGCAGATGCTCATCAATTGGGGAATGGCTAAACAAGTTGTGGTATATGGTTGTGAGGGAATACTATTGTGCTATAAGAAATGATGAGCAGGATGACCAAAAAACTTGGAAAGACTCATATGAACTGATGCAAAGTGAAGTGAACAGAGCAAGCAGGGTCCTATAGGACATCTGGCCTAAGTGGTCCCCGTGAAGAAGCACAGATAGGAATGGGGAGGAAAGAAAGGGTATTAACCAGGGTTTCCTGTGTCAATAAGATCTGCTGTAACATGCAGATTCCTAAAATCTCAGTGTTGCAAGGGACTTAAGAGTATAGCTAGTCCACCCTTCAACTAAAAAAGAATATACATTGAGATCTGAAAAACCCAATTTTCTATTTCCTCCTGATGGTTAACAAACACTTGGCTTCAGTCTTCCTGCCTGACACACACATCATCTCCTTATTTACTCATATTTGTTTACTAACTTTGAATAAAGGGCTTGGCATTCAACTTCTTCCTCCTCAAGGTGCCAATTAGAGCAGAAAATAGCTCGGAAACAGCTGTGGTCTACTCCATCCTAAAAAGTGACTTTGCACATCCTTGGTTAGGAGCGGGGTGGGGCTACTTGGGAAAACTGTTCAGCTTCCTAACTCTTGCTAAACTAAATCTTTGCAATAAGACTTTCTTGTTTGGTATGCATGTTTCTCAGCTTTCAGAATGTCGAGGATACCCAGTGGATGAGCTGGAAAGAATTACAGTTAGAGTCAAAGTTCTTGGTTTCTATTAGTGACCACCAAGAGACGTGACTTTTGCAAAGAGTTGCTAAGAGACCAAATGTTTCACATACACTAAAGCTCCACGGTATTTGGAAGTTATTATTATTAAGAATAAGCACAGGAACACATTCTAAAGTCAGATAAGTAGTTTTAAAAATTATTCTCCATTTTTAATTATTCTTATTGTAATGTAAATAGTATGTATCATCAAAGTGATTGTTAATGCACCCAGAAAGGGAAACCAAATATTCTAATTAATGTGATTCATCCTTGGAGTTAGGAGAGATCTGACAGTACACATAAGCTGTGTGATCTTGGCAAATCTCTTAACCTTTCTAAACTAATTGTAATAAATTGTACAAATCATTGTAAACTTCAGTTTTTTCAGCCACAAAATGAGTGTAATAATACATATATGAGCTGCTTCACAGAGTTTTTTTCTTTTTAAAAAAACATTCCCTTTTCTCTTCACATGCTTGACCATGTAAAATAAACATGAACATTTCTCAGTTCTTTCCACCTTGTTGTGGAGTTGTAGAAAAACTTCGTAATCCCTTCATTACATTAACAAGAACCAAAAAGAGAAATACACAGAAAACCAGGGATCTTAGCTTGGCCTTGGCTTTGTGTATTTAATATTTAACATGGCAATGTAAACACAAGAAGCAGCTTAGCATGGGAGACAGAGAGTTGGCCTTGGGATCAAGAAGGAAGGGAATATATGTACACACACATACACACATTTACACACATATATATGCATACATACTTACACACACACACACACACACACATATAGACAAAGGGCACAGGGTAAGTTGCATATGAAGGGATGATATCTAAAAAATACAATCAAGGGGGGGGAGAAAGGAATATACTGGGAGAAGGAGAAAGGGAGAGATACAATAGGATAAATTATCTCACACAAAAGAGGCAAGAAAAAGCTTTTACAGTGGAGGGGAAGGTGGGGAGGTGAAAGGGAATTAGTGAACCTTACTCTCATCAGATTTGGCTTAAGGAGGGAATAACATATACATTCAATTGGGTACAGAAATCATTGATTGATGATTGAATAAAATTTTCTTTTGAAAAAATGAAGTTGTATATCCTTAAACTTTTTATCTATTGTGGAATGGCTCTTTCTCAAATTGATCATTTGGATCAATTCTCTCTCTCTCTCTCTCTCTCTCTCTCTTTCTCCATATATATGGAGAAATCTGTTACAAAGGTTTTTTTCAAAATAAACTGTTTTCTCTTCTGGTTCAAATAGCATTGATTTTATAACTCCAAATGGGCTTGTATCTCCACATTTTATTACTCCAAAACATTTTTTAAATATCTGTTTATCATGTATTCTAAGAATATCTATCAATATCTTTCTTTTGGGGAGGGGATTGGAAGTGGGGAAAAGTATTCTTTGCTCTTGAATTCTAACTTTGACACAGCTTTGTTGACATGATTAATTGCTTAATCATGATGAGTCTCAACTGCTTTTTTGTTAAACATTAAAGGGAATGATAACATTTGTACCATGTTTCAGATAGGTTGTTGAGAGGAAAATGCTCTTATCAGTGCTGTAAAAGTGGGACAAGGCAAATGAGGTGAAAAAGAGCAAATATAAAATGGAGGTTATTGAATTTTCCTCCCACACAAGAGATGGAGAAAATTCCAGTCTGCAGTGCTTCCTGGGATGAGGCTTAAGCCCCAGAGGGTCAGATGCAGCCAGAGCCCTAGATTTGGAGGAAGAAGACCTAGCAGACATCTCGCCTCTGCCTCTTACCCACTTGTGTGACTTGGGGCAGGTCTCTTCCTCAATCTGGGCATTATACGCTTTAGTTTTCTCTGTTGTAACAATTCAGAGATTAGACTGGATGATGTCTAAGAACTTCTCCTACTCTAAACCTGAAGACCCTGTAAGAACTTTTTTCGAAAGACACTGAGGTGCTATCCCATAGTTTTCATGTAAATTTCCCTGCCACAATGTGCTGGGCTCATTCCTACAGCTCCTGTGATAGGAAAGAGATACCAAGGGAGCATGGGAGCTGTCCAGCACTATTCCTCACCTTCACCACATAATAGAAGTAGAAGCAGATAGAAGATAGCAGTCCAGGGTTTGTATCTCCACATCCAGGAGGGGTCTTCTGCATGAGGCTGAATCTCAGGCTTGAACCTCAGTCAGGAACAAGAAAAGAAGGCTTTGGAGCAGAACGAAGCATAGACAACTAAAGTACCAGAGAGTCAAATGAGCCTAGGAGCAAAATCAGAAAGGTTCCCCTTCCTATGGGATACTGGAAAGAATTTCCAGCTCATATGCAGGGTTGGCTGCCCTGTGGAAGATTTCTCAGGAGTGATTTATCCTCTTTAGTGAGTTAGAGAAGGTTTCCTTGCAGGAGAGTATCTTCCAGAAATAGTCATCGATGACATACTCATTGCAAAGCAAACCCAACAAATTGGAGACAGATGCCAGCTTTGAAAGGCTATTAAAATAAAGTGGGAGCATGGATGTTATAAGTATCAACCCATATAGACAAAGTATGTCATCTAGGAAAGAGGATTTTGGAAAGAAACACCTGGTATGTGATCACCAGATGGAGGCAAGCATAGACTATCCACCAAAAGGGCACAGGACCATGGAGCCTCAAAGGTGGAGGGGTCAAAGTAGGCAGTTTGTTTGACTCTTCTCCCCTCCCCCATACACATACACACACCTGTGCTCTGAGGGACACTTATGGAGATCTGTATGATACAGTAATTACCCCCTCACTACTCAGATGAAACACTCCTCAAGTCCAATCTATGCTTACCAAATTGATGCACACCCAGCAGCATTCCAATGGTTACATTTGAGTCATTAAATACCTTGATGCTAAGGAGTAGGTGAGATGCCCTCATGAAAAGCCATGAGAATCTAGTGCGCTTATGGGACTGGAGGGCTGAGTTCTGTAAAGCTGGAAGGAGATGCAAAGGTCAGCTAGTCCAACCTCTCATTTATAGTTGATGGAACTGAAGCCAAGAGGGATTGACTGTCCAGTGTAAAAGCAAACAAATAAAATACCTAACTCAGTAAATAACTTGCTGCTAGCAAGCTGTTCTTATACGATCAATTAACAAATTCTCCTTTATTAATCCAGCCAGTGCTACCAGCATTTTCCTGAGTGACCACTGAGTTTTCCTGAAATGTTTTTAATCTCCGTAGGAGAGGAGGATTGCTAGTCTTGATCAGGAAGTTGCTGAGCAGGAAAAATAGCTACAGGGCCCTTTTAAATCCCTAGGGACTCTAACTTGTTAGACATCTGGCCAGGAACCCTAGAGATACCTGCTCATCACTGTGACCTATCTAGAAAGTTTTAAACAAGCTTGGGAAAGAGTAAAGGAGTGGTTTTTCAGTCCATTCCTCTCACAGGTCAGGACCATGTTCAGACTTCTTGACTTCTCTTAAAAGCATGTCAAAGAGCCACATTTCATTTTAGTCTTTTTGGAGGGGGGAAGGCAGGGCAATTGGGGTTAAATGACTTGCCCAAGGTCACACAGTTAGTAAATGTGTCAATTGTCTGAGGCTAGACTTGAACTCAAGTCCTCTTGATTCCAGGGCTGGTGCTCTATTCACTGAGCCACGTAGCTGCCCCAAAGAGCTATATTAAAAAAAAAATTCATCTATATTCTTTTTGACCCTATCTAAGTCTATGGTTTCACCTCTCTAGGGGTGATGAGGTTCATAAAATCATTTGATGTAAGGGAAAAAATTTCTAACATTTAAAACTTTCCCACTGCAGAGTGGCAAGTGATGATGAAACATGCTACTCACTTCCTGAAAGAGAGGAAGTTGATGGACAGAATGAGATACACATGTTTTTCATCTAACCAATGTAAGAATTTGCTTTGCTTGACTGCATATTTGTTAAAATTATGCAAAACTAATTTTATTTGTTTCTTTATTCCCAATGGGAAGAGAGATTGAAAAGGAGAGGGAAATATTTATTAATGGGAAAAAATAACTAACCCCCCCAAAGACAAATGGATCCTGTGAGGAAGGCGAATGGGCACCACCTCTCTGGAGGTCTTCAGGCACAGGTTGTATGAGCCCTTGTCTGGGGGCTTCCTGCTCACTTTTGGCTTCAGGTCCCTTTTGTCTCCCACATTCTAGGATTGTGTGACTTGTCCAGCCTCATTTCTTCTGTTCAGGAGAATCTTTACAAACTCTGGGTTGTAGATATGATATAAAAAGCCATGAGTCAGCAAAGAAGAGGGCATAGGGAATCTTTCTACTAGTGTATAAATGACTAGTTATTTTTTCTGGGTAAAACTACAGTCAGAAAAACAAAAGGTGAGATAAGATAGAGTTAAGTCAAAGAAAACTTCCCACCCTCAATATCTCCAACCCCTGAGGACTCCAGGATAAGTTCACCATACTTAGGTAGAGTCAGAAAGTCAGTCAATAAAGATTTATTAAATGTCTATTATGTGCTAGACATGGTGCAAAGCTCTGGGGATACAAAGAAGACAAAAGATAGCCCCTGTCCTGAAGGAGCTCACAATCTAACAGGGAAGGAAACACTCAAACAACTATGTACAAATGAGAGATATAAAGAACATACTGGGAATAATCTCAAAAGGAAGCAACCAGAATTATTTAAAAAATCAGGAAATGCTTCCTGTAGAAGATGGTACTTTATCTAGAATTTGAAGGAAGCCATGGAAGCAGGAGATGGAGATGAAGAAGGATAGCTTTCAAGGCATGGGGGACACCTAGTGAAAATGGCCAAAACTGGGAGGTGGAGTGTCTTGTTTGAGGAACAGCCAGGAGACACATGTCAATAGATCACAGACTATTGGGTGGGGGGTGAGGAATAAAGTATAAGAAGATTAGAAATATGAGTGGGGGAAGTTATGATGAACTTTGATTCTGGAGGTGATAAGGAATCACTGGAATTTATTGAGTCAGGGTTAGGAATGATGTGGTCAGACTTGTGCTTTAGGAAAATCACTTTGATAGCCAAATGGAGGATGAAATGGAGTGGGGAGAAGCTTGTGGCAAGCAGACTAACCAACAGGCTGATTGTCCAGGTGTGAGATGATGAGGACCTACACTGGAGTGATGGTAATGTCAGAGAAGACACTCAGAGAGATGTTATGAAGGTAAAAATCAATAGACCTTGCCAACATATTGTTGTAGGGAGTGAGAGATAGTAAGAGTTGAAGACACTGAAGTTGCAAACCTGGGTCACTGGGAGGATGGTGGAACCCTCCAAAATAAAAGGGAAGTTTGAAAGGGGAAAAAGTTCTTTTGGGTAGATGAGTTCAATTTTGGACATGCAGAGTTTAAGATGTCAACAAAGCATCCAACTCTTCTCCTTCTGCTTTCAATCTTTTCTAACATTAAGGCTTGACTTAATTAGGGAAATGTAAAAGGGCTGCCCAGTAGTAATGATGGCCCAGTTGAGAGAAATGGATTTGTTAGCTATTCTCTGTATGTAGTCTTTGTATAACTAGCACTCAGTGGGAAGAGAGTCAAGCAACTTTAAAAGAAGATTTTTTTTTTCAGACTGGGGTATAAATATATATGCCTTTTTTGTTTTCTCTTCATAAGGAACAGATTTTTTTTTTAGAGGCACACTTACATTGTGGAATTGCTTTTTAATGTATTTTTAAAATTGCTTTACTGTTCTTTGAAGGTGTAACAAGTTTATTCAGAACTGCCTTGGCTTCATCCTAATACGATGATAGCATGAAAATGTTGGTATGTAATTGCTGAATGTGCTGATATTGATATGGTTCATCTTTTAATAGTCTGAATGCTACCGTATGCAAAATTACTTGCTATACATGAAAAAGTCATTGGGAGTATTTTCATGACATATTTATGTCTTTTGTCATGCTGTTCTATAGCTGGATCAAAAGCTAAAGTCTTCTAATCCAGCTTCAGGAAGTGTGTGTGTGGGGGAACAGAGGAGGAGATCATCCTTAGCTTGGGACAATCACCCTGAGCTCACTTATTGCTTTAAGCATAGCATATTGTATTTCACTTCAGAATCAACAGATTTTATGTCATTTTATTTTTGCAAAAAAATGTGGTGCAACCTTTATGTGAAATTTTAAAAATTGCCTTAAAATCATTTATCATTTTAAAATTAACTTTTGTGTTTATTTTTAGTTTACATCATTCATTTCCACAAGATTTTGAGTTACACATTTTCACCCTGTCTTTCCCCTACCCACCACCCCTAAACAGCAACCCCACTGAATACCCCCTCCCCCAATCTGCTCTCTCCTATATCCTCCCCCATCCTTCCTCCCACTTTCTGATAGGGCAAGATGGATCTCCATACCCCAATGCCTGTATATCTTATTTACCAGTTGCATATAAATAATAATAATAAATTTTTAAAAACATTTGATTTTAAAACTTTAAATTCCAGATACTTTCCCTTCCTCCCTCATCTCCCACCCTTACAGGGAAGATAAGCAATTCAATATAGATTGTATATGTGTAGTTATGCAAAACATTTCCATAGTGGATATGTTGCGAAACTGACTATATTTCCCTCCATCCTATCCCCCCTCCCACTTGTTCTATTCTCTACCTTGTCCCTGTCCCTTTACAAAAGTGTGTGCTTCTAACTACCCTCTCCACAAACCTGCCCTCCCCTCCATCATTCTCCCCTCATCCCCTTCCCCTCTACTCTCCTGTAGGGCAAGATACCCAATTCAGAGTGTATGTCATACCCTCTCTAAGCCACATTCAATGAAAGTAAGGTTGACCCATTCCCTTTTACCTTCCTGTTCTTCCCCTCCATTGTAACAGTTATCCCTCGCCTCTTCTATATGAGATAATTTACCCATTTTTCTTGGAAGCTTTTGGTGCAGGAGTTCTGACTGTGTTGTCTTCCTCCTGTTTCATGCTTTGACCCTTTTTTAAAAATCCTTTTTGTCACCCAAAAAAGAATCTAAAGTTGGATGGCTATACTTGCTTTGCTTCCTTTGCTTGCTCATGTTGCCAGTCAATTACTTGACTTTTGAGCTCTTTGCCACAGTAGAACTCTGCTTCCAGTGGGGAGAGTTTTGTCCCAAATTACTAGGGTTTTTGCAGCTGCCAGAGCTATTAGGAGGGCACCATCTCTACTGCCCCCACCAGCTTTGGCTCCCTGGTCACACACCTCAGGACCACCACCCAAGACCGTGATCCTGATCCAGGCAGGTTAAGGCAAGAGTGTTTAGCCTCTGAATGGTCACTTGGACCCCCTGCAATCTGCAGGCTGGGAGCTCTGAAACAGCCATCTGCAGGTGGCTTCAGGGCTGCTGCACCTCTGCCACTTCTCACTCTGGGGGCAGAGGCCAGACCACACTCCATCCACCCCAGATTTAGCAGAGTTCCACTGACCTTTTACTTTGTCTTTGGCATTTATGGGTTAATAATTCTGGAAACTGCCACTGCTGCTGGTGATCTACTCTCCTGAATGCTCCAGCCACAGCTGGTCCAGAGCACCCTGGTGCTAAAACCTTGGGCTCAGGTGGGCTGGGCTCTGCTTCCAGCATGCTGCAAAGAATCCTTCCTGTCTGTCTGCCAGGCTGCCTTCAGCGGGAAATTTGTTTCTCTCTGTCACTTTGTGGGTTCTGTAGCTCTAAAATTTGTTTAGAGTCATATTTTATAGGTATTTGAGGTGGTTATGGGGGAGACTATTATGAGTTTTCCTGCTTCTATGCTGCCATCTTGACTCTGCCCTCAAAATAATTTATTATTAAACTGCATCACTGGCAGATGAATTGTACAGTTTAGCTAGCATGGGAAGATGCAAGTCTTAGCATATCATGTGACTTACTCATGGCAGCTTTGCCTGCCTGCCCACTCCCCTTGCACCTAAGTTTCTTCATTGGGTTGAGTGACAATACTGTTAATACTACGGTACTCTAAACAAACCACACAAGTTGGCTTTCAGAAATATACTGACAATATGTGTGTCCAGAGAATCCTAGGCTTGCAATGCGTGAGACATAAATGCGTATTCATAGGCACTGGTGAATACATTGTTGCTCTGTTTACCTTTTAAGCACCATGATGAACAGAATTATATGATTTGACAATTACATAATGAAAGATTGTAAACTAATTTTCCGACTGAAAAAACAGGGTGTGATGGTTATGTGGTGGGAAGATTGTGCAGAGAAATGCCATATTAATCCAATAGACTATTTTGCTATATTATTGAACATTCATTAATTGCATTAGTATTTGTATATTAATGAGGGTGTATATGGAACAATTTTTTTAGAAAAGACAGAGACTAAGGCAACTTGCTGGTACAGTATTGCTTTTACAATCGAGGATCCTAGAGATCTCTTAATAGTAAGAGTAGACTCGGGCTTCAAGAATGAGGATATTTTAAGGGTATTGGGTAGAAAAGTAAAGTTTAGAAGAGCGTACCATAAAAGCTACTAATGTTAAGACAGGTGAGACATCTCAGAAAGTTTTCTAATAATACCTGAGAATTTTGATCATGAAGATATGCCTGAGGAATTAACAATTGGGAGTTATTCCTGGGAATTTCATACTAATCCACCTTCCAAGGATGAAGCCTTTGGAGCCCTTCCAATGAAAGGAGACATTTCTACAGAGAAACTGAATGTCATAATTAAATCTAGGGATTCCGATTGTTTTTACTTCTGTTTCCTCATCTGCAAAATGAGCTGGAGAAGGAAATGGCAAGCCATCTCAGGGTAATGGGGTCACCAAGAGTCTGATGTGACTGAAATGACATGACAGTAACAACAGCTCCACTTCATCTATAAGTTAAGCTGTAGTAGACAGATACCATTGGTGCAAAATTGTCATTTTTCTCTGGACATGAACTGTCTCCCTTAGGAAAATAACACTGAGATACTTGGGTTAGATAGGCAAGTGTGATCTTGATAGACTGGAGAACGTCTTAGCCAAGGTAATAAGACTAAGGGGCAGATGTATTGGCAGTGAATAACCTCCTTCATGTATAGCCAGATGTCACCTGGCATAAATGTTTGCTTATGTTAGCTGATATATTTGAGGTTGTCAGATCTAATTTTTGTCCCTAACACTGCACAGCATAAAGGAGAAAAGTCTGTTGAATTTTTCTTCAGGGTGGGGCAATATGTGGGAATACTGACACAGATAGGAGTCCACTATGATTCTAAGGGGAATTCTGAAAATGCAGATCAAATTACATGTCAGAGCTTGAGCCAATGGCTCAATCTATGACCCTCATGCATCTGATCTTATAACAACCATGCAGACACACAAGCCACTACCAACAGCATCTGAGTGAGACACTAGGTACTTCTGATCTGTGAGGACTAACATAATAAAAAGGGCTTAACCTCAGCGGGGCTTCACCTTTTTAATAACAGGCCATAGAAGTGAATCAGGGCAATAGCACCAAGAAAACTAAACTATAGGGACAGGACCAGAGATAGCTGATGATGTTGAGGGTGAGAGATGTTGCCAAGTACAATCCTATTCTCTTTGGAGAGGTAGAGCACCAAGGAAATGGAAGGCACAAAAACCTGACATAAGAACACTTCCTTCAGATAATCATCAGAGTAACACAGACCCACCTTCTGTTAGAATCATGGTTCAGATGGTCTTACTTATGTTGAATATACTAGCAAAGAAACTGTGGCATTGGTTGTGCCAAAGCTAAATTCTTCTGCTCCAGCTTTGTGAACAAAGGGTGGGGCCAATGAAAGAGGTCACCCTTTATGATGACAGTCACTCTGACCTCATCATCAATTCCTCATGCATCCATAACACAGGGACTCATAGGACCTCTTGTAGAGGTGAGATGAAAATTGAGAATGTGGACTGCAATGCCAGCCAGGCCAGTAGACCTAAAGTTACCATCATGTTTCAATATTTTTGTGATATGCATATGGGAAAAATTCATTTAAATCCTAAGAAGGTAGGAAGAAATTAAGAAATAAGCATTTACATGGCACCTACTATGTTCCAGACACTGTGCTAAATGCTTTACAAATGTAATCTTACTTGACCAGGACTTGGATTTGGTGTTTTTAGTGATAATTCATATAAATCACTGGGATACATCAAGGTGAGCTTAACATTTCCCAAGGAAGTAGTTAGCCTCAACAGGAAAATGGACACTATGGTCTGATATAATCAGACCCTCCAATATTCACTGGAGTGCATACTGATTACAAATATTGTAATCTTTTCAAAATTTTAACAGGATGCTGAAATCAACAAGGAAACAGAGTTCTATTGGTATTCAAGGTACTCACAAATTTGCTGACTGACAGAAAGTTATCACATACAAAATTATTGAGAGACTAGGCAATTTGCATATTTACAAAACAGTCACAGAAAATGGAGGGTGCCCTGTCAAAACTATTCACTATTGGGAATGCCATAGTCAAAATTCAGAGTGTTCAGACAAAATAAATAAATGCTATGAGTAGCCAGAATTAAAGAATTAAAATGTCAAGTAACCATAATTAGGATTATGCAAGGTTTAGTACCACTTTGAAGGAACAGAGAAAATGGAATGAGATTCCAAAAGGCAAAAGAAAAAGATCTATAACCATGAATAACTATCCTAGAAAAACATAGTATAATCTTACAAGGAATAAATGGACCTTTAATGAAATAGACATTTTTCAAATATTCCTGATGAGAAAAATGGAGCTAAAAATGAACTTTGGAAGATAAATCTGGAACTCAAGAGAAAAACAAACAAAACTAACAAATGAACAATTAGAAAGGCCTTCTAAGGATGAAATGTTTATGTTCTAATGGATTAGGGAAGGTATTTAAATGGTTCTTTGGTTCTTAATATCACAAAAGATCAGAGAGAAAGTCAATTAAGATAGAAGACCTAGAAATAGTTTTGCTGTGTTTATAAGAGAGAGGGAGAAGGTACATTAAGAAAAATGGTGTGTGTGGGGGAGAGAACTTAAGGCACAAAATTAGATTGTGCAAATAGAAATATAGGCAAAAATGGAAGAAGTGGAAAAATGGGTGTCACTTGGACTTCACTTGAAACTGCTCAAAAGAGGGCAAAACACATATGCAGAGATGTAAAAAGTTCAATCAATTCAATGATAGAACATATAGAACAGGAAGAGAGTAAAGGGGAATATAAGAGGAAAAGCAGATTCATAAAAGGGATTAGTCAAAATCAAAACAAACCTTAAACTTGGAGAGGATAAAGTGAAGAAAATGTTAAAAGGAAAAAAGAAAGGATAATAACTGGATTTCAAATTTTTTTTCTTTAATAGTATTTTATTTTTTCCAATTATATGTAAAAATAGTTTTCAACATTGATTTTTGTAAGATTTTGAGTTCCAAAATTTTCTCCCTCCCTCCCTTCTTTCTCTCCTGCCCAAGACAGCAAGCAATGTGATATATGTTATACATGTACAATTGCGTTAAACACATTTCCACATTAGTCATGTTGTGAAAGAAGAATCAGAACAAAAGGTAAAAACCATGAGAATGAAGAAACAAAAAAAAAATGTGAAAAATACTGTGCTTTGATCTGCATTTAGACTCCATGGTTCTTTCTGGATGTGGTTAGCATTTTCTATCGCGAGTCTTTTGGAACTGTCTTGGATCATTGCATTGCTAAAAAGAGCTAAGTTTATCAAAGCTAGTCATTGAAGAATGTTGCTGTCAATGTGTACAATGTTTTCCTGGTTCTGCTCACTTCACTCAGCATCAGTTCACGTAAGTCTTTCCAGATTTTTCTGAAATCTGCCTGCTCATCATTTTTTAATGCACAATCATATTTTGTTACATTCATATACCACACTTGGTTTAACCATTCCCCAATTGACAGGCTTCCCCTCAATTTCCAATTCTTTGCCACCACAAAAAGAGTTGCTACAAATATTTTTGTACATGTGTGTTCTTTTCCCTTTTTTAGTATCTCTTTCAGATACAGACCTAGTAGTGGTATTTCTGGATCAAAGGGAAAGCACGGTTTTATAGCCCTTTGGGAATAGTTGCTAATCACTCTCCAGAAGATTAGATCAGTTTATAACTCCACCAGCAATGTATTAGTGTTCTAATTTTCCCACATCTTTCTGAAGAGTTATAATTTTCCTTTTTAAAAAATATCAGCCAATCTGATAGCTGTGAGGTGGCACCTCAGAGTTGTTTTAATTTTCTCTACCCAATAGTGACTTAGGGAATTTTTTTATATTACTACATATAGCTTTAATTTCTTCATCGGAAAACTGACTGTTCATCTCTTTTGACCATTTATCAATTGGGGAATGGCTTGTATTCTTCTAAATTTGATTCAATTTTCTATATATTTGAGAACTGATGTCTTTATCAGAAACACTATCAGTAAAAATTGTTTCCCAGCTTTCTGTTTTCCTTCTAATCTTGGTTGCATTGATTTTGTTTGTGCAAACACTTTTTAATTTAATGTAATCAAAATTATCCATTTTGCATTTCATAATGGTCTCTGTCTCTTATTTGGTCACCTATTCTTTCTTTCTCCATAGATCTGACAGGTAAACTATTCCTTGCTTTCCTAATTTGCTTATGGTATTATCCTCCAAGTCTAAGTCATATATCCATTTCACCCTTATCTTAGTGTAGGGCGTGAGATGTTGGTCTATGCCTAGTTTCTACCATAACATTTTCTGCTTTTTCCAGCAGTTTTATCAGATAGTGAGATCTTACCCCAGAAGCTGGAGTCTTTGGGTTTATCAAACAGTAAATTACTCTAGTCAATTACAACTGTCTCTTGTGTACTTAATCTATTCCACTGATCTATTACTCTATTTCTTAGCCAGTACCAAATAGTTTTGATGATCTACTTTATATTATAGTTTTAGATCAGGCACAGCTAGGCATTTTTCATTTTCATTAATTTTCTTAATATTCTTGACATTTTGTTCTTCCAGATGAATTT
>CM053586.1:338297070-338332103 GCA_028646515.1 Pseudochirops corinnae | reverse complement strand
TTTTTAGCTTTGTAAAATAAATTTTTGGTAATTCGATTGGTATGGCACTTAATAAGTAAATTAATTTAAATAAAATAGTCATTTTTGTTATATTAGCTAAGCCTACCCATGAGTAATTGATATTTTTCTAATTGTTTAGACTTTATTTGTGTGAAAAGTGCTTTGTAATTCTGTTCATATAGTTCCTTGGTTTGTCTTGGTAGGCAGACTCCCAAATATTTTATATTGTCTACAGTTATTTTAAATGGAATTTCTCTTTCTATTTCTTGCTGCTGGGTTTTCCTAATAATATATAGAAATGCTGATGATTTATGTGGGTTTATTTTATATCCTGCAACTTTGCTAAAGTTGTTAATTTTCTCAAGTTGTTTTTTTTTTAGTTGATTCTCTAGGATTCTCTAAGTATAGCATCATATCATTTGCAAAGAGTGATAATTTTGTGTCTTCATTGCCTATTCTAATTCTTTCTATTTCTTTTTCTTCTCTTCTTGCTAAAACTAACATTTCTAGTACAATATTGAACAATAGTGGTGATAATATTATTTCACCCCTGATCTTATTCAGAGTGCTTCTAGCTTAACCCCATTACATATAATGCTTGCAGCTAGTTTTAGATAGATTCTGCTTATCATTTTATGAAAAGCTCCATTTATTCCTATGCTCTCTGGTGTTTTTAATAGGAATGGGTTATGCATTTTGTCAAAAACATTTTCTGCATCTAATGAGATATACGATTTCTGTTAGTTTTGATACTGATATGGTCAATTATGCTGATAGTTTTCCTAATATTGAACCAGCCATGCATTCCTATTATAAATCCCACCTGGTGATAATATATTATCCTCATAATAAATTGTTGTAATCTCTTTGCAAATATTTAATTAATTAATTTATTTTGCATCAGTATTCACTAGGGAAATTGGTCTATAATTTTCTTTCTCTGTTTTGGCTCTTCCTGGTTTAGGTATCAGCACTATATTTGTGTCATAAAAGGAATTTTGTAGGACTCCTTCACCTATTTTTAAAAATAGATTATATAGTATTGGAATTAATTGTCCTTTAAATGCTTGGTAGAATTCACTTGTAAATTCATCTAGCCCTGGAGATTCTTCCTTAGGGAGTTCATTGATGGCTTGATCAATTTCTTTTTCTAAAATGAGGTTAAATATTTTATTTCCTCTTCTATTCATCTAGGCAGTTTATACCTTTGTAAATATTAATCCATTTCACTTAGATTGTGAGATTTATTGGCTATAGTTGGGCAAAATAACTCCTAATTATTGCTTTAATTTTCTTTTCATTGGTGGTGAATTTACCATTTTTATTTTTGATATGGGTAATTTGGTTTTCCTCTTTCTTTTTAAAAATCAAATTAACTAAATGTTGATCTATATATTGTTTTTTTCCACAAAACCAGCTTTTGGTTTTATTTATTAGTTTATAGTTTTATTACTTTTAATATTTATTAGTCTCTCCTTTGATTTTCAGAATTTCCAATTTGGTACTTAATTGGAGATTTTTAATTTGTTCTTTCACTAGCTTTTGCATGCCCATTTCATTGATTTCCTCTGCTTCTATTATATTCATGTAAGCATTTAGAGATATAAATTTCCCTTAAGAATTGCTTTGGTTGCATTCCATAATTGTTGGTACATTGTCCCTTTATTGTTATTCTATTTGATGAAATTATTTATTGTTTCTATGACTTGTTTGATGTACTCATTCTTTAGGATTAGATTATTTGTTTTTCAGGTTTTAGCTTATCTTTCCATTGTTATTACATTATTACATGTAATTTTTACTGCATCATGATCTGAAAAGGATACATTTAATATTTCTGCCCTTCTGAGTTTGATTGAAAGATGTTGTCTAGGCTCTTTTTTGGTCATGGCCTTCTGGTAGTCCAATAATTCTTAAATTATCTCTCCTGGAGCTAGTTTTCAGGTTAGTTGTTTTTCTGATAAGGTATTTTACATTTTCTTCTATTTTTCATTTTTTAAAATTTTGTTTGATTCTTGATGTCTCATAGAGTCATTAGCTTTTACTTGCTCAATTCTGATTTTTGACGAATTATTTTCTTCATTTAGTTTTTGTACCTCCTTTTCCATTTGGTCAATTCTACTTTTAAAGGAGTTGTTTCCTTCATTGATTTGTTTTTCTCTTGATTTAATCAATTCTTTTTTTTTAAAGAAGTTGTTTTCCTCAATCAATTTTGTGCTTCTTTTTCTAAGTTGTTGACTATTTTTCGTAATTCTTCTGCATTTTTCACTTCTCTCATTTCTTTTCTCAATTTTTCTTCCACTTATCTCACTTGATTTTTAAAACTCTTTTTGAACTCTTCTTAGAGGACTTTTTGGTCTTGAGACCACTTCATACTTCCTTTTGAGACTTTGCATGTAGGCATTTTGACAATGCTATCCTCTTCTGAATTTGTGTTTTGATCTTTCCTTTCACCATAGTGTGTTTCTATGGTCAGTGATCCTTTCTGTTTCTTGCTCATTTTCCTAGCCTATTTCATGACTTTTAAAGTTGAGCTGTGCTCCTGGGGCACAGGAGGCACTGTCCTAAGCTTCTTGTACTGGGAGGCCAGGGTTCTCGTCACCGGCTTTCTACACTGGGGTCTCAGATGCTTGTGGCTTGCCAACTGCACTGGCCTAGTTGCCACTTTTGTGCCCTGGATTCTGGGGCTCACAATTTGCCTTTTATGCTGAGACTGGAGGCCTCACAGCTGGCCTGCTAAGCCAAAATTGCCTTGGTTGCTGATCTGTGCTGCAGCTAAGAACTTCCTGCTGGCTTACCCAGATACCATCTGGGCTCCTCTTTTATACAAGTGACACAGACCTGGAAAAGGTCTGAAAAATTGTTCCACTCCATCTTTTTGTGTGTTCTGTTGCTCCAGAATTCATTTAGAGGCTTGATTTAACATTGTTTCCAAGGGAAACTGGAAAGGGCTCAGGCAACTTTCTGGTTTCTCTCCACTATCTTGGCTCCGCCTCCTTAGAGAATAATAACTTGAAATAAGCAGGAAGGGAGGTATGTAGAGACAAAAAAGTATAAGAGAATCAAATGGAAGGAAGTAAACAACTAAGAAAGCAGAATCCAACAAAATGTTGTTTATCAGGAACACACTTGTCAGTCTGTCAATCAGTCAATAAACATTTATTAAGTACTTACTATGTGATGGACGCTGGAGGCACTAATAAAAAATAAGATGGTCCCTGCTCTCAGGAAGCTTATAATCTAAAGGGGGAAGACATAGATGGAAGGAGCCACCAAATGTGTGGAGCATTATGGAGAAGTCAGTCAGAGAAGCCCCAAAACAGTGCAGCCAGGTGAGAAATTGGGAGACTTCTAAGCTGAGCTCTATCCTTAAGTAGAGGTCTGATGTTTATGGCCTCACTTTCCAGTCAGAGAGGCAGAGGGAGAGATGAAATGGAGTACCAAGGCTGATGATATGGCCTCGGTTGAAGTTGTTCCAATAATGAGCTTCCTGTGGCACAGTTGAGAAATCAGAGAAGTTACAAACTCTTGTAGCTAGGTTAGGGTCCTGTTACATAGAGAATGGACAAGTCAGGTAGGGGCACTTCTCCCTCTACTACAAGGAACGAATGCCAAGTTCGAATGGAAGTCCCTTTGAAAAGGTTTATTACAACAGGAATATGGGAGCAGATTTGCATGCTGGGAGCAGGCTGGAGCTAGCAGGAGGAGGTTTGAGAGTGTCCAAACCTGGGAAAGCAGACAAAACCAGATCAAGGCAAAAGGAGCAGCTGTATTTGGTGTAATGAAGTGGAGTCCTGGCCCCAGATCCTTTCTCCTGGCTTTCTAGAAACTCTGTACTGGAGAAATTTCTGCTGATGTTTACATACCAATTCCTTTCTCTTCCATTATCTTTCCATTAACTGGGATGGAGAGGAAAGGGGAAAATAATTATTATTGCAGTCTGCTTTGCATTGTCTTTTATGTTGATTTCCATTTCTACTACAGTTAGTACTTCAGATGGCATTTAAAAATTAATTTTCAAATCCTTTAAGTATGGATTTTGTGGCTGGGGCGGGAGTGGAGGGGTGGGAGTAGGGGAAGGAATCAGTCCAGAAGACAGAGGTTATATGCAGATGGAAGAGAGAAAGAGCCAGAGAAAGAGAGAAGCGAAGAGGCAGTGAGAGTCAAAGATAGACAAATAGAGCCAGAGAGATATAGAGATAGAAACCAAGAAAGTCAGAAACAGAGAAAGAGAGCAGAAACAACAGACGGAGACAGAAACAGAGACAGAAAAACAAAGAGAGATGACAAATGGCTCAATCAGGCAATGCCTCAGGGCAGAGATGGTACGGTACCTGTGCTGTGCAGGAGGGCAGGACTGGATCTGCTAGGCCATCGTCTCAGAACAGGACAATCTTCTGGCCTCTTAGAAAGCTTTTAGTCACTTTTGTTTCAACTACTTGAGTTTCTCTGGTCAGCAAGGTTTTTTTTTTTTATTTTAATTAGAGCCAAAGGTGAAAGATAGTATGTGCTTTTGTTGTGACTTTGTATATATGCAAAAGAGTTAGAGAGATGGGACATGGCAGCAGAACCATGAGGACTAAGAGAGAGACACATGGAGATACCATCAGGAGGAAAGTTCTAGAGATATTGCTTTAGATCTATCCTCTCCCCATTCCCCTTCCTCTCCTCTCTCCTCATGCCCTCTCCACCCTGCTCCTCATTCCTCACCAGAACCAATGCCATTTCTTCTTTCTTGCAGGTATCTCACTCGTAGCCATCCCACAGAACCACAGCAGGCTTGAGCTAGTTGGGTCCCCATTGTTCTTGGCACCAAGTCTCTTGTTCACCCTCAGACCTACCTCACGTAGCTGCTGCTACACTGTGGTGGCCATTGTCCTTTCTGGGAATATGTGTGGTGGCTTTTTTTGTAGTGAATGGGGAGGAAGGAAAAGGAGCAAGGGAGGGCAAGCCCCTGTACACAATGGAGGCTCAGTAAATACACAGACTTTAATTCACACAAACTGTCCCAGTCTTTCCTCCACCTCCTCCCTTGATGTCCCACCTACCAGGCTCTCCCCACCTTCTGGAGGCCCCTCTATAGGCAGGTTGGCAATCAAAATCAGCCTTCTCTGCCTATGTAGGTAGGTCAGGGCCAGCTGAATGTCCTTTAATTGTGGCAGATGGTGGTGTGGATGAGCCCACCTCAGCAGAAAGATCATGCCATGCTTCTGTTTACAGGACCTGGGACAGAACAGAAAAGACCCTGCCCTTTCTCCTCTGTACACTTCACTGTTTACCTTCAGGCTACTTCTCAAAGGTGTCCCCAGGCCTAAGAGAAGCTCGAGAAAATAGACTCCTCCTGTACAGCAGAAGCGCACTTCATTAGATTTTTAAAGACGCACACATCCTTTTGACTACTGGGGTTTTCAGCAGGAGGTCTCAGAAGGCTTCCGATGCTTTATCCTGGCTCGAGGAGACTCTGGCTGTCCAAAGAGCATAAGCTGTGCCAAGTTCGGAGAAGCCAGCCAATGTACGGAGAGGCTTTTCACTGTAAGTCTGGTTAGCGACCGCTAGCAACTCTGATGGGCTGGCCATGTTGTTGGAATGCCAAATGCATGCTTGCCTAAAAGACTATTTTGTAGAGAACTCACACAAAACAGGTGCTCACATGGTGGGCAGAAGAAGAGATACAAAGACACTCTTACAGTCTCTGTCAAGAACTCTGGAATTGATTGTGCAACATGGGAAACACTGGCATAGGGGGGCTCAGCATGGTGCACCCTCATCAAAGAAGGTGCTGTGCTCTATGACCAAAGAAGAATTGAAGTAGCTCAAAAGAAATGGGAGATGCACAAAGTTAGAGAATTCGCTTCAAATGTTCACAGGGACTATTTGTGCCTGACCTGTGTGGTAGAGCATTCTGAGCACATATTGGTCTGATTAGCCACAGTCAGACACATTGTATCTTGACTCTTAACATAGTGATGTCATTTTGGTCCTCTTCCAGAACAAAAGACAATGATAACCAACAAACCAACCAACCAACTAACCATCCAACAAACTATTGGGTAATGCGTTCCTTAACCAGGGTTAACCACAAAACCTAGGAGGCTGCAAAGCAGCCCTCAGACCTGTGTGAGTTCCTCTCATTTTCACTGCTTTTGCAGCTACTAGGGCAGTGGAAGAGATGGGGCCAGAAGGTGCCAAGAATCACAGGTCATTTAAATTGTATATCCATCAACAAATACTTATTAAGCCTTTATTATTTTCTAAGGATTATTGGGGTTTGTCCTTCATTCTCAAAGAGGACCATGACATCAGGGAGATGATGACATGACTTGCATTGAATTGGATTTGAGTGAGGGAGGGCTGTGCAAAGTCATCAGCCTCACTTTCTCCTCCAGAGCCATCTGGGTCTAGTGGCCAGATATCCATCAGGATGATTGGAGATGGCCCAGCCTAGGGATTATAATAAGTACTGAATATACAAAGAAAGGCAAGAACATGGCCCTTGGCCTCAGGCAGCTCACAAATAAACAAGAACATGAAAGATGTGCTGAACAGATAGAAAGCAGTTTTAGAGGGAGGCACTGGCAGTGAGGGAAGGGGTGATGACTAAGAAAGGACAACTGCAGGAGGTGGGATTTGAGCTGAGTCTTAAACAAAGCCAGGGTAACTAGGAGCTGGAGGTGAGGCTAGAGAGCATTTCAGGCATGGGGAGAGGGATAGCCAGCACCAAGACTTCGAGTCAGGAGATCGAAAGTTGGGCTGAGGCTAAAGTGTCAGCAACGTCAGAGCAGCTGCAACATAGAGTGTGGGCAAAGGAATAGTGTTAGAAGATTGGAAAAAAAGGAAGGGGCCAGTTATGAGGATATTAAATACCAAACAGAGAATTTGATATTTGATCCTGGAGGAAACAGGGAACTGCTGGAGTTTCTTGAGAAAAGGGGTGTCATGGTCAGACCTGTGCTTTAGGAAAATAAAAATTCCAGCTGGAGTACATGCTGGACTGAGGTCGGGGAGAGACCTGTGACTACTGGCTTCTAGTGACTAATGTGTAGGTATCAGCTGATTAGGGTCTGCCCCAGGATGCATGGAAAGAAGGGGATGTATAGGATAGATGTTGAGCAGATAGAAATGATAAAACTTAGTAACATATTGGAAATGTCTATAAGCTTTAATTTGGTTTTGTAAATTTGAGACCCTTATCCCCATGACCAATGAGTGGATGTGCCACTAGAAGAGCTAAACTGTGCTAATCTTGATCTTTTCCATATAAACATGAAATGAGAGGGGGGATGGGCAGATAGGAAGGCATTTGGAGAAAGGCTGGTCAATAAGATCCCAGTCCTGGTGCAGGTGCAGGTCCAGGGGGCTTTGGTTTTGTAAGCCTGGATGAGAAATGAGAATGGTCCAACATTTCTCCCTTGTTTTCTCAGGATGTTTACCACACCATTTTCATTGAGTTTTGAAAGCCCCAGTTCCTGCTTTTTCTTTTTTCTCCCTATTTGTTGAAACATTGGGGGGATATGGAATTGGTCCCTGACAACAGTTTCATTGCAGTATATTATTTAAAAGTTCCATAGTCTATGTCCAAAGGGCTATAAAAATGTGCATACCCTTTGACCCTGCAATACCACTTCTAGGGCTGTATCCCAAAGAGATCATAAAAATGGGAAAAGAACCCATGTGTACAAAAATATTTATAGCATCTCTTTTTGTGATGGCAAAGAATTGGAAACTGAGGGGATGCCCATCAATTCGGCATCAAGTTGTGGTATCTGAATGTAATGGAAGACTATTGTTCTATAAGAAATGATGAACTGGCAGACTTCAGAAAAACCAGGAAAGACTTAAATAAACTGGTGCTGAGTGAGGGGAGCAGAACCAGGAGAACATTGTACACAGTAATAGCCACACTGTGCTATGATTAACTTTGATAGACTTGGCTCTTCTCAGCAATGCAGTGATCTAAGACAACTCCAAAAGGCTCATGATGGAAAATGCTGTTCACATCCAGAGAAAGAACTCTGGAGTCTGAATGCAGATTGAAGCAGACTACTTTCTCTCTCTCTTTTTTGTTTTTGTTTCATTTCTTCTTTCTTGCAGTTCATTCCATTGATTACAATTCTTCTTTGCAACATGAGTAATATGAAAATATGTTTAATGTGAATGTACATGTAGAGCCTATATCAGATTGCATGCCATGTTGGGAAGGGGGGAGAGAACAGAAGGAAAGAAAATTTGGAGCTCAAAAGCTCGTGGAATTGAGTGTGGTTTGCTAAAAATAAATAAATTAATTAAAAAAAAAGAAGTGGAAGGATCTGAGAGGGTCTTGGCCAATGTGGGGTGGGGGTGGGGTGGGGTGGCATGATCCCACAAAACTTGAATGCTGCCCAACAGATTCAAATATCTTTGGGAAATGTTTAACAAAATAAATCAAAATACGATACAACCGAAAAAAGTTCCATAGAGTTGATTTTGCTATGCTTCCAAGTTAAAGTTACCTTACTATGGATTTCTTACCTTTGGGCATTTCCCCTGGCTGTGCCCTCTGCCTGGAATGCCCTCCCTGCCCATCTCTGCCTCCGGGCTTCCTTGACTTTCTTCAAGTTCCAGTTAAAATGCTGCCTCCTAAAGGAAGCCTTTCCTTGTTCCCCCTTCATTCTAGAGCCTTTCCCTTGTTGATAATTTCCTATTTGTCCTGTCTGTAGCTTACCCGTACATATTTATTTGCACGTCGTCTCCCTAAGGGACTGCGTGCTTCTTGAGAGCCGAAACGTGCTTTCTGCTTTTTCGTGTAGATCCAGTCCTTAGCTGGCACAGTGTCTGGCACATAGAAAGTGCTGAATACTTGTTGACTTTATAAATCACATGGCTGTTAAAAAGCAAAGAGCCCACGTCCTAGAAATGAAGTTAGTTGGTCATGGATGAGAAGGGGACTTTTCTTCACTATCCCTCCCCCCAAATTAAAAAAAATTTGAGAGCTTGAGAATAGAAAGGAATGACTTACATATATGTATATATTGGTACTGTCAGGACAATCAACGCTGGGTAGCCAGAAACACATACTACCCAGGAGTATAGACCATATGGCACCATATGGCGCCATCTGGCGACCAGTAAAGCAAACTGCAGATAACTTGGGAAAGTAGGCTTGACCACCTGCTGGTACCTACTTGGTTAGTGGTTAGAAAATATACGTTTGCCTTTTCCTCCTTTATTTTACTGATTTATTTTTCTTTCCAAGCAGGTCAGACTCGATGACAAAGGAGTCGTAATGAAGGATACTCACTCTGGGATTTATTATTTTTTAAAAAATAATTTTGAGTTTTGATCTGAAAGTTATTTTAGCCTTTCATCCCATTCTGGGATGTTTTTCTTTCTTCCCTTCCCCTTCTCCTTCCTTTCTGTCTTCCCTTCTCGTGTCCCTTCCCCATGGATAGTCTGTACGCACCAGACCCCTATTACATCCGACTTGCAAGTACCCAAAACAACAGAAAGACACAAAAAATTAAATAAGAAAATTATGAAGCAAAGACTAATGAAGTCAATTCTGTCATAATTATCAGTTATTGTTTTCAAAGATGAGATTTACGTGTGGGATAAAAGAAAAAACAGAGAGGGTCATCAAGAGATAAAAGGGAAAGTGACATTTAAAGGAAACTTAAATAATGAAGAGAAGAGAGATAATATGAGTTGAATCAATGTTCCACGGCTGAAAGCCCTTTACACCCTCTAAAACAATCAGTATCCGTTACTAGGAGGCATTCCAAGAGGTAGAGATGAGCAGACAGGCATTCCATGTATGAAGACAGGCCTTTGTGATGCCACGGAGTAGGGGTGAGGGGGATTGGAATGTCATGTACAGGGAACAGTCAATGGACCACCTTGGCTGGAGTGTACAATGAGAGAGGAAAGAAATGGGTAATCCCTCGGAAAGATACCCTGGAGCTAGATACCTTGAAGCCTCTGCTTGGAAACCTCTAGGAAAGAATGTAATGGGCTTGCCCCCTTTTTAGGTAGTCCATTTTAATTTTAAACAGTTGTAGCAGGGAGGATGTTTTTTTTCCCTGATTTATTAAAGGAAATGTACAGTTACTCTTAGTTTTACATGTAACACAGCTATGCCAACTAAAAGAAGAGTAAAGTTCTGGCTCAAACACGATATATTCTCACAATCCATTTATCAATTTATTATTTATTTATCCACACATGTGGTGTGGTACATAACACATCCAGGCACATGTGCTTATGTTCAGAAACACAGATCCAAATAATTTTGTAAGTGTTTAGGAGGCATATCAGATAGAGCATTGGACCTTGGGCCAAGAAGCCCTGAGTTCAAATCTGGCCTCAGACACACTAGTTGTGTGACCCTGGGAAAGTCACTTAACCTCTGCCTCAGTTTCTTCATCTACAAAATGGGGATAACAGCATCTACCTCCCAGGGTTGTATGATGATCACATAGGATAATATTTATAAAGTAGTTTTCAAACTTAGAAAATCATGAAGTATCACCATTGGTAGGGGCCTTAGAAGTTTCTGGTTGTATCAGAACCTGGTCAAGAATAATCCCCTCTACACCATCCCCAACAATTCCCAGTACCCAAAGAACTAAGTGAACAAAGAGGTAAGTAGGGGCTTCCTTCAAGGTCTGATGTGCCCTCAGTCCTGTGGCCTGTGTCTGATAAGAGATCTCTGATGAATGTAATTGGCGTCCATTATAGAGTTCCATCACAGAGTGGAGAAGTAGGTGTCTCTTGGGGCAGCTAGGTGGCACGATGGATAGAACACTGGGCTTGGAATCAGGAAGTCCTATGGTCATGAGTTCAAACTTGACCCCAGATACTTACTAGCTGTGTGGGCAATTCACTTAATCCTATATACTTCAGCTGGTCATTGGCAAAATGATCTGGAGAAGCAAAGGGAAAACCAGTCCCGTATCTTTGCCAAGAAAACCCCACAGGGGGTCACAAGGAATCAGACACAAGCATATAACAACAGCAGCAGCAACAGCAGGAGTCTCTTGGTCTCTTCAGATATGTTGACATTCGATATGTTATAGACAAAGGCACAGTTCCCATCCCAACTGATATCTTATCAGGTTGTGAAGCCTGTTAACATTCCCTTACATGAAAAGTTGGTGATTTGTCATAATTGACACTTTAACCGGAATCAAAGTGAGATCACAGATAACAAATAGACCAAATAAATAGACCCCACGGGATTCCGCCAACTAGTTCCAATGGTTATAAGTTCTTCCCTTATCGTTCGAGCTCCTCATTGCTTTTTGTTTCCTTCAGCAAGCTCCACTTTGCATTTACACATTACAGACAGCACCATTTTCATTACGTGTCAAAGCAAACCCCAGACAGAAATAAAATCATCGTGAAGAGAAGTGACAAGGGCTCTTCTAGCCTCCATCGAAGTCCCAGTCCTCACCATTTCTCATCTGGATTGTTACAAAAGTATCCTAGCAAGCTTCCCCAAATGACAAAGTTATTTTTCCAAAGTCTGGGTTTGATCATGTAGTTTACCCACCCCGTAAATTCTAACAAAAACTTCTCATTGGGCAATTGAATACTCTTAAAAATGCGGTAATAATCTACCTTTGAAGCTTAATTCATACACCCTACCCCATCCACCTTCCAGTCTAGCCAAACTGGCCTTCTTATGTACACAAAAGTCCGTCATCAACCTCTGTGCTTTTTTATTGTCTGTCCCCCATGCCTGGCACTCTATTCCTCCTCATCTCCTGCTCAGAGAACTCCCAGTTTCTTTCAAGGTTCATCTAAAAGGCAACTTCCATGTTAAGGTTTTCCCCATACTCTAGCTTTCAATGCCTTCCTCCACAATTGTATTGCATTCATTTTATATGTCATGCTTTATTTACCTACTATCTTCCCCTGTAGGGCTATAAACTCCCAGTGTTTCACTTTTGCATTTTAATCTCTATTGCCTAGCATAGTGCCTAGTACACAGTTGACATTTAATAAATGTTGATTGATTAATCATTCAGGACTACAGTGGCCCTTGTTAAGATGAGCCGAATGATTTAACGTGAGCAGAGTGCCCTCATTATTATCCCTTTTCTCTATTAGCCTCTCTCTCTATCTACCAGCTCCTTCTTGATTGCTTACAAACATGTCTGTTTGCTCATCCTTAAAAATCCATCACGAAATATCATCATTTCTATTAATTATCGTTGTATATCCCTCATTACTCTTTCACCCAACTCCTTGATAAAAAAAAAAAATCTATACTTGGTACTTCCATTTCCTTACTTTCACTCCTTAAACCTCTGCAATTTGGTTAGGGATCTTAACACCCAACCAAAACTGCTCTCTCCAAAGTTACCAATGATCTTTTTTAAAAATTCATTTTATTTTATTTTCAGAAACAAATTCTCTCCCTCCCACCCCCTCCTCTCTTCTCATCCCTCTTCTTTTGTGGGAAAGCATGAAAAGGGAAACATTCTACAAACATATATAGTCAAGAAATAGACATTTTCTCGTTGGTATGTGTTTTATACTCACACATATATGTGTGTACATATATATGTATATATGCAGTGCATGTATGCATACATGTACATATATACATACATATCCATAATTTACTCTGCACTCTGGTCCAGTGCCTTTCTCTGTCTGGAGGTGGGAAGCATTTTACATCATCAGTCCTTTGGAATTGTGATTGGTCATTGTGCTGATCAGAATTCCTAAGCCTTTCATAGTTGTTTGTCTTTACAGTACTGTTGTAATTGTATACCTTTTGCTCCTGGCTCTTCTCACTATTCAGACCCAACCCAGAGTAAGAAGCTTGCAAAGCTTACACCAGGAGGTCAGTGCTCAGACTTTATCCTGGATCAGACAGCTTTTGATTCACTAAAAGTTTAAGGTTCCCAGTCTTGAAAAACAAAGTACTCAATATCCAGAGTACTGAGACACAAGAGAATACAAAAGAGAACTAAGTAATATTCAGATGTTCTCTTTGGAATTTCATAGTGCCTGGAACTAACACAAAGTCCCAATTTGTGAAGGAAGGTGAAAAGAATGAGTAAACAAGGAAGGAACTATTACGGTGACTCAGGATCCAGGACACAAAACTAGAAGAAGAGAATGATTCCAAAATGTCTCCAAAGCAAAAACTTTCAGATCTTTTTTTTTTTCAAAGAACTGTTATGTAACATGCCTCCCTCATATTGTATTTGTGGGTTTGATTTTTTTGTACCCAAGTACAAGACTTTACAATTATTTCTATTGAATTTCATCTCATTAAATTAAGCCCAGTGATCTTGCCTGTCAATATCCTTTTGGTTCTTGACTCTATCATCTAGTTACCTATTCTATTAGCTCTCCTTCCCTTTCAGTCTTACATCATCTGAAAATCTGATGTGCATAGCCCATCTATACTTTATCTGCTCTGAAGCTAGGCCTTTATTTAGCCACTAAAAAGCACATTGCCTATCATACTATCTATAATTGTTGAAATAAGGGTATGGAATACCCCTCTTACACACACACATACACACACACACACAAACACACACCTTCTGTAATTAGTCTATATAAACTCTGAAGATATTTATCCCAACTCCCACTCTTACTGACGAATGAAGTTCCCAGATGTAGGGTGACCGCAAATCCTCCTCATGGCTCTAGATTGCTCCTGAAAATCAACAGAATGGCTTTCTCTCATGCCATGGGTTCAAGTCCACAGTTATGCTTTCACCTTGATAGACCATCTATCGAAAATCAATTTGATCAGCCAATCTTAAGTAAGTTTTTGAGAAGGGTTTTGCAAATCCTTTTACTAAGGATTTGTAATAAGAAATAGTTGGCATAAAATACTGTCCCCCTCCCCAATCCCACTCCCTAATCTATCAAATCTATGACATGATCTCCCTCAAGTACAGAGTGGGCTCATACTTAGAGAGCTCACGTGACAAAAGGGTAACTCATAAACCCTGGTTGCTTATAGTTTATTTTCTCCCATTTATGGTGTGTTTGAGAAGTTCCCCTTAGACATATGTCATCTCTTTGCTGGGCTCCTTGTAGAGCCATGAGCCTGGAATTACACACAAACACACATATGCATAAATAGGTACACTAATAAATACACGTTGCCAGCATGCACACATTCACAAGTCATATAATCAAGAATGACCAACATAATAGCTAGCTAAAATTTCTCAATTTATTCTGTAGGTCACTAACTGGTTGATAAATACATTGTATTCTCTAATAGTAAATGTATGCTTCATCATATTAAAGTTAAAGAGCAGGAATGTGTGACTTTCTGGAAGAGGTGTCTTGAGGTATCACCCCATCGACTACGGGCAGGTGTTTTCGTTTTGTTTTGTTTTTTTGCCCAATGACTGGTGTAGCAGTACTTGAAGAAACAAGCCAGGACAGATAGGGAAGTGTCAAATTCTTAATTTCCTTACTAAAGACTGGTTGAGTGCAAGAGAAACATATGGCAAATCTTCTGTGAATTAGAGTCAAGATACTGATTTTTCTTGCTTCTTGTGTATCAGTGACCACTTCTACACCTGGGATTGTGTCTAGTTGTTCCTACTGATTGCTAATTCATATTCTGCTCATCTTTGATTCTATTTATTTAAGTCTTAGCATTGATCTTATCTCTTTTAGTCCTGTGGAATACAAAGTTCCACTTTAAAGTCAGTATCTTGGGCTACTCAAAGTATTCTTCCTCTGAAATTTGCTTACGTAATTGTTCAGCCAAACCATCCCTAATATATAAATTCTAATTGCTCAAGAATTTGCAAGATTTTTACTTAGATGAGTGTACATACAGTCAGCAGGTGTCTTGTGGAATGCATCATCTATTTTCACATATTTCATTTCTCATTTCTGACTTAGTTATTAGGATAAGATCATATTCCAGGATACCTAAGCATAGTAAATGGGTCCATCTCACCAATCCTAGAAAGATAAAAAGGTGAGCAATGCCTTAAGTGCTTTCCCAACCTACTGCTTCCAAAAGGCCTAGATCACAGTTTTCAAAGAAGGGAAAAAAAGGAGGATGAGAACTCTAAGTGAATTTCAACCTTATGATTCTGCCCTTAATTCTGATATTAACATATATTTTTAAAAAGCCACCAAGAATAGTATAGGGAGAGAAAACCAGTGTTTATGTTTTTCCAGTGGGTTGATAATGATAACATTTTGTGACCAAACAACAATCTGTCTGGTACCTAAAACTGAACAGAATAACTCATTAATATCTCCAATTAATGACTCTTTGATGTTTAAAAAATATTGGCTCCTTTCTGTGGTTTCTACAGGCATCTCAGACCAAAAGGCTCAGAATGATAAAGCTAGTGGTTATATGCACCTCTTCAAGGACGGAAGGTAATTCCGTGGAAAGTTTTGCTGTTCCCCTCGGGTGTTTGCCAATTAACTACAACTGAACATCTTCCATTTACTCCTTTGTCCCATCTGGTAACTGGAATTTTTGCCTCAAACATCAAGAGGCCAGGAGTTAGCTAGAGATGAACATAAATACATATGAGAGCAGAAAACTAAATCTCTGCCTAGATGTACTTAATATCTACTGTATTTTTGTTGTTCAGTCATTTTCAATTCTTCATGGCCTCATTTGGGGTTTTCTTGGCAAAGATACTGGAGTGATTGGCCATTTTCTTCCACAGCTCATTTTTCAGATGAAGAAACTGAGGCAAAAAGGGTAAAGTAAATTACCCAGGGACACACAGCTAGTAAGTGTCTGAGGCTAGATTTGAAGTCAGGAGGATGAGTGGTCCTGCCTTCAGGCCTGTGCACTATGGCGCCTCCTAGTGATCCCATCTACTGGTACTAGTGAGACACAGACTGTCTCTATGATTTGAAGGCTTTCCTGAACAACTGTTTCCTCTATATGAAATGAGAATGTTAGATTAGATGATATGCAAGTTCTGGTCCAGCTCTGACTTTCTAGGATTCTACAATCCTACTCCACTATGTGAGGAATAATTTATAGTGAAGTTTCCCCATTTTGAAAAATCAAATCTAGAATGGCTTCAGTATTCACTAGGCCTAGGGTTAGGTCACCTGACCTTCAAGGTCCTTTGTCTCAGAGAGATTCCCACGCTTAGGTTCAGCCCCCCTACCAATAATAGTGAAGGCCAGTTGGGGGGGGGTTGGGTTTCTGCATTGGAAGATTATATAATCATGGGCTGGCTTCTACCTGTTGCTCTCTCCTTGCTGCCATGTGGGCGACAGGGGCAGAATGCTTTCTCATGAGAAAAAATAAAGACCTTTTCTGACCTTAGATTCAGACTCTGAACTCTTTCATCTCACACAACTATGAGTCCTTTAAGGTCAGAGAGCATTTTCTTTACTCTTCTCCTCCTCCCCCTCCCCCCATTGAAGCCCAGGATTGGGCACTCTAAGCATCAATCAGTGTTAGGAGACTGTAGCTTGTTCTGTTAATGAAAGTCCCTTTTTCACAAACCCCTACTTGTCTGGTCATCCTTGGGGTGCAGGATTTTCCCACTGAACCCTAAATCAGGTTTTCATTGAATCTATGAATAATGGCTAATATCGTATGTGAAAAACAGCACGCAGAGTTCTATTTCTACAAAAAGATACGTCAGCAAGGTTATTGGAACAGGACAAGGAACAAGTTGTAAAACCACAAAGATTGTCAGTTAAACTCATTAGATGAAACAGAAACTGTTCAGGAACTAGACTGATTAAAACTGGAGTTGTGGTTAAACCACAATATTATAATAAATGAATATGGAGAATAAGGAGAGAGGAAATGGTTTGATGAAATTGTATAAAATTGACTGCTAAACTCTCTTCAGTGACACCTGATCAGCAAGCTCGAGTTGAAGCTCTCCTGACTGCATCAGGGAGCGGCGTTCTTTCTAGAGTGAGTGCCATCCTCCCATTGTATTTAGTATTTTAAATCAATATTCATTCATGAAATGGTGTCTAAATTTCTTTTTTATGTTATCTATTCCTGTTTTTGAATCAACAGCATATTTTCCTAATAAAAATATATTGGATATTGCTCAAATTTTATATCTCTGAAATCTGTGTAATATAGGGTAAGGAAAACTAACATTATGCTGTATTATTGAATGACTAACATTACTCTGTTAGCCATCCTATTGAGCTCATTTCTCAGACTAGTTCAAAAGAAGATCTCTTCCAGTCCACACTAAAAGCAGGTTGAGGAATGACATCACCCTTAGCCAGCCCCTGTTCCCCTGGGGGCATTTGCTTGATAACCAGTTTGAAGTGGGATCCCTGTTTCTGTTTACCTGCAAACAGAGAAACTGCTTGGGCTGGGCCCCTGCCCAGAGCATCTGATGGGTGTGGTTCTGATTTTCTAGCCAAAATTACTGAGTCCCATAAAGCAATTAGCATTCCTTAATTGTCAGAGAAAGGTGCAATCACACAGAAGGGCATCCTATTTTCCCCAAGTGCAGCCCAACCCCTTCCCCACCTCCTTTGGGATCTCAATACATATGGTCTTTCCAATCCTTGAAGGGTCATTGACCCTCTAAGGGATCTGATCCATCTTATTAACAGTTATGTGTGTCACTGTTAATAATCTGTTGTCTTGCCTGGAAGACTTCCCTCAGTTTACCTTTGTTACATTTTTACTTGCCATAAGAGATTATTTATCCTTAGACAGTTTGAATGAATTCTGCTAGGAAATAATTTGGAACAGGCAGGTTGTGTGACTTGTCTTACTCTTCAGAGACTGAGCTATTTAAATTACCCATAACTTGTGGTGTCAGTTCAAGAATATTATATTCTATGAATAATGATCCATTTCCTTTTGATTGTCTGAGTTTCTAGGCAGACTTAGGTGGCCTGCATCTTTCTTTCTCTCTCTTGGTTTATCAAGACCTCTATTCTTCTTTTTATAATTCTGAAGATTTATATTTTCTCTCCTTTTATTTTTTAAGAATGTTTTTATTTTTCTCATTTACTTCTAAATACAATTTTTAGCATTCATTTAAAAATAATTTTTGAGTGCCAAATTCCCTCACCTCTCCCTTTCTTGAGAAGGCATGTACTTTGACATAGATTATACATGTGCAGCCATGCAAAACATATTTCCATAATATCCATGTTGCAAAAGAGAACACAGACAAAAAATAGAAAAGAAAAATAAAGTTTAAAAAATGTGCTTCAATCTGCATTTGAACTGCATCAATTCTTTTCTTGGAGGTGGATAGCATTTTTCATCATAAGTTCTTCGGAATTGTTTTGTATCATTGTATTACTGAGAATAACTAAGTCATTCACAGTTGATCATCATATAATGTTGCTGTTATTGTATACATTGTTTTCCTGGTTCTGCTCATTTCACTTTGTATCGGTTCATATATGGGTTTTCAGGTTTTATCTATCTATCTATCTATCTATCTATCTATCTATCTATCTATCTATCCATTCATTCATTCATTCATTTTTAGTCTCCAAACATTCACTTTTATAAGATTTTGAGTTCCACATTTTTCTACCTCCTTCTCCTCCCCACCCAAGACAGTGTGCAATCTGATATAGGCTATACATGTATGATCATATTAAACATATTTCCACATTGGTCATGTTGTGAAAGAAGAATCATGACAAAAGGGGAAAACCATGAGAAAGAAAAAAACAAAAAAAGAGAAAAAATAGCATGCTTCAATCTGCATTCAGACCCCACAGTTCTTTCTCTGGCTATGGATAGCATTTTCCACGGCAAGTCTTTTGGAATTATTTTAGATTATTGTATTGCTGAGAAGAGCTGAGTCTATCAAAGTTAGTCATCACACAATGTTGCTGTTATTGCATACAATGTTCTCATGGTTCTGTTCTCATCACTCAGCATCAGTTCATATAAGTCTTTCCAGGTTTTTCTGAAATCTGCTTGCTCATCATTTCTTATGGAACAATAGTATTCCATTACATTCATAGACTACAACTTGTTCAGCCATTCCCCAATTGATGGGCATCTCCTCAATTCTAATTCTTTGCTACCACAAAATAAAAAAACTGCTATAAATATTTTTTGTACATATGGGTCCTTTTTTCTTTTTTATGATCTCTTTGGAATACAGACCTGGTTATCATATTGCTAGATTAAAGGGTATGCAATTGCCCCATAGCCATTGTTTGCTTGCTCGGGAGGAAAGACAGAGTATGGAGCCTTCCCCTTACCTTGTCCTAGGATACTATGTTGCTCAAGGGGGACCTCTAGGTGAAACTGACTTGGGCTCGAGACACCCACTTGGCCTATTGTTTCTGGGCCTAGCATTAGGCACCAGTTGTGGGGAGCCTTCCCACAGCAGGGCTGAAAAAGAGTTGTTTACCCAGAGGCTGTGAGAAGGATGCATAAGTGAGAGGGAACTCCAAGAGTGGTGGAAAGTAGAGCCTTCTTTACTACTTTATATGACACTTCCTAATTATTTTCCCCTGAGGATATTGCACACTTCCTTGTTCCCAGGCTGTGGGTGTATACCATGCTTATCTAGAGGACATAAAGCTCACACATCACCTGTGTGTTTGAGCTCCTTCCTGGGGGATGGGGAACCAATCCAGGCCCGATAGCAGGCTCTTCAGCTGAGAGGGCTTATTCAGCCATCAGGGTCAGATTCCCACTGGTCTGTGGTCCTCTACACCCAAGATAGTTTAATATTGACCACAGAGTGAATTGGACAAAGCTTTGCCCCCTTCAATCCTCCTACCTTGTGTCTCCATCCCTTATAATGTTACATTCTATGTTGCAGGCTGTTTTCTATGTTCTTTAAGCCCCCTGCTGGTTATGACTTGGATTGAATTGCCTGATGGTTCCAATATATTATAGACAAATTCAGAGAATTTCCACTTTGGAACCCATTGAGATGTGGCCTGATGACTTTGAGAGAATTCCAGCTTTAAAACAAAACAAGTGGCCTGCCTAAGGAGGGAAGCTTTTTCTTCAGTGCAGTATCCTGATATCACACACACATGCACATAGATACACAGAGAAATACATGCAGAAACCCAAAGATGTACACATTACATATATATACACATATATGTAAGGCACTGAAACACACGAGTACAGATATGTGTATATGTTTATTAAGGGAAAGAACACACTTGTCTAAATCTAAGCCCCTCTTGATTCTAAAGCTTCCTCAAATCCCACCTGAGTGGAAGCTGTGTTGGGAATCTGCATCCTCCCTCTGGCGCTTTTCTGGAGGATGGACCTCTCACCTGATGGAGAAGTTCAAAAGCTCTTGGCTGTATAGGCTGTGGGCTTCTAACCCTGAAGGCAAGGCTAACTCTTCATTCCATTTTCTATGGCTTCACAAACATTTACTAAGAACCTGCTATGTGCCAATCTCTGTGCCAAGCATGGAGGTATGAAAAAAGGGAAAAGTGACCTTAACCCCCAGGGACACCCAGTCTAACAGAAGAAATAGCAAATAAACAATTCTGTGCAAACTACAGGATAAATTGGAGCTCATGGGGTGGGGGGAGCAGATGCTAGAATTAACCAGCAAAGGTTCTTGCAGAAGGTGGAATTTAAAAATGCATTTAATGCCACTGATGGATATGAAACAGCCCTGCTTCAGAATAAGGGAGTAACGGTAGAAATGAGAGCAGGAGGGAGCAAATTGACAAAACCAATAAAATACCCAACCCCTGAGTGGGACAGAGCATGAAAGAGGAGTGGGCTGTGATTTTAAGCATTATTTCTGTTTAGTAACTTGGTGGCATTCTTTTTCCATATATGCCTGCCATATCTTCCCCCTCTCAAAAAACCCTCATTGGAGAGGTGCAGCCAACTCTTAGGGCCATCTGGCCCCTACTGGTCACTTGAGAAGTGTTTTAGCTCCAAATCAAACAAGCTAATCTTTTAGTCAACATGGGATTTGGCTCTCAGATAAGATCCCAAGCAGCCATTCACACAGGGAATTGGGTCATGAGTTTATCGGCTGAAATATACTCTGATCACTAAGGCCAGCACAAATACCACATATCTCAAAAGTCATTCCTGAATCCTGCCCTTCAACTGACCTTCTCTTTCCACTCCTATCCACTAAGGTCTTCATCTTGTCCCTTCCTTATCATGTGTGAAGGGAGCCTGGATTATCACCTCTCCAATCCCCCAGCCCTGCAGTCCTCACATAGTAGAAGTCCAAAAGAGCTCTCCATAAGGGAAGGGAGACAAAGAAAATAATTATTATGTCACCAAGGGGGAACTGGGGATCATATGAGAAAAGTGATTTACCCAAGGTCACAGAGCAAGTTAAGGACAGAGTCCGTAGAACCTAAGACTGCTGACTCAGAATGGCATTAGGCAGGATGGGGCTTTGTCCCCCTCTCAGGTTAGTAGTTGCCTGAGGCTAGGGCTATGTTTTTCTCAGACCAAGGATTTCCTGGGGTCTTGACTATGTGTATCCTCTTCTCCTCTTAACCCCTCACCCCATCCCCTGCCATCTAGCCCTCCAGCAGTAGCAGCATCCATCCTCCATAATAACATTTTGTGAGCCCTAGGTGCTATGTATGTATCAGGTGGCTCCCACATGGCTTGCCTCCTCTCCCTCCCATACTTGTGAACTGGGAATCAATCCACAGAGCAGACACAGAAGGGAAATGGATCTTACTCCTGAGCCATTGATTCATCCTTTGACCATCAGGGAGGAATGACCCAGCAACCAAAGGCCCTAGATAGAGATCAAGGGCATTTAGAGAAGGGGCAAAAGTAGCAGCAAGAGCGGGAGAGAGGGTGGATCCAGAGGAAGAGAAGTAAGTGAACATCTAGAGATGACGGCCCTTCCGTAAACCCTTCATGCCCAGTCATGTTAGGGCCTGAGTCGTTAAGACTCCTAAAACTCCAAGGGAGAAAAGCTCCCAAGGTAAAAATTGTGATGTGGGTGTATGTGTGGATGTGAAGGCATGGGAGCCAGTGCCCACAAGTACAGCGAAAGCCTAAGCCATGGTTGGTATCCTGAGGTCAAAGGCGCTACTATTCCTGCCCTCCAGAGTCTTATAATCTAACATGTGTCTATGGAGGGTGGTCTAGGATGGAAGAAAACTCGGCCATACTTGGAAAAGGGGGATGGGGCTGATAGAGCTTTAAAAAAAAGAGTAGAATTACACAAAGTAAGTGTTTTTAGGAACTTAGAGGCAGGATAACCCATGGTGGGCACTGAAAGTTAGCACTTTCTGGCTGATAGGTGGTGGTCAGTGGCTGTTGTTCCTGCCTGAATAATAGTGTTGTGCAGAGAATAAGAGCTAGCCAAGACCTGGGTTCAAGGTAAATTTAGGTGCGGATTTATTGATCAAGTGGCTACCCAGAGTGTAAACTCAAATCTGGAGCCCTGATTGAAGGTATGAAGAGTGTTTAAAAAGGTTAAGACCACAAAAACAACAATCAGGGAGGGGAGCTAGTGGAAGCAATGATGTACAGAAGCCAAGAACAGCCATTGGTTAGATCTATAGCTAGGGCTAATTTGGGAATATGACACAAGGGTACAAGGGTGCAACTTTCCTGTAACATGGGGGTCCCTCCTAGAACAGAGTGGAGGGCACAGGATGGAGGGTTGTGGTTAGCTTCCCAGAACAGGGTAGAGAGTCATTGGGTAAGGGGGAGGGAGAACAGCCAATTTCCCTGAATAGGCCGGGTTCATGTTCTGGTGAAGGGTGTGGGGACCCTGCTTGGTCAGTGGAACAGAACAAGGTGGTCTTTATATAAGATAGTCTTGCACCATAATCCTGGTACTGATCCTTGTACACTCTGCTGATTCAGGGAAAATACACAGAATGCTGATTGAGGAAGGAAGGGGTCAGGGGACTACGCCTTGGGCAATACCCAGGACTATGCCTTAAGCTGTTTCAAGCTATTACAGGGTTTTAGGACAGAGATAAAGACAAAAATATAAAGGAGCTTAATGGTGGGCCACAAATCAGGTGGTGTGTAGTGACCTGGGATTTGGGTTTGGGTACAACATTAGCACAAATTTATAAATCCTTGAAGGTTCGCACAACAATGTCATCATAACAACATGGTACGGTTGGTCACATAAACATCCCCCCTCCATTTTGCAGAAAAAGAAACGGTTTCACAGAGAGGGTTTCACAGCTATTGGGTGGCTAGGGACAGTCCTTTCCCAAACCCAGGGCAATGCTCTGTGCCTTAGGAAGTGGTGATCCTACCCTTGCCCAGAATCCCTGGGCAAATATGAGGCAGATATGGGGATTTAGTGGAATTAGGAGCGTTTGGGGGCAGGGGGCCTTTCTAGCTTGGACATTAGGTCATGTTGTCATTTATTGCATTTTTAGAATGATTACATTGAAGAGGAGGGGAGGGGACACATACCCACCTCAGATTGGGTGGTACCCCAGGGCAATGATTGTATGATTACCCGCCCCTACCGAGCTGGAAACACCCACAGAGAAGGGGCCGTAGCTCTCTTCGAGAGTGGGCAATCCTTGAGCTCAGAGGCTCTACCTTCTCTGACAGTAAGGGCCCTGAAGCAGCTGCCCTTTGTTCACCCTTCAGCCTGGAGAAGAGAGAAGGGGATGGGAATGAGGACTTATGTGTTATTGTTTAGTTGTTTCAGTCAGGTGTGATTCTTCATGACACCCATTTGGGGTTTTCTTGGCAGAGATATGAAAGTATTTTTCTATTTCCTTCTCCAACTCATTTTACAGATGAGGAAACTGAGGTAAACAGGGTTAAGTGACATGCCCAAGGTCATGTAGCTGGTGTCTCAGGTCAGATTTGAACTCAGGAAGATGAGTCTTCCTTCCTCCAGGTCTGGCGCTCTATTCACTGCACCGTCTAGCTGTCCCAAGCATTAATATAGCACCTACTGTGACCAGACATTGTACTAAGCACTTTATAAATCTTTCATTTGTCCCCTCCAACAACTCTGCCATAGGCTTTTCCTCAGGCCTGAGACAGCTTCACTTTTTTTTTTTAATTAAGATAAAAAAAAGTGTGAGTGTAAATGTGGCCACTACTTGGTCACTGATTAAGTAAGGTGTGGATCAGAGTAATAGTGACAGATATTTTCCCTTTTCTTGTTTGCTTCTACTCAAAGGAGAAGGTCAATAGTGACCGGGGAAACATGGGAAGGTGGCATTGAAGAAGGTGAGAGAGAGATGGATTTCTAGGAAATCCGTGGAGGGTTCTTTTAGTCTGAAAGAATTACCAGGCACAAGCAATCTTGGCACGTTTGTAAAAGTTTATTACACTTTTCAGCAGGCAGGGAGGTGTCAGAAAAAGCCTGCAACCTACAGGAATTAGAAATACTGATTATATAGTAATAAAACCATAAGTCTGATATCAATTACGCTAACCAGGTGTGTAAAGGAAGGATTTGGGAGGAGTTAAGGAGTGATCAGTGCTTAAAGGAACATGTACTTTTTATATCAACTGCACAGGTGTATTGCCCATAATTCACTGGGAGAAAGCCCGAGGTGGGGGGGGGGGGGCCCACCTGGAGATGTGGTTTTTGCCTTAAAATGTCACAAAGTCAGCCAGTGGTCAATTTTGACTGAGTGGTACCCAGTCTGTTAGCCATCAAAGTCCTTTTTGACAAGATGGATGTTGGGAGGCTGGGCTAATCGGGGATTCAGGATGTGTCTGATTGTGAGGAGTTATCTTACTGATAACACATTGAAGGATTCACAGTTTGTAGCTGGCCACTAGAACAAAGGAGGGATACATTTCTCTAACTAAGGATTTGTTTATAGAATGCTTTTGAAGGATTCATAGATATGGCTTGTTATTATACCAAGCAAGCATAGTTACAGAGTTAATGGTTTCAGGGAAAACACCTTTAGACTGGGGGGCAGGGGAGAGACAGAGTTTATGGCTCCGAGGAAGTGTGACTTTTACCACTTAATTGCACAGGCTGATGTTACAGACACAGATAACAGAACACAAGTGAGATTTTTACAGACTGAAGCTACAACAATGTTACAAAGGCACCCCAGCACCCCATCAGCATCTCACTTGTGATCCATGGGGGTTCACTGTGACCAATGTCTGACCATCTTTTAGGAGGCAGGAGCAGAGCATGTGCTGGGAATGAAGTGCTTAGACCCACATGCCATGAAAAAGGCACATGCTTTGGGGTAATTGCCAAGCTCCCTATGACTTAACCTACATACTAAAACAACACAGTGCCACCCACCCATTGGCTCCACCACTATGCACTGTGGTATTGATTCCCCTACCTAGGGTGGGGAAAGGTGTGTGCAGCAATCAGATCACAGGTCAGTCCCCATCTTACTTAAGCTCTGCTTTTCATTCTATCCCTGCTCTGTGTTTCATTGACTGACTTCTTTCCAAGGCATTAATCTATAATCAGATTAAATAAAAGTTTTGAAAAAAGAGTTGAAGCATTCCTTGAATCTACCATAAAAATAGGTCACATATTTCATTTGACCCAGCCCTTCACAAAGGCCAAAACTCTGTCTTTCTCTCTTGATTCCCAGCCCAAGGAAGAAAGCCAAGCCAACGAGTCTTGTTTTCAACTAAGCTCCCACCTGAGCTGAGTAAAAGAGACATTGGTTTGGGGTTTTTCCACTACCCTAAAATTAGACTTGTTCATGTCTCTAAGTATGGAAGGAATTCCAATACCATGGTTCTGTTTGGCTCCAGACTCCTAGCTCATTCTGCTAACCTGCCCTGATCTTGCCTAGAATGGGGAAATTTACTGAGCATCAGGTTGTCCCTACAGCCCTCCGTGCTAACATGGGTTACAAGAAAACTGTTCCTGGCTTTGCCCATGTGACCTGATGTGGTAATGATAAAGCTAACATCCACCATAACAGGGGAACTGCCAGGGCACAGGATACCAGCAAGTTCCTTTTTCCTTTCACATTTCAACCCAAAGCAGTTTCTCATCCATCGTCTGTGTGCCCATCCAAGAATTCCCCTCCTCACCTCTAAGTTCAATACAGAGGGCCAACCTGAGGACAATTGTACCATATGATAATACTAGTGAAGTGCTGGGAGGTGAGAAAGGACAAAAGTCCCAGCCAGGAGGAAGTCTGCTCCTCTGAATGTCAGTGTCTTGGGGCCAATCTTCCCCATGTTAGCTGTCCCTCTCTTCCCTAGACTGAGTATGGTCCCTGGTTTTCTTTAACTGAAAGCTCTCCTCATCATAGTGTCTCTCAGGCTCTCTCACATTCCTGAAAGAGAATGGTTGTCTCCATCCTAAGGATACTTTGGGGCAGTTTGGATTTCTTCCTCTCTCTCAAGTGACTGCCTCTTCCTTTCCATGTCTGACTGGAAAATGTAACTGTGCCTCCAACTGAGCCCCTTGAACTTATGAGATTGGGGTGTCTCCTATCAGGGGAAGAGTAGTTTGACTGCAAAACTGATGGGGAAGAGGGAAAGAAGAGCCATCTACCTCCTCCCACCTCCTTCCCTCTGGCAGAGGCTCAGGAATCACACTTCACAAAGCTTCTGGCCTCAGTTCTCTGACACCCTCCACCTCCTGCACTACTGTTTACCTACTGTTTTATCTAACCGATAACCAAACTTTGGCTCAGACAGGATCCCCACCTAACCCAATGAAGGACAAACTTGTTTGTCATGGGTGTGGCCAAATGATCACAAGCAATCTGACACTTTTACTTTACCACTTTTACTTTACGTGTTTATACTGTGAGATTTCTGAGCTTCAGGACTGGTGAAAAACCAACTCTTCTACTCTGGGATAAGAATCCTTCTATATTCCTCAAGCTTTGCTTGAAGACATCCAATGACAGGGTGCTCACCACTTCTCAGGTCAAACACACTTGACCTTTGGACAGCTCCACTAGGACATTTTTCATTATATTAAACCTTGACTTGCAACTTCTATTCTCTGGTTCTCATTCTCCCACCTGGGATGGGAACCAGCAGATCATGCTGAATCCCCATTATGGAAAGAGCACTTAAAATATTTGAAGGATCCCTCTCATACTCCTCAGAGATTGTGTTTCCTCTAGGCTAAAGATCTACAGAGAGAAAACAGAGGGCAAAAAGACTTGTCCATGGGCACATAGGAAATAGTAGCAGATCTTTTCTCTCTACTTAATCTCTGTCTGTCTTAGTTTCCACAGCTGCAGAATGGGAATCAAAATAGTACCTACTTGCCAAGGTTATTGTGAGGATCGAATGAAATAATAGTTCTAAAAACCACTTAGCATGGTGTCTGGCACATAATGGGTGTTTAATCAATGTGTATTTCCTTGTCTTTCCGTTACTAATTCCCTTACCAAGGAGATTTGCTTTCATAACGTGTAAAGGAAGGAGTAACTCTTTTAAATATTTGCAGATAGGCAGAAGTGTTCTGTTTTTTGAAGGAACAGAGAAATTTTACATCACAGATCTTTCTGTTCCTTCCCTAAGTGAGACATGGGGAGAAGGAAAAGTCCTGTGGGTGGAGCACAATAAGCTTTGTGTGTTTCCAAGAGGCTTTCTGACTGACTGAGAATGGCATGAGGTTTGATTTGGGGGATCTAGAGCTCCTGTACTCTCACCCCAAGGTGAGGCAAGAAATGGCACCAGTGCCCCCACATGGCAATTGAGTTGGAATATAAAAGACAGATACATTGATAGACAATTTTGACCAATGTAAATCAATTGCCCCAATAAAAAAGAAAGCCCAGAAGATTCTTAGTAACTCACTTGCTAATGGTGAAGAACAAGGACCAAAGGCTATACTAGTTTATAATATAAGCTGATTTATAACATCTAATGAAGAAGGATGACAGAGGACTATATGAAATGTCATTTCCTGGATCAGTTCTGAAAATGAGAATTTGTAGGAAAAGAAAATAAATGTACTCAGTCCCTCTGGCGATCCCCACAGTTAGGGGATATGTTGAGGGATGGTGGTGTATGCCATGATAATCCAGCGCTGAAGGAGTGGCCAGGCACATTAAAAAAACAAAACAAAACAGGAGAGCAGAATCACAACAACCAAAAAATGAGAGAGCAAGTATCAAGACAAAGAGGGTGGTATACAATGTCAAATATAGCAGAGAGGTTAAGAAGAATAAGGACTGAGAAAAGGTCAATAGATTTGGCAATTTAAAGGTCATTAAACCAACCATCCAGCAGGTTTGCAGGATATGAAATAAACCCAAAAAAATCATCAACATTTATGTGTATTACCAACAAAATCCAGTAGGAAGAGATAGAAAGAGAAATTACATTTAACTATAGGAAGTAGAAAATATTTACAAGCCTATTTGTCAAGGAACACACAGGAACAATAAAAATACAATTATTAAATGTACTATAAAACATTCTTTATACAAGTAAAGACAAATCTAAATAATTAGAGAAATATTAATTGTTCATTAATTGAACTGCATATGATCATTTGGCCATACTCATGACGAACAAGTTTGTCCTTCATTGAATTAGGAGGGGATCCTGTCTGGGCCAGTGTCTGTCCATCAGTTAGATAAAACAGTAGGCAAACAGAACGGTGCAGGAGTCAGAAGAAGCTTTGTGAAGTGTGACCCCTGAGCCTCTACCAGAGAGAAGGAGGTGTTAAATAATTAGAGAAATATTAATTGTTCAAGGAAGATCTCTGGGGCATATGAGGAGGATCTTCAAGCATTTTAAGGGCTCTCTCCAGAATGGGGATTCAACATGATTTGCTGGTTCCTGTCCCAGGTGGCAGAATGAGAATCAGTGGATAAAAGTTGCAAATTAAGGTTTAATATGATGAAAAATGTCCTAGTGAAGCTGTCCAACAGTCGAGGGCACTACCCCAAGAAGTGGTGAGTACCCTATGTTGGATGTGTTCAGTTGGGTAGGCCAATCCAATATAATTAAAATCACATTATCAAAATTAATTTACTTATTCAACGTTAAAACAAATTACTAATGTTATTTGATAGAGCTAGAAAAATTAAATTAAACCTATAGAAGAGATATATAATAATCTTAAAAAAACGTATCTAGAAAAAAAATCTAAATCCTTGACTGAAGCAATGACCAATCACAATTCCAGAAGACACCTCCTGACAGAGAAGTGCAAGACCCAGAGTGAAGATTGGGACATACTTTTTTTAGACATGAATTTGTTTGGTTGACTATACAGAGGCAGGGAGGGAGAGAAGGCAAATTTTTGTTGATTAAAAAAACCCTTTTTTTTTTTAAAGTGATCATTAGTAACTTGAAGAGAACCATTTCAGTTGAGTCAAGGATAAGGAAGAGTTTGAGAATAGGGGTAACTGGATGGAAGTAGAGAACTTCGGAAGAATAGAGCTTGTGAGGGGAAAGATAAGATAATGAGATCTGAATTTCAAATGACAGGTCATTCATCTCAACTATTCTTGCATTTATCTCTTTTCCCCAGGGATAAAATGCTGGGGGTAGAGAGGGTTATTACTACGAGGTGCCTCTTCTCCACTGGCTATGGTGGTAGATTGTAGAGCCTTCACAACCATGAAGTGATCTGGGGGTCAAGGCAGGGAAATATTGGGGAGGAAGGTAGAATTTTGCCTCTGCAGCTCCTTCTGATGTATGGGTCAAATTTAGCTTCAGATTGCCCTTGGGGCTGATGCCCAGTGTAGTCACAGGAGGCCAAAGGTAGGAAGTAGTGTAATGGGGAAGTCTGTGATAATGGGTGAGTAGGGCCATGTAGTTATGCTGGAGATGAGCCTTGGATTGACTATCTTGGGGAGGTGAAGGTGCACACCCATCTTTCTGCCCTCTTATTGGAAGATAAAACACACCTTGAAGTTATGTCATAGCCCCACTTAGCTATAGCCACAGCAGCCTGGAACAATCCAGTTGCAACAGGGACATAGAGAGTGTCGTAATTGTATTATTCATGTTGAAAGCCCTAGCCACTTGAGCAAAGTTTCTACACTCCTGTTCTCCTCACTTCCCTATTTGGCCCCAACACTACCTCTGACTGAACACTGTGGTTGCACAGCTTTGCTGGTTTCATTAAAAAGTAACCTTATCTTCTGCCCTCCCTTCCTCCACTGCCATTTCCTCATACCAGAGAAAAGATGCATTTACCTTCTCCTAATCAAGACCTCTACCAAGCAAAGGCACCAACACTCGTCTTTCCCTCTGGCACAGTGGACAGAGAGCTGAATCTGGACAATTGTGACCCTGGGTAAGTTACTGGACATCTTGGAGTTGCAGTTTTCTTATCTGTAAGGTGGAGATGATAATACCTGTACTACCTTCCTGATAGGGCTCTAGTGGGACTCCAATGAGACATTGGATTTAAAGCATCACAACAATGTCAGCTTTTGTTCTTAACCTGGCACAAAAAATAAAAACAAACCCCCACACACATTCTCAAATCTGAAGGCATCATGAAGGTTCTAGCAAAAGCTAGACATCAGTTTCAAGCTCATGGCTCATATAACTTATGAGCCCCTTCCTCTCCTACCCTTGGGCAGTCCAGTGAAGCCTATAGATCCCATTTACAGAACCATTTTTTTAAATGAAGGACACAAAATAGAAAGGATTGCTAAGTAAACCAATTATACTGAAATACAGATACCAATTTTTTTTTTTTTTAATGGGACAACTACATGGCACAATGGATAGAGCACTAGTCCTGAAGTCAGGAGTACTTGAGTTCAAAACCAACTTCAGATACTTACTAGTTATGTGACCCTGGGCAAGTCACTTAACCCTTCCCTACTGCTTCCAAAAAACAAACAGCAAACAAATAAACATACAAAAAACCAAGGCCTTGGGTTAAGAACCCTTGCCAGAGGAATTTCTGCCCTGTACTTCCATGCTGAAGATAAGTGACCACCTTTACAGGACCATTATTTTTTTAAGACAGTCCAAGCCATCATGTTTTCCTTTACTTCATCCTCTCCGGCCATCTCCTCCAGGCTCCACAATCATTTTGGTGCCTGAACTGTATGAATCCTTTGCAGTTCTGGAACCAGGAATCATTTAGTAAGTCAACTGTGCTGTTGTTCTTGGGGAGGTGGGAAAGGGCTGTCAAGCTAATACTCTATAGCCACACTGACCATCCTGTGTCCTAGTCTTCTCTCCACCACTGTCCCAATAGAATATAATCTCCTTGAGGGCAGGGGATTGTTTTTGCTTTTGTTTTTTCTACTCTCAGTATGTTGCAGATTGTCTGTTTTGTCTTTCTGCCCCTAGTGATCAATCCAGAGCTGCATTCAGCTGGTGCTTAGTAAAGGTTGGCTGATTGGGGCTGGATTGATCTGATTTACCTGGAAATGACCTATACCACCCAGTGGATAAATTCCCTTTGCCCCATTCAGATCTCATTATCTTATCTTTCCCCTCAAAAGCTCTATTCTTCCAAACTTCTCTACTTCCATCCAGTCACCCCTATTCTCAAACTCTTCCTTATCCTTGACCCAACTGAAATGGTTCTCTTCAAGTACTAATGATCACTTTAAAAAAAAAAAAGGTTTTTTTAATCAACAAGCAGAAGACTTGTATCTTCCCTCAGAGTTCAGTGCAGCTGTCACCTCTTAGGTGAAGCCTTCTATTATGCCCAAAGTTATCAATGTCATCTTCCTTCTCAGACTACATTGTATTTATTTGTAGATGCATATCAAGTTGTAGCCCTCCAATAGTGTGTTGATTCCCTATGGAGGCAGACTGTCTGTTTTTTCTTTCTGCCCTTAGTGATCAACCCAGAGCTGCGTTCAGCTGATGCTTAGTTAAGATTGGCTGATTGGGGTTGGATTGATCTTTTTTACCTGGAAAGGACCTATTCCAGCCAGTGGATAAATTCCCTTCCCCCCATATTGGGAATCTTTATGCCTCCTTCTGAATCAGTATTCTGGGTATTGATGCAAAAGAGGATAATCTGGTTGTTCAGATGATCAGAGTTCCTTTGTAAGCCTCTGCTTGCCAGTGTATCCTTATGTGAAGTAAGAGCAACTCAGAGATAAGCCTGGAGATATTGAGCTAATAAGAGGTCAGGGGCCCCAGTGTGAGTTGGCTTCCAGGTAGGTCACAGAATTAGAGTGTGTTTCTGAGACCCAATCTGGGTCTGACTCCAAAAGGACCAACTGGGGAAGAGATGCTTCCAAAGAGGTCTCCAGTGTAGTGCCCCAGGGATTTGCACTTAATCAGTGCTGTTTAATCTCTTTATCAGTGACTAGAATAAGGGCATAGATAGTATGCCTATCAGATTTGTAGATGACACAAAGTTCAGGGCTATTGATGACACCCTGGACAATAGAATCAGTATTCAAAAAGATCTCAATAGGCTAAAGCATTGGGTCCAATCTGTTAAAGTAATTAACGTCTCATCATTTGGGTCCGCTTCAGGAAGGAAGGACAACAATCAAGCAACCACAATCTTATACTGGGTTCAAAAAGTCAGCTTCACAAGGGCAAGATGGAGGAGGCAAATTGCACCACTGTTTTTAAATTTAAAATAAAAATATCTGGGGGTTTTAATAAACTATAAATTCATTGTTACTAAACAATGTGACACATCAGCCAGGAATTGTAATGTAAACTTGAGTTGCATCAAAAGAGGCAGTTGTGGTTGTTTTTCAATCATTCAGTCATGTCTGACTCTTCTTCTTTTTGGAGGGAGGAAGGTAGAGCAATTGGGGTTAAGTGACCTGCCCAAAGTGACATGGCTAGTGTTAAGTGTCTGATGCCACATTTGAACTCAAGACCTGCTGATTCTAGGGCTGGTGCTCTATTCACTGGGTGACCTAGCCACTGCATGTTTGACCCTTCGTAACCCTATAAAACATAGCATATCAGGCCACTATTGTCCACTATCTCTCAAAGTCTGTCCAAGTTCACATTTCTTGTTCTCATGACATTGCCTACCCATCTCATCCTCTACTGGCCCCTTCTCCTTTTGCCTTTAATCTTTCCCAACATCATAGAAGGAAATGGAAAATCACACCAGTATCTTTGCCAAGAAAATCTCAAGGACGTTATCAAAATGACAAAAGAGATGACACTAGAAGATGAACCCCTCAGGTTGGAAGCCGTGGAATCCACTATTGGGGAAGAGCAGAGGACAGCTACAAGCAGCTCCAAGAAGAATGACACAGTTGGACCAAAGCTAAAAGGAGGCTCAGCTGCAGATGCGTGTGGTGACAAAAGGAAAGTCTGCTGCTATAAAGATCCATATCACATAGCAATCTAGAATGTAAGAACTTTGAACCAAAGTAAGTTAGATGTGGTCTAACAGGAGATGGAAAGATTAAATATTGGCATTTTAGGTGTTAGTGAACTTAAATGGATAGGAACAGGTGGATTTAATTCAGGGGATTGCTACATATACTACTGTGAAGAAAAATCCCTTAGAAGAAATGGAGTAGCTCTTATGGTCAATAAGACTGAGGAAAGCAGTACTGGGGTATAATTTCATAATCATCATAATGATATCTGTTTGAATCCAAGACAAATCATTCAACATCACAGTAACACAAGTCTATGCTTCAACAACTGATGCTGAAGAGGCCAAAGTTGATCAGTTCTATGAAGACGTACAACATCTTCTAGAAATAAAACAAGACAAAAGATTTCACATTAATCATAGGAAATTAGAATGCTGGAGTAAGAAATCAAAAGATAATTAGAATGATAGGCAAGCTTAGCCTTGGTGTACAGAATTAAACAGGGCAAAGACTAACAGAGTTTTGTCAAGATAACTCACTGGTCATAGCAAACGCTGTTTTTCAACAACCCAAAAGGTGACCCTACATACGGACATCTCCAGATGGGCAATATAGAAATCACATTGATTATATACTTCACAGCCAAAGGTGGAAAAGCTCTACAAAGTCAGTTAAAACAAGACCTGGAGCTGACTGTGCCTTAGATCGTGAACTTCTTATTGAAAAATTTAGACTAGCATTAATGAAAGTGGAGAAAACCATCAGACAATGTAGGTATGACCTAAATAACATCCTTTGTGAATAGGAAGTGAAAGTGATGAACAGATTTGAGGGACTAGATCTGGTAGATAGAGCGCCTGAAGAGCTATGGGAAGAGGTTTGCAATACTGTATAGGAGGAAGCAAAAAAAAAAAAACAACCCCAAAACATTCCAAAGAAAAAGAAGAGCAAGAAAGCAAAATGGCTGTCTGATGAGGCTTTACAAATAGCTGAGCAAAGAAGGAAAGGGAAAAGGAAAGATGTACCCAAATGAATTCAGAATTCCAGAGAATAACAAGGAGAGATAAGAAGGTTTTCTTCAAAGAGAAGCAAGAGTATGTTGGAATAAGGTTATGGGCTCATTCTATTCTGCCCTGGTTTAGCCATACTGGAGTGTTTTAAATTTTGGAGTGCCACATTTTAAGAAGGACATTGACAAACTCTAGAATCAACAGAAAAAGTCAAGCAAAATAGTGAAAAGTCTTTAATTCATGACACATGAAAATCAGTTGAAGAAACTGGGGATATTTAGCCCAGAGAAGAAAAGGCTCAAGAATAACATGATAGCTGCATTCAAACCTGAAAGGCTGTTGTATAGAAGAGAGATTAAACTTATTCTGTTTTGCCTCAAGGGGCAGAACAAGGAAAAATTTAGGTCTGATATTAGAGTGGAAAATCCTTCCTAATAATTAGAGCTATCCAAAAGCAAAATTGACTGCCTCAGGAAATAGTAAGCTCCCTGTCAGTGGAAGTCTTCTGGAAGAAGCAGGATGATCCCTTGTTGGTGATATTGTCCAGGGGGATTCTTGTTCAGGCTATTGTTGTTTGTCCTTTGTTTTTGAAGAGGATCAATGATATTACATAGAGTTGTCTTGACTTATGCATGAATTGGATTTAAGTGAGGCAATGTTGCCAGCCTCACTCTCTCTCCCAGAATCATCAAAGTCCAGTGGTAAGACAAAAGTCAAGATGACTGGCAATGGGCCTGTAGTGCAGTGAATGACCTTAGCATCTTTGATGTCTGACCAAGCTCTATATGCTCCACAGTGCTGTTATGGGAATCTAAAGATCTTCCCTGCCCCTAGGCCCTTTGCTAAAGTGGCTACGTGACTCTGAGGACCCTTGGATATTTGAAAGTATACTCTGTTCCCTAATAGGCTGAATGTGGTCACGTGGAGCCTGTGGCACCA
>CM053586.1:338238613-338296570 GCA_028646515.1 Pseudochirops corinnae | reverse complement strand
CTCATATATACATACATGTATATATATATAGATATATACACACATATTACACATACATTTTTTTCTCTACACCACATGGAACTTGTACAAAAATTAACCATCTGCTAGGACACAGAAATATTGCAAACAAACATAAAATGTCAGAAAAAGTCAATACATCCTTTATGGATCATAATGCAAAAACAATATAAATTAGACCTTTTCTGTTAATTCTTAAGACAGCTTGGTTTTTTACCTGTTATCCCTTAAAGATGACCATAAGATATACTAAATGATATGTTTTATTTAAGACTATGTAGTCACCTTAGTAATAAGTTGTTATGTTATGTTGTTGTGAATGTTATGCTTTAATTTCTTGAATGTATTGCTTTAGTTTATTGCTGAATAAATAGAGAGTTCATTATACTATGCAATTAGACCCTTAAAGTTATTCACAGCAGCAGTCCTCAGGAGAGCTGTCATGATAAGCTTCACAGGGAGGAAGAGAGAAAGAAGCTTTACTTATCCTCTCCCTCAGCAATTCAATCTCAGAGACTTGGCTGGAGCTACTCTCTCCTCTAACCCGCCAAACTCTTGAAGACTCACATAGGAACTGGTGTACTATTTTGTAGGTAGTCCATAGGACAAGACAGGCTGTACTGAAGTTTTATACATCTGATTTACTGACTGAGACAGTGGAGATATGATCACTTGATAAAAGTGTCTGTAGTTGCAATATTTTGTTGTTTACTTTAGGTGGGGTGGAAAGGGAGGATTAGCTGAATAGATTCCCCCCTTACAACTATCACTTACAGCACCCTTCTTTCGCAAGAGCAGATCATGATCCCTCCACAAGATCAGCAGATTTTGACAAAGTCATTGGCCTTTGAGGCTTGTCAACTCGAAGATGAATTTCTCTCAATTTGACCAGGTTAGTGGCTAGATGACAGTTTATAGCCCATCACTGAAGGCTGTCCAGCTTGGTAAGGACTAATGGAGCCTCAATTGTTTTCATACTACCTTTGGGAGCCCACAGTCACCTCTATGACACTGCTAGGCATTAGGGGACGATGTCAATGGAAGATATAGATGTTGTTATTTTTCAGTCATTTCAGTTGTGTCTGACCCATTGCGACCCCATTTGGGGTTTTCTTGGCAAAGATACTGGAAAAATATCCATTTATCATTTCCTTCTTCTCAAATCTGGTCTGAAGCCAGATTTGAACTCAGGGAGATGAGTCTTAATGACTCCAGACCCAGCACTTTATCCACTGTGCCATCTAGCTGCCCAGAAGATATAGATCTTGGTTACTTAATCATCTAGACAACAATCACTTAGTAAACACCTCATATATGCTACATGAATGGTACTACCACTTAGGGAAAGGGAGCTGCATACAGAGTATTAGAATTGGTTGGGACCTTGGAGCATGGCAGAGAGAATGCTAGAACTGAGAGGTTCACTGGATTGTGAAGAAAACAAGAGAATTCCAGAAAAACATCTACTTTTGCTTCATTGACTACATTAAAGCCTTTGACTATATGGATCACAACAAAATGTAGCAAGTCCTCAAAGAGATGGGATCATCTTTGTCTCCTGAGGAACCTGTGTGAGTACCAAGAAGTAACAGAACCGAACATGGAACAATTGATTGGTTTGAGATTAGAAAACGAATATGAAAAAGGCTGTATGTTTTCACCTTATTTATTTAACTTATATGCAGAATACATTGTTCAAAATGCCAGACTGGTTGAATTAAAAGTCAGAGTCAGGGTTGCCAGGAGAAATATCAACAATCTCAGATATGCAGATGATGGCACTCTAACGGCAGAAAATGTAGAGGAATTAAGAAACCTCTTAATGAGGGAGAAAGAGGAGAGTTTAAAAGCTGGCATGAATCTTACCATTAAAAAAAAAAAACTAAGACCTTGGCAACTGATCTCATCACTTCCTGGCAAATAGAGGAAGAAGTAAAGGAAGCAATGTCAGATTTTATGTTCTTTGGCTCAAAGATCACTGCAGATTGTGATTGCAACTATGAAATTAAAAGACTCTTGCTCCTTCAAAGGAAAGCTATGGCAAATCTGAACAGCATACTGAAAAGCAGAAACATCACATTGCTAACAAAGTTATTTTTTCAACTCAAAGCTATGATTTTTCCAGTATCAATGTATGCTGTGAGAATTGGACTATAAGGAAAGCTGAGAACCACAGAATCAATGCTTTTGAAGTGTGGTGCTGGAGTCCCTTGGACAGCAAGGGGATCAAATCAATCAATACCTAAAGAAATTAATTCAGGCTATTAATTGAAAAGTAAACTACTGAAGCTGAAGCATAAATAGTTGGACGACATAATGTGAAGGCAGGACTCATTGGAAAAGATCCTGATATTGAGAAAGATTGAAGGCAAAAAGAAAAGGGGATGGCAGATGATGAGATGGATAGATAGTGTCATGGAAACAGCATGAACTTGGGCAGACTTCAAGAGATAATGGGGGATAATAGGACCTAGTCCATCGGGTCACAAAGAGTCAGGCATGTCTGAATAAAAACAGAACACAAAACAGAGAATTTAAAAACTCAAATGCCTTAGAACATAGAACGTAGTGTTTCAAAACTAGTAGAGACTCTGGAATATATTACAGGGAAAGAAGTGTGCAGATTGAAGAAACCAATTGGCTTAGTCCTACTCCACTTTTAAGTAAGCTCGATAAGATGCACTCAGATACCTTAAGGAAGTGAGAATAATTTCAATCAGCTGATCAACCAAAGTCTTTAGATAAAAATTTCTTAACCTTTGAGTCTGTAAACTTGTTTGTTATATGTTTAAATATTTTGTCAACATATTTCATAATGGATTCCCTTTGTAATGCTATGTATTTTACTTTCTAACCATTTCTATCATTTAAAAACATTCTTGTGAGAAGGTTGTGAGGGACATCGGGATAGAATTAACCATTTGTCAACTTACTGGATATGGGGGGGGGGGGCGAGGGGAAAAAAAGAGGCAAGGGTGTTTCTTTGAGTGAATAAGTTCTGAAAGTACAGCCTTCTCATTTGCTTGCTCTGTGCCTCAGTTTCCCATTCAAAGGAGCTTAGCTACTTCTTATCCAGGGCTAATAGTCTCCTTCAGACCTGGCCAACCTGGGAAGTCAGGCTGGAAGGAGGAGCAAAGCATCCAGGGGTTCTCAGTCACAGACATTAGACTCCTCAATACTGTTACTCTTCCCCCATCCTTTGTCCCTTTCTGTTGTCCTTGATATCTCTCTAGCTGGGACCCAGAATTGCCCTATGAGTGCCCCACCACATTGTTATAAACATACCAGCAATTCACTCTCCAGAGCCCTCACTCTTTGAACATGGGTCTCCAAAGTACAAGTTAATAACAGTGATAGCTAGCTAGCATTTATGGAATGCCTTAAGATTTGCAAAGTTCTTATTTATGGGGTAAAATTAAGATTATTTATAGGAGAGATGGCAAAAATGCATACATATTTGTGCGCACACATATGTATGTATTTTATATGTATTATCACTGAATTGCATCTTTGAGACATCACTTGCTCTCCCTTCTGGTCCTAGAGTTCTAGAAAATTCTCAGAGACAACAGAATGAAATTATCTTGAATCTGGCCCCTCTCCACCCTATGGGTGCTCCTCGCTTTCTTGGGTAGCTAGCTTGTGTTCAACCTGTCTCCTTGGAGTGTGGCTTGGGTGGGGGTTGGCTCAGTGCCAAAGCCTAGTGTATAAGGGAGTAAGGCTGTTCAGAAAGTGATACTGCTAGTGGCTAGAGCAGAGTTCTCCACACCATTCATAGTGTTCTCGTGGCTATCCTCATGGCTCTCTGTGAGCCTCCCCAGGCTGTGGTTGTGGTCAACTGCTCTGGTCCTGGCCCTGGGCCTTCTCCAGCTGACCCGGCTGCTGGCCAGGAGGCAGAAACTGCTCCGAGCTCTGGACAGCTTCCCTGGGCCACCTATCCATTGGCTCTTTGGGCATGCCAAAGAGGTAAGGTTAGGCCCCTAGCCAGGGTAGGGGTGGGCACAGAGAGAGAGGGAGGGAAGAAAAAAGAGAATTTGAGGATGAAGAAGAAAAAAGTGCTGTTAGCGAAGTGAAGAGACCACTGCTTTTCCGCCTTTGGGGTATGTAAGGAGGGAATGCAGTGTCAGGACAGGAGAAAGACATAGGGGAGATACAGAAGACGATGAGAGAGATGGCTAGAGTGTGATGGAGAATCATTGAATCTTAGATCTGGAAAAGCAGTTCAGAGGTCATTTTGTCTGATGTAGGGGAGAATCTTCTCTCTGCAACCTCAGCAAGTGGTTAAGCACTCTGGAAACCTCTGGAGACCCTCATTAATTCCACGAAGCTGCCCATAGCACATTTGGACAGCTCCATCATTAGGAAGTTTTTCTTAACTCAACAGAAATCGGCCTCTTCCATTTCCACACATTGTTCCTAGTTCTACAGGCAGGCAGAGAGAGGGATAGAGAAGGGAAAACTGAGAGAGGACAAGGGAGAGGGAGAGAGAGATAAATGGGGAGGAGGAGGCAGTGGAAGAAGGAGGTAGAGACAGTGAGCATAACAGGTTCCCTACTCACTGGCTCTGGTTATGTCAAAGAGAGAGGATCTGAAATGACATGACATGACAAGTCTTAACAAAGTGACCACAGAGTCTGAATTAAAAAGTTTTAAGGAGCTTTAATTTACCAGCTGGGGCTACTCCATGCCAGTTCAAAAGGGGGAGCAGCAGCTAGCTCAGAAATGCAGAATCATTTATACAGCATAATTCCATTGTTCAGGGGTACAGGTAAGTTGCTGAGCCAGGGGGTTTGTGATTACAGAGCATGACGACGGAACAAAGATGAAGAATGAAGAATAGGCAAGGGGGTAGTTTGTGATACCATCTGCAGGCTGGGATCTGTAGGGTAAGCAGAGAGGGGCACAGGGCATACTGACAGAGAAGCAAATGAAAAATGGGCAAATTATTCTAGGCCAGTTTCTTGACTCCTATCTTAACTCCATGAAGTTTCTATTTAACTAGTTCCTGGCCACTTCAGATCAAGATAGAGTGAGGGAGAGGCAGAAAGGGTGAAAGAAGGAAGGGTATGGGAAGGGAGGAAGGGAAAAGAATAATCCTGAGTAAGATAAAGAGAAAGAAGGGGGGAAGAGGAAGAGAGAAGAAATAGAGGAGGAGAGACAAGAGAAGTTAAGGGCATACTTCGATCTAATCTTCCCTTTCCTGAGGAAAACTTCATTCTACTTCATTTTCTGTATCTTTCTTTTTGTCTCCCTCCCATAATCTTCTCTCCTATAGAGTAGGAGTCAAAATTTACCTCCCCTGGCAAGTCTTCGCTGGTAAGGATCATAAGTTTAGAGCCAAAGGGGAACTTGGCTATCTACTAGGTCAACACTGTAATTTCACAAATGAGGAAAGCGAGACTCAGAAAGTGTGAGTGATTTGCCCAAGGGCACAGTGGCTGGTAAGTAGCTGAGCTTAGGTGCTCCGACACAAAATCTAATTCTCTTTCCATTGCACCTCACATATTTTTCCTTCCAGCTCTGATCATTATTTTATTTGTGATTATTCATCCAGTGGCCTTAATTTGCTGCTGCTGTTTAGCCATTTCAGTCTTGTCCAACTCTTTATGACCCTATATGGGTATTCTTGGCAAAGATATTGAAAGGGTTTTGCCCTTTCCTTCTCCAACTAGTTTTACAAATAAGGAAATGGAGGCAAACAGAATTAAGTGACTTGCCTAGTAAATGTCTGAGTCTGGATTTAGACTCAGGTCTTCCTGACTCTAGGGCCAGCCTTCTATCCACTGTGCCACCCAGCGGGATTCAATCTACACTAGATTAATTTATATGGTTTTTTTGTTTGTTTGTTTGGGGTTTTTTGCCACTTAATGATAGGGATACATGTTCTCTGTCTGTGTGTGATACATATGCCCCCTCAGACTATGAATTCCATGAGGACTGGGTCCTCTTCTCCCACCACAAACTGGAACCCTCCCTCCCTCAAATATCAGAAATGACCTTCCAACTTGCGAGATCATGATATTAAGGAAGAAAATTTTCTTGAAAGGGGAAAATGAAGGGGCAGTTAGGAGGCACAGTGAATAGAACGTCAGCCCTGGAGTCAGGAGGACCTGAGTTCAAATCTGACCTCAGACACAACACACACACACACACAAACCTAGCCAAGTGGCCTTGGTCAAGTCACTTAACCCCAATTGCCCCACCTTCCCCCCTCCAAAAAAAAAAAAGAAAGGGAAAAATGAAACAAGGTCATTGGATGGATAAACCCCGTGCTCAATCCACTCCCAATTCCACTGAGGTCTCCACTGGTCTTGCCTTTACCCCTTGATACCTGCAGAGGATCAAGGATAATGAGGAATTAATTTCTCTTTCTGGTTTTTGTTTGGTGTAATGGAATGGATATTGAATTCAGAGTGAGAAGAACTGGTTTTAAATTTGAGTTCTGAAACTCTTTGAGGGAGAGAAAAATAGCGAAGATGATTCTGGGGGTAAAAACTTGCATGGCCAGAAGGGTGATGATTCTCTCATCAGAAACAGCAAAGTTAGGAAGACAGGTTTTTTTTGGGGGGGGGGTGGAGGAATAATGAACAAGTTCTAGTTTGTATAGATTAAGTTTGCCATATCTGCAGGACATTCTGATTGAAATATCCAGTGGTCAGTGAGAGACATGAGACCCTGGACGTCAGAAGGGAGATCATCAGCCAATCAATGTTCATTGAGTACCTACTATATGCTACACATTGTACTAAGTGCTGGATTATGTATATGTATATACAATTGGGAATCATCTGAGTAGAGATGATAATTGAATCCATGGGATCTGAGAAAATCTCCAAGAAACCTGTTGGTGGCGAGATCTTGAGCTTGGGTTTGAAAGAACAGTCATCCCTTCTGTGTAACTTCTTATTCAGACATCTAATAGTGTCCAGGCCTCTTGGGTATCATTTCTCCTTACATCGCCCCCACCTTCCTATGTTATAGAAACCTTCATGCTGGTACCACTCTGAGAAGTGGGAAGTGAAGAAGGAGAGGAGGACACATGGTAGAAAAGGAGGAGGAGAAAGAAAAGGAGGAGGAGGAGGAGGAGGAGGAAAATGGAATTGGAAAAGATGGGAGAGAGTTGAAGGGAATATGCTGAAATTGAAATACCAGTAGCCTTGTATGTGGAGAGGCCTAACAGATAGCTAGATATCAGGGGAGCTCAAATTTAAGCTCAAGACCTGCTTCGAAGTGACAGTTGAAGTCATGGGAATGAAGGAGACTTAAAAGCAAGAGAAGAAAGAATTGTCACATTGTGTGATCATCACCACAAGCCCAGGAGGGTTGCCCCCTCCTCATCTTATCCTGACACAATTTATTTTTATATCGAATTGTGGGACTTTTCATTTGCCTATTAAGATTCCTCTTGCTGGCTTCAGTCTATATTTCTATGCTATTTGGTGCTTTTAGTATACTAGCATTTCTTTCCTCTAAGCTTCTTGCCATCTGCAAATTTAATCAGTATGCTTTCTTATAACTTTACCTAAGTCATTGATAAAAATGTCAACTCTTACAGCACCAAGGACAGAGTCCAACAGGAACCTCCTTCTAGATGGACACTTTTTAAGTTCCTTGATTGAACCAGTTCAAAATCCACCTAACATCTAGCCCACATTTCCTCAGGCTCACAAGGAAGAGAGACTTCGTCAAATGCTTTATTGATGCCCAGGTAGCTTTGACTGCACCATTTCTCGGATTTGTGTGCTTAGTAACTCTGCCCCCAAAAGGATGCTCTTGTTGAAGGCTTGTTCACTCCTAGTGAGCACCTCTGATCCTTCTCGGTGTTCGATGCTCTTCCCTCTAGAATTGTGCCAGAAATTGAAGCCAAGTTTACTGTCTGAGGAATCTCTCTCCCCTTTTAGAAAATGAATGCAGTGGTGTATTTTAATCCAGCAGGAGTTCTTTCCTTTTCCATGACTTTTCAAAGATCCTGGATGGTCATTCAGTACTGAATTTGAAATCAAGAGACATGATAACAAAATCTAGCATTCATAGAAGGCTTTATGGTTTGTGAAGTACTTTACAAATATTATCTCATTTAATCTTCACAATAATCCTGTGAGGTGGGTGTTATTATCCCCATTTTACAGATGTGAAGATGTTGAGGCAAATGGGGTGACTTGCCAAGGGTGACACAGGTAGTGAGTATTTAAGACTGGATTCAAACTCAGGTGTTCCCAACTCCAAGTCTAGAGCTCCATCCACAGCACATCTAGCTTCCTTGTGAGTTTAGATCCAGGCTATGGCAATTACCAGTTGTGTGACCCTGAGAAAGGTACTTTACTCTTCTGAATTTGTTCTTGTGTAAAGGAATGATTACAAAGAAATTGGTGGTGCTCTAAGGTTTATAGAACACTTTATATGTAATATTTTGTTGGAACATGTGAGATAGAGGTTAGCAGTATAATTAGCCACATTTTGCAGATGAAGAAAATGAGACTTAGAAACTTGCTCATGTTGACACAGATAGTCAATGTTTTCCTGCCTCCATGTCCAGCAATCTGTTATCATGCCATGCTCACTATCTCTTAAAAAACAGGCACAGTGATAGGATTCTTTTCTTCCTCAACAATCTTCAGTGAGGAAAGCTCTTTGTAAGCCTTAACATACTAAAGGAATATGGATTATTATTATTATTAGTAGTAGTAGTAGTAGTAGTATTATAAACCAAGTGTACAGACCTGAATTAAATCCACTGAGGTTGACTCAGCAATCACCAGTAAATCTGGGCACTCCCACCAGGTTTTTCTTTCATGCACTAGGTCACCCTAAATTCCAATGAAGGGGAGCAAAAAGAGGAGCTCCTTCCCCCAGGGAGGGACCTCACCCAAACTGGATCCTGTTTGTGCTTTAGACAGAAAACAGGTTTCTCATTTGAGGGAAGTCTTGTTCTCTACCACTCTGAGTTTTGCTCCCTCTGCCAGATTTAAGTGGGACTCCAAAATTTCTTCTTCCCTCTTTCTCCCTTACTGTGGAGTGCAAACCAGAGCGAGGACTACCTGATGAATCGACAAGGACATGTTGACTGATGGAAGGTCTGACTTCATGGATTAATAGCTGACCTGGGTGTCCCATGGGGTTACTGGCAGGGAGTAATGAGAAGCAGCTGGTGTTAGTCTCAGGGGTCCTTCATCTGGAGAGGTAGCCAGAAGTCCAGAGTCAAGGGATGACACCTTAGCCTTGCAGAGTCCACTTCACTCTAACCCTATCAGCCTCAGAAGCTGGAAAGTCAGAAGCTGCATCCTCCCAGCTCCCCCATACCTTTGACTTGTGTTGGACCTCAAGTCAGGAAAGCACAACTTCAAGTTCCACACCTGCTGAGGGACCTGGGGCACATGACTTAACCTGTTTGTTGGTCTTGATTTCCCTGTTTTTAAAATGGGACTAATCCTTAGAGCATCTCCCTCACAGGGTTCAATCGCTGTCTAGTGTGAGGGCTTGTCTGGTACCGGGCTCAGGGTTTAATCTTTGTCTAAAGTTAGGCCCTGGCCTCGGACTAAGCTTGGGGCTCAGTCTCTGTTCAGAATTAGGGCTCAGCCTAGGACCAGAGGTTGGGGCTCAGTCTCTGTCCTGAGTTAGGGCTCAGCTTGGGACAAGGACTTGGACTCACTCTCTGTCTAGAGCAGTGGTTCTCAATCTTCCTAATGCCCCAACCATTTAATATTTGTATGTGGTCATATCTGCATGTGGGAGGACCTGCCTGGAGACGGATAGAGGAGCGGTATCTCAGTTCCTAAGACCATTGGAAATATGTGTTTTCCGATGGTCTTAGGCGACCCCTGTGAAAAGGTTGTTTGACCCCCCAAAGGGGTTGCAACCCACAGGTCGAGAACTGCTGGTCTTAGAGGTAGGATTCAGCCTCCATCCCTGATTTTGTAACTCACTGGTAAGCTGCTCTAAACCCTTACTTAAGACCAAAAAAATCCTGGGGTGAGGAGTTCTAAATGAAGGATTCTCTCCCTTTTCCTGATGTCTTCGGAATGGGAGTGGGGGAAGACAATAAAATCTCTCCAAACTAGAAATACAGGTTCCTAGTCAGACAGGAAAGACAGTTCCCCTAGAAGAGAGGTGAACACACCACCTTTCTCTCTCCCCTCTCTTGATGTACACTTGAAGTTTCCTGAGATTCTTTTCAAAATACTGTTCCTCATACAAGACACTTCATCTCTTGACTCCAGGCACTTTTTCTGGCTATCCCCCATGCCTGGATGTCTTCCCTCCTCTTCTTCATATCTTGGCTTTCTTCAAGTCTCAGCGAAAATCCTACCTTTTAGGGGAAGCCCTTTCCAATCCCCCTTAATATTAATGCCTTCCCTCTGTTGATTATCTTGTCTTTGGACTTCAATGACTCAGGAAGAGCGAGTAAGGCTAACAACTTTGTGCAACTCTGCCTCACTTAAGCCCAATTCACTCAAAAGTCATGATAATCACCTGGTGATGTCATTGGTCCTCTTCAAAAATTAAGGATGGATGAGAATTTCCAATATATCCTGCTTATATCTTGTTTGCACATGATTTATGTCTTGTCTCCCCCCATTAGACTATGAGCTCCTTGAAAGCAGGGACTGTGTTTTGCATTTCTTTGTATCCCCAGCACTTAGTACAGTGCCCAGCACATAGTAGGTCCTTTAACAAATGTTTGTTGACTAACTCAGGAGGTGTTGGATTTTTCCTCTCTGGAGAATTCAAGCAAAGACACCACAGGCAGGCTGAAGAATGGATCCCTTTTCAGATAAAGTTGGATTAGGTGCCTCTGAGATCTCTTCTCACTACCACATCAATGTTCTATGATTGGCAGGAAGAAGGTGTACTATGGGAGATGTGGAGACAGCTTGCAATGTTAGAGAAGAGAAGGGGGCAGACACAAGTCACCTCATCCCCCCTGGAAAGAGCTGATGTATGAGTATGTTCCTCCTACCATAAAACCTAAGAGTTGCTTCTACAACTTTCCCTCGATGCTTCTGGTTCAAACAGAACAGATAAAAAAATAACCAGAGTTTTTGTTTGCTTTGTTTTGTTTTCACCCTACTGGGAGAAAACAGATGAAAGAAAGGTGAGGCCCTTGGTTTGAGGTGGTGGGAGGTGACAGCTGATCCTTGAGAGAAGGTGCTGCTGCTCCCATCTTGTCTTGTCTCTGTTTTCTTGGCCAGAGAGAAGGACTTTAGGCTGGAAAAGAGAATACCCATGACTAACAGGCAGTAGATACCCAGAGACAAGGAGCCAGCAAGGGAACCCCCAGCTGTTTGTGATTAATTAATTCACCAGATGATCTACAGCTGGTGGTGTGATGGAGCAAGGGATGAACCTCTAGTTAGAAGCCCAGAGTATGAATTTAACTTCAGGCACTTACTGGTTGTGTGACTCTGGCCAAGTCACTTAATAGCCGCCTGCCTCAATTTCCTCACCTCTAAAATGAAGATAATACCTCTGAAGGTCGTCAGGTGGATCAAATGAGATAAAGTTTGTAAAATGTTTTGCAAACCTAAAAATTTTTTCTGAGTGTTGTTGCTCACACCCTGAAAGCCAGATGTATTCAATTTCCTTCCATGTAACTATGTCCACCCCAAACTGCACTGGCAGAAGTCCACACATGTGATATTTCAACCCTCTCTCAGGGTTCTCCAGTGTCCTTAAGGGGACCTGGGCTGTCTAGTCACTTTGTCGTTAGCTCAAACTCACACAACTCAGTATCTCCACATTTTAGGAGGTCCTCTTGTACCTCAGCACCCTTTAACCACTAAATAGAAAGAGCAGCTTTTAAAAAGGAGTATTTACTTCAAATGAATAACAAGAGTCACTTAAGAGCTTAAAGGAAAGTTTTAGCAAACACGAAGCTGGACAAAAGGAGTCTAAGACAAAAATAAAGCTTAGGTAACAGGTGAACAGAATGTTTCCACCCTCCATATCTTATCCCTTCTCTCTCCTTTCTGAAAACATTTTATTCTAAAGCTAGATCATTCCTCCCCATGGCAGGGCTGACAGCCTGGGAAAAGGACAGCTCCCCTTCTTCCTGTTTTGGATAACAATAGGTCGTTGTGGTGATTGTCCTTTCTTATGCTTTCCAAACTTGGGTCTGACAACTGCAGCTTGGCAGGAAGGAATGCCAGAAAGAACTCTAGGTCAGAAGACTTCTACTGGGGGGAAGAAAGGGGTCTTTGTAGGAGCCTTAAATAGAGGTTTGGACCAGCCTCTGTGAGCATTTAGGTAAAAGTAAGACTTTTGTATTTGTGTTCTTAGTGCCTGGCACATAGGAGATGCTCAGTAAATGTTTATTGATTGATTGATGGGGAAGAATGGAAAAACTGGCATGCAGCCATGAGGAGCCAGTTGAGACGAAATAACAAATGTGTCTGGATGTGTTATTTCCAGGAGATCAAGCACTAATGTTCTCAGGAAATCACTGGAGGGAGATGTTTTCAGCTGGAGCAGAGATCAAGGAAGGCTCCACCTAGGCAACTCCTGAACTGAGCTGAGGAGGGTTAGGTCACTGTATAGTCAGGGTGAAGAGGGAGTAAATTCCAGGGTTTGCCAGGACCAGAGCTGGCACCAAAGTGATCAGTGATATTGGCACTTCCTGTTCTATGAACTATTGGGGGCTTCCTTCCTACCATCAGTCCAAGTCCCCAAATGCTTCTGCTTCTGGTGGAGGAGGAGAGAACACCAGCAGATGCCCAGAGAGCTAGAATTCTCCATCACTATTCTATCACTGCTCAGTGCCAAGATTGGCTTCCAAATTGTCTTGTTTTCTCCCCCATCTTTGACCCATGTGATCTAAAACACAATCCTTTAGCAACATTTTTTCCCATTTACCTCTCCTTTAATCCTTGCCCAAATATTCTTCACCACGTTTCCCCACCTTGGATTCCTGCATTCCTCACATGAGTAAAATAGTAATACACAATGCTACCCACTCCTTTTTTTTTTTTTTTTTTTTAGTCTATTCTGCTTTCTTTTGAATAAGGTTAATATACGCACAGGGGCAGCTGGGTGGCACAATGTGTAGGAGGCAGGAAGTCTCCTCTTCCTGTGTTCCAATCTGGCCTCAGACACTTAATAGCTGTGTAATCTTGGGCAAGACACTTAAGTCAGCTTCCTTATTTGTAAAACAAGTTGGAGAAGGAAATGGCAAATCACTCCAGTGTCTTTGCCAAGAAAACCCCAAATCAGGTCTAAAGGAGTCAGATAGGACTGAAATAAGTGAACAACCAGCAACAATACGTGTGCGGCCATATTCCAACTGTATGGCTCACCTACCACATCTCAGCGACCACTGAAAAGTCAGATGGACCTCCCTACACTGCCACTTCACTCAGTCGATTAGCCCTCTCTTTTGTGCATTTCTCACAGAACCTTAGAAGACCAGGCACTCGGGTGGTGGCTCTCTCCTTGGGACAGTGTTCTCTGACATCCTTGGCCTCTCTTCTCCTAGTTTCCTTTGTCATGCCTCTTGCTCTCTGTGGTATCAGGTTTAGTAGGCAAATAAGGATGCTTTTTGTCCACTTTCTCCCTTTTTTTGTTTAGGTCACATTATGGAGTCCAGGCAAATCCTTTCCTGATCCTTGTCAGGTACACTTCCTCTATGGTCCTTTATTCCCATATTTCAGTCCCTGGTCCCCAAATCCATAAACCATTCCCAGGCTCCACTTCCTTAGTACGCTGGTTCTACCTCTCGATTTGCTTCTCTTTAACAGTAGTGATGAAAACTCCACCCATGCCCCCTGGGGTCTGGACTTTCGTGACTCTATAATCCTTAGCATGTCTTTTTAGGTTTTTCATTACAAGATTATCTGCACTCATGTGAATAATCAACAGTAAGTGACTCATGGGTTCAAGATTTGAAAGCCCTGGATGTGTTACATTATGCCTTTGATGCCCCAGGCCCTGGGAGGAGGTGAGGTCAATAATTAAGACCCCCTGACACCCTCAGCAGCTGCCCCTAATCAGCTCTTCTTCCTCTGACCATCCCCAGATGCCCTTGCTCTGGGTGGCAACCCACAGAGAGTCTAGGAGACTGAAGCCATTCAGGTCCAGATACTGCCCATGCCAAGGTCCTCTAAAAAATTTCTGACTTTTGAGTGAGGATGCATAGGGGCAAGGAAATCAAGGCCTCCTGGAACAAGAAGTGCCTTTGCTGGACAACTCTAAAAATGACAGCAGCAGCAGCAGCAATGAAACTTTGCATCACTATAGTCCTTTCTAGTTACTGGGCACTTGACTTATCCTCATAAAAGCCCTGTGGCATTACCAACTGCCAGTGTTCATAGTTCACAAATAGGGGAATAGATGTTCTAGTGGTTATGTGACTAGCCCGGGATGAGGCCAGAGTTGGGATTCAATCTATGGTCTGTGAAACAGAGCAAAGCTCATTAGCCTGGAGAGGATGGCATGAAGAATTTTGACCTTGTTAGCATCTGCTCCAATTGCTCAGTTTACTAGCTTCTGACTGCCACCCACTCTTAGGATCTCTCTCTAGCAGCCCCTTGTCCTGATATCCTAGCCACAAGTGGCTTCCTTGAACTCTCACCTAAGGCTCTGTTCTCCCATTATTCCTGCCCTCTCCAGGGCTATGGGAAGTAGAAGAGTCTTAGTTTGGCATTTAAGGCCGTTGGCAACTTTCTCTTCCCAACATGTGCATCATGGCTGTCTCCTTTCATTCTCTGCTCCCACCATACCAGATCTCTTACTGCCTGTCTCCATGTCCAGTTCATTCCTGCTGCCATATCTTTACTCAGTTCCTCTCTCATTGAGGGTCCTTTGTTCTCTTCATCTCTTCTAATATCATCAATCTCAAGATCCAGCTCAAGACCCACCTCCTCCAGTATGGCCTAGTGGATAAGGCATCAGAGCTGGCATCAGGAGGAACTGGGTTCAAATTTTGACACTTACACTAGCAGCCATCAACTGCCATCAGCTCCAGACACAATAGGGGTTTTCTGAGACATTGTTCTAGATACCACCTCACCCTTTCTTCCCTGACTTCAACTTCCAGCCCTGTTATTAACTTATTCTTCCCCTAACTTCCAAATTCAGAGCACACTTCAGCCTGATCCCCCTTCCCTAAAGTGGTCCTATCACAAGCCTGTCTTTGAACTAGACCTTGAATCTAGCCTGCCCTAAGATTCTCCTGGTCCCAAACCCATCCTATCTCACTCTCCTTACCTCAGCCCTCTTTGCCTGGGATTTTGTTCTCTCTCAAAAGCAGCCCATCCCAGCTTCCCTTTCCATTCAACTCTAGAATTCAAGGAATATCAAGTCCCGGAATAATGTTTGGGAAAGTTTTATTTCTCTTGACTAAGATGAGGAAAAGAAAATCCTCTCCTACGTAATCCGTTTATGTCTTTCCTCTTCTCCCCTTTCCTTTCTTTCTTTGATCTGCCTCCCCATATCTTCTCCTTTGATTTTTATCTTGCCTATTCTTCTTCCCAGTATTCCTTCCTTTCACTTTCCCCTCATCTCTTTTCTCTCTCCTCCTCCTCTCTTCTCTTTTTATTCCTCTCTTGCCTCTTTTTTCCTCCCAATTCTTCTCCCCCTCACTCTTCCTCCAACCTCTCCTCCATTTCTTCTACCATTTCTTACTCACCTCTCGCATTCCTCAAATCTTCTTCCATCTGTCCTTCATTTGTCATCATGATTTCTTAAATCTCGAATGGAAGCTGAAAGGACTGACATTCTGACACCATATGGATGGAGATGTTCCCAAAGTCAATGGAACCCTTGTCCTTCCTTCTCCACAGCTACAATGTGTTATGATTGTCACTATTAACTCTTCTCCCATTCTTCTTCCCAATAACCAGATCGAAGAGGGAGGAGGCCTGGACAAGATGGTGTCATGGGCTGACACTTATCCCTCTGCCCACCCTCTATGGTTTGGGAGATTTATTGGTTTTCTGAACATCTATGACCCTGACTATGCCAAGGCTGTGTATAGCCGAGGAGGTGAGGGAGCTATGGATCTCAGCCTCCTATTGGTTGTTGTCTATGTTGGGGAAATGGGAACTGGGTGAAGATGGGGATGGGGATGAGGATGGGGGTGGGGATGGGAGTGGAGATTGGAATGAGGATGGGGGGGGTGGAGATGAGTATGGGATGGGAGTAAGGATAGAGATAGGGGTGGAAGTGAGATAGGGAAGTGTACTGTCCCCTAAAGGGTGTTATCTCCTAAGCAATAGAAAAGCTTGTAAACTAGATAGTGAAATCTGGCAATCTGAGAGTATGGCAGGGAGTAGAGGAACAGGGAGATCTACGAGGAAGAATTTGAGAGAGCAAGGAGGGACCTTGTTCTACAAATTTTCTTTTGAGGTTAGAATCCTTGAGCCCTTAAACCCCTGAGTTTTGAGAGGGGATGGGAAGATGCTCCCCATTGCCTGCTTGGGCAACTGCCTAATCTTATATCTTTCTTTTCTTTGAAGACCCTAAGGCCTGGGATGTGTATGGTTTCTTCATACCATGGATTGGTAAGTGGGATGCCCCCTGACATGCAAACATGCATCCACCCAAACCCACACATCCTCTGTGGGCTAAAAGAGGGTAGGAAGCATACAAGGTTGAAAGCAAGGGGGCTCTCACCATAGCCCCTCCCTGATAATCAGTATCCTCTGAATCTCTTCCCCTGACATCTGGTCCTATAGCCATTCTTCAACACCCCACTTTGATTACATTCCTTGATAGTTGCTGAGGGGTCACCATGTGCTCCCATAGGGTGCCAGGGAGTCAGGTTGTGGAGGTCTTGACCCAGGCTTGGCAAGAGGGAGAGGGCAGAAGAAAAAGGAGGGGCTAAGAAGAGCTTATACTCTACCTAATTGTATACCTACCCATCCCCACATCTGCTACAGGGAATGGGCTGCTGGTCTTGGATGGGCCCAAGTGGTTTCAACACCGAAATTTGCTCACACCTGCCTTCCACAATGAGGTGCTGAAGCTCTATGTGGGCCTGTTTGCAGAATCCACCCATGCCATGCTGGTAAGAGATCCTGTCCACTGTCCCTGCCCTGGCTGCACCCTCATCTCCCCAGAATGGGCTTTGGCAAAACCTTAATGAGGCCCTTCTCCCTAGACCATTAGGGAGAAATGGCTTCCTTCCTCACCCCTGCCCACATTTTCTCCTTGCATCTCTTCTCTTCCTCTTGGGAGATCCCAGACTCTCATTGTAGGGAGACAATCCTGAACTCTAGTCATGCTCCTGGAGCAGCATCCTCTAGGTGAGGGGGAAAGGACAGGCACTGTCCTCGATGCCCCAAGCCATGGCTGCCCTCTCATCCCATGGCTAACAGGAAGCTGACTGGCAGCAGGGATTGGACCTGGGGTTTGGTTGGCCTAGGGAACTCCCAGAAGATGAAGATTTCTCTACCAATCCTGAAAGTGATAGTCTTTTGCCCAGAGCACTGAACGGTTAAGTGACTTGCCCAGGGTCACACAGCCAGTGGGTATCAGAAGCAGGACTTTATCCAGCTCTTCCTGGCTCCCTGTCCACTGGGCCACAGTGCTTCATTGCCACCTCCCAAATAGCTTGCGAGTGAGTCTGACGTAAGAGAATGGGGGTTCACAGCCTGAACCTGCTTCCTGAACCTAAGCTATCAGATTTCTCTATAAGCCTCAGTTTCCTTTTGTTTGTTTATTTGTTTATATCTTTTTGGAGGGGAAAAGGCAGGGCAGTTAGGGTTAAGTGACTTGCCCAAACGTCACACGGCTATTAACTGTTAAATGTCTGAGGTTGGATTTGAACTCAGGGCTTCCTGACTCCAGGGCCGGTGCTCTATTCACTGTGCTCCCTTGCCACCCCCTGAGCCTCAGTTTCCTTATCTGGGAAATAAAGGATTTGGGCCACATGGTCTCTCAGGTCCCTTCCAGCTCTATGATTTGTGAATCCTGTCTTTCCCACCTGCTACCTCACTATCTAAAATTCCACCAATGGGACATGATCAGTATGGGGTAGATAGCTTTGATAGGGGCAACATCAAAGCCTGGGAGACCTGGGTTCAGGTCATGTCCATGACACACCGTGGCTGTAATATTAACTGCGTGACCTTAGCTTAGTGCTCTAGGCTGCTCTCTAACCTGTAAGCTGCAGAGAAGGAGCCAGCCTGCATTGGGAGAGGAAGTTTCTGCATTGGTAGCCCCCCACACTGAAAGAAACATAGATACATTCCTAAACCACAAGGCCAGTCTCTCTTGTCCTAGGGCATTCAGGAGGCCCTACAATATTCTCAGCCATTAATCTCCACTGGGTTAGCCTTCCACAAAGCCCTTAATTTAGTCTAATCCAGAGCTCCTGAGGATGGCGCTCAGACCAGGTCAGTGTGGAGGGGGTGAGTTACTGGATCACACTCCTGGAGAAAACACGTCTGGTAGAAAGGCATTAGTGACTTGGGCAGGGCCAATGAAGAGGGAGGCTGCCAAAGATACCACCTCATTGTGGGCCTGTGGGTCAAAGGCTAAAGAAAGTATCCTAATCTCCCATCTCCACCAGGACAAGTGGAAGGAGAAAGTATGCGTGAGTAAGTGCGTGGAAATCTTCAATGATGTGGGTTTCATGGCTCTGGACACCCTGATGAAATGCATCTTTGGGAAGAAGAGCAAAGGCCAAGCACAGAGGTCAGAGCAGGGGCCTGGAATGTGTTGGGGAAGCTGTCCCTACTCTGGCCCTCAGGAACCTGTGAGATACACCAAAAACCCAGATAGACAGAGACCTACTCAGACAGACATTAGTGAAGACTGGAGTGGTCAAGGCAGAAGTTCTAGGAGAGGTGGGGCTCTGAGCTGGGTCTCCAGTACTGTCCTGGGTCCTTATGGGTAGCTGGTCCCAGGGGGACGGGGATAGAATGGTCATTATCAGATCCCCCCAACTCTTTGTCCCCACTTTACTTCCTCTCCTCCCTGCACCTTCAGTGACATCAACTATTACCTGGCTATTGCTGACCTCACCCTGCTGATGCAGGAACGAATCCAGACCTTCTAATACCACAATGATTTTCTCTACTGGCTCACACCCCATGGCCGTAACTTTCTGAGGGCCTGCAAGGTTGCCCATCAACACACAGGTAGGCACCAGCCTAGGGCTGCCCCTCCTTTCTTCCTCTGCCCTTTTCTCCTCCACTCCACTTTCATGGAATCATTTGCCAGGAAAGCAGGTCACTGGCCAGAGCTTCGGAGTTTCTCCCTCCTCTGTGTACTATAGAGGAATCATAAAACAAATCCTGACTATTTCTCTCTTTGGTTCTCTTTGGTTCGCTCAGACACTCTTCCTTTCTTCTCCAGATTCTCAGTGTATGCCTAGTTTCTACTTTTGTCATTGATATTTGGAATTCAGGTGTGGGACTCGGCATTTGTACCTGCTAATATTTACAATCTAGGATCTGGCCTGTTTTTCTAACCTGTCAAGATCTTCTTGGATTCTGTAATCCATAGTATTAGATGTAATTCAAAAATTCATGCCACCTGTAAATTTGATAATTATCCCGTCTGTGCTTTCATCCAAGTGACTGATAAAAATGTTAAGCAGCAGAAGGCCAGGCTCCAGAACTCCACTGCAGACCTCCTTCCAGGTGGTCTAAATTCCTGCCTAGGCATTTGTTGTAACCATTGGATCAGCTTCTAACCAGAAAATGCCACTATGCTCTAGGGAGCTCACCACCTAATCAACAAGGAGAGCAGATAAGATTTTTGTAAAATACGTTGCTAAAATCTAAGTTTAAACAAATCTACAACATTCTCCTGATTGACCACTCAAGGGACCAGGGAAGAAAAAGAAATTAACCTGCTCCTGCTGAAGCCAGGCTGATTTTCGGTGATCACAGCTTCCCTTTCTAAATGTTCACAAGCTAACTCTTTAATAATATGCCCACCCTACAACTTTGTATGGAATCAAAGTCAAGTTTTGATCAGCTTACATTTTATGGACTCCGCCTTCTCCCCATTTAAAGAAAATCAAGTTTTTTGCTGCTTTTTAGGTTTGTAGTACCTCTTAAGTTCTCTGGGGTCTTTTGGGGGTCACTGACCAGAACTCAGCAATCGTATCCCTCAAGATGGCATTTTCCTGGGCCTGGTGGTAGGAGAGCTCACTGTGCTCCATGAACTCTTTCTCTACTTCTCAGTGAGAGCCCACCAATTTGACACAATTTACCACTAATTTCCACACCGTTGATTCTCCCATTCACTTCCTTGCATTCTCCTTTCAAAGATCTTGTTTCCATTTTCATCAACGCCAGACCTTCCTATGTGTCTTTGACTAACTTTCTTTTTTTTTTTAAATTAAATTGGTTTATTTACTTTTAATTTACAACTTTCAGTAGCACAGTCCCTTGAGTTTCAGATTTTCTCCCTCTCCCTCTCCTCCCCATCATGGCGGCATGAGCTCAGATACAGGATCTACAAATCTCTTCCCATTAATCATTAGTCAGATTGTAAAGAAGGATTGTAACTGATGGGATGATCAGTAGGATTTGACTAACTTTCCAAACAACTTTTGGAGGGAATTTCCTCCTTCTGTCCAAGGAGGCTGACTGTTATGATCTTGTCATTTCCTTGCAGAGAGTTTTCCCGGCTTTCTTTTCTCCACAGCATTTATTTATTTCACTGAGGTTACTTTTATGGCCTCATACTCACTCATTCAATCTTCGATTTTCTCTAAGATTTTTCCAATGAAGGTTTCATTCTTCCCTCTACTTTTTTTCAATGCTCCCCTCTCCCACTAAATGCTTACTGTTTTGAGGTACTAAATGAGAGCTGGACATAATCATTCCTACTCAGTCACCTTGGAAGAACTCCTCAGAGGAACTAGTTTCTCAGGAAAGAATCCCTCCCTGCTCTCCCTTCTCCCCCTCCCCCCCCCCAACTTCTCTAAACCTCAGGGCCCTTTTTCTCCTAATCAATATTTCTAGAGATTGGAATTCTAGGAGGCTACTGGTGATATTGGACCAAGGTTGGCCATATGGCAACTAGTGGGAAATTGTTTGGGGCTGGGCATCAATAATGATGGGCCTGGGGTGACAAGCTGCTATAGTGGAAAGTGTCTACAGTGGGCACTTTCAGAAGGCCCACATTCTAATTTTGCTTTGCCACTGACGTGCTGTGTGGCTGTCAGTTTCCCTCTCAGTTTCCCCTATGAGATTAGGAAGGGGAGTTGGACTGTGTAGTCTATAAGGTTCCTTCTGGGATTAACATTTTGTGATTTTATAATTCCTTGACACAGACAAAGTGATTAGGGAAAGGAAAGCTGCCCTGAAGGAGAAGGAGCTGGAGAAGACACAGAAGAAGAGACATTTGGATTTCCTGGACATTCTCCCTGGAGTCAAAGTGAGTCAGGGAGACCTCTGTGGGAAGGTCTGTCTAGAGCAGTGGTTCTCAACCTTCCTAGTGCTGCGATGCTTTAATACAGTTCCTCATGTTGTGGTGACCCCCAACCATAAAATTATTTTCGTTGCTACTTCATAACTGTAATTTTGCTGCTGTTATGAATTGTAATGTAAATATCTGATATGCAGGATGTATTTTCATTGTTACAAATTGAACATAACCCACAGATTGAGAACCGCTGCTCTAGAGGAAGGAGTCAATATTTGCCCTCAGGGCTTTTCTCCATGCAAGCTCTGAGTCTTTTCCTCTCCAATGTTCCCATCTATGTCCTCTCCCCTTCCCTTGACATTCAGGTCTTCATTACACCCCATTTTCCCACTATCCCTCTCAGCCTATTCTTCATGTGCACAATTCTCATCTCTAGACATTTCCCTGCCTTCAAAACGTTTAATCAAAATAAGCCTGGAAAGTTAAAAAGAATTTTTGAAAACTAAGAGCTTCAGAACCAGAACAGACTCCAGGGGTCATCTCGTCTAGTCCCCTCTCCACCCACTTCCTGTACAATAATAGATGCAACCATTGAGTTAACTTTGGCCTGGAGGACTGGAGATGAGAAGGCAGATTTCAAAGGAAGAGAATTTCCTGGAGGGTCGGGAAGGGGAGGAGATCAAGAATGGCTTCTCACAGGGAGTCACACCTGACCTGAGCATCGAAGGAGGGGAAGGACTTCAATAAATGGAAATATCGGGCGAAAGTCTCCATTTCTCTCTGTCTCTGTCTGTCTGTCTCTCTTGGTCTCTCTCTGTCCCTGTCTCTGTCTGTCTCTCTCTTGGCCTTGGCACAGACAAGCAAACACTGGGGCATGTCTCCTGAGATCCACGGTCCATCTCTACTCCTTTACTCACTGGCTGTGTGGCCTTAGGCCATCCTGTGACTCTGTTTTCTTATCTGTAAAAAATAGGAATAAAAACGTGGAAACATAAAATAAAGCTAAAAATGCTGACTGGGAGCCGACTGTGAGAGGCCTGGAGCCCAGGGCCACGAGATTTTCCTTGATCCCCCACACAGTGGAGGGTTCCCTAAGGGCCTGGGAGGAGGAGGTAGAATGGGGGAATGGGGGAGGGGGCACCATGGAGTGGCCCAGGCAGCTTGTGCTCAGGGCATGGGAGGAGATAGACCAGTCAAAAGCCTTTGGCAAGAATAGTGGAGGCAGGTTTTGAGGAGGACCAAGAATAAGACGGTGGCTGGCTGGGGGAAGGGAGAGGAGAGGACAGTTGTGGAGGATGTTGTGGAGGTGAAATGAGTAGGACTTGGGACTTGGTCAGGCCATGAGGAGGGAGGCAGAGGGCAGTGCTGGATGTGCCACAGTAGAGGGCCTGAGTATGAGATCTGTAGGAGGGCCTCTGGTGATGTTGGTGTGCCAACTGAGGGAGAGTGTGAGGAGGAGGTCTAAGAAGGGGATGAGGAGGGTTCCCAGAGCTGGAGGAGGGATCCAAAAGGAAGGTGCCCTTGGAGGAAATTTTTTAGGTACAGATAGTCCATAAAATGGAAAACTGAGCCATGTCTGTGCTCCTCTTCCATCCCTCCCTTCCCTGCCCCTGAAGGATAAGAACAAGACCAATTTGTCAGACATGGGCCTACGGGCTGAAGTGGACACATTCATGTTTGGAGGCCATGACGCCACCACCAGCAGTATCTCCTGGTTCCTGTACTGCATGGCCCTCTACCCGGAGCACCAGCATCTCTGCCGGAAGGAGATCCAGGAAATCCTACAGGGTCATGACACTGTCCAGTGGTGAGAGAAACCTCCCCATACCCCCCACTTCTGGACTGGGGTGTCACAGGGGCTACAAGAATTAGCCTGCTCCTGCTCTGTTCCCTCCAGGGTCCCTGGGGGGCAGCTAGGGGATCAGTAAGGGCTTCTGGGAAGAGGTATGCCTTGAAGGAAGGCCTCAGATGTAAGCATCTTAACAAGAAGGAACTTTTGCTTCTCTCTTCTGCACCCTTAGCACCCAGCATGGCTTTGTACCTAGTATTATTGTATTATAATATAATATATAATATAATAAGATATGATTATATTATAATATTTTATATAATATTATATATTATTATAATATAGTATTGTGATAATATAATATATCATTAATATATAATATTAATATTATTATATTATTATGTGGAGAATTTCCTGAGGATCAGGGAAGGGATGGCAGTTCAGCTTGGTTGGCACTAATTCCAGACATCATCTAAGGGTTAAATAAGGATGATGGGTTGGATATGGAGATTCCAATAGACAATACATGCAGTAGAATTCAGGATGGTGGTTCTAACCCCCTTGAATTAGTTCCCCTGAACACCTACCTCCTTAGACCCCCAACCACATTCTATATTCATCATGCTGAGCCTAACCCTGCCCAGGGCCAGAATGAGGGCCATCAGAGGAAGGTCCTCAACTTTGACAGGAAGGAGGTGTATATATCTCTCACTCTGGAATGCCAGCAAAGATCTGCTTTGGGATTGGGGCACTTGGGTTCAAGGAAATTAAGAACAAATAATGAGGGTGTTGCCCTCAGGAAAGACTGCCCAGGAATCTTGGACACTGTTCAGAGATCAAGTACTTGTCCTGTGACCTTAACTCCTTTGGGCCTCCATTTTTTCCATCTGTAAAATTAGAGTATTTAAGTAGGTTGCCCCGATCAAGGTCTTTTCTCTCCAGCTCTGACATTCTGAGATTCAAAGGACCTGTCTCCTTCTCTTCCTCCTGGTTCCATCTCCCTTCACCCTTCTCCCAGTGTAGCCTGGAAAAGGGCTTAGGTACAAGGTTCCTAGATTAGAGTTGGATGGAACCTTAAAGGCCACCGAATTTAACCCCCTCATTACCCAAACTCATACAGGTATAGGTAGTAAATCAGAGGCCACATTGGAACCCTGATCTTTATGAATCCAAAGTCATTTCTTCTTCCTCTGCCCTGGTGGAGAGCTTGGAAAAGACTCAAATGATGGACTGGAACGTTTGCTTCCCCAGTTGCTGATTTAAGCTACTGAGAAGGCCCTGAAGTTTTACCTTTGAACCTTCCAGGACCCTCCCTTTATCCCCTCCTGGAGCCCCAAACTTGGACTGACTTGTTCTCTTAAGGCACCTTAGACATCCCTCCCTCCTTCCTCATCTGCACTAGACTGCCATTTCCTTAAGATCACCAGTTTTCAGGTTGTAACAGTTCTAGAGAGTTACTCTAATTCCTTCACTTTACAAATGGGGAAACCAAGGACCAGAGAAGGCTACAGACTTGACCCGGATCATGGAACACTTTTTCCAATTTCATGTCTTGAGTTTTAAATACAGCATAGCAAGGCTGGAAGGCAAGAACTGTATCACGTCAATTTTGTGTTTGCAGTAGAGCCTTGCATATATAAGTGCTTTGCAAACATTTGTGGAATTTGAAATATGAAAGTCCAATCACCCCTGTTTCAATTAGCCAGACTTTCCCAGTTTCTCCTGTAGTCCCAGCCCTGTAGGGGAGGAAAGTACAAAGGAGATGTCACCTGTGCTCAGGAAGCCCTCAGTCAGGCTGGGATAACAAGAGTCACCTGCAGAGGATTGGATAATGTGTGACCAGGGACTGACCTGGATGTCTCAGGAGGTGAATATATCAGAAACTCCTAGCCTGGAAGTTGGAACGGTCAGAGAAGGCATCCATCAAGACCTTCAGGCTGGGTCTTGGAGAACAGGCGGGGCATACAGAGGCAAAGAGAAGGTGGAGGCACTCTGGGTAGATTATTGACCTGAGCAAAAACACAGAGGTCAGACTTAGCCTGATGTGTGCCCAGGAGCGCTAGGAGACCTTAGGGGCTGAGGTAGAGGGATGGGAGGAACAATAGAAGTAGAGTTGGGGCAGAATTAACTGGGAAAGGTCCCAACCTGTGCACCTGAGGAAGCATCCCCCCACTTCCCCATCCCTGCCTTGACTCCCCAAGGAAGCTAGGACATGGGGCTATAGGGAGCAAGATGGGGTTATGGGAGTGGGGATGGGGGCGGGGGATTCTCCACAGGACCTGCTGTCTTTTCTGGACCCTCTTGAAAGAGGAACCACGTACCTCACAGGGAAGACCTGGAGAAAATGATCTACCTGACCCTGTGCATCAAAGAGAGCTTCCGACTCTATCCCGTCATGCCCCAGGTATACCGCCAGCTCAGCAAGCCTGTTACCTTCGCAGATGGGAAGTCACTGCCTGAAGGTAGGCTGAGGGTGACCCAGATCCTAGACATTATAGTGTACACTGGCATAATGCAAACAATGCTGGATCCATCAGCAGAAGGCCTAGGTTCAAATCCAGCCCCAGGCACTTACTAGCTGTAAGACCTTGAGTAAATCACCTGATTTCTCTGTGCCTAACTTTCCTTATCTCTAAAATGGGCATGCATATCCTTCTCAAGGTTGCTGTGAGGATAACATGAGATAATGTGGATAAAGCGCTTTGCACACCAGAAAGTGCTATGCCAGTGATTATTATTATTATTGTTGTTACTTTACATTAATACTGTAACGATAAAGCCCAGATAAATTATTTATTTACATTCTAGCATTCTAGCATTTGTAAGAAGGATCCCAGCTAGTGACCATTAACCACCACTCCAACTCTTGACTTCTCAGCTCCAGAAGCCAAATTCCTATCCGTCAGTTTTCTCAGGATGCCTATTAAAAATCTCTTCTGGAGACTTGTTTTTATGTTTCTTATACCACAAGTTAACTCAGTTTTCTTAGTCCTTTTCCTCTGTCTCCGTGTCTGCTATCATTTTACAGTCTTTCCTGGATTACAAAGGCTCAGTCCTTTTGCAGACACCTATGGAATGGCTCCACACTCAAAGATTCCATAGTACCTTAAAGATGCAGTAATAAGTTTTTTTCTCTTGTATGGCACAGTGCCTGGCACCCAATAAGCCCTTAATAAATGCTTGATAACTTGACTTGGCTTACTTCCCTATTACTTCCAGATCAAATATAAAGTCCTCCATTTGGAATGCAAAGCCATTTGGAACCCAAAGGTTTGCTATCTTTCCTATCTCATACTTGACTCTCATCTACATACTTGCTCCTATCACACTGGCTTACTTGCTATTCCTCACCCCTGATTTTCCATCTCTCACCTCTGTATCTTTGTCCTGGCTGTGCCTCATGCCTGGAGTGCTCTCCTTCCTTATTTCTACCTCATAACTCCCTGGCTTCCTTTACATCTCAGCCTATCTTTTGTGAGAAGCTTTCCCCAATCCTGCTCCCACCTCTGCCAGTACCTCCCCCTGATCTTAACTTCCACTCATCCTGACTTTGCATCTGGGTCTCCCACTGCAGCCAAGGCCATCTCCAGTTGTCCTGATCTGTATCTGGCTGATGGGGTATTGGAGTGCCTATGTTTGTAACATCCAGTTGTAACTTCAATTTGTAAAATCACACTTGTGTTCAGGTACCTATGTTTGTAATATCAGCTTGTGTAATCAAGTTGTAAAATCCCACTTCCCCCAGCCATAAAGCATTAACTCTGCCTCTTCCCTAGGCCAGCACTCTGCCTAGCTACAATTCATGAACTGTATATCCCTGCTTGGTACAATAACAAGCTATACCTATGAATCCTTCACTAAACCATCTAAACAATCACTTTAGCTTAGAGAAATGTATAGGTCCCTTGTTCTAGTGGCCAGCTGCACCTATGAATCCTTCAATGCACTATCAATAAGCTAACTCCTCACCAACTAGGCACATCCTGGACCCCCAATCAGTCTAGCTTCCCAAAATCCATCTTGTCAAATAGGACATTGATGGGTAACAGACTGAACACCTCTCAGTCAGCCCTGACTGTTAGCTGACCAAGTGACCTTTCGAGGCAAAAACCACACCTCCATGCAGCCTCCCCTGTGGGCTTTTTCCAAGTGAATTATGGGTAATATGCTTGCACAGTAGATATGAAAAGTGCATATCCCTTTAAGCCATGACCACTCTTTAACTCCTCCCTAATCCCACCCTTGATCATCTAGTTAGCATAATTGATACCTGGTTTACAATATTATGGTTTTATAACCTGTACCCCTAACTCCTGCAGGCTTGCCAGGCTCCCTAAGACCCACCCCCACCTCTGCCTGCAGCAAACTTTTACAATCCTGACTTACAAGATTGCTTGAGTCCTGCGAAATTCTTTCCAGACTAGAATCCTCAAGGGATTCATTGGGATCCCTTAAACACCCAGCTTTTCTCACCCTCTTATGGCCACTGGACTCAGATGGCTGAAGAGGAGAAAAGTGAGGCTGGTGAGGCTGGCTTTTCACGGTCCTGCCTCACGTAAATCCAATTCACTGGCAAGTCATGGCATCCCCTCCCTGATGTCATGGTCCTCTTTGAGAAAGAAGAACAACCAACAACATTTATCCTAGGTATACATAATCATTTAAAAGCCTGTGAGGTCATTGAGGAAATCTGTTGTGTTCCTGCCTTTCTTTGTATTCCCAGCCCTTAGCACTAGGACTGGCACATAGTAGGTGCCTATGACCAAGGTTTGTGGACTGACTGACTGATTGATTGAATATAGAGTCTGTGGCAAGGACTGTGGAAGCTGGTGTTTCCTGTTTCTGATTCCCTCTGGCTCATTCCCTGAAACTTGGACAGGTCACATAGTCCCCAGGTTTCAGTTTCTTCTGCCAATAAAAGGGGCCAATAACTCCTGCCCTACCTCTCTCACAGCCCTGTGTGATAACAGGCTTTCATAGTAGCCCACAATCCAAAGAGCATTTATTAAATACCTTCTGTATCCCAGGCACCATACTATGTTCCAGGGATACAAAGACAAGATGGAAGGCAGCCCTTGCCTTCAAATAGCTTACATTTTACCAAGGAAAACAACATGCACAGAAATAAAATATGTTAGAAGGAAGATCAAGGCATGAGAAAGTATTCATATCTGGGGGTGGAGAAGGTGGGTGGTGATCAGTAGTACCAGAGCCGAGTTTTGAAGGAATACAAGACTTCTAAGAGGTTCCTTCTGAAAAAGGCTTGCATCCCAACACTGGGGGTTGGCTTGCCCAAGTATCTGGGGGGCAGAACAGTGAGTACTCCAGTTCGACTAAACCTAGAATACATGAAGGGGAGCAGAATGACACAAAGGCAGGAGTCAGATTGTGGAAGCCCTTGAAATCTAGGTCAAAGATTTCACAACTGGGATCCATTGAAAGGTTTTGAGCAGAGGAGTAGCACGATCTTACCTGTGTTATCAGCAATGAGGAAGAAAGATAGGAGAGGGGAGAAATTAGAAGCAAGGAGACAATAGTCTAGACTAGAGATGATAAGGCTAGAGGAGTGGCTATTGAGTAGAGAGAAGGAGATGGATGCCAGAAATACTGTAGAAGTAGAATCAACAAGACTTGATGATTTCTGTGACTTGAAGTTGGGGGGTAGGAGGGGAGAGCTCCAAGGAATGATGCTGATATTTCAAGCCTGGCACATGGGAGGGTGAATGTTTCCCTTCATAGAAAGGAGGAGCATAAATGACTTGGGAAGCTAGAAGGTGGGGCTGTAGTCCCCAGAGGAGGGCTGGGGGGTGAGCTGGCCTGCTAAATGGCAGACACATGGGAGGGTTATTACCAAGATTATTGGCACTAATCTTCTGTTTCTCTCGCTGTTCTATAGGAAGCCTGATTTCTTTGCACATTTATGCTCTCCACAGGAACAACACTGTATGGACTGACCCTGAGGTACCTCTGTTTTCTATGTCCCTAAGGGGAGAATCCACATAGACCAGGGGTGGCTGTTCCCAGGAAAGATGTTTGTCTCTGGACAAGGAAGAGGAAAAAGGTAGAAGATGGAGGGAACGAGAAGGATTGGAGGAGGATGCCATTTCCCAAGGCCACTCCAGGGATACAGGGGGAGGGGGAAGAGACTGAGAGGTAGTGAGGCCAGGGAAAGGAAAACATCCCTTTTCTTTGCTCCTAAATATGATACTCCTACTGACTTTCCAATCTGGCTGTGGTATCACCATTCACCCAATCTCTGTGTGGTTAACTCTGACATTTTCCCGAACCTCACTACTCAGAGACTTTAGAAGTGATTTACTAAGATCTAAATAAAATTTAAATGTCTACAGAATCCCTATGATCTACCAGTTTAGTAACCTTGGAAAGAAGAAGGAGGAAGAAGAGAAGGAGAAAGAGGAAAAGGATGAAATAACAAGGAGGAGGTAGAAGAAAGAAAGAAAACAAAGAAAAGAAAGGAGAGAGGAAAGAAGAGAAAGGAAGGAAGGAAGGAAAAGAGAAAGAAAGAGAAAGGAAGGAAAGATGGATGGGGGAAAGGAATGATGGAGGGAAGGAGAAGAGGTAGTTAAGAGGGAAGAAAAGAAGGGAGGAAGAAAAGAAGGGAAAGAGAAGAAGGAAGGAAGAGAAAGAAAGAAAGAAAGGGAAGGAAGTGGTAGATCTTGTTGAAGTCAAGTTGCTCTTTGTGATTATTGCTTCCTTTTCTAGACATTGAACAATCATCCCTTTGATAGTAGAATCTCAAATTAACCAGAGACAGAAGTCAAACTCACTCTAAACTACAGTTTGTGTATCCTTCTCTCTTTTTTCCCCTGAAGCATACATGCTATTTGCCCTCCTTCAATGGGTGTAATATGTCCCTCCTCCCCAAGTTCTGTCAGATGTCACTGGCAGTGAAGAAGTCAGGCAACACTTCTGCCTCCGCTTTCAGTTGTCTCTCTATCCCCTCTCCCCCTAAAACAAAGCTTTGCATGCCATCAGTGCTTAATAAGTAGCTGTTGAAGCCTCCAAGGAGGCAGTTCTCCAGAGTCAGAGCTGGGCTTCAGTCTTTCTTCTCCTGTTCCCTGGATGGGAGAGCTAAGGAGATGTCTAAGCCAACCCTTCTTTTCTGTTGCAGGTATTTGACCCACAGCGTTTCACTCCCAAGAATTCCTCAGGACGTCATCCCTTTGCCTTCATGCCCTTCTCAGCTGGTCCCAGGTTAGTGATGACCCTCAGTGTGCTGGAAATGGGGAACTATGGAAATCCCGACATTAGGAAGGAAGGAATAATCATTTATTAAGCGCCTACTATGTGCTATTTTTAAGCATTTACAAATATTTTCTTATTTGATCCTCAAAACAATCCTAGAAGGTAGATGCTATTTACAGTTGAGGAAACTGAGGCAGAAAGTGGTTAAGTGAATTGTCCAGGATCACTCTGAGTTCCACACTCCATTTACCAAGCCCACAGCTGGTTAACCCATCTATGTACCCCCAAAGCTCCTTTTCTCCCTTCCTTCAGAAGTTCAGGGTGGAGAGGAACCAGCTTTGTAATCAGTCTTCTTCCTACCCTTATACAGATGGAGACATGTCAGAGAAGGAGAATAGAGTTGGATTGTAGGAACATTTGGAGGAGTGGAGTTTGGTGTGCTGGGCCAGGCCAGGAAAGTCAAATAAAGTCAACCAGCATTTATTAAGCCCCAGCTTTATTCCAGGCACTGAGTGCAGGCTAAGCCCTAGACAAATACTTGACATCTAATAGGTTTTAAATAAATACCACTTGACTTGACTACTCAGGCAGTATACTCTGATCTAGGTAGGTACAATAAAATCAGGAAGCCCTGAGTTCAAATCCAGCCTCACATACTGTGTGACCTTGGGTAAGTCATTTGACCTCTGTCTCCATTTCCTCATTTGTAAAAATGTGAATAGTAGCTCCTACCTCACAGGGTTGTTGGGAGGCTCTAATGAGATGATACTTAGAAAGGACTGTGCAAACCTTAAAGTGTTGTATCTATGCTAACTCTTATGACTGTTACCACCTTGGGGTCCCCAAATGGTGATTTCTGTGAGAATCACTGTATATTTCTTGTTGGTGTTGGCATGTTGTGTCCCCCATCAGACTGAGAGATCTTTGAGGGCAGGGACCATCTTTGACCTCTCTTTGTATCTCCAGCACTTGGCATCGTGCTTGGCACATTGTAGGAACTTCATACTCATTGACTCAGTGGCTGACTGACTGCATCCATGCTTGGTTTCCATCCAAAGTAAAATGTAGTTCCTCTCCACTGCTTGCTTTTCATGAGTTTCTCCATCTGGTTTTCATTTAACCTTCTTTGGCTTTTATCAAAGCAGTATTATAATTTAATGGATAAAGGGTGGGACCAGAGTCCGTTGAAATCACACATTTAATGTGTGTGAGCATGGGGTCTTGGTTTCCACATTGCTGAGTAGCTCCAATGCCATAGTGTGTGTGTGTGTGTGTGTGTGTGTGTGTGTGTGTGTGTGTGTGTAAAGTGTTTTGCCAGCTTCCATCAGCTACCTATGTCTCCCATAAAGCCAGGCTCTGCAGGCATGAGCTTGTTCCTGCCTCTCTGGATCTGGAACTGAGGCCATTTTTCTCTTAACTCTGACTCTGACAGGAACTGCATTAGGCAGCAATTTGCCATGACAGAAATGAAAGTGGTCACAGCCCTCTGCCTTCTACACTTTCAATTCTCCCCAGACCCTACTCAGCCACCCATCAAGCAACTCCAGCTGATTCTGCGTTCCAAGAATGGCATTCATCTCAACCTGAAGAGGCTGACCTAGTGATGGAGACCAGAATGCCTTCTTATACCTCCAAGGGGATATTTGGTGAAGCATAAGCAGGCTTCCTGCCCACCCAGCCCTACCGCATAGGAACTCACCAGAACAGAAACAAAGACATAGGAATTTAAGGGAACATATGCTGGGTATCTGTATGTATTAATGAAATAATAAAGCATAGGGTTTCTCAGGAAAGGAAATAGAGTAGTCGTGAGCTTTGGGGTCTTTATAGAGATACACTAACTAGATCTATGTATACTATATTTTATTCTAATTTTTTAACATTTTTATTTAAAATTTTGAGTTCCAAATTCTATTCCTGCTTCCCTCCCTCCCTGAAATGGTAAGCAATCACATATAGGTTATACATGTGCAGTTATATAAAATATTTCCATATTAGTCATTTTGTACAAGAGAACTTGAATAAAAGAAAAAATGAAAGAAAGTGAAAAATAGCCTGCTTTAGTCTGTATTCAATCAATATCAGTTCTTTCTCTGGAAATGGATAACATGCTTCATCATAAGTCCTTTGGGATTGTCTTGGATTGTTGTATTGGTGAGAACAGCTAAGTCATTCACACTTCTTCATCAAACAATTTCTGCAACTGTATACAAAGTTCTCTTGGTTCTGTTCACTTCACTATGCATCAATTCATGTAAGTCTTTCCAAGATTTTCTGAAATCTGCCTGTTTGTAATTTCTCATAGCACAATAATATTCTATGACAATCACATGCCACAAATTGTTTAGTCATTCCCCAACTGATCAGCATCCCTTGGATTTCCAATTCTTAGCCACCACAAAAAGCGATGCTATAAGTATTTTTGTACAAATAGATTCTTTTCCCTTTTTTGGGATGTCTCTGGGATATAGACCTAGAAGTGGTATTGCTGGATCAAAGGGTATGCACAGTTTTATATCATATATATGTATATGTATGTGTATGTATACTATGTTTGGGCATAAATGCATACTATATTAACACACATGTGACTATATATCCATATATAATACCCATATGTTACCAGTCATTTGATTCACTATCCATCGTTTGTTAATCACTTCATGTGTTTAGGGCCTTCTGCTCAGCATTAGAAGTCAACAATTATGCCTTCAAGGAATTTGCATTCTAATGGGGAGAAGGAAGGAAGAGAGGAAGAGAGGGGGGACAGGGGAAGAGGGGAGAGAATCAGGTCAAGAGCTCTAGGAGCAAAATATCCCACTTTCAGCTGGGAGATCAGAGAAGGCTTTTTGGAGGAGGGTGATACCTGAAGCTAAGCCTTGAAGGAAGAGACACTCATACATATGTATATACGTTGTACAAAACCTGGAACAACTGATTTATCCATCACTGTCAGACTTTCCAAATGCGTTCTGTTCTTCCTTGTCTTTATTTTCCAATATTTAAATGCTCCCAGGAGGTACAGCTCCATCTTTGGGGCTGCTTCTGCCCCCTACAGAGATCTTAATTAACCCTTCCTACCCCAATCCCTATCCCCTATCACTCAGGAGATATGGCCCCAAACTTCATCCTAATGAAGCCACCATGAGACTGGCTCATGTGAACAGCACTTGACTGGTCCTTGAACAGCAGACAGACTGTTCATCTTTGGAGACCTATCTGAACCATATCTAATTCTGGAGAATCCATCAGAGCTCATGGCATTTGCTTCTATGGTAGGAAGAGGGATTGGCAGAAGACATTAGGGAAATGGGTATTAATAGAGATGAGTAAAATACAATGAAGAGGGTGATAGGGACATGAGGAAAAAGTGCTCCTGGAACAATGGAGGAACGAGGGACCACCTTCAGTTGAAGGGATCAAGGAGAGGGGCCTTCAAAGAAGAGATATCTTAAGTGTGTTGCACTTACCGCACACTCACAAGAACATACTCACAGTGACACCCTAGGAAGAATACACTTTCATCAAAAGTCTTTCCATATGCCTTACATTGACTTGGTAAACTGTGCAACTGTCTGTGACTTCATCATTGTGAACATTTGTTCCATTGACGTAGATCACAGCTAAGCCACGTCACACCATCTCATTTCATTTCATAAGTGGGTTTATTTGATAAGCTGGAGGCCCACCTCTGGTCCTCAGAATACATTATGGATGTCAATGCACCATGCTATTGGTTCATTTGTAATCCCTCCCCTTTGGAATGGAATTGGCCTGATTCCTTTTGCAAATATGAATGCCTTTCCTAATGCCTTTTGCACCATATTCTATGACTGTCAATATGTGACAACCCTTTCATTCCTGCCATACATCTCTTCACTGCTCATTGAGTCCCCTATGGATATGATTTTGGTGAATTTATGATACTCCATGGATCATAGCCATGAAGCATATTGGTGGGAGAAGATGGGCTCTGCTGCCAGAACTCAGCTTTGGATTGTGGAATTACTGTTTAATTTCCCAAAGGCAATCTAGCATGTCCTCTCTCTTTCCTTTAAGCCCAAGTCCCTCTCAATGTCAATCCATCTGCTACACATGGATTGGTGGGCTTATTCAGGGGGCTGCCCATCTTACTGTATGAAGTAGTGTGGAAAACAGGTGTTCTTCATACACTAGATATTTTCCATATGGATTGTTCTATTGATCCTTTTTGAGTGTCTATGAACCAAATTTCGGAGGTAAAAGGCTTAATCAGCACCTTTAAAAAGGACCATCTGGAGGGTGTTAATAAGGGATAGATACCTATCCTTTTTAGCTTCATATTCAGGGTGCCATCTATGCCATGTGAGAGAACCCTCAAGATTAACATGTCTGTTTTATCAGGTAGGTATGCTGGGCACAGAGTAAGAAAGAAGCCAATCAGGAACCTGCAATGAGCCAAAGTTTTGCAGGGAGAATAGGAGGGAGGTGAGATGGCAGGAGGGAGAATGAGAGGGAGAGAGACAGGGTGAAGGAGTAAGGAGAGAGAGAGAATGAGAGAGAGACAGAGACAGAGACAAAGACAGACGGAGACAGAGACAGAGAGCATAGATACACAGTAGGAGGGCCTAGGAGAGAAGCTTGGGGAACACTCACAGTTATGTCAGGTCCATTAGTCAATAAACATTTATTAAGCACCTGTTGTGTTCCTGGTTTGAAGGGAGCAAGTCACTTAGCCAATACTGCAGGGATCTATCTTCTAATCATGCCATCCTGACGCTGCCATAGTATATGCTCCACAATGGATCACGAGTCTCCTAGGTCAGACACTGCTCAGTCACCCGCTGTTCTCTTCGATTTATAGGCTTTTGTCTCTGGGACTTGTGGTCCTCTAAAAACCCCAGATCTTCTTCAGATTACTGCCTGTCTATGACCCTGCTATCTTATTCCTGTGTAATTTGTCTGTTGTTGGTATTCAAGTACAAGACTTTACATTTACTTCTACTGAATTTCATCTTTTTAGATCCAGCCCAAGGCTCTGGGAACTATCAAGATCTTTTTTGGTCCTCAGTCTGTTATGCTCTGCTAGTCAAATGAATCAGAGGCTACTATATGCTACTATAGGCACTGTGCTAAGCACTGTTCTCAATAAGCTCACAGTCTAGGGGCGGCTAGGTGGTGCAGTGAATGGAGCACTGGCTCTGGAGTCAGGAGGATCTGAGTTCAAATCCAGCCTCAGACACTTAACACTTACTAGCCTTGTGACCTTGGGCGAATCACTTAACCCCAATTGTCCTGCCTTCCTCCCTCCAAAAAGCAAAAAAAAAATCCAAACAATCAAACAAAAAGAAGCTCACAGTTTAACAGGAGAGACAACATGCAAACAACTAAAGATAGAAAAGACAGACATTAACTGGTAGATATTCGATCCAGGGAAGGCATTACAATTAAGGGGAGGTGGTTAGGAAAGGCTTCCCATAGAAGGTGGAATTCTGAAAGAAGCCAAGGTGGTCAACAGGCAGAGATGAGGATGAGGAGAGAGAGCATCCCATACATGGAGAATACACAGAGACAGTGCCCAGAGGCGAGAGATGGAACATCTTATTTAAGGAACAAGGAAACTGTGTCACTAGATCAAAGGGTATGTGGGGGTAGGGGAGGGCAAGTGTGAAAAGACTGGAAAAGTAGTGAGGAAACAGAGGGCTTTGGAGCTGATCATGGAAGTCATGGGAAGCCACTGGGATTTGCTGAGTGGGGAGTAGAGAGGGAACATGGTCAGATCTGCACCCAAGGAAAATCACTTTGGCAGCTGAGTGGAGGGAGGCTGGAAAAGGACTTGAGATAGAGGCACTACCCAGCAGCCTATTGCAATAGTCCAGATGGGAAGTGATGAGGGCCTGCACCAGGGTGGTGGTTGTGTCAGAGGAAAGAAGGGGGTGTATACAGGAGATGTAAAGAAGGTAAAATCTACAGGCCTTGGCAACAGATGTGCCAGGTAGTAGTTGAGAATGACACCTCCATTGTGAGCCTGGGTGCCTGGGAGGATGGTGGCACCTTCAACAGTAGTAAGGAAGTTAAGAAGGGAGATGGGTTTGGGAGGAAAGACAAAATAACCAAGTTCAGTTTGGGACTTACTGAGTTTAAGATATCTGTGGGACATCCAGTTTGAGACATCTAATAGGCAGTTGGAGATGGAAAGATGGATAAATATATTTGAGAATCATCAGCATAGAGATGATAATTAAAACCATGGGAGCTGATGAGGTCACCAAGTGAAATAGTCTAGAGAGAGAAGAGGGTCCAGGACAAAGCTCTGGGGAGAACCCATGGTTAGCAGGTGTGACCTGGATCCAGCCAAGGAGACTGAGAAGAAGTGTTCAGAGAGGGAAGAGGAAAACCAGGAGAATTGAGGTTCTGAATTGAGAGAGAGGACAGGAGGAGGTGTAGGAGGCTTGGAAATTGAAGAGATTTGGAATAGCTTCTATAGAGAATGACACAGGGAATCAATTAGGCAGGAATAAAAGAAGTGCTTTACCTCAGTGAGGATCCAGTACAAATTGGACAACATAGATTTGTAATATGCAATCAGTTCACCCAGCTCCATTCAGGAGCTCATGAGTGGAACTGAAGGTGGTAGGTGTAACCAGGGCTGAGATTTGGCAAGAAATGAGCAGCAATATGACAAATGGAAGAGAGATTTGAGAGACTAAGACACTTTAGACTTGAAAGACATTATAGGGTAGAGAACAAAAGAGAAGAAAGTAAATTCAGAACTAATGACTGAGAGATGGAGGGATTAGAGGCTTCAAAGAAAGTAAAAAATAGATTTAGGAAGGATGAAGGGTGAAGCATTGGGAAAGAGAATGGTGGGATATTATTGTCATATAGCTTAATGCCAGCATTTCTTTTTTTTTTTAATTAAATTGGTTTATTTACTGTCAGTTTACAACATTCAGTTCCACAGTCCCTTGAGTTTCAGATTTTCTCTCCCACCCTCTCCTTCCCCCCGCCCCATCATGGTGGCACACACTTGAATATAGGATGTACAGATATCTTCCCATTGATCATTAGTCAGGTTGTAAAGAGGGATTGTAACTGATGAAATGATCAGTGGGAAAGAGGAAACAAAACAAAATAAGAAAAAGAAACACAGCAAGTAGTTTTTTTCAATCTGCATTCAGACTCTGCATCTCTTTCTCTGGATGTGGATATCTCCTTCAATCATGAGTCTTTTGGAGCTGTCTTATAACCTTACATTGCTGAGAGGAGCCCAGTCTGTTGAGGTTAGTTGTCACACATACTTTTCATCTGTGATTGTGTACAAATTTCTCCTGGTTCTGCTCTTCTCACTCACCATCAGTTTATATAAGTCTCTCCAGGTTATCATGAAGTCCATCTGCTCCTCATTTCTTATAGCACAGTAATATTCCATTACATTCATATACCACAGCTTATTCAGCCACTCCCCAATTGATGGGCATCCCCTTGTTTTCCAATTCTTTGCCACCACAAAAAGGGCTGCTATAAACGTTTTTGTACATACAGGTCCTCTTCCCACTTCTCTCACCTCCTTGGGATATAACCCTAGAAGTGGTATTGCTGGGTCAAAGGGTATGCACATATTTATAGCCCTTTGGGCATAGTTCCAGATTGCTCTACAGAATGAATGCCAGCATTTCTACTTAAGGGAGTAGAATATATTTGAGTAATGGTGGAGGGAATCACTGAATCATTGAAATCACAGGTCAGCTTAAGTATCTTGAATATCAAGTATAGAGGACATGTAACAATTCAATAGATAAAGATGGAAAATGTGGTCATTCCAGGCACTTTGGGATGTCTACTAACTAGACACCATGCCCAAGTTCTTACGTGAGCTTAGGCTAGCCAGATGTCTCCTCTACTTCATGCCCAGAGACAACATGAAAGATATTTCCAGTACATCCCATCATTTTGAAAAGAAGAATAATTCAAACTCACACCAATTTCAGTTGTAAAGGTTAGAGTCAGAGTTTCATAGGCTCTGTTCATCCATCTTCTCATCTCATTATATCTGTAGGACCTTTTAGTAGCATGACCCTGTCTCCTCTTCCTCCATGTCCTAGGAAGTCTAGGCCAGACACTGGGAACGGTGTATCTATGGGTTAGGGCTGGTTGAGGTGGGCCAAAGAAGAAAAGTGAGCCCAGTGGGAATAGACTCAGATTTTTATGATAAATATCATTATCATTATCAAAGACATAAAGGAATTTTATTCAAATGTGTAAGAAAAAGAGTCATTCCCCAATTGATAAATGGTAAAAAAAAAAAAAAAAAAAAACTATTTGAACAGGCAATTTCAAGAGGAAGACATTTAAGCTATCAACAACCATATGGAAAAGTGTTCTAGATAATTAATAATTAAAGAAATCCAAAATGAGATTCTATCTTACACCTATTAGATTTTATAAGGTGACAAAAAAGAAAAATAAATTCTAAAGGGGCTGTGAGAAACAGGTACATTTATTCAACTGTGCCAGAACTATGAACTGGTCTAGCCATTCTAAAAAAGCAATTGGGAATTATGCCCCAAAAGCTATTAAACTGTACCTGCTCTTGAGTCCAGTGATACCAGTATTAGATCTATACCTCAGAGAGATTTTTTTGAAATGGAAACATACCTATATATACAAAAATATTTATAATAATTTTTTTTGTGCTGGCAAAGAATTAGAAACTGAGGGGATGCCTATTAGTGTCTGAACAAATCACAGTATATAAAAATGGTGGAATACTATTGTGCTGTAAGAAAGGATGAAGGGGACAGTTTCAGAAAAAAAAAACTGTGCAGATACATGAATTAGCTTGAAGTAAAGTGAATAGAACAAGGGGGAACAATTTCTATAATAATAGCACTATTGTAAGGACAAAAAATTTAGTAATAGATAACACGAAGTAACAGTCAACCATGGCTGGAAGTGTATTCTAAATTGTGGACTAGAAATTGGCAGAAAATACATACATTCTCTACATAGTCCATCAGGAAGAGAAAATAGAAGCATGTGCTATTTCTTTTATATTTACTAACTCAATAAGGAGTTTGCTAGCATTGATCCAAGAAAAAATAAATAAAAAAAAAAACTTCTTAAATGGCCACTTCCAAAGAACCTAAAAGATTTTAAAAATATTTCTAAGATTTATATTTTACTACAGTAAATTTGAAAAGAATGACATCTCTGTTCAACTTCTGAAAAATATTACTTGTGGATATATGGTTTAAGTGAACCCAAACCAGAAGTGAATGAAAGATAAATATACTCAAAAACTTCTGGAGCTGGTAGGTCAGATATATACATATATGTATGTCTTTGTAAGCATATGTGTGAATGTGTGTATGTACGTGTTTATGTTTGTATAGAACTTGTAAAAATTTGATCACTTATCTCACATGTGTCAATGTTGGTCTACATGGGGTAAAATAAGTCCTTTGTCCTATAAACAGATGCTAACTGGGAAGGCGTAGGAGCTGTCTTTTAAAAAATGGGGATGGTCATCAGAAGATTATTACCTTTGCCAAAGGAGCATTAGGTAACAGAGGGGATTCTATTATTCTATACATAATTTTATTCTATATTCTACAGAAAATTTTTATTCTATACAAAAGCTGGATCTCTTTATGAAAGCTGTTACTGAAAACATCAAGGACAATGACTATGGAAGTAAATTTCACTAATAGTTTAAGTGACATTCTGAAGGCTTCTGTGATAGTTGAAGAGAAATTGAGGTAAGAAGGAGAGAAAGAACTGAGAGAATTGAGTTTAACTCTATCTTATAAAAATGAAGAAATTCTAGAAAAGAGACTTTAATTGGTGTCCTGAGAAAAAGAAGTGGTGCAAAAGTCTTTCCAGAATTAAGAAGTTTGTGGTTGTACTTAAGTTGATACATTGCATATGAGAATAAGTTTCTTTGTTCTATCAAGATTTCTTATTTCAATAAATATTATAGTTAAGAATCTTGGTGTTTATTTAAAACCAGAAAATTGTGTGTGGTGAGGGGTGTTGCATGTAGAGAGATAATTCAAAGCTTATGGTGAAAGATATTTTCTGACTTGTCAGACAAGGAAACTGACCTTTGAGACAGGTAGGTTTACCCATATTTCTAAGATTTGTGTCTTCCATGACAGAGACAACAAGAGTTTAGAGACAGAAGATGAGTGATAATCCAGCAAAATGGAATGAGAAAGATCAGTCAGATAGGTAGGAGAGAGAGACAGACAGAGAGAGACCGAGAGAGAGACAGAGAGAAGAGAGAGACAGACAGACAGACAGACAGAGACAGAGAGAGAGACAGAGAGAGGAGACAGAGACAGAGAGACAGAGACAGAGAGAGTGCAATATCACTAAAATCCAGGGAGAAGAGAGTATCCAAGGGGAGATTGGTTCATATTGTAAAATGCTGCAGAGAAGCCACAAAAGATAAAGATTCAGAAAGTCTGTTAGCTTTGGCAGTTAAGAGATCATTGGTACCTGGAGAGGGCATTTGCAGTGGAGTAATGAGGTTGGAAACCAGAATGTTGGAGATGGAGAAGTTAGTGAGAGAAGAAATGGAGCTAGAATACAGTTTGTTATGAAAGGAAGGACAGAAGTAGTATCACAGCTTTAAGGAATGATAGGGTTAAGTGACAGGTTTCTTTTAAAAAGGGCAAGGGAGGTAAATATATTTATAGGCAGTAGGAAGGGAGCCAGAAGATTTGGAGAGCCTGAAGGTCAAAAAAGAGAACTATGAGAGCCATCTCTCAGAGGCTACAAGAGAGGAAATGAGAGAGGGGTGGCAAAGTGGGTCTTCGAGGAGAACAGCCATCTCTTCATCAGAGACCAGAATAAAGGAGAAGAGATAGCGGGATGGTGAAGAGGTCTTGAGATGTAGAGGAAGGAAGAACAGGGAGCTCACTAGAAAATGCTTTTGTTTCCTCAGTAAACTATGGTGCAAGGTCTTCTGATAAAAAGGACTGAGATGGTAGAAGGCTTGAGGAGAGAAAAGAATGTTTGGAATCATCTCAGTAAGGTGGGGAATCATTTCAAGAGGTGTAAAAGGACAACATTGCTGCAGTTAGAGCCATGATGAGATTTTTGTTCTGTCAGACTTGTGACACCATTGACAAGCAAAGCCCCTCTCCTCATGCAGTTCAGCACCTACTCTGTTATGTGATCTCTGAGATCAGCATGGGTACTCAAGGTGACTTGCCTAGGGTCACACAGCCAGTATATTTCAGAGCTCTGTTGCTTTGTTTCCATCATACCATGAAAGCCCTTGAGAGTAGCTAATATAAATTTGTTGCAGACCTAGGCAGCTTGACTGCAGGATTTTGTCCTGCTCTGTTTAAGAACAAGGACAGGGAGTGCAGATGATGAGGGTCATGCAGGCTGAGCCATCAGTTAGTTACAGGACAAGGGGGCAAAGGATAGAAAGAGTAGAGAAGGATGTAGGGTTGAACTCTAACTACAGTATGAAGATTGGGGAGAGAGGAAGAGGAAGCCAGAGCAAAAGCCAAGATGAGTACTGAGTATGGAAGGACTGGAAGCAATGATGAGGATGTTTTCATCCCAACTGAGCACTTTTAGAGCTAGAAGGACTGAGTCATAGGGAGGGAAGGAATACAGAGAGATTTCAGGCACACAAAGGAATTTCAAACATCTTAGCTAGGACAGCAAATGTGGCCCTCCATGGAAGGCATGGCTCTGTTGCCAAAGGACTTGAATTCGAACCCCACCTCAGAGCAGGGATGTAGCACAATGAATACAGGCTAGAGCTCGAATTGACCAACTATGTGACCTCTGGGCCAGTCATTTAACCTCTGTGAGTCTCAGTTTCCCTGTTTGTGAAATGGGGATAATAATGTCACCTATCTCACAGGATTGTTGTGGGGAATAAGTAAGCTGTTCTGTTAGCCTTAAAGTGCTATGCGAGTGCCAACCATTACTACTGCTTGTGTGATCATGGGCAAGTTGCTTGACTGGCCTGGACCTCAGTTTCCTTACCTGTAAAAGGCTAGAACTGGACTAGATGACCTCTGAGAAACCTTCTTAGTCTATGATCCCAGGGAAAACACTGATGGGCAGGACATCTAGCTAGATAAATAAATAAAGCCTGTACTTGCTCCAGCCTTTCTTTGTGCTGGGCACGATGCTAAGGGCGGGGGGTGTCTTAGAATGTGAGGGGGGGGCATCTTAGAACCCAGAACGTGAAAACTGGGAGGAATCATAGAGCCTAGTACCTGTCTGAGGTGCGATTCAGACCCAGGTGTTGCCTGACTCCAAGAACTGTACAACATTAACGGAAAATGATCTTGAAGCAGAGAACACAGAAAGAGCACAGAATTTAGAGTATGACATGCAAACAATGGATTGCAGAACTGGCCCAAAAGCCACAGACGTTGTCTTCCCAACTGATCAGTTCGCTTCTTTTACCATACAGTGTATATGTGAGTGCAGAAAGGTGGGGAAGCTAATAGCAAATCACCTGAAAAGCAACCTGCTTTCCATTCCAGTCCACAGACATGTTATGAAGCCCTTATTTGGTGGAACAGTCTGGAAAATATTTCTCCCCTCACTCTGTCACTCTCCCCTATTCCCTTCAATGGATTGTGTCATCTGCTCCTTGAGATTTTGAGTCTGGTTAGGGTTTTCATTGTTGTGGCAGTGGTTATTTTTATTTGTTTCTTTACTTGTTTCTCTGTCTATCTATCTATCTATTGATCTCTCATCTGTAGTTGACACTGAAACTCAGAATGGTGAAATGACATGCTTAGGGTCAGCTGGTAAAGTGTCTGGGGCAGGATTGGAAACCAAGTCTTCCTGACTCCATCCATATCTGACCCTTTAGCCTCGGTCCCACTTGCCTGCTTCCTTCACTTCATCTCTTTCCTTAGTTTCAGAGACAACCTGATCATCTGATCTCTCCTTCTCTGTTTCTGATCCTGGCTCCTTTCCTTCCCCCAGCCCTCACTGTGGGGATTCCTCTTGGCTTCTGTTCTGTTTCTAGCCCATAAACCCAACAGGCCAGCACCAAACTCATCCTTCCCCCTGAAGCCTGCTCTTGCTGACTTCCTCATTTCCCTGGTCACCCATCCTCCCCCGGTTAGACCTGGAGGACTCTTCCATTCTCCTCTCCCTCACCTCTTACATCCACTAAGTCATCAAGCCCCATTAATTCCACCCCAACATGCTTCACATTGATCCTCTTCTCTCTACCCTTATGGCCACAACCACAGCCCAGTCTTCACCATCACTGACCAGGGCCTCCTAACAAGTCCTTCCCCTGCCTCATCCATTCTTCACAGATCTCATCTTTCCAATGCACAGATTTGGGAAAAAGCGGGGACTTGTGCTCAAAGATCTTCAGTGGCTCCACATTACCCTTTGTACAAAGGTCAAACTCCTTTTTAGTGATATTCACGGATTCTCAAAAATTGATAGCAGCCTGCTTTTACAGACTTGTAGTCAGGAAGTTGTTTGTCATTTAGTAGAGTTTCTCTCATATCCAACACTATGTGACACCATGTGGGGTTTTCTTGGCAAAGATACTGGAGTGTGTTCTCATTTCCTTCTTCAGATCATTTTACAGAGGAGGAAACTGAGGTAAACATGGTTAAGTGACTTGTCTAGGGTTACATAGCTACTGAGTGTCTGAGGCTGAATTTGAACTCAGGTCTTGCTGACTCCAAGTCCAGCCCTCCATCCAGTGCCCCACCCAGCAGCCCCAAGGAGTCAGGAAGACCTGGGTTCAGATCCCTCCTCTGACACTTGCTATCTATGTGATCCTTCTCAAGGCCCTTAACCTCTTTCAGCCTCAGTTCTCTAATCTGTAAAATGGAGCTGTTAATAACACCTACATCACAGTGCTGTTGTAAGGCTCAGGTAAGATAATGCACATGAAACACTTTGTCGATGTTAAAGTGATATGTAAGTCTAGTCATTTTTATTATCGTTATTCCTCCTCCCAACACCCCCCTGACACAGACAGACCATGTTTGCCAAGCTGCAGCCAGACTGAACTCTCTGCACAGCACAAACACCCAGGGCTCTCCAGCCTCCCTGCCTTTGTCCTCACTGTTCTCTATCCAGTTTATTTCAAAAGCATTTATTGGGAATCTCTTCTGTGCCAGGTGCTGTGCTAGGTGCTGAAAATACAAAGACAAAACTGAATGAGGTCCTGCCCTCAAAGAGTTTTCATTCCACTGCAGAATACAAAATGTCCTACAGACTTCCTGTAGGAGGTGGCCACTGAACCAGGCTTTGAAGGAAGGCAGGGTAACTCAGAGCCTCAGTTTCCTCCCCTGTAATATGAGAGTTTGAACTACAAACCACAAAGAGGTCTTGCAAACTGATACAATATGGTCTGATATGAGATGTTTCTGTACTAGTAGAAGGTATTTCTTGCGTGTATAGCTAAATAAGTGTCCAAGTGGAGAGAAAAATCAACACCCTAGCACCTGTGTCTGTCTCCATCGCTGTCCTGGACTCTAAGGTCCCAGGGGCCTGGGCCACAGTCAATCTGCATCAGCAAACTCACTTCACCACCATCACTGCTGTCCCATTCCGATCCCCCTCCATGCACAAGACAGAGCTCCAGGCTCTGCTCCTCCCTACATCAGCTTCTTCAAGTTAAGGTAGATGCCATTCTTAGAGCCCAGGATGAGCTGAAGCCGTTTGATGGGCGGTCTCGAGGGCTCTGGAGAAAACTCAAAGTGAAGGAGGCAGAGAGCTGTGACTGCCTTTATCTCCATCATGGCAAACTGCTGCCCAATGCAGTTCCTGCGGTCAGAGAGGGAGAGAAACACAAGATCAGCATCGCTTCCAGGATAGCTCCATGCCTGGAGACAGAAACAAGCTGAGGCTCATAGAGCCTGGCATGGGAGCAGGACAAGCAGGTTGTAAACTTAGCAGACATCAAAGGCAGGATTTCAACTCAGATCTTCCTGACTTTTTGGCCAGCATTCTCAGCTGCCTCTCAAATAGAGGCAAGATCCAACCTTTTCCTTTCCCCCACCCTCAAGTACACCCTGAGGCCAGAACACCTCTACTCCCCAAGATCTGTTTCCTACAAGGCTCCTAGGAAGCCAGCCTTACTCAGAGCCCCACTTGGGTGGGAGGTGCAGGGTGGGCTGAGAACCAGGCAGATTTCTCCCAGGTCTGTCCTGGTAGAGTAGGCAAGTGGGTTTATTTGAGAGGCTGCAGCTGAAGCATTGATGTGGCTTCCCCCACTACACCCAGATGCTGGAGACTGCACCTACCTGGGCCCAGCAGAGAAGGGAATGAAGGCATAGGGGTGGCGAGTAGAGGAATTCTCTGGAGAGAAGCGCTGGGGGTCAAACACCTGCAACAAAAGGAGGAAAGACCTGAGTTCAAATCCCTCCTCCAACACTTGTTAGGTGGGTGAACCTGGTCAAGGGCTTGGACCAGAGACCCCGAGGTCTCATGCAACTTCTGAGCCCAAAACTCTGTGATTCTAGAGATGGAACATATTCCAGATGCATGGCAACATTGGGTCTGAGGCAGAGGCTGGGGGGCACAGGGCACACTGGGACATAATGGTAGTATAGAAGTTGGCATCTGGAACACAGAAGATGCATATGTGAATAATCTCCCATAAGCCTGGAGAACTAACATGGTGCTAAGAAATGGGAATGGGGTGGTTAGAGGGTGTCAGGCAGAAGCATCTAAACCTCACTTTGGAACAATCAGGACCTACTAAAGGTTTTTGACTAGAGGGGTGACTTAGTTTACAAAGAAGCAAGACTACCCTTCCCTTACTCCTCCAATGTTTGGTTTTAAAGTGAAATGAGGGCAGACATGATGGGTTAGAATGATTCTTATTGAAGGAGTGTACAAGGCTGTGGAAATAGAGGAAGGGGGATGTATTCAAGAGAGAGAAGCCTTTCATCTGTGCAGAGGGAGAATGAATAGACCCCTGGGAGCTGACTGGATGGGGACAGCAGAGAGAGGGATGACATGGAGACACCTTCAAGGGTAGGGGAATGGGAAGGGAAATGAATGGTGGGGGCACAGGCAGAGACAGTGAAAGCAGAAGGAAAAGCAAGTCAGAGGGAAAGCTAAGGGGCTTTTTCCTAGCAGGAGGCACCCCCAGATCCTCCTCCACCCAAGCCCCTCAGCCTGGCTTCCTTAGGAAGCTTATGGCAGGTCATCCCCTATCTCCAACAGACATGAGCCTTCCCTTTCCCCTTTCCCTTCTCCTTCCTGTCTCCCTCTCCCTCCCCCTCCCCCTTCCCTACTGTGAATGCTCTCCTCTGGCCCATCCTGCTCTTTCTGAGATGTGATGGTTGGAGATACCTCAGGCTTATCCCAGACAGTTGGGTTCCTGTGCAGTGCATAGATGTGGAGAGAGACCAGGCTGCCTGTGGGACAGAGAGAGATGCTCCAGGACAACAGTCTTGTGATTTCATTGCTATGGGGAACTCCTTGTGAGGTCAGCCTCTCCACTGATGCAGACAGGCCACTCATATCTAACTAAAAGTCTTAGAGCTTCCTGAGAAGTTAAGTAACTTCTATCCCCTATGCCATGCTGCTAATCTCATTCAGTCCCTAAGGTGGGGAATTTACAAATGAGGAAACTGATCCCTGAGAATGGAAGTGATTCTGGCAATGTCTTAAGCTCTGTGCAGATTCCAACTAAGGTCTCCTGAGCCCCAGTCTAGGGCTCTCCTCTGTGAAGCTGAAAATACTGAATGGAGAAGGATTGTCTAGAACAGTGGTTCTCAACCTGTGGGTCGCAACCCCTTTGGGGGTCAAACAACCCTTTCACAGAGGTCGCCTATGACCATAGGAAAATACATATATCTGATGGTCTTAGGAACCGAGACACCACTCCTCTCTCCATCGCCAGGTGGGTCCGCCCACATGCAGATAAGCCCAGATATGTCCACATACAAGTACTAAAGGGTCATGGCATCAGGAAGGTTGAGAACCACTGCTCTAGAGTCTCCTGTGAGAGGTGACTGGGGCTCCTTGGCCTCCCCAGGGCCCAACAAATCTCACAAATTGTGGCAGAAGTTTCCTTGGGGAAAACTGGGGGGACTTAGCACTACACTGGGGGACAGATCAGGTTTTCATGAAGAAGAAGATCCCCAGGACCAGGACAGCGGGAGAACTTTCCGAACTCTCTGCAGAGCCAGGATTGCAATTTCCCTGGATTTGGAAGCAACAAAACAAGAGGAAAAAATAAACAGAAAAGGGCAAACCAACCCTAATGAACCTTGAGAAGCCAGTGGGCTGAGGTCAGACCAGGCAAGGCCAGAGAAGGGGGTCATGACAGTCACAGAGACTGCCATCTTCTGGGGCTGGAGACAGGGACAGATGGGCCCACAGAAGGCAATGTTGGCGGCAGCCACACGTGACCAGACAGGCCAGTCCTGAGACCCCACAGGAATCCCTAGAGCATGGGACGCAGGAAGAGGCCCCAAGGACAAGAGAGGAGGGGCCGAAACTCCAGTCCCTCTGTGTCAGCAGTACTTGGCTGAGGACTAGGTCACAGCTCCTGGGCCAGGCCGGTAGGTATAACCAGAGCTACACGTGTTGGCCATACACCCAGCCCTCTGGGGCACCTTCACCCTGGCAGTGATCCTAAACACAGTGTGGCAGGGAGAGGACTCTTTAGCTGACATCTTCTCCCTTCCCCCAGGGAAAGATTGTGAGAATCGGCTTGAGAGCTGCCCTCCCACTGACATTCTGGGCCTGGCTCCTCTGCACCAGTTAGCTCGGCTCTTCTTACCCTGTTTGTTTGCCATGGAACCCCTGGGCAGACTGGGGAAGCCTATGGAGCCCTCCTCATAAATGTGTTTTTAAATGCAGAAATAACACACATGAAATGACAGAGCAACTCAAATAAATATAGTTATTAATTTTGTTAAGTAAAAAATGTTCACAAACCCAAGTTCAGAACTCCTGGTATAGGTGAAGGCAGTTTTTATCTCTTGCAACCCACCAGTTTTCACAGGGGAGATGCCCCCCAGACCCTCAGACTCCTTCCTCCCAAATGCTGGAATCCCCCTCCCTATTGTCCAATTGTGTGAGTTGGTATATGGGGATTATGGTATAGACACTGGATATAAATCACTTAGCTAATCCCTGGAAGGGAGAGCCCTGTCTTTGTGGCCAGCAGGGCTCAGGAGCTCATCATGGCTGGGAGCATTTCCTGATGCTCCTGAGAACTAGGCCTGTACTAGCTTAGATAAACTTGTGGCTGGAAGTTTAGGTGAATGGGATTTCTCTAAGAATGGCATCTTGGGAAAAGGCCCTGATCAAACAGCCAAGAAATTCTGAGTAATCGGGACATGACCCAGTCTCCCACCTCCCACACCCAGACTCAAGGGCCACCCTATCCTACCTTCAGGTAGCGACTTCCCATCCATGAAAGTGACAGGCTTGTTGAGCTGGCGATACACCTGCGGCACTGGGGGGTATATGCGGAAGCTCTCCTTGATGCACATGGTGAGGTAGGTCATTTTCCCCAGGTCTTCCCTACATGGAGAGAAAGCAGCAGACCAGAGCCCCCAGCTAGTGTGGAGCAGGTGCAGCAGCCCCCCAGCCCTGCTGCTTGGATTCCCCAGACACCCCTGAGCTACTTTCCAGCTAGCTTGGGGAGACAAGGGGAGGGTCTGGAAATCCCCCTCCCCCATTATCCCTAGCGATAGACTTGCCCAAGTGTCCAGTTCTAATTCTGGTTCTGTCAGTTGGTTCTCCCTCCCTCTTGCTCAAAATGCTTTTCTCCACACCTTTTCCCAGGTTACCCCCACCTAGAATGCCCTCCTTCCTCCTCTTCCTACCCTTCCTTAAAGGTACTACATGTGCCTCTCTTGGGGTAAGCCCTCCCTGAGCCCCCCAAGCTTGTGTCATCTGAGCTCCTCAGGCACAAAGAGCCTGTGCCCCTTGGTTCAGCCTGTGATCTCACAAGCAGCCCTTCAACATTTCCTCCTTGTTCCCATCAGCATGAGAGCTCCCCGAGTGCCTCTGATCACACCCTCGGTGCTTAGCATGGAGCTAGGCCTAAGGAGGCTCAGGAAAGAAAGACACACGGAGACAAGCAATAGGTAGGACCTTGCCCAATTCAACCGAATGAACATGAATCCATTTTCTGTTTGACGCAGAGCCCTCTGCTAAGAGCTGAGGAAACAAAGAAGGAAATGGTCTAGGCCTTCTCTGTGTTAATGGGGGGTGGAAAGAAAACTTGGTTTGGAATTCAGAGACCTGGGTAGAAATTCTGAATTCATTCTTCTCAGTTGTGCACCCATTAGAGCTGAGAAAAGTGACCTGGCCTACTGCCTTGGGAGGTGGGCAGCCTTCCCTCATTGGAGATCTTCTGGTAGTGGCTAGATGGGCATTTGTCAGGGATGTTGTAGAATTTGGACCCTTATTGGGGAAAGGTTGGACAGAGTGCCCTAAAATGGCAAAGAAAGGACCATCATTGCAAATGAAACCTCAGGGCCTTAAAATATTATTGCTCCGGGATACACATCTTATCTCCTCTCATAGACATGAGATAGAGGCAGAGACCCAGAAAAGAGGAGGCAGGAATGAGGCCCTGTGTGCAGGAAAGAAAGGCAGCCAGCCCATTTTGTTGGGAAGTATGGAGGACAAAACAGCAGACTGGAGTAGGATGCTGAGAATAGATTGTGAAGGAAAACAATGCTAATGAGGAAGGGGGAGGGGGGGGTGGCATCTGAAGAGAATGAAGAATTTTTACAGGCAATTCCAAAAGAAATGTGTGGAACATGGATGCAGAGCCAGCTTTCTGACACAGTCCTATAAAATGGTGCAAGGAATTTTTTTCAAAAAAATAGTCTCAGTAAATTTGAAAATGACCTAAGATTTTGTAAGGAAATGCAAGAACAAAAAGGGAGCTTTTTTTTCAGCTTTATTGGGAGAAAAAGGGAGAACCAAGAAGAACCAGACTTGCTTTGGGTACAGAGGGGGATTATAACAGCCAACAGACAGAGGGTGGAGCCCTGGCTTCAACTGTGTTTTCCTTGCCGAGGAGAATGCCCTTTGTCATGACAAAATAAAAATGAGTCACATGGACATTACAAATAAAATAAACACAGAGGTGGCAAGAAGGCAGTTAACAGGACTGAGATCCCCTGAGCATGCTGAACTTTGTCCACAGGTCATGAAAAAGCTGGAAAATATGATTACTGAGTCACTGTCCGTGATCTTTGAAAGATCACGGAAAACAGGGGTGGGACTAACGCTATAGGGACAAAAGTCCAGATTGTAGAGTGAGAAAGAAAGGGGTAGAGTGAGAAAGAGAAGGGAAGCTGCCAACGCTAAGCCTGTGTGCTTCTCCTCAATTCTTGGGGAAGTCTACACCATTTTTTAGGAAGATACTTGGGGCTGCAAACATCTAGAAAAGGAAGCAGCGATCCCAAAGTGCCTGCCTGGCTTCATCAAGCTCGGGTCATGCTAGCCTCACGTCTTTTCCTTTTTGGACAGGATTATCAAATTGGTAGTGGAGGAGCATACTCTGGATACAGTTTGCCTAGTTTTCAGCCAAGTTTTTGATAATAGTCTGGTAGAGAAAGAGAAATACAATTAAAAAAAATACAAATTGATGGTCGATGACAAGACTCAAAGGAATTGTTGTTCGGCGTGGCAGGAGGTTCCCAGTGGGATGCTGCAGGGAATCTGTGCTTGTCCTGAGCTGTTTAATGTGTGTATAAACGATTTGGATGAAAGCATAAATGGTGCGTTCACCAAATTCATACGTGACGTGAGGTTGAAAGGGAGAGCTAACGCTGTGGATAAAAGGATACAAAGGAATTTGGACAGGTCAGAACATTGGAGTGAATATAATGAGACGACATTTGAGAACCAAAATAAAGTCACATTTTGGTAAAAAAAAAAAAAACAACAACAACAACAACAAAAAATCTCTAAATACAAGATGAGGACTTGGCCCATAAGAATGAGCCCCCCAAACTCTGCCAATGAGGCAGATCAGGGAGTAGTCATTGTATTTGAGATTTAGCCCTTCAAGATTCCTTAGAGATCGTCTAGTGCAAAACCCTTTCTCTGTATATGAGAACACTGATGCCCAGAAGAGGGACAAGACTTGGCATGGCCACAACAGGAATAACAAGCAGAGCCTGAGACGGCAGGGCCAGTACTGACAGAGTCCCTGCATCCTGTGGCACACTTCTCAGCCAATTTTGAGACAAGACAGTTCCAGGGCTCACCATTGGATGGTGTCACGATTTCCCAAGATCTCCTGGATCTCTTCCCGACATCGCTGCTGGTGCTCTGGGTGGAGGGCTATGCAGTACAGGAACCAGGAAATGCCACTGGTGGTGGTGTCATGCCCCTCAAACATGAACGTGTCCACCTCAGCCCGGAGGTCTGCATCTGACAAGTTAGTCTTGCTCTCATCCTTCAGGAAGAAATGGAGGTGACAAAAATGGGTGGGACACAATAGGAGAGATTCACAGTAGACTTCAGAGAGAACTTCTTCTCAATGAGAGTTGCTAAATAGGAGAAAAAGGACCTGAATAGAAGGGAAATGGGATCTTTTTTGATGGGGCTGGAGTAAGGACCATCCTTCTACTTGAACTGCCTTCTTCTGCATAAGATTTAGAACTGAAAGGGGCCTGAGGGACTTTTGAGCCAAATCTCATGTTGCAGAGGAGGAAAATGAGGGTCATGCAGGGGAAGTGACTTAGCCAATGCTACACAGAGGGTAAGTCTCAGAACCAGGATTTGAACCCAGGGCTTTTGATATCAAATCTAGAATTTTTCTATTATAACATATTGGATCCACTTTCACTCTGTCTGTCTGGATCCTCTGTATCAATCAAAGTCCAATTCAAATTACCTGCCCCTCACCAGCTCCTCCAGAAGGCCTTGATTAGATAGATCTGTTCCCCATTGATCTCTCCTATTCTATGAATGAGCAAATGCACAAGGACAGAGGCAGGAATAAGAGAGACAGAAATGCCTTGGAGAAAGGAGCGGGGAGGACTCTAAAGATCCACTTTGGTTTTGCCTGAATTGAGGCCCAGATTAACCCATCCCTCCAAAGCCCCTCAGACTCACTCCAGCCCCAAGAAGTATGTCCAGGAAATCCAGGCGTTTCTTCCCTTGAATCTTCTCCTGCTCCTCCTCCTCCTTCAGGGCAGCCTTTCTGGCCCTAATCACCCTGTCTGTGCAGAGAAATCATAGTGTTAGTGCTGGAAAGAGTTGTAGAAGTCATGTGTTCGAGTACCCAACTTGGAGAAGGGAAATTAAATCCTTGTGAGGGGAAGTGGTTGAGTCAAGATCATGGAATCAAATGGAGTGAGAGGAAGAACCAGGTCCTCTGACACTCCATCCAGGGCTCTTTCCTCCAAATACACTGTCTTAGGGTTATAGATGCCTCAGTCAAATCCTCACTCCAGTGAATTATTCAGAATTCATCACTTGAGAGTACCACTGGGAGCAATCTCTAACACTTACTCTAGTTAACTAGAGGAGCCTGTCTATCAGGAGTTCTAATTCCAGGAGCCCCTGAGCAAGAGGAACTTCAGTGGATACTGCAGTGGGCAAAGAACTTCATAACTAGAAAAGTAAATGAGCAAGACAGAGGAAACAGGTAGATTTTTCCCCTGTGACATAACCTCTTCTGTATTGAAATGATGGGAACCTTAGGGAGAAGTTACTACTCTATTTTACAGTTTGTTATCAAAAGCTGGGAATAACCTGACAATCCCTAGGTTTAAAGAGAACAGATTTCAAAGGGTTCAATAACAAAGTAAGTAAGATCTCATGGATCTAAAATTCCACAGGGGAAGTCTTCCCAAGAGGGATTGGAGGCTCTTGGGAATAAAATTCTGAAGACAAAAGAGAAATAGTTCCAATAAAAAGGAAAGGGAGGATGATACTTAAGTAAACCAATTTGGATACACAGGGAACTCACTGATTTACTTAGATTCAAGAGACATGTGCAGGATCTATTGAGATGAGTAGAGCAGGATCTGAATCTTTGGGGGAACAGTTATATTGATGACATCATAGATTCACTGAAGAATTAGAGAAGGCAAAGAAGATGGAAGGATGACATGAACATGAGCTCATTGTTCTAAAGTATAGTGTCAAGTTAGACAGATGTGGCTCAGTGGATAGAGCATCAGACCTGGGGTCAGGAGGCTCTGACCAAAGTTCAACTCTGCCTTCAAATACTTATTAATTGTGTAACCCCAGTTAACTTTAACTTCTCTCAGACCTAGCTTCCTCCTCTGCAAAATGGAGATAAAAAGCAGAATGGTGATTGTTGTGAGAACCAAATTTTAGATAGATATACACATACACACATATACACATATGTGTGTATATGTATAAATATATATGTATATATATGTTTTATAAACTTTACAACAATACATAAATACTAGCTACTATTATTATGTCAGGATGAGTTGAGACTGGTGAAGAAAACTAGGGGCAATATAAATGGGAAAAATAAAATCAAGGGACAGAGAAGTTGTCTGTCCAAGGTGGCAATGATAGGAATTAGCTGAAGAGAGAGAGGACAGGTCCATTCAACCATTATTTTTGCTTCTATTTTCATTAAAATGTAGACCTCTTTTTCCCAGTAAAAAGGACAGAACAAAAAACGTCAATAGGAAATTGAAAACTACGATTATTGAAGAAATGGTACCAACAGGATGGTCAATGAAAAGTTAACATGACCTCAATTTGCTTCAAGAAAGGTATGGAGGCCCTAATGATGGAGCTGATAGTCCTATTGTCTGCTGGCCTTTTCTGACCTCTGCTGCATGACTGTGTGCAGTTCTAGGCACCACATCTTAGCAACAACATGAAAAAGCAAGAGAGCATGAAGAAGAGGAGGACTGGACCAATGAAAGACCTTGAGACCATGAGATATGAAGATTAATTGAAGGGAGTAAAGATGTTTGGCCTGAAGAAGGAAAGATTTCTAGGAGGGTTGGTTATGTGTTTAATATTTGGGTGGCTATCAGGTGGGAAGGAAATTAGACTTATTCTTCTCAGCCTCTGAAAGCAGAGCCAGGACCAACTGGTAGAAATTGCAGTGAAGCAGATTTGTCCTTGATATAAGGAAAAACTTCTTGAACATTGGAGCTGTCCAAAGGTGGAACTGGGATGCCTGGAGTACTAGTGTGTTCCCTATCTTTTGACATCCTCAAACAGGGGTTAGACGACCTCTTGTTGAACATGTTGTAGTAAGCTTTCCTCCTCAGTTGGAGGTTATACTACATGCTCTTTGACATCCCCTCAAACTCAAAGGTTCTGTGATCCTCTGAAATATTCTCTCCTGAGTCAAAGGGAAAAGTCATATGGTATGATTTGGTTAGGGAAATGGTAGAGGAGAGGAGGCCACAGGGTCACAAAAAGGCTACATTTCATGAGGGGGGAATAATGAGAAATAACCTTTGGATCTACCAAGTAGGTAGACCTGGGAGTAGAGTCTATAAAAAGGAGGAAGGAAAAAGGAAATACAGGAAAAAATAAAGGAAGGAAGGAAGGAACGAAGGAACGAACAAACGAACGAACGAACGAAAGAAGGAAGGAACAAAAGAAGGAAAGAAGGAAGGAAGGAAGGAAGAAAGGAAGGAAGGAAGGAAGGAAGGAAGGAAGGAAAGAAGAAAGGAAGGAAGGAAGGAAGGAAGGAAAGAAGGAAAGAAGGGAGGAAGGAAAGAAGGAAGGAAGGAAGGAAGGAGGGAAGGAAGGAAGGAAGAGAGAAATGGATGGAGGGAGAGGGAAGGAGGGATAAAAGAAGGGTAACCTCAGGCTGGAGACACACCAGTATGGTCATGAGCCACCTTGCAGGCCCGAAGGAACTTCCGACCATGAAGCGTGAACCAATAGTAGAAGAAGTCATTGTGATATTGGAAGGATGCCATGCGTTCTTGCATCAACAAGGTGAGGACCCCGATGGCCTGATAGTAACTGATGTCACTGTAGGGACCAAGGAGAGGAAGAACTGAAGCAATAAGGTGAGGGAGGTGGGAAGAGGGGAGGGTTGTGTTTTGGCATTTGGAGTAGTCATTCCCCTTCCCCTTGGACTTAGGCACATGGGAAAACTAAGCTCTGTGCTGGGGGTTACTCAAAGTCCTATAACTTCCATGAAGACTGTTACCATACAGACCCCAGTGATGTTTCCCTGTGGTGTTTGTGTGTCTCCTCCTCAAACAAGGGGCTCCCCAGGACAGGGCTTTGTCTCCTCTCAGACCAGGGGCTTGCTCCCTAGGGGCCAGGTAAAGACAACTCCCCCAGGATAGTCAGAGCCCTTTCACTGACCTCTGTGTCTGGCTTCTATTGCTGCTTCCAAAGAGACATTTAATCAGGCTGTCCAGAGCCATGTGACCCACATCTGGGTAGATATTCACACACTTGTCCTTCTGAATCTTCTTCTCCCATTTGTTCTGAAGAACACAGGAAATCAGAGACAACTTGCAGTCCCATAGACCTGCAAGGATTGTTCCCAAGGCTCACCTCTCTTCCTGTACATTTTCCCCAACTGTTCAAATTCCTTCTCTGATCTGTTCTGAAGGATGTTCTGTCCAGGCCCCAACCTAAACTCCCCTCTGAGTTAGTCCAACTTTCAGTTTTGCCACCCAGGGGATGGGATGGACAAGGACCCCAGCAAGGCCATCAGGAGACTCTCACCAGCATAGCTTTGGTAGATTCAACAAACAGGTCCACATATGGCTTCAGGACCTCTGAGTGAAAGGCAGGGGTAAGCAGTTTCCGGTGCTGAAACCACTTGGGCCCATCCAAGACCAGTAGCCCCTTCCCTGGGATTAGGAGAGAGAAGACAGGAGAGAGCAGAGAACATCATTGGGACAGTCACTTCCCGTCCAGGACTCAGGTACATGGAAACTTTGAGAGGAACAATGGGCCCATTCTGCCTTCTGGGAGCACACAGTCCTCAATAAAATTGAAATCAAAGGAGTTTTCTGAAGACCTTGGTCATGGAATAAGACTTCATTGGGGAGATTTAACCTACTTAAGAAAATATAAGCAAATGACAGAATGAAAGTGTTGGGAATGACCTTGAGCCACAGAACACAGAATGTTCAAACTTTAAGTGACTTCACAGCATAGAAAAGAGAATGTGAAAGCTGAGAGGAAGATTAGAACATGTAGCATTGTGGGGATAGAAGAAAAAAAATTCTTATGTTCTTTCACAGTGACCCCTCCAAGTCTCCACACTTCAGGGATTCACATTCTGCTGTGGGATGTGAGAAGTATCAATCAATCAATTAACCAAGAAACATTTATTAAACACCTACTATGTGTGAGGCATTGTCTAAGCACTGGGGATACAAAAAGAGGCAAAAGACAGTCCTTGCCCTCAAGGAGCTTACAATCTAATGGACCGTGAGTACACTGAAAAAAGTCATTGCAAGGTCATGGGAAGAGAGGAAGAACCCCTGGGAGGATCAGAAAAAGCTGCCCATGGAAGGTGTCACCTAGGCTGAGTCATGAAGGAGACTGAGGCTTCCAAGAGCTGGAGGGGAGGAGAAGAAGTCTCCCAGGCACTGGGGCAGCTTGTGCAAAGGTATGGAGACGCAGTCAACATTCATCATTAACGTGTTTAAACTTCATGACTTCAAGCATTCATGTGATTTTATTAGTAACTTTATCTTCACTTTTGTGTTGACAACCATGCACTTTCACAGCGATGGCCAGTAGAGAAAAACTGAGAAAAACTCCACAAGTGCGTGGAGCCCCTGGTGTCCCACTAGGCACGTCACCTGGACGGTTCACTCCACCGTCATAGAGTAAGGGGCTCCTCAAGCATTTCTTGCATATTTTCATTGTTTGCCTGTAAGACTCAAGTTTTGTGTTGCAATCCTGCCCGCAAAGCATTGTGCAAGTCCGTCGGGCTCTAAGGCCAAGTGTGCAAAACCAGGGAAGTGGCTCAGCGAGAAAATAAAGATTAGATAAACCTCATGCAGCCACAGCGAGCCCCAAGTTTGGTGTTAATGAGCCAACGATTTGTTATAGCCCCTAAAAGGAGGAAAGCATTCGTAAAAGTGTCTGTGAATCTGCTCCACAAAGTGTATATTATCGGCATCGACATTTTGTTGTAGAGAACTGAAGGCAGAAAAGCAAATCTTCACCACTTTCTAATGAATGATTAGAGTTTTTACTTACAAAGGTACCTAATGCCTTATTTCCCATATGTTCAATGTAGCAACATTTGCATTTTTCACTCTTGCACCATTTTCTAGGAACCTTACACCTGCCAAAGTTGAGGATTGACTATAGAATGGCAAGTACAGAGAAATGTTGGAAGAAATTTGGCCAGAATGCATGGAGGGTACGAAAGAGAAGACTGGAAAGAACCCTGCCACCCAGACACACACTGACCCCCAGCTGCTTCCACCAGCACTGGAAATTACACTTTGTACTTACTTGCCTTGTTCATGTTGTTGCCTACGCCCCCAAGAATGCAAGCTCCCCAGGACAGAGATGGCTTCATATTTACCTTCGTACATTTGTAATAAATGCTTAATAAATGTTTGCTGATTGATTGAATGTTTAAATCTCCTTTAGAATCTCAAATTGGAGAGCAGATGAAAGGACAAATTTAATCCAGTTCATCATGTATTTGCTGAATGCTTGTTGGAAAAAAAAAA
>CM053586.1:338219866-338238113 GCA_028646515.1 Pseudochirops corinnae | reverse complement strand
GGAGGGAGGGAGAGAGAGAGAGAGAGAGAGAGAGAGAGAGAGAGAGAGAGAGAGAGAGTTTCTCTCCCAGGATCTGGAAGCTGACTGAAAATTGAGATGGAGTTTTCCTGAGACCAGAATCTGGTGAAGGCCACCTGGAAGGCTGAGAGGGCTTGCCTGGAAGGCAGATATTCCTTCTGGGGCCAGGGCCAGCTGAAGGGCTGGAGGACTGAAGAAGCATGACCGGGATAAGACTTTGTTTGTGGCCTGGCTGATCCTTGAGTTCCAGGCAAGGGAAGTGGTGAAGGGCTGAGATGCACTGGACCCTGTGAACTTCAGTGTGTGCCAGGGACTGCCCTGAGGACTGGAGAAGGACCTGGGAGCTGTCTACCTCTGAGGCCTGGATGAGGACCTGGGAGCTGTCTGCTTCTGAATCCAGGTGACTGGTGGATTCAGGAGGGAGCTGGGATCATGGAAGGGGATCCAGGGAATCAGAGAAACCACCCAGAGTCAAGATGAAGAAAAGGCCTCCCCTTGGATGAAACTGAGGTTTGCTGGACACTGAAGAGTGGAGAGTTTGTATGGTTTTCTAATGACTATACTAGTGATTAATGATACTAATCAGGAATCTAGATTAGTGACTGATTAAGTTAGTGGTTACCCCATGAGTGGAAGTTCGATTATTGTATTGTGAATTGATTGAATGATTAAGTAAGGAGGGTTTCCTGGGAAACCAGATGATTATTCTTTTGTTCCTTGTTCTAAATATTGTGGCCATTGTAGTGAAAATGGTGTGGCCATTCTAATGTTAAGCTGTTATGAACTCCATATTGTGATTTTCTGTGATAAAATGTAATATTGTGAATATCATGTTGTGATATATTGTGAATGTTTGCCTTGATTTGTAATGTAATAAACAGAGTGTTCACTATACCGTGTAATCTGAACCTTAAAAGCTGTTCACGGTAGCATTCTTTTGGGAATCTGCTTGTGCGTGGCGTTACACTCTCAAAAAGGCATTAACAATGGCATAATAGTGGAGGCTAGGTGGTATAGTGAATAGAGCACCAGCCGTGGAGTCAGGAGGACCTGAGTTCAAATCTAGCCTCAGACACTTAACACTTACTATCCCTGTGACCTTGGACAAGTCACTTAACCCCAATTGCGCTGCCTTCCCCCCCTCCAAAAAAAAGCAAAAATAAAAATAAAAACAAACAATGTCATAATATTCATATATCCTAGTTCTCTTAGTACCCTGTCAAGGAATTTGCCTTAGACTCCAATTTCCACCATAGTAAAAGCAGTCAAGGCGCTATCTTATCTTCCTGCTTATCTTAATCTTCAGTTCTCTATTTGGCATTTTTTCTTGACTCTTCTCAGCCCACAGAGAGTTCTTTTTATCAGAGAAAACATAAGCCCTAATGAGAGTTATCAGCTCTACTCCCTCACCCAAGGATTTCAGCTTGGCCCTCTGACCATCCTATTACTTGAGGCCCCTCTCCATTACACCCTCCCATTCCACTTCTCCATTCATTCTTTCCCATTTTTGCCCTTCTGGTCCCCCCTTAGACACAGACCCCATTGGGAAGTCTCCAGTTCCCTCACCTCCTCGACTGTACACAGCCTTGACATAGTCAGGGTCATAGATATTCAGGAAACCGATAAAATTCCCCATCCACAGTTGGTGTGCACACGGGTAAATGTTGGCCCATGACAGAACCTTGTCCAATCCTTCTTCCTTCTTCATCTGCAATGGGGGAAGGGGGAAGAGAAAAGAGATCACCAAGACCATGTTACTGGAGCTCAGGGGAGGAGAAAAAGCGATTCCCACAAGTTAGAGAATTCTCTACTTATTATGACAGGTGGCAGTCCTTTCAGCCCCCCCATCAGTGAATAAGCTATCTGTCACAACAAAGAAAGAAATCCAAGGGGAAGATTAGATGGAGGAAGAAGTTCTGAGAGAAGTAGGTGTGTAAGTGAAAGATGTGGGAAGAAGATATGGGAAGAAAAAGATAAGAAATACAGAAGGAAATAAGGGAGACTAAAAATAGAAAGGGATAGAAATGAGAGGAAGAATCACAGAATTATAGAATTTGAGCTGCAAGGGATGTCATCACTCATCTAGTCTAGTCCGTACCTTAAAAACATCTGAAAACCTCACTAAAGCAAGTTGCCAAATGATGATTCAGTTGAAGCCTGGCTTGAAGACCTTCAGTGAGGGGTAAGCCCACTATATCTCAATATAGCCCAGTTTCTATTTGGATAGCTCTAATGTTAGGAAATGTTTCCTTGTATCACCTCTAAGTTTCCCTTGGTTCTTCCCTGTGGGGCCAAACAGACAGTCTTCCACATGACAGTCTTTCAATCACACGATGACAATTATCCTCCTGTGTCTCTCTTTCCAGGCTGAACCTCACCACTCCTGTCCTCAAGGTATGGATATAAGGACTTTCACTAATCAAGTTGGTCTTCTTTGATCATTTACCAGCTCATCAATATCCTTTATAGAAGGCAGAGCCCCATACTGAGCACAATATTCCAAGTATAGTCTGTCTAGGACATGGTACAGTAGAACTATCCTTTCCCTTTTTTCTAAATCCTCTTCCTTTCTTAATGTTGTTGAAAACTACAGTAAATTTTTTCCTTCCACATGACCATGCTGACTTATATCAAGCTTTGTGTTCCACTAAAACTCCCAGACCTTTTTCAGAAAGCTAATATCTGGGCAACCCCTGCTCCCGGTAATCTTGTACTCATGACGTTAATTGTTTTGTATCAACAGATTATTTGTCCTTATTATATGTCACCTTTTAATGTTTATTCCAATATTAACCTTGTCAAGTTCTTTTAGGGTCCTGAATCTGTCATTCAATGTGTTACCTAATATTTCCTAGCTTTGTATCATTGATATATTTGAAAAGGATATCATCTATGCTTTATCCAAGTCATTTGTACAAATGTGAGACAGCAAAGGGACGAGCACAGATCTCTGGGATACTCCACTTGAGATCTACAGTAGATTTCTATAGAGCCATTGATGATGACTAGTTTAAATTCATCCATTTAACCAGTTCTGAATCCACATATGATCCAATTCAAATTTCTCTCTCTTTTCTAAAAAAGTAGCATGAAATGCTTAACTCCTATGCTAAAATCTAGGTAAGCTATACTGACAGCAATTTAATCCCTTATCTAGTAGTTTAATTACCCTATCGAAAAAGGAAATAAACTTTGTCTGGCAAGATCTTTTCTTGAGACTAAGATGATTTGCTGTGATCATCATTTTCTTTTGCAGATGCTCACTAGCTGTCTCTTTAATGACATGTATAATTTTGCAAGAAATCAAAGTCAAGCTCACTAATCTATAATTAGCACATTTCATTCTCTTCCTTTTTTGATGATCAGCACACTTAATCATTTCCAGTATCCCTCATGTTCTTTATAATCACTTAGATTTAAATGACAGTTTGTCAGAAATCACACCCACCATTCTTTTTGATCCACACCTTGGAATGTTCACTTCATTAAGGTGACTTGAATTCAGTTTATAAGAGAAAGAGATGAAGAAATAAGAGATGTGTAAGAAGAGATGGGGAGGATGAGTTGTCAGAGTAATAGAAAACATAGAGGATGAAGAGCTGGTGGGGGAGATATAGGAAGGAAGAGGCAGAGAGAAAGAGATAAGGGAATCAGAAGAGGGAGAAGAATTGGACAGAGAAGAGATTGTAGAGGAAAAGATAAATGAGGAAACAAAAGGGAGGAAGACATGGACAAGAAGAGATGAGGAGAAACATACAAGGAGGAAGAAAAGAAATCTAGGTACAATGAAACAATTTCAATGAGGAGGAAAAAGAATTATCAAAAGAGAATGATAAAAATGTATAGGGAACTCATCAAAGTTACATTTGAAAATTAAGGTAAACTAATTTAAAGGTAAACTTATATCAGGATCACACAAGATTTAGCAGCTTCCATTTTCAAGAAGTAGAGATCCGGGAATGAGCTATCCCAGAGATTAAGGAGCTAGGATTACAACCAAGAATAACCTATGCAGCAAAACTGAACATTTTTCTTCAAGGTGGGGGTGGTGCACAAATAAACACTTAATGAAACAGAAGATTTCCAAGCATTCCTGATGAAAAGGCCAGAGCTGAACAAAAAATTCAACATTCAGGACTCAGGAGAAGCATAAAAAGGGAAAAATGAAAAGGTAATCATAAGGGATTTAATTGACTAAAACTGTTTACATTTCTATATGAGAAGATGATACATAGAACTCTTAAGAATTTTATCATTATTAGGGCAGTTAGAAGGCATCTGCATAGACAGAGGGCATGGATTTCTGTCAATTATGTTGGGATGGTCTCCAAGAAAAGAAGGTAGGGGTGACAAAGAGGGATGCCCTGGGAAAAGGGTGAAGGGAGAGGTAGACTGAGAGAAAAATTTCTCAGATGAAGGAGGCACACTAGGAAGAGATTATAGTAAAGGGGGAAATGGGGGAGGCAATTCTTGGACCTCACTCTCATCAGAATTGATTCAAAGGAGGAAGTACACACACACACACACACACACACACACACACACACACACACACACACACGGGAAATACACTAGTGAAGTCTTCCTGACAGTAAGTCTAGCATGCTATCCATGATGCTGCCTAGCTGTCCTTGCCAAATAATGGCTAGCAGTTAAGGTATGTGAAGTGCTTTACAAATATTGTTTCATTTTATCCTCAGGACAACCTTGGAAGGTAAGTACTATTATCATCATCCCCATTTTATATTTATATTTTATATATTTATTATATATTTTATAATATATAATATATATTATATATATATTATATATTATGTATTATATATATTATATATTTATATTTTATATTTATATCATTTTATAGATAAGGAAACTGAGACAAACAGAGTGAAACGGCTTTCCCAGGGTCACAGAGCTACTAAGTATAAAAGGTGGGATTTGAGTTTAGGTCTTCCTGACTCTTAGTACAGAACTCTATCCTCTGCACCACCAAGTTGCCTAGCACTATTATCCCAATATTATCAGTGTGAGTTTGTCGTCTCTGTTATCTCTCTCATCTTTTCCGGTGACGTTCAGAGAGAAATTGTCTTCAGACGAGTTGCTGCCTTGCTTTACTTTCTAAGGACAATTGCTCAGATGGAACAAATAACAAAAAAAAAAATTTTGTGGTTGGGGCAACTAGGTGGCATAGTGAATAGAGTACCTGCCCTGGAATCAGGAGAACCTGAGTTCAAATCCAGCCTCAGACACTTGACTCTTAACTAGCTTGTGACCTTGGGCAGGTTACTTAACCCCAATTGCCTTGCCTTCCCCCTCCAAAAAAAGAAAAGAATTTTTGTAGTTGAACAAAGTCATGAAGAGGTAAGTTCATCCCCTGGAGAGTCACTGTTTTCACTTCTGTTTGGCTGCCATTTAGATGAATGGGTTTCTTTGTTGTTTGCCACGTGTCCATTGTAGAACTGGTATTTGGTGGGAAAGTGTTGGAGCCTAGTATGCAGGGCTTGGAGTCTTCCTTCTCCCTTAATAATGACACAATGAGCAGAAGTTAGATTGAACTGGAACATATTCCCTAGACTAACAATATTGAAGGAAACACAGAAAGATGCTTGTAGAGATAAACTGTCACTCTGAGGTGAGCAGAGTGACCTCAAGCCCCAATCTCCTGCTTCCCCTCCTGGCAAGAATGAAATTCTCCATTAGAGAAGAGTAGGGGGAGAAGAAGCAAGAGATGTCTACTCTGCCCCCAGCTTTGAGCCACACAATGATACTCCCCATTCTGCAGGAAGGGGGGAGCCCTCACCACACATGGACTTCACTACCTGTGGAGACCTGTCACTATATATGGGCTCTTGTTACATTGGCATGGTGCCATCAAGTAACAACATTGCTCTTCAGGTTTGTTTTTTTTTTAATGAATATCATATCAAGAAGGTTGTGGGCAACAGCAAGTCTCTGATAATACTTGGTTTCAGTTCTCTTTAACAGTTGAGTTCCCCAGAATATTTTTGGGTCTGTATGGGAATTTGTCACTTGTATGTCATTGCAAAATAGCAAACCTATTATGTGTAATTCCAGCCACCAGGTTATGTATTATTAGACCTTGTACATGTTTTGGGTTTTTTTTTAACTACCTTCAGGGATGTGTTGCACAGTCTATATATTCCCTTGTATAATCCACGTTGATTATTAAATCTGGATTCCTTAAGCATGTTTCTTATAATAATGATATGTTTCAGAATTGCCATCATAAAACTCTCCTTTCTACAGACAAATGTCGATTACTTGATCTTTGGGTTGGTGTTTTTTTGTCACCAAGCCAAAGGATGAATTCAGATGGATGTCAACCATGGTGAACGTTTGGACTCTGCTCATGAATCTTGGCCACTTCACAAGCTCTAGGGGCAAACCTCTTTCAGTGTCACTTGATATGTGGCTTGGACCTGTTCTCAGCTTTGGATTTGCTCAGTAAAGGGATATCTCCTTGTTCCAAAGGTATTCCTGGCAGATGGGTGGGGCAGGAAGGTTAGACCTGTTTATAAAAGGCTTTAAGACTGTTTGGGGCAGCTAGATGGCACAATGGATAGAGTGCCAGGCCTGGAGTCAGGAAGACTCATCTTTCTGGTTCAAGTTTGACCTCAGAAACTTACTAACTGTCACTTAACCTGTTTGACTCAGCGTCCTCATCTGTAAAGTGAGATGAAGAAGGAAATGGCAAACCACTCCAATATCTTTGCCAAGAAAACCTCAAATGGGATTACAGTGAGTCTGACATGACTGAATAAGAATGTTTATCAGTATAACCTATCTTTCTTAGTGGTAAAAGAGAAAGTATTAACGAAAGTGAGGCAGAGGCAGCAGGGATAGCTACACTGAGAAGGTAACTTCTGAGCTGAGGCTTGGAGAAAGGATTAAAAGACGCAAAGAGAGGAAGTTGTTTCCAAGGAGGGGAGATGGCTTCTGCAAAGGTTTGGGAGTGGGAGATAAGGTTTTAATTTCATGGAATGGCTAGCGGCTGAGTATGGCAATAAAAAAAATACATGACGGGGAGTAGTATGAAATAAGGCTAGAAGAGTAAGTGGGAGCCAAGTGCGGATTGATGCCCCAGGCTTTACATGCCAGCCTGAGTCATTTATATGTTATTTGTGAGGAATGGGAAACCATTCTCCATTTGGGAGCAAAATGGTAACATGAATAGACCTATACTTTAGGAAGATTGTTCTGGAAGATGTGTGGAGGATAGATTAAAAGGTGTGAACACTTCAATTAGTCAATCTGTCAGGGGCATTGAACTAAGGATGAAAACATAGAATCTTATTAGGGAACTAAGAAAAGAGTAGAGAGAGAAGAGAAGGGGACCTAGTATGAAACCCGGTATATGTCCCTGCTAAAGGGGCAATACATGGGCACTGATTCATCAAAGGAAACTAGTTTATCAATTTTCGAAGGAGTAAATTAAATTTTCTACACAAAAGGTATGTCAGGAGTGATTAAAGAGACTCAGTCATGCCCCATGAGCTTCTATAGGAGTGAGGCACTCCAAATTCCAGCATTCAAGGCTACAGATGGAAGAAAATGGTCCTGCCAAGCTCTAAGGGAGAAGACAAGAAGACTTCATTTCTCCTCTTCTGTTACTGACAAGACAATGACCCTATGAATGTCAAAAGATTAGAAGATTTGGACTTCTCATTGGAGCAGTTGGAACCACTGATGACTTTGTCTACAGAAGACTGATGAGCTACTCTGAGGAAGGGAGTTTTGCAAATCTCCAAGAAGCCCAGCAGAAAGCTGAGCTTTCCCCTGCCCAAGGGGATCATCATGAGGACTCAAGGAAGGGAAAGAAAAGGACTTCCAGGAGGTGTGAATGACCCCCTTTGCCCCATACGCTCTACCTTTAAGCCCACTTTCTGTAGGTGCTTAGGGGAGAATGTACCCAGGTTGGAGGGAAGACTGTGGTTTGTTTCGTACCAACTCTTCTGACAATACCAGCCTAATAAATGCCCTTCTCTAAAAGCCAGTTAAGCCTGGCTGGGTACCTGATGTTGATTTTATATTATTAAAGGCGTGGGGAGCACACTGGTGGAAGCTCATCAGCTGAAATACTAGAAGTGCCCTCTTCTTTCCCCCCTGTCCCCTGCCTCCTGAGGACCCTATCAATCAACTCAAAGTGGAGGAGAAATAATGTGTTCTCTTTGGGATCTGCTGAGTCTAAGATGCCAATGGGAGAGCCTGGGTTCTCCTCTCCTCCCTCCTCATTTTCTCCTCTTTTTCCTTTTCCCCTCTCTACTCCCTCTACCTCTTGCTCTGAAATCCCCTCCCTCTTCCCTCTTTCCTTGCCTCTCCCCTCCTCTTCTCTCTCCTCCTCTATTATCATTGGACCCTGTCTTCTCCTTCTTTCTCTCCATCCTGAGGCTCAGCTCTACCTTCTTTCTGCCTTCTTTCTCTCTCCCCTTTTCCCTCTCTCTCTTTGTATGCCTTTCTTCCATCTCTTCAAATCCATATCCCTTGCCTTTGCTCCTGGCCAATAGCCTGGACCTACCTCCTTGGCATGCCCAAAGAGCCAGTGGGTGGGTGGCCCAGGGAAGTTCTTTAGTCCTTGGAGAAGCTTCTGCCTCCTAGACAGGAGCCGAGTCAGTTGGAGTAGTCCCAGGGTCAGACCCAGGGAAGCTGCCCACAGCCACAGTGTGGGGAGGCTCCCAGGGAGCCATGAGGAGAGCCACGAGAACATGGAGAAAGCTCTGCTCTGGACACAAGAGTTGTCCTTTCTTTCTTATACTTCCTGTCTAAGACTTCCTCTCTTATACCACAGAACTGGGCATTTGACCAGTTCTAGGGTTCCACCCCCTTGGCCGCACCCTAGGCAACAGTATTATCTCCATTTGGATGCCAGGACTAGCCCACAATACAGATTGTGGGGAGGAAAGTGTCTGAAAGAGGACTTTGCTTTGTTCTTTGGTGAGCTTCCCAGATTTCTAGGATTGACTCCAAAAGAAAGCAACCAATAAGCCCCAAAGAAAGAAGCCAATAAAGCCCAAGAGAAAATAAAGTGCAACTTCTGGGAGATCTTCCTTTTGCCTTTGTGTTTGTTCTAATAAATTGTACCCCACGGACATATGTTCCAATTGGCTGTAAGCAATTTTTCAGTGAGTCCTGGATACAAAGGATCTGGCTGTTGCCCAAATATACCTCAGTTCTCCAGAACCAATTTCAGCCCAGGAATTCCGACCAAAGCACAAGAACAGGGAGAGGACACCCATTCTGCCACCACCCTTGTGTCCCCTGACCCTTCCCTGCCCTCCCTGGCCGCTCTTTCTCAGCTGCGTTCCATCAAGTCCACATCATATGCACTACTAGGAAGGGCAGAGTCTGGGCTTCTTAGCACAATCCCTGACCACCATTGCTTCTGGTATTCCTGTACTGTTGGTGCCCTACCCATCCAAAGTGCACCCTGGTGAGGCCTTTATTCTGTTGTGAACAAATTGTCCTTGTGAAATGGGGATAATAATGTCACCTATCTCACAGGATTGTTGTGGGGAATAAGTAAGCTGTTCTGTTAGCCTTAAAGTGCTATGTGAGTGCTAACCATTACTACTGCTTGTGTGATCAAGGACAAGTTGCTTGACTGGCCTGGACCTCAGTTTCCTTACCTGTAAAAGGCTAGAACTGGACTAGATGACCTCTGAGAAACCTTCTTAGTCTATGATCCCAGGTGGAACACTGATGGGCAGGACATCTAGCTAGATAAGTCAATAAAGCCTGTACTTGGGCCAGCCTTTCTTTGTGTCGGCACAATGCTAAGGGCTGGGAGTGGTCTTAGAATGTGAGAGGTGGGGGTATCTTAGATTCTAGAATGTGAGAGAGGGAGGGATTTTAGAAACTTTAGTAGCTGAGATGTGATTCAGATCCAGGTGTTCCCTGACTCCAAGTATTGTACAACTTTGCTGGAAAAAGGATCATAAAGCGGAGAACAAAGAAAGAACATAGAATGTAGAGTTTGACGTGCAAACAAAGGGTTCCAGAATTGGCCGAACAGCCACAGTCCTTGTCTCCCCAACTGAAAAGCTCTCTACTTTTACCATGCAGTGTGTGTATGTGTGTGTGTGTGTGTGTGTGTGTGTGTGCGTGTGTGCGTGTGTGAGTGCGCGCGCACGCACTCCCGCTTGTGTGAAGAAAGTTGGGGGGGGCGGGGTAGCTAATGACAATCCTGTGAAAAACAACCCGCCTTCCATTCCAGCCCAGACACTTTACTTAGCCCTTATTTTGTGGAACAACCTGGGAAATGTTTCTCCCCTTCCTAAAGCTCCCCTCCCTCCCTCTCCCCCATTCTCTTCCATGCATTGTGTCATCTGATCCTCACGGTCTTGAGCCTTGCTCAGGGTCAGCTGGCAAAGTGTCTGGGGCAGGATTGGAAACCAAGTCTTCCTGACTCATTAGCCTCTGTTCCACTTGCCTACTTCCTTCACTTGATCTCTTTCCTTAGTTTCAGAGACATCCCACTCATTTTGTCCCATTTCCATCCCCCTCCATGCACAACACAGCTCCAGGCTCTGCTTCTTCCTACATCAGCTTCTTCAAGTTAAGGTAGATGCCATTCTTAGAGCCCAGGATGAGCTGAAGCCATCTGATGGGTGGCCTCGAGGGCTCTGGAGAAAAAGTGAAGGAGACAGAGGGCTGTCACTGCCTTGTTTCCATCATAGCAAACTACTGCCCAATGCAGTTCCTGCAGTAAGAGAGGAAGAGAAACACAAGATCAGCATCGCTGCCAGGATTGCTCCATGCCTGGAGACAGAAACAAGGTGAGGCTCATAGAGCCTGGCATGGGAGCAGGACAAGCAGGTTGTAAACTTAGCAGACATCAAAGGCAGAATTTGAACCCAGATCTTCCGGACTTTTTGGCCAGCATTCTCAGCTGCCTCTCAAATAGAGGTAAGATCCAACCTTTCCTTTCCCCCATCCTCAAGTACACACTGAGGCCAGAATACCTTCTTCTCCCCAAGATCTGTTTCCTCCAAAGGCTCCTGAGCCAGGCCAGTTAGATAAAACCAGAGCTACACATGTTAGCCATATGCCCAGACCTCTGGGGCACCTTTATCCTGTCAGTGATCCTAAACACAGTGTGGCAGGGAAAGGAAAGCAGTGGAGTCAGGTGGTGGCAAAGGTTGGGACTCCTTAGCTGTCATTCTGGGCCTGGCTCCTCAGCACCATTTAGCTGGGCTGTTCTTACCCTGTTTGTGTGCCATGGACGCCCTGGGCAGACTGGGGAAGCCTGTGGACCCCTCCTCAGAATTGTGTTTTTAAATGCAGAAAACATACACGAGACTTCAGAGGAACCCAATTATACTGAAATAAGTGTTCCCAGATGGCGGAGTAGATCAGAAAATTCCAGGGTCTCAAGATTCTCCCCCACAAAAGAGATAAAATAGCACCTTTAGGTGAACAAAGTGTGGGTAAAAATGAATAAGAATAGGGGCACAACCGGGGTCTTCCTGAGACAATTTGGGAAGATTAGAAAAAATCCCAGTACAAGGTTTGGTCCCTGTAGAGTAAACATCTCTAAGTTAGGTTCCGCATTAACAACAAACAGCAAGCCTTGGGGTTAGTTGGTCTGGGAGGTTGCCTGGGCCCAGCCACAGGAACTTTTACCCCGGGGATAGTGAGGGGAGTTGGATGTCTGAGCCTGGGAGGATCGAAGGAATCTCTGCTGACAAGGAGACCCGACCCAGCTGTGCGGTGGAGAGTGGTGGAGGCAAGAAGGAAGGAGCACAGGCCTGGTGAGTGCAGAAGCTGTGGGGCATAAAACCCCTGACTGTGGGCTCTTACAGGAGGCTGGAGGTTTGACTTTGGCTCCAAGCTAGAGGGAGAACTGAAGATCTGGGGCAAGAGGCACCATCTCCTGTTCTCCAAGGCTAGAGGTGATTACAAAAACTAAGTTATTACCACAAAATATACACAGGCAAAGAATCCAAACATAGAAGGCTATTATGGGAATAGAGATGACCAGGGCTCATCTTCAGAGAAGGACACTGAAGCAAAGAAACCCCTTCTATCCCAAAGAGTAATGTCAAATGGTCACCTGCCCAAAAAGAATTCTTAGAAGATCTTTAAAAGGACTTTAAAGAGTCCCAGAGATGAAGGAAAAACTAAAAAAAAAGAAGAAGAAGAAGAAGAATCCAAGAAAAACAAGAAAATTATGAAAGGAAAGTCAACCAATTAGGAAAGGGGATCCAGAATCCTAAGGAAGAAAATGACACCTTGAAAATTAGAATGGGCAAGGCGAAAAAAAAAAAAAACCGCTCACAGACCCTGGTTCAGAACTTCTCATGGAAGTGAAGGCAGTTACTATATTTTGCACTCCACCAATTTTCACAGAGGAAATGCCCCCCCCCCCCCAGACCCTCAGACTCCTTCCTCCAAAATGCTGGAATCTCCCTCCCTAGTGTCCAATTGTGTGAGTTGGTGTGTGAGGCTTACAGTATAGATACTGAATATAAATCACTTAGCTAAGCCTTGGAAGGGAGATCTCTGACTTTGTGACCAGCAGAAAGACTCAGAAAGCTCCTAGCTATACTTCCTGCTGCTCTTGTGAACTAGGCTTGTACTAGGTTATACAAGCTTGTGGTTAGGAGTTTAGATGAATGGGATTTCTCTAAGCATGACATCTTGGGGAAATGTCCTGGCCAAACACTCAAGAAATTCTGAGTAATCAGGACATGACCTCCCACACCCAGGCTCAAAGGCCACCCTATCCTACCTTGAGGTAGTGACTTCCCATCCATGAAGGTGACAGGCTTGTTGAGCTGGTGATACACCTGGGGCACTGGAGGGCATAGGCGGAAGCTCTCCTTGACGTACATGGTGAAGCAGGTCATTTTCCCCAGGTCTTCCCTGAATGGGGGGGAGAGAAACAGTCCAGAGCCCCCAGTCAGTGTGGATCAGGTGAAGCAGCACCCCAACCCTGCTGCTTCAATTCTTCAGACATCCCAGACACACCTTCCAGTTAGCAAGGTACTCCTGAGTCCCATCCTATACCAAGAGTCTCAAATTCGGTGATTCTATGACCTTGCTGAATGCCCTTGTAAGTCATAGAGTGCCCTGTGAATGAAGACACACTAAGGTCATCCTCTGAGGCCTTTTCTTGGCATGGTGAGAGAGATAAGGGTGAAGCCCTGACTTCTCCAAAGCCTGGCCAGCAGAACACAAAAAGTCTTGGTATGTCCTCCAAGCTGATGAAGCTTAGAGTATGGTCGTTATTCGAGAACCAGCCCAGGTTAGCTCAAAGAGGCTCTTTGCTGGAGTCTAGGTCACCAGATTATCCATAATCTTTGGAAGATCATGGAAAACAGGGAAGGTACAGAAAGATAGAGGGACAAATGTCCAGATATTTTTAAAGTGGTAGAGTTAGACTCTGCAAACTGTAAGTCAGTGTGCTTCTGAGTTCTTGAGGAAACCTCTATACTAATCTTGAGAAGATGTTTGTGGTTGGCAAACATCTAAAAAAAAAGAAGCAGTAATCCTGAAGTGCCCGCCTGGCTTTATCAAGCACAGGTCATGCCAGCCTCACATCATTTCTTTTTTGGACAGGATTACCAAACTGGTAGTGGAGGGGAATATTCTGGATACATTTTACCTAATTTTCAGCCAAGTTTTTGATAATGTTATCTCTTCTGAGTCGGGTGGAGAAGATAGAAAGATGTGGATGAGATGATAATACAATAAGATGGATTCAGAACTGGCTGGATGGCAGAACTTAAAAGAGGAGTTGTTCAATATGTCAGGAGGTTCCCAGTGGGAGACCACTGTTAATCTGTGCTTGGCCCTGGGCTCTTTAGTGTGTGTTTCAATGATTTGGATGAAGGCACAGATGGTGTGTTCACCAAATTTGCAGGTGGCATAAGGTTGAAAGGGAAAGCTAACCCTGTGGATAATGATATCCAAAGGGATTTTGATAGGCCAGAACATTAGACCGGATACAATAAGATGAAATTTGAGAACCAGAATAAAGTCACACTTTGACAAAAAAAATTATATATGTAAGATGAAGCAGAAATAGCTAATAAACTATGTGAAAAAGACCTGGGGGTTTTAGTGGGCCACAAGCTCAATATGTGTCATCAGTGTGATGCAGTAGCCCAAATAGCTAATGTGATCTTGGGCTACATTAAGAGAGGCAGATAAAACTAGGTAGAGTGGTGGTTAGGTCATTGGACTTGGAGTCAAGAAGATCTGAGTTCAAATTATGCCTCAGATTTTTTCTCTCTGCAGGCTCCTGACCAGTCACTTAGCCTCTCTGTATCTCAGGTTCCTCATGAGCAGAATGGAAGAGATAACAACAGTAATGATCTCACGTGGATTGTGAGGACATAATGATTTAACACATGCAAAGTATTTTGCAAACCTTAACACACTATGGATGCTGGCATAGCTTCCAGTCTACTATAATGATTTCCTGGAGCCATGATTTAAGAAGGAGTGTGATAAGAGGGAGTGAGCAGAGAAGGGCCACCAGGATGGGGAAGGGCTTTGAGTTCCCATCAAGGGTGGAGCAGACAAAGGAACTGGGCATATTCAAGCTGGAGAAGAGAAGACTCAGGAGGAACCTGTTTGAAGGGCTGCCCTGTGAAGAAGGGGTGAGATTGGTTCTCAGAGGTCAGAAGGAGAAGCAGACACAAAGTTGCAAAAGCTTCTGGATGTCAGAAAGAACTCTCTAACAACAGACTGTGCCAAAGTAGAGTGGGTTGACCCCAGGTCTAGTGGGCTCCCCCTCGACTGGAAGTGTCTAAGCAGAGACACAATCATGTAGTTGGGTCCATTAAAGTAGAACTCCGTTTCATGCTCAGGTTGGACTAGATGGCAGCTGGGGTCTCTTCCAGCTCGAATTCTGGGATTCTGGGGAGAAAAACTTGAGAGACTTTGTCAAATAGTCAAGGAAAGTTTGAGAGACTAGGAAGATTTAGAAAATAATGAAACACCCAAGCCTTGGATCTAGAGCCTTGGGTAGACCCAAGTAAATGAGATGGTTCCCAGGAAGCTTTAGTTTCACTGCCAGGAGACCTCAAGTCCAGGGCCAGAATTGGCCCAAAACCCTTCATGGGTTGGGAGGGGGATGGGAAGGTTTGGGAGGAGGACTTGTCCCATAAAGATGAGCTCCCCTAAACTCTGCCAATGGGGCAGATCAGTGGCTGTTAAGACCTTGGAATCAACCATAGGAAGGTAGTCATTGGATTTGAGATTTAGCCTTCAAGATTCTTTAGAGATCGATTAGTCCAATCCCCTTATTTTATAGATGAGGAAACTGAGTCCTAGAAGAGGGAAGAGATTTGGCATGGCCACAACAGTAACAAGTGGCAGAGCTTGAGGGAGCAGGGCAGGTACTGACAGAGTCCCTGTATCCCGTGGCACACTTCTCAGCCAGTTCTGAGACAGGACAGGTCCAGGGCTCACCATTGGATGGTGTCACGATTTCCCAAGATTTCCTGGATCTCTTCCTGGCATCACTGCTGGTTCTCTAGGTGGAGGGCCATGCAGTACAGGAACCAGGCAATGCCACTGGTGGTGGCATCATGCCCCGCAAACATGAACGTGTCCACCTCAGCCCGTAGGTCTGCATCTGACAAGTTCATCTTGCTGTCACCCTTCAGGAAGAAATGGAGATGACAAAAATGAGTGGAAGACACAATAGGAGGGATTCACAGTATACCTCAAGGAGAACTTCCCCTCAATAAAACCTGCTAAATAGGAGAAAAAGGACCTGAATGGCAGGGAAATAGGATCTTCTTTTTTGATAGGACTGGAGAAAGAACCATACTTCTACCTGAACTCCCTTCTTATGCATAAGATTTAGAATTGAAAGGGAGCTTAGAGACTTTTAAGCCAAATTTCATTTTACAGAGGAGGAAAATGAGGCTCATATGGGGGAAGTGACTTGTCCAATGCCACACAGGTGGTGTCAAAACCAAGATTTGAACCCAGGGCTTTTGATGGCCAATTGGCACCTTTTCTTTTAGAACATCCTGTATCTATTTTCACTCTGTCTTTCTGGATCCTCTCTACCAATCAAAGTCAAGTTCAAGTAACCCACCCTTACCCAGTTCCTGCAGGAAACCTTGGGTGCACAGTCCCTTTTCCCACTGATCTCTCTTCCCATTTTATGAATAAGAAAATGCATAAGGATAGAAGCAAGAACAGGAAAGAGACAGACACTCCATGGAGCAAGAGGGGCCCTAAAGACCCACTTTGGCTTTGCCTGAATTGAGCCCCAGATTAACCCATCCTTCCAAAGCCCCTCAGACTCACTCTAGCCCTAAGAAGCATATCCAGGAAATCCAGGCATTTCTTCCCTTGAATCTTCTCCTGCTCCTCCTCATCCTTCAGGGCAGCCTTTCTGGCCCTAATCACCCTGTCTGTGCAAAGAAATCAGAGTGTTAGTGCCGAAAAGAGTTGGAGAAGTCATATGTTCAAGCACCCAACTTGGAGAAGGGAAATTAAATCCTAGTGAGGGGAAGTGGTTGAGTCAAGGTCATGGAATCAAATGGAGGGAGAGGAAGAACCAGGTCTCCTGACACCCCACCCAGGGCTCTTGCCTCCAAATACACTGTCTTAGGGTTGTAGATTCCTTAGCCTAGCCCTCGCTTCAGTGAATTATTCAGAAGTCACCACTGCTGAAAGCGCCAAAGGAAGCAATCTCCAACCCTTACTCTAGTTAATTAGAGGAGCCTTCCTATCACCAGTTCTAATTTTTAGTCACTGAGTAAGAGGAAAAGGGCCCTTAGGTGTTCAAAAAACTTCACAACTAGTAAAGTAAATGGCCATAACAGGAAACTATGAGGTTTTTTCTCCCTCAGACATACCCTTCTCTACACTGGAATGATGGCAGCCTTAGGGAGATGTTACCACTGCATTTTAGAGTTTGTCATCAAAAACTGGGAATAGCCTGATGACACTTGGATTTAAAGAGAACAGATTTCAAAGGCTTCAAATAAAAAAAATAGGATCTCATGGCCTAAAATTCCACAGAGGAAGTCTTCCCAAGAGGGATTGGAGGCTCTTGGCAAAAGAATCCTGAAAACAAAAGAGAAATAGTTCTAATAAAGAGGAAAGGGAGGATGATACTTAAATAATCCAATGTGGATGCACAGGGAACTCACTGATTTACTTAGATTTAAGAGACATGTGCAGGATCAATTGAGATGCATAGAGTGGGATCTGAATCTTTTGGGGGGAATAGTTATATTGAAGAGATTATAGATTCACCAACAATTTAGAAAAGACAGAAGATGGAAGGATGAGATGAACGTAAGCTCATTGTCCTAAAGTATAGTGTCAAGTTAGAGAGAGATGTGGCTCAGTGGATAGAGTGTGAGACCTGGGGTCAAGAGGCCATGAGTTCAAATCTGGCTTCAGATGCTCATTAGCTGTGTGGCCCTAGTTAAGATATTAAGCTTCTCTCACACTTAGCTGTCCTCTGAAAAATGGGGTTAATAAGAGGAACTGTGGTTGTTGTAAGAACCAAATTTTAGATAGATAGATACACAATATATATGTATGTATATATATATATATGAGTGTATGTATAAATAGGCATTTTATGTATAAATACGTATGTCTGTGTAGATAGAAAGACAGACAGACAGACATATAGATAGATAGATAGATAGATAGATAGATAGATAGATAGATAGATAGATAGATAGATTGCAAATTTTATAATGATACATAAATGGTAGTTATTATTATTGTGTCAGAATAAACTGAGACCGATGAAGAAAACTAAGGAAAATAAAAAAGGGAAAAAGTAAGAACAAGAGACAGATAAGTCCACTGTCCAGGATGGTAATGAATGTAATTAACTGAGGAGAGAGAGGACAGATCCATTCAACCATTATTTTTGCTTCTATTTTCATTAATACATAAAACTCTTTTATCCAGCAAAGAGGATAGAATAAAAAATGTCAACGGGAAGTTGAAAACTAATATGAGTGAGAAATGCTACCAAGAGAAGCACAGTGAGTTCTTATCAGTCACCTGGCATACATGAAACCACCAGAACAGACTGGCATGCTTGTTGAACCACAGTTAGTGATCTTAGAAAGATCAGAGAAAACAGAAGAAATGCTACAGGACTGGAGAATAGCCAATGTGATCCTGATTTTCAAAGAAAGGAAGCAGGTAGGGTTAAGGAAAGGAAAGGAAAGGAAAGGAAAGGAAAGGAAAGGAAAGGAAAGGAAAGGAAAGG
>CM053586.1:338203784-338219366 GCA_028646515.1 Pseudochirops corinnae | reverse complement strand
TTAAGGCATTCTTCTCCTCATTGGCTTTTTGGGCCTCTTTTGCCATTTGAGTTAGTCTATTTTTTAAAGTGTTATTTTCTTCAGTCAGGTTGTTGACTCTCTTTTCATGATTTTCTTGCATCATTCTCATTTCTCTTCCCAATTTTTCCTCCACTTCTCTTACTTGATTTTCAAAATCCTTCTTGAGCTCCTCCATATTTTTTTGAAAGCTTTTGGTGCAGGAGTTCTGACTGTGTTGTCTTCCTCCCATTCCATGCTTTGATCCTTTTTGTCCCCCCAAAAGGAATCTAAAGTTGGATTGCTGTACTTGCTTTGCTTCCTTTGCTTGCTCATGTTGTCAGTCAATTACTTGACTTTTGAGCTCTTTACCACAGTAGAATTCTGCTTCCAGAGGGGAGAGCTTTGTCCCAAATCGCTGGGGTTTTCACAGCTGCAAGAGCTATTAGGAGGATGCCTTCTCTACAGCCCCCACCAGCTCTAGCTCACTGTTCACACACTTCAGGACCATCACCCAAGACTGTGATCCAGGTCCAGTCAGGTTAAAGCAAGAGCCATTATCCATCTGAATGGTTGCTTGGGTCCCCTACCATCTGCAGGTTGGGAGCTCTGAAGCAGCCACGTGTAGGTGGCTGCACAGCCGTGGTGCCTCCACAGCTTCTCGCTCCAGGAGCAGAGGCCAGACTGTACTCTGTCCCCTCCTGCCTAGTTCCAACAGAGTTCCACTGATCTTTTACTTTGTCTTTGGCATTTATGGGTTGATATTTCTGGAAAATACCATGGCTGCTGGTGATCCCAAGGTCTGTTCTAACTGCTGTTGGTCAGGGCTGCTCTGGGGCTAAAACCAAAGGCTCATGGGCTGGGCTTGGCTCCCAGTGGGCTGGGCTGGACCCCTCCTGCCGGCCTGCTGGGCTGCCTTCACAGGAGATTTGTTTCTCTCTGTCACTTTGATAAAATTTGTTAAGAATCATATTTTATAGGTATTTGAGGTGGTTATGGGAGGAGCCACGGAGTTTTCCTGCTTCTATGCCACCATCTTGGCTCTGTCCACTTTGTCACATTCTTATGATTGTGCAAGTGAATTTCGCAGCTGGTAAACAAGTAATGGACATTACATTAAAGTTTGAGGATTATTATAGAACCCTTCTTTTAGACTCCATATTCCTATGTGACATATATATGAATACATTGTTTATTCTTACCCAAATATGCTCGAGAGGCATGGCAAAAAACAGAATGTCATTGGTTGATAGACCTTGCTCTTGAGGGTCCAAAATGACACATTAGTGGGAGGTAGGTCACAGATTGAAAGACTCATGGGGCATCTCCATTAAGTGGTCATAAAATGGTCACCTGCTTGTGCTGGACAAGAAAGAATGGTCCAGAGGCACAGAAATAAATTGGGGGATTTTCTATTTAGTTGAATCACATCTACTACACTGGGCTTGGTCACCATAAGGAAAAACAAGGGTGGAGAGTCCCTAGTTAACTTCCTATTATTAAGCAAGTGAATTTACAACCTGTAGCTCATAGCCCTGGGGCCTTATATACAGAACTTATAGTCCCTATGATTTGTTTTTTCCTTAAATTTACAGTCAGCAATGTGGTTGAGATGAATCTGGCTCAGAATGATGATATTCTGAACTTGGACAAAAAGCCTGATGATGTAAAAAAAAAAAACCTGAATCCTTAATATCAACTCTAGCAATGTCTTATGGATGTTTTGATTATAACCTTGAGAGGATACTTTTTATTTGAACTATAAAAAAGAAAGACAGTTCTTGTCCTCAATGAACTCACATTCTACCGCGAGAAGGCAACATGCAAAGGGGAGCCAAAAAGCAGTCTTTTTTTAACCCTTGTTCTCATCTCTAGAACTGGGTGATTTTCTTCATCCTGAGATACACTGAGTGGCTTTTGAATAAAAATACATCCATTACATTAAAACTACCTTTGATTATCCCCTGACTCCTCTGGCCCCTCTACATGCTTGGGAGGATGTGAGACTTGAATCATGGTGCTCGAGTAGGAAACATTAATTTTGATTTCTAGTTTATCCTCTTCCCTCAGAATTTCAATTCTGGAATTAGAAACTAAAGTTCCATAATTAAGCATGTAAGGAGAGAGACCAATGATCAAAAAGTAGTTTTTCCTAGTCAAGCACTGTGATTTAAATCTCAGACTCTCCCTGATGGATGCATTTTAGCTCAAAACGTGGAAATAGCAAGTAATGTACTTTGCAATGTTTTCTCCCCTAGCTCCTTGAGAATAGGGACTTTTTTTTTTTTTTGCCTTTCCTTATATTCCTAATGTTTAGCATAGTATGTGGCATGGAGGAAATGTTTAACAAATGCTTGCCAAATGATTGACTATTTAAATGTCAGTAGTTATTTGGTTAACTGGGAGCATAGAGGGTATGAAGTTGTAGTGGTGGGAGCTCAGTGTTTCTACCATAAGAAAAATGGTTCAATGCAGTGGTGGGAGTGAGAAGAAAGAATGTATTGCTGAAAGTCCTGAGGACACTAGCCTCCAGTCTCTTTTAATGTTGAAGCTGCCAGAAGCCAGCTCATGAAAATAGAAGACCAAGGTTTTTTCAGGTTTTGTTATGCTGGTCTATTTTACTGCTGTTGCTTTTTAGGAAGGAGGAAAAGATATAGAGCTAAATCAAGACCTCTCTGTGATAAAGTAATATGGTTGTGGGGGTGGAGTACCCATGGGTGACTTTTCAAATTTGTCTGTGTTATGTTTTGCTGTGTTGTGTGTGTCACTGGGGACATCTTGGGTGTTGGGCTACACCAAGAGTTGCCTGAGGTCTTGGGCAAAGAAAATATGGAAATGTTTGGTGGTTGTAAGTCTTGGATACAAGGTTAACATCAGATGCATAACTCATAATAGTTGTTGGTCTTTTCCCCTTAGTCTTGGACATGCCTGTCCAGGGCCAAGGGCTCTGGCAGTCAATCTAGAAATGTAGCTGGAACCAGGTTGTGGGAATGCTAGAATGGGTGATTGAGATTGGATGAATCTCTGCTAGGTCTTGAGTTAAGGGAATCTGAAACCTCTCTTCTCCTCTTCTCTCCTCCATGTTTCTAGGAACTGCATTGGCCAGAAGTTCGCCATGAATGAAATGAAGGTAGTTCTTGCTCTGACCCTGCTCTTATTTGAGCTGAAGCCAGATACCACAAAACCTCCCCTGCCTATTTCAAAGCTAGTTCTTAGGTCTAAAAATGGGATCCACCTCTGGATGAAAAGACTCCCCTAACACTGCCCCAGAGAGCAGAGGATGAGGGGTCCTTCCTTTCTCAGTCATCTGTCTGACTGTTTACCTGCCCAGCTAGGTCCTTCTCTCTTGGCTATAATAAAGATCCCATAGATTAGAATCTAGAGCACTGGGGGTCATTCCTTTTCCTGGAAATGTGTAAAGGAAAAAGAATAAGGATGGTGAAGGAATGATGGGAGAGAAGAAGAGTAATAGAGAAAGGATGGAAGGAAAAAGAAGGAGGAAGGAAGAGGAAGTCAAAAGTCACCTGAATGGTTGGGTTCCATTTTGGGGCTAAACTTTGGGATGGATGTTGAACGTTCAATGGAAGGTAACAAGGATGGGGAGGGCACTTGAGACCGTGGCTTGAATGAAATGGATGTATTCAGCTTGAAGAGTGTAGTCGGGAGACACGAGAAACATTTTCAAGAACCTGAAGGGCTGTCACATAGAAGAGGGATTGGATTTGGTCTTCTTGGACCTAGAGGACAGAAATAGAAACATGTGTGTGTGTGTGTGTGTGTGTGTGTGTGTGTGTGTGTGTGTGTGTGTGTGTAAAGAGAGTAAGGATGAAGTTGGGCATTTAAAGCCTGTCACAGTCTGGATCCTACCATTCTAGGCAAATATCATATTATTCTACTTTCAATATTCCATATTCCATTCCAACTGGGTTGCTGCAGCTTTTCACCCATGACTCACTTCCCACCTCCATTCCTTTGCATAGGCTGTCCCTGATGCCTAAAAGTGCCCTCTCTTTAGTTCAGTCTTTGGAATCTCCAGCTTCCTTCACAAGACTTAACTCAGGGCCCCTTCCTCCATGAAGCCTTTCCTAGTCCCCCAACTGCTTTGCCTCCCCGCCTTTACCTGGGGTACACGATGTTTCTCTCTATAGGATGTAACCCATGAGGGAAGGGAGTGTCTTGCCTTTATCTTGGTATCCCCAGCACGGGGCACAGAGGCTGGCACAGAGAAGATGCTTGTTACAGGTTTGTTGGATTGGATTCTAAATCTCTTGGGGACTGTCTACAATCCCAAGAGTGGCCACCAGATGGCAGTGATGTCTTAGTCAATTGACAAGCATTTTATATATAAAAAACACACGTGCGCGCACACACACACACAACACACAACACACACACACACACACACACAAAAACACACACACTTTGAAAAGCGCTACAGGTAAAAAGTCCCCACCCTCGAGGATCTTTCATTCCAATTGGGATGGATGACGTCGTAGACGCAATCTTCACCCCAGAAACATACAGAGTGGATGGAAGGGAATCTTGGAGGGTATGAGTCCAGAAGCTGCCGCCCTCTCACAAAGGCCCCCCATAGAACTTAGCGTTTGCACTGAACTTTGAAGGAAGCCAAGGGTTTTAAGAGGCAATTGTGAGCAGGAAGAACATTTGTGGAGTGCTTAAGAAACTGGATCCATTCTTTTCTCAATCTGCTCCAAATAACGATTAAATACTTACCGTATTTATGCCGTGGGCTGGCACCGGAGAAGATACCAATTTTAAATTAGACCCAATGGCTGTCCTCAGGGAACTCGAAGTTGAGGAGAGGACATGATAGCAACGCAAAGTTATAATACAATGCAATAATATAATGCAAGAGCTAGAACATAATAAGAGCTATAATAAATCTAATTCTTGAATTCGACTATCCCCGTCCCCGACACCCTATCTCAACCTTAGTCTCCTCCTTCATAATGCCTTTTCTTACACACCAACTGAAAGTGACCTTTCCATCCTTTGAGCCTGCAAGAACACTTGGCTTGTATCTGGCTGATGGTCCTTATGATTTCTTGATCTGAATGTTGGTCAGAGTTTTTAAAAAAAATTTTCATGTGATTTCATTGAGGTACAGATCTCCTGATATAGAAACTCCCTCTTGTTACAGACGGACAAGGTATCTTTGTTACTTTGAGTCTTAGTTCTTTGGGTCACTACTCAATGGGATGACTTCCTCTAGGTCACAGGGCTGGGATGTCAGAGGGAGAACTGAGCCATCCACTCTATCAATCTCCTTTTGGATAATTTATAATCTTCTCCACTCTAAGACTCAGCTCATTAATCTATAAAATGCTGATGGTAATAATAATAATAATAATAATAAATAATAATAATAATAATGATAATATCCTTACTTTGCAAGGTAGAGGCTGCAAAATTTGTGGATGTATCACAAAAGTTTTTTTTAATACCCCCGGATCTCTTATACTGGAAGAGCCTTCTACCCCTGGGGCCCATTCCTCTGATTGGTTGGTTCTTTACAGAGCCTCCATTTTAAGGAAGGTGCTCAGGCCAGCCATGTCTTCATCCTTTCCAGGCCCCCCTCCAAACCTTTCAGACTTTCTCTATCATGTCCCTGCTCAGGTGCCATATCCCCCATATGCCTTCCCTGCTTTCTAGTTTCCTTTTTTAGTATTGACTTCCCTCATTTAAACGTAAGCTCCTTGAGGGCAGGGATTGTTTTTTCAGTTTCAATTGGCATGGTGTTCAGGGAGGACTAGCACCTCTGGTGGGAGGGCTGCTTATCCACCACCTGTCACCCACCTCTTACCTGTGGCTCCAAGAAATTGTAGAATGTGCAGCAACCTCAACCCAGTAAAATCGAGATTGACAAATGAAATAGGACAGAAACAAATATCCCAAGCATTGAGGGCTAGAAGAGGGGAGATGGCATTCCTCCATCCTAGTTCAGTTCATGGCACCTTCACTGTAGGTGAATTGTGAGTGATCTACATCTTCTGGAAGCAGGAGGAAACAGAGTAATCCTGTGGTAGTTTTATAATGCAGCCTGTTCTGGCTCTGCAGGCAGTTGAAGGAGGCTGCTCTTCTCCATGTGACAGGGAGTACAGGAGGTCTCCATGTTAGGTATGCTCCATTACACAAACACAATCAAGCAAAACATGTTGCCACATTGGCCATGTTCAAGAACCATATTCCTCTCTCTGCATCCTGGGTCCATCACCTTTCATTGAGGAAGTAGACAGAACTCTTCATCATTCAGGAATCATGGTAGGCCATTGCATTGAATCAGCATTTCCAAGTTTTTCAAAGTTGTGTTTTTACAGGGTTGCTACTATTATATAAATTGTTCTGGTTCTGCTTGCTTTCCTGCATCAGTTAATACAAATCTCAACTTGTTTCAGATCTGTGTTTTAGGAGGATCACTGGTTCTCCACGGAGCAGAAATGAGAAAGAGAGGAGATTATCACCTGAACAGGGGGGATGGCCTGGGAAAATACCAAGGGATGGGGGGGGGGATTGACATTTATGGGAAACAGAATAGGTTCAGGAGGAGAAAGGCTTAGGAAGAAATGGGAAGATAGGAGATTGGGACCACAACAAGAAGCTTCAGTGTTCTTGATTGTGAAAGTGGAATATTTGTGAGCTATAGCAAGATGAAAAGGATGCTCATCCTGTGATATAGCTGAGGCAGAGTGGAAAAGCAGGTCATGAGAACACAGTAGTTCAAGAAAGTGGGAATTTAGGCTGTTTGAGAGAGCAACAACATCTGTGTTGAAGTGTCTTTGGATGAGGCCAGGGTTAGGGTGGAGAAGGAGACTTCTGGATAGCTACAATAGTAGTAGGCAGTTTTTCTTTTAGGTGAGTAAGAATTCTGCCTGCAGGGTATTTCTAGGAATGCTGGGTCTCAACTTTGAGAGAAGGAGGCAGCTTCTCATGTTCTATGGAGAAGAGAAAGAAGCTTTAAGTATGCTACTGTGGCCAGTAGGAAGAAGGGTCAGATGGTGGTCAGCTGGGTAACTCCTTACTGAAAGGGATGCCCTGACAGGAAAAAAGAAGAAACACACAGGAAGTATGCTTTCTGTGGGGACCTCTGTTGAGAATAGAACAGAGGGCTTCCCAAGAGTCATCAGAGCTGAGGACGGCTACTCAACCAAGGTCATTTTAGGAGAATTAAGGTTACTACTAGGAGGAAACCAAAAAGCCTCATGGGATTGTGAAGTCTTTGGCAGGGAAGTGAAGATCAGAGAAGCAGAGGCAATGTTTGTCTCCTGCTTAGTGAAGGCTGGGACTTTGGCAGAGGAGGGAGGATATGAGAAGTAAATATGAGAATAAAGAGAAGATTATGAATGGGATAGAAAGCAGAGTGGGGGGCTTTTGACTTTCTGGTACATGACATAAGAAAGAAGGGCTTTCAGCCAGGGACAGAGTGAATTTGATGAGGGCCAGAAAGACTGTATTTGTCTGAGTACTGGCTGTTCTGATTGAAAGGGAGCTTAATTAATAACAGATGTAAAGGTTGGGGTTGGGAAGGGGAGAAGGAAGAAAACAGCCAACCAACATTCAGTTGCTTAGCAAGATGATGTAGAGCACAACGGGCAGAATTAAAAAAAAATAATCATAGTATAAGTCATCTACAAGAGACAGTTTTTCTGTGAAAGGCAACTTTGGGGTAGATTTCATTCAAACTTCCAACTGTAAGAGCTGTCCAAGGAGGAATAGGCTGCTTTGAAGGGATGGGTTCCCCCTTCCTGGCAGCCTTCAGCCAGAGGATGGATGACCATGTGTTGAGGATGGTCTAGCAGGGGTCCTTTCTGGGGGTATGTATGGGTTGGACTGAATGTTCTCTGAAATTCTCTCCAATTCTCAAATCTTGCAATTCTGTGGCCATGTTGGTGATGCGTCCTGCAAAGGCGGGGGTGGAATGGATCTCTAGATTTTGAGTGAGATGGTCTTCAGGCTACAGCACAAAGAAGAAAGAATGAATGATCTTTTAAGAGGTCCTTTCCAGATTTGGCACTTACATTAAGCAAGGCTTTTGTCATTTGATCTAGTTTGTGGAGAACACCTAAGCCCCAACCCACACAATGAGGCAGCTCAGGAATATGTGTGACAGCTATAAATTGTATAGGAAAGGATAGCATCTCAAGCGGGTGAATTTGATTGGTTCCTGACTTCTGATGCCACAGACAGGGAACTTGAAGTGGGGGAGCTTGAAGCATGGACATTATATCATGAGAGATTCCAGGCATAGAAGCTCCTGGAAAAGAGAATGGATGTTTTTACGTCTGAGATAAACCATCCCAAGAAAGGTTAAATCCAGAAACCAGAGAAATTCTTTTTGGAGAACCTCACTCCCTCCTCAACTGGCTGGCTATTCTCAGGACAATATGCCAGAATATATAGGCTTTCCAGTAGGAAGAAGTCCAACTCAGCAACCTCACAAGGTCTTAGAGAAGAGAGGAAGGTTCCCCATCAGGACATACCCTGATTTCAGCAGATGGGCTAAATCAGGGGTAACTGATAGGCCTCAACTTCATCAGTGAATTAATAGGGTATGAGCTCCAAGTACGTGAAGACTTCCCCTGGGGAATGGGTAGATGAGAACAATTTATTCCAACAGCCATGAATGAAGTTGAAGCAGGCATTGTGGAACTTGGTTTGAGATCAAAGACACCAAGGTCATCCATTGCATCCCAGACTGTCACCAGTCATCTTGTCTTTTGTCTTGCCACAGGATTCCAATGAGTATGGAAGAAAGAGTGAGTCCATTGACTTTGTACAACTTTGCCTCACTTAAATCAAATTTATGCATGAGTCAAAAGATGCCACCCCTACCATTTTACCATTTTTACCTACCTCAAATCCTGTGGCATTAGGCAAGAGACAAAGCAGAAGGTGGAAGATATTGGGGGCGATGGTCACAACTGCACACACAGGTGGTCCAGGCCGTAGTATTATCTTCTCACTAGACTAAAGCAGCAGTGGTATTAGGCAGTCCCCAGGGTATCTGAGTAGCCTTTTTAAAGGACTGTATTGCTCACTTCCTGGCATGAGGAAGGGACTAAAAAGGCGCCCTAAAATTAATCAATAGTGAGCATTTCTTTATATAGCTCTTTAAGATTTGCAAAAAGATTTACAAATATTATTTTATCCTCACAACAGCCCTGAGAGTTAGGTGCCTATTATTACCCCCATTTTTCAGATAAGGAAACTGAGGCAGACTGATATTTAAGTGACTTGTTCAGGGTGAGCATGGATTTGAAATCAGGTTTTCCTGACTCTAAATCCCACAGTGTGCCACCCAGCTGTGTTTTAGTTAATAGATATACTTTCCCATTAATACAGAGATTCCAGGCTGATAGAACACACTCCATATGCTGCTCAGACAGCCAAGTTATTAAAACATCACGTGGAAAAGCTTCAGGGTATACAGGGCATTTGTCCTTTTGCCTCAAATGATCTGCCCAAGGCTGTTTGAACTCTTGTCCATCCCCCAAGTTGGGCCCTAACTCCTGCTCTGTGAGCACCTAAAGCTCAGTTGGTTTAGACCCATTTGCATGTGCATAACTCCCAACCAAGCAGATGGTGAGAAGTCAATGATACCTCTCTTCCCAATCTTGTTCGGGGCTTCTCTTCAGGGCTAAGGAGCTTTGGATCTCACACACCCTGGCTTCTGTCCCCACTAAGGTGTGATAAAGACTGCTGGGAGCTTGGCTAGGTATGTTCTCAGTAGGGAGGAGCAGGTGGGAGTTGGTTTACTTCTTGCCTACCTAGCGAAAAGGAGAAACAAAATAATATTCCTTCCACCTGGTCAACTACCAACATTCCAGGTTAGTTGTTGATAGTTGAAGGGGTCAGTGAAGAACCTCTCAAAATAGCTCCAGGAGTTCAGTGCAAACTTCTGGGACCATCACACAATACTACAGCTGGAGAGTTTGAGGCTTCTAGCCTCATACAAGGGACTCCTAATTCAGTTTTCTTCTGTTCATTGGTAAAGTGCCACAGTAGTATGGGGAAGGAGGAAGGAGAGGAGAGAGGAGGAGGAGGAGGAGAAGGGAAGGAGAAGGAGGAGAAGAAGAAAGAAAGAAAGAAAGAAAGAAAGAAAGAAAGAAAGAAAGAAAGAAAGAAAGAAAGAAAAAGTGAAGAGGAGGGAGAAGGAGGGAGGAAGGATGGAAGGGAGAGGAGGAGAAGGGGAATGGAAGATGAGGAGAGAGGGAGAGAGGATTGCAAGGGAGAAGAGAGGAGACAAGAGGAAAGGAGAGGAAGAGGGAGAAAGGAAGAGTTGGAGAAAGGTAGATGAGGATAGGAAGGATTGGGAGTGAAAGGAGAGGAGAGACCAGTCTAGGAGTCTCTAGATGAGCTGTCTGAGAGGAATCAAAAGCAAAGGCAATTCATCCCGTGCTCAGCACAGTGCCTGACATAGGAGATGTTTCATGAATGGTTATTGATTTTTAACTTTACAACCTACCTCCTGGTTGCTAGCCAGAATGTCAAACTTGTCTTGAATCATCATTACTGATCCTAAAACCAAAAATCTCCCAAGGATACTCATGAAGCAAAGACTTTGAGAAGGAAGAGAAGACTAGGGAATAAACATTTCTAAAATGTAGGGAAGACCCCAAGTGTAGTGAGGCCTGTGTGACAAGGCCTCATGGCTTCAAGGGCTGTCCTTGTGTGGCAGGATAGACATTTCTACCATCCTCTTTCCCCACCCTTCTCCAAAGGAGACTAATTCTTGGCAGGGGGAGAAGGAGGAAGCTTCTGCTCTGGGGCCACTCTGTTCTCCTCAGAGAGGGTACCGGGCTAGGATTATATCTATTTGCTCCCTTAAATATTAGTAGTGTAGGGGATATGATCAACTTCAATCTAACATTAGTGTGGGGAAGGGGGACTCCAAGTTCTTTATCCAAGCTTTGACTCCTTCCCCACCTAATACCAGTTCCACACACATAGTGAGTAGCAAAAACCTCATTTATCTAAATTGTAGCAAAACAGAAACCAGAGAGGGTCTATATAAGAGAATATATACCCTACAATATAGAGTGAAGGAGCTTGCCCTTTGGGAGCAAAATAACAGAGAGAGAGAGAGAGACAGACAGACAGAGAGACAGAGAGAGAGGAGAGAGACAGAGAGAGAGAGAGACAGAGAGACAGAGAGAGAGACAGAAAGAGAGAGAGAGAGACAGAGACAGAGACAGAGAAACAGAGACAGAGAGAGACAGAGACAGAGACAGAGAGAGAAACACAGAGAGAGAGACACACACATACAGAGACAGAGACAGACAGACAGAGAGAGACACACAGAGAGAGACAAGAGTCCTAGATCCCACCCATGGGGAAACTACCTTCCTGTAGAAATTGGGATTTTAGTTGAGACTTGAAGGAAGTCAGGAGACAGAGGTTAGGAGGTAGGGAGTCCCAGGCATGGCATGGGGGACAGCCAGTGATTATGTACAGTCAGGAACTTAGAGTGTCTTGTTTAAGGAACGGCATGGAGGTCCCTGGATCATAGAGTACATGAGGGTGGGAGGTGGGATGTAAAGTATAAGAAGACTAGAAAAGTAAGGGGCAAGGTTATGAAGGGCTTTGAATGACAAATGGGATCACAAAAAGTTAGATATGACTGAACACCACCACCACCACCACCAAAAATGTTTGGTGAGTGGGATAGTCATCTAGGGAAGTTTGAAAGGACTCTCTTGCTACAGTGAGGGCCCATTTGAGATTAAGTAACATAGATTTGTAGTGGGTTTAGTCAACATTCTTTAGGCAGTAGGGGTTCTAATAGAACTAGCCATTGCCCAGTAGATGGTGTTGGGTAGGGAATGTGAGAGATTTAGGGCAAAAGGGAAAACATGAGAAAGGTTCTGGTCAGGATTATGGTGTGTGTGTGTGTGTGTGTGCGTGCATTCTCACATGTTTCAGTATAACAGTCTGCCCACTCCTTAGTGATGATTCCCAGAGTGCTACTTGCCTCCCACACAAAACAAATATTGCTCTTAGCACATCACTCCTTCAACAGAAGCCACTCTATGACACCACTCACAATAAGCCCATCTCCAATAAGAGGGAATTCAATGTATCCTAAGGAAAATCCCTCCCACTTGTAGTTTTCTCTTGTCAGGTCTTTTTTCTTCCTGATATCGAGCCTAAATCTGCCTTAATGCAATTTTTCCTCATTATTTTTGTCAGGTTCTGAGCCCTTTGGAATATAGGTCAGAGGCATTCCTGGCTACCTGGCGCCTGGAAAAAGCATATCCTGATAGAGATAAAAAGCCTGTTCCCAGAGGAGACTCTGAGGAGAAAGGGGAAAAGACTGAGGAGGTTTTTCTTTTTTTCCTAGAAAGGGATTTCTATTGGTATGATAACTTAGTATAGCCACTATATGGAAAGAGATATAGAAAATCTTGGATCTTTTGCCCAAAATAGCATAGCAGAGACCACTCTTAGTGCTCAGTAGGAAGAACTCTATCTAAGCAAGAACACCAGCTGGAGCCAAAAGCTGGAAGCAGAGAGATGTTCCACAAATATATGTGCAACAGCAGTAGAGCAATAGCCAATGCAGGCTACACATGTGGCAGGGACCACATGTCCAGCAGATACTGTGCATCCAGAATAACGTCGGTAACCCAGCAGGGCTAGAGCCATGAATTCTCTTCCTCATACCTGTGTATACCTTGATCACACATGTCCCCTCCACATATATACCCCTAATGTGTTAGACACACATTTTCACTGTATTGATCCCTCTTCATGCAATTACACTGACCCCATGTGTTCCTTACATGTGTACACTTTCCCAGCTACTAATGTGTATATTTGTGGGAGAATGGACTTCAGGAGTATCGGAGAAAAATTGTATTGTTAATTTTCTTTGTATTCTCTTTCTTCAAATGTCTTTGCTTTGACCTAATTGCATCCTTTGGCTGACTAATAAAGGTAACCATTGGTGGGGGTCCATGAACTATGATTTTAAGGGGATGTGATTCTATGGAGTACTATGACCCTGGGCTAGCCTTGTCTGGGGGACCCACATAGGAATAGGGGAGACAACTCCAGTATCAGCAAGAAATTATGCAAATCATCGACTGTAATAGCAACAGCATTCCTTAGCACAGAAATGGGATATATACATGGAAAAATACATACATAAATTTATATTCATTTTATTCATTTATAGTTTTTTATATAACTACTAATATTAACTTGGGAATTTTTTATTTTATCATTAAATAGCACATCTTCATATGTAGATGTGACAGGGAGTGGAACACTCATGATGGAGACACAGAGAAAAAAAAATCAGCAAGGCAACTAACATTTATGACATACCTGCTATGTGTCAGGCATGGTGCTAGATGCTGAGGGTACAAAGAAGAGCAAAAGACAGTCCCTCCTCTCAAGGAGCTCATGTCTAAGGGAGGCAAGTGGCATTCTGGGAACCATCACTGAGGAGTGGGCAGATTGCTATGACCAAACATGTGAGTGCACACACACACACACACACACACACACACACCCACACCCACACCCACACCCACACACACCCACACACACCCACACCCACACCCACACCCACACCCACACACACCCACACACCCACACCCACACCCACACACACACACACACACACACACACACACACACCACTAAGCTAGAGGCAGGGTAAACGGAAGGTAATCCTAGAGGGAAGATGCTGAGATTAAGAAGGACTGGGAAAGACTTCTTGCAGAGGGTGGGATTTTAGCAGGGACTTGTGGGAAACCAGGAAAGCCCGGAGGGAAAGACAAGGAGAGAGAACATTCCAGGCATGGGGGCCAATTGGTGAAAATGAAAACAGAACAACTCCAAAATATTTGAGATCTGAAAATAGAAACAATATCCAAAATAATAATAGAAATATTCAACTGCTAACCTCAGTGAGAAAGACGAAAAGTAGAGTATGAAAAGAAAACCAGTGTGCTTCAAAACGGACAAATTACATGTTTAGAAATAATCATAAAACCTAATAAACTGTTTAAGTTTCAAAAAATTCAATAAATAGCAGTTCTTCCTCAAAGATCAGCAATAGTGTGCTGTTTTTAGCTTTAAATTCAAAGCTATAAAGGAAAAAGGCTTTAAATCAAAGTTATAATGTTCTCCTTTTCCATTTAGCTGAACAGCACTTTTTGTGATTAGATCTCAAGGCCCTGAACCTTTCTGACCTGCTCCTTAATAAAACCCAACCTCTGTTTGCTCGGATGCAGGCCCTCAGTTCACAATCAAGGCAGTCTTCAGATCAGTAACAGTTAGGGCAATCAGATTTATTTAGCCAGCTTCATACATATAAACTACCCAGAAACTGGAAAAGGGTTTTGTACTTAATTCTCTGAAATGTAAATTCATCAGCCATTGGTCCTTTTCCGGCTGCTGAGAGTAGAGGCAGATGCAGCACCTAGGGCTCAGATAATGACTCCAATGGGCCAGAATGCAACAGCAAAAACAGAATGCCATGGTCAAGGAATAATAGTAGACTATTTTGATTGGAGTGAAGAATGCATTGAAATATGGTTCCAAAGTTATGATCCTGTAAATGGAGGAGGGGATGAGGAGCAGTGAAGGAATACTTTCCAGCACAGGGTGCCTGAGCAAGCATTGAACGAAGAGAGGGATTCTGAACAGTATAGAGCAAGGCATGTTGTGGTTCTATGGTGTTGAGGAGGGTAGGCTGAGGGATGCTGGGGCAGCAAAGCCCAGCAGCATGGGGGCCCCCAGATAATAGGCAAAAGCAAAAAAAGGAAGGAGGAAGGGTGAAACAAACATTTAAAAAAATTAAATTGGTTTATTTATTTTTAGTTTACAACATTCAGTTCCACAGTCCCTTGAGTTTCAGATTTTCTCCCCCCTTCTCCCCTCCCCCCATCATGGCAGCATGCACTCTGATACAGGATCTACAGATATCTTCCCATTAATCATTAGTCAGGTTGTAAAGAAGGATTGTAACTGAGGGAATGATCAGTGGGAAAGAGAAAACAAAACAAAACAAGAAAAAGAGAGCATGTAGTTGAAACAAATATTTAAAAAAATGTGCTTATCTTTGTTTCTTCGGCCCAGATCCACCACATGTTGTTTTCTGAGCTAAACATTCTGAACACAAACACTTTTAGTTCAAACAAGGTCGTATGGAATGTGTTGGCACCTGGGAGAAGAGGATGCTGACTCAGAGTTGGTGGCACAGGACCAATAGGACGGCCTGTCATTGGCAGACCCATTAACTCAGTGGGCAGGGAGTGGATTTCAGCAGCCATCCTCAGACCACTCCATTTCACAGCCTTAGACTAAGCATTAAGGTCTGAGAAGGCCAAATAGTCCTGTTTTCCGAGGGTCCTGATATCAGAGTCAAATAGAAATGGCCTGCCCTAAGAGACCCCTGACTCCCCCCCATCTGTAGGGGAGATGCAGAGAGTAACTAATGTGATTAATCTTTTTTCTTTTTCTTTCTCTCTTTTCCTTCCTTCCTTCCTTCCTCTTTCTTTCCTTTCTTTCTTTCTTTCTTTCTTTCTTTCTTTCTTTCTTTCTTTCTTTCTTTCT
>CM053586.1:338180531-338203284 GCA_028646515.1 Pseudochirops corinnae | reverse complement strand
AAACAGCCTCCATTTTGTTGTTTTCCTGAAAATCGCCTGATTTGGGGAAATTTCACTTGCTCACTCTACCCCTCCCAACTTGGAGAGTCCCTAATCTTTCCTCCAAAAAGAAATCAAAATACCTAATTCTATATCATGTTTTATATCCTGTATATTTTCTTTTAATATATAAAAAATCTGTGCAGAATCTATATTCGGGATCTCCATGCCTCCTGAGGGTCCTTTGACCCAGTTGTTACGTTTATCTGTAAATGAATTGCATAGCTCAGAATCTGTCTCCTCAATTATTATAATTCCCCACAGTATAGCTGGATCATAGAGTGCATGGAGAGAATTAAGGCATTAAAAAAAAAAAAACCCAGGAAAGGTAAGGGTAACATTGTGAAAGGCTTGAAATACCAGCAAATTTTATATTTGATCAAGAAGGTAATAGGGAACTACTAGAATTTATTGAGTGGGGGGCGGGGTAACACGATCATATCCATGCTTCAGAAAGATCACTTTGGTAGAGGATAAGTAAGATCAACTAGAAAGCCAATCTCAGTAGTCCAGAACAGAGGTGACAAGGCTCTGAACCAGGGTGGGTGGTAGCTAGCTGAGAAGAGGTCACCCTCTTTTTTTTATTGTTACATGTTAACTGACTGATTCATCCCAACGGAGGATCAAGGAAATGCAAACAGGAGCAGACAGTATTCCAATCATCTCAAAAGTCAGCTGAATCAACATACTAGGTTTTTGTCCTGTCCCACAACAGTCACAAAAGTCAAGCTTTTTTTTGTATGTAGTTAATGGGAGAAGAAGGGAGGCTCTGTAAGAAAGAACCCTTTTCCTTCACTCTCCTGAGTACGTACCAGGTGATGGAAGTCCCATCCCCCAGGACTCCCCTGATCTCTTCCCGGCATTTCTGCTGATGCTCAGGATGTGTGGCCATGGCATACAGGAGCCAGGAAATGCCACTGGCAGTGGTGTCATGGCCCTCAAACATGAATGTGTCCACCTCGGCCCTCAGTTCTTCATCTGTCAAACTGTCCCCGCTCTCTGTCTGAGTGAAGAAAAGCCCTTCTTGTCAGTCATCTTTGAGGATCTGAGGGTGGCCTCCTAGCTAACTGGATTAAATGGGTGTGTCCAATCTGTGGACACCTCTGGAAGTCCAACACGCAGAGCAAGAGATGCTATTGTTCTGTTGCTCCTGCCCCGGCAAAACTCCGTCTGGAGTATTGTGTTTAGTTACGGGCATTGCAGGTTACCTAGAGAAAGTCCAAAGAGCAGCCAGGACAGTTAGAGGGTCCTGAAACTACACCCTGTCAGGGCTGTTTAGAGGAGATAGGAACATTCACCCTGGAGAAGACCAGGAGTGTGGGAGATGGTTACCGTCTTCTCATATTTGAAAGGTTATCACATAGGAGAATACAACTCACTCTGTTCAGCCTCAGAGAACAGAACAAGGACCAATGGGTGAAGGTAACAGAGAAACATTTTGACCGGAGAGAAGAATAAAGCTCTGAACAATGAGAGCTGTCCAGCGATGGAACGGGCTGCCTGAGGAAGGAGGCTGCCTCTGCCTCCCCATCAAGAGGTTTTAGAACAGAGTGAAATCACAGCTTGTCAGGGAGACTGGGGAGCAAGGGTCTTTAATCTGTCTATGTGTCATGATCCCTTTGGCAGTCTGGTGAAGCCTATGGACCCCTTCTCAGAATGCACAAAATAAAACTCAGGGGTTCTAAAGGAAACCAAACATGAAGGAAAATAAAGATGGAATTTTCCCCAAAAACAAGTTAAGACACCAGGTTAAGAAGTCCTGCTTCAGAGAAAGTTGGTACATTGGGAGGGAGGGTAAGGCAGGTGTCTCTCAGGTTCCTTCCAACTCTGAGATGCTACAAAAACTAGAGATAAACAGTCAGAATTAAGTTAATAGGAAAGGGACAAGTTCCACACCCAAACCCCCTCCCATGGTATGAGCCCTGAGGCTCCATATTACTCACCCTGGAACAGAGGAGAATGTCCAAGAAATCCAAGTGTCTCTTTTGGGAGATGGCCTCCAGCCCTCCTTCCTGTTCCAGTTGCTGCTTCCTCCTCCGAATCACCTGGTCTGCTCCGGGAAAGCAGATTGTATTCATGGAGCAGGAATCCTCAAACCCCTGGGAGATGGCAGTGCATGTCTAGAGATCTTTGCCCTGCCCCAAGCTGCCTCACAGAAGAATAGATGAACGACTCGCTAGAGCTTCAGAGAGCTAAAATGAGGCTCAGCGGGAGAAATTCCTAGAGGGCAGGTGCTAAATTGGAGCAATGCCCCTGTTCCTAGACATGTCTAAGTAGAGCCTGGATTATCCTCTCTGAAGAAACAGATTGCTGTGTAAAATGAGTGGATTGGCTAGGAGCCTTCGAAAGTCCTTCGCAGCTCTTAGCTCTCCAGACTTCAAACTCATGTCTTGCTACTATAGTCTCCTGGAACTTGCCTTGGCACTTAGAACCTCCTCATCCTGGGATATCTAACCTCCCCTGTGGCCTCTCACTGTGGAATATCCCTCCTCAAGTTTGCTCTCCTCTCCCAATGGTTAATTTCTTCTGAAACCTTCATTTTGTGGAAGGGCACAAGCTGCCTGGCTTTCTTTCTCCTCCTGTTCCTCACTTTTCAGACTTTAAAATCATGTCCTGTGCCAGGAACCTTCATCTCCCTCTCCCCCAGTTCTTCAGCTACCTTTTTGTGTTCTTTTCCCATTAGAATGTAAATTTCTCGAGTTTGGGAACGATCTTTCTTTTTGTTTGGATTTATGTCCCCAGCATTTAGTACAGTCCTTGGCTTATAGTACATGCTTAATTTTTGTTTTCTTCCTCCCTCCTTTCCTTCCTTGATTCCTGCCTCTTTTCTTTTTTTTCTTGTGGGCTCTTATATTTCCTGGGGGTGAGAATGCTGTGCCAGAGCCCTGACCTCAGCAGCAGAAAGGGGAGAGAGACTATGGGCAAAATCCTTGGTGGAAGCCATAGGGAGTGTCCATTTTCAGAAGGTGTTGTCTTATTCCTTGGTGGGTAAGGGCCTCCTTGTACTGGAGATCCTAAATGTCTACTGTTTCCTGTTCCATCCCTTCAACTGAGCATATGTCTATGAATACATGGGAAAGCCTAACCATATATAGGTGCCTGCTTGGGCTTGTATGGAGATACATATTTCTGTGTGCTGTGGTATGAGGGAGATTCTGCAAAATTCCAGGCCCTCCTCAATGCCCCCTCTCCAGTGTTTTCTTTGGGTATTTCAGAATGTGGATGTTTAGGTGGGAGGCTTGAGACTAGATTCCTTATGTTGACTTGGCTTCAAATCTTTTGAAAATTCCTGTGTGAATGAATGGTTCTGACCCCTGGTGGGGACAGGGGGAGGAAGGAGGCTAAAGCGGATGGAGAGAGTGTAGAGGGGAGGGAGGGAAGAATAAGAAAGGGGTGGAGAGAGAGGAATTTGAGGGAATAGGAAGGGAGAGATCAAAGAATGGAGTGGGGAACGTGTAAGGAGTGTTTGGAATGTACAGACAAAGGGGAAAAAGGAATGAACAGTATGATATGGGGAGATAAAAGGGATGGGAAGGAAAACAGATAGAAATGGGGACGTGTGAGTGTCACAGTATACTGGACAGAGCCCTGGATTTGGAATCAGAAGATCTGGTCTTGAATCCTGCCTCTAAAATCTACCTACCACCTGTATGAGCCTGGGCAAATCACTTCTTTGGTCTCAAATGGACTCAGTGATGTCTAAGACCTGTTCTATTATCCTAGGCCTGCCAAAGGTTCCTTCTGGGAGTCTCTAGACTCCTGGGGTGTTGACAATATGCTGAGATCACCAAGACAGACCTATCCAGGTAGGCAATACCTGTGTACTGATGGGCCTTTTGTGCAGCCTGGCGAGTTCTGCAGCCCGCAGAGCTGAACCAATAGATGACATCACTGTGATGGAATCCATTTCGTATCCGAGAAGTCAGCAGGTAGGTGAGGTCATGCACAGCTTGGATGTAGGTGTCTGAGTGCCTGAAGGGAAGGAGAGAAAGGACATGTCCTCCACCTTCACTCAGATGGGGCAGCGTCTCTGCAGTGAGCTCCCTGCACACCTGCCTCCTATTTCCCCCTTCCCTCTGGATGGTCCTCTTCTTTAGGCCTCACCCCATCAGCTCTGGAGCCATGGGTCCCAACCTGTGGGCCTTGAACCGAACAAGACCGAGGGCAGATCCCTGGAGCATCCCACCACAGACCCCTCAGAGGTGGGCATCCCAGCCCTGTAACAACTAAGCCTAGTGCCTGCAGCACTACGGCTGAAGGGGAATGAGCAAAGCCTGCTGGCTGACTCTGGACAGAACAAGAGAGGAGAGAGACAAGGTTAACAGCAGCATTTCGTACGTGGACAGCTAGCTGACTCGCCACCGTCTCATGGGACCATTACTCAACTGGTTCTCAAGGTGCCCCCCTAGGGAGAGGAAAGGCCAACCCTGACACCTGCGGACTGTGTGACCCTTGGTAAGTCACTGAACTCCTCTGTGCTTCAGCTTCCTCATCTATCAAAATGAGAAGGTCTGGCTAGACAACCTCTAAGGTACCTTCCTCCTTGAAATCTTTGCTCTCATGGCACCTGCTGTTCCTTCAGTACTGAGCTCTAGCATTGCTTCTTTTCTCTCCCTCTCTCCCTTCCCCTCTCTCCTATCTCCTATCTCTCCTTTCTCTCTATCACTCATTCTCTCTTATACCTCTCTATCCTACAGTATCCCTTCCTCCCTCTGTTATTTCCCTCTTGTCCTTCTTTCTCTGTCTGTCTCTCTTGTTCTGTCTCTCTCTTTGTATCTCTCCCTATCTCTCCCCATCTCTCTCTTGTCTCTGTCTCTGTCTCTCTCTGTCTCTGTCTCTCTCTCTATCTCTCTATCTCTCTCTCCCCATCTTTCTGTTTCTCTATCTCTCTCTGTGTCTTTATTCTTTCCCTCTCCTTTGACTCTTCTCCTCATACTTAGGAGCATGCTAAGATCCCCTGTCATATAAAAGCTTTCCCTCAGCCCTGCCATCTCTTCAATCTTCCCATTGCTGTCCACCCTTCACTTCCAAATCTAAAAATCCACCCACACTCTCCATCCTTTCTTCTCCTCCACCACAACCTGCAGCTCCTCTTCCATCTCAAACTCTACTGAAAACACCCTCTCAAAGATGATAAGTGAATTGATTCCATTTTTACTTAAGTCCTCTTTTTCTTAGACCTTTGTGCAGTGTCTGATCCCATCCCCAATCTCATTCCTTGTTTCAGAGACCGTCCCTTGCCCTCCTTCTCCTTCCCATTAGGCAAGCTTTGTCCTCCACTCTGCACTGTGCTACTGTTGGCCGCATAAAGACAAAAATGAAATGGCTCCTTGCTCTTATTTGATCTTAACTTCAGCTGCTTTTGTGTGGTTATGGGGTGGGCATAAGGCTAAGGCTGTCCAGGGACAGGGACCAATTTGGGGTCAGGCTTAGTTTCTGCTAGGAATCAGGACTCATGTTGTTATGGGGATCAAGGCTCAGTCTGGGACCAAGGTCAAAGTTCATTATGTGACCAAGGTTAGGACCAAGGTTGTGATTGGGCTCAGTCTGTGACTAGGGTCAGGCCTCAGCCTGGGGCCACGGTGAGGGCTCAGTCTGGGACTGGAGTTAGAACTCAGAATACCTGGCATTATTACTAGCACAATTTGCTAACCCCTCAGTATGGACAGTCCCTCAAGGGTGTCTCTACTAACCTATCCATCTGGCAGTTACTCTGATGACTGAAGGCACATTTCATGAGGGAGTCTAAGGTCATTAGGCTGACATGCTCGAAGATCTCCAGACTTGAACCCTGGTGGCTGAGCTTCTCCAATTTGTCCTAAAATAGAAAAAGAATGATAATCCCAATCACAAATCCCTCCCCCAGGAAGCCCTTCAGTGCTAAGGAGATGAGGGGGGCTAAGAGCTGCTCAAACACCACAAAGGGCGATAAACTGAACAGAGGGCTGGTTACGGAGGACTTAGAGTAAGGGAAGCCTGAACCCAGACCCTCACTTCTGACACCTAATCAGTGTGAAGCCAGTCCCTTCACCTCCTCAAAATTTCATTTCTTCTTCTATATCATGAGGTATAGTGACCCCCTGCCTCACAGGACTGTTGTACAGATCAAATGTGGCCTTTCAGGTGAAGCATTAACTCGTAAGAGCCCCACAAACATCAGTGAGTCTTGTCCTATTGGACTTCAAACTCAGGCTCAATTGTAACCCCTCAGATCAAGTCACAGAGTTGGGTGGGAGCACACATGGCCCTAACCATGAGGAGAATTCCAGAAAAAGTCCCCTCTGTAATATTGCTGATTCGTGCTCATGCAGCCTCTGCTTGGAAACTCCATTGAGAGAGACTCCATCAGTCCCTGTGACAATCTTCTCCACTTTGGGGTGGTTTTGATCATTAGAAAGTTCTTGCTGACATCTCAACTAAACCTGCTTCTTTGCAGATTCCCCTCATTGACCCTGATTCTTCTCTCTTCTTCTTCCGAGCAGAACAAGGCTAATCCTTCTTCCATATAACAGCCCTTTAGATACTTGAAGGCAGTTCTCTTGCCCCCACCCTGAGTCTTCTCCTCTCCAGGCTCAGCATCAAGCTCCTTCAACTGATCCTTCGGACATAGCTTCCAGGTCCCTCACCACTCTGGCTGTTGTCCTTTTGGACACTCTTCAGGTCCTCAATATCCTCCCCCAGAATGTGATGTCTAGAACTGAACACTACATTCCTGACACATTCTGATGCTGGCAAAGGATGGCAATGTTATGACCTATTGATTTATATTGAACCTTCTATACATTGAGATATTTGTAAAAGCTCTTATCACAATGACTGGCACATAGTGATTGTCGTCCTACATTCTTGAAAAGGACCAAAATGACATCACTATGTTGGGGTCAAGGTATAGTGTGCTTGACTGTGGTTCATCAGACCAGCATTAGTTTGGAATGCCCTACCACAGATTGGGCACAAACAGTCCACTTGATCATTTGCAGTGAAGATGTCTCTAAATTTGCACATCTCCCATTTCTTTTGAGCTACAATTGTTTCCATCATAGAGCACAGCACCTTCTTTGATGCAAGCATGCCATGCTGAGAGGTCCTTTGCAAGTGTTTCCTATGTTATGCAATCAATTCCAAAGTTCTTCAGAGAGATCATGAAAGAGAGATCGTGAAAGTGTCTTTGTATCGCTTCTTCTGATCTCTGTGTGAGTGCTTGCCTTGTGTGAGTTCTCCATAAAATGGTCTTTTAGGTAAATATGTGTTTGGCATTAAAACAACATGGCCAGCCCATTAGAGTTGCACCCTTTGCAGTAGAGTTTCAATGCTTGGCAGTTCAGCTTGAAAAAGGACCCGAGAGTTGGATACCTTATCTTGTCAGATGATTCTCAGAATCTTCCTAAGACAATTCAGATGGAAGCAATTCCATTTCCTGTCATGGCTCTGGTAGACTGTCCAGGTTTCATAGGTATACAACAAGGTCAGTACAATGGCTCTAGACCTTCAGTTTGGTAGGTAGCCTAATACCTCTTCTCTCTCACGATTTCCTTTAGAACCTCCCAAACACTGAGCTAACTCTGGCAATTCGTGTGTCGACATCATCTATGTGTACACCCCTGGGAAGTTTACTGACAAGGTAAGTGAACTTATCCATAACATTCAATATTTTTCCATTTGCTGTAATATCCATGTATGGATGGTGTGGGGCTGACTGGTGGAAAACCTCTCTTTTCTTGATGCTGTCTGTTGGCCCAAAATTAGCACAAGCAGCAAAGAATTCATCTATTCCTTGTTGCATCTTGGTCTCAGAGGCTACATTAAGTGCACTATCATCTGAGAACAAAAAGACATGCACCAACTCTCCCTCCACTTTAGTCTTGGCTTATAACCTTTTCAAGTTAAATCATTTATCATCAGTGAGATAGATAACCTTAATACTGTTTTCATCCTCATTGAAGGCATCTGACAACATCACTGAAAACATCATGCTAAAAAGCATGGGAATAAGCACACAACCCTGCGTCCCTCCACTGGTGACTGGGAAAGCGTGAGAGCATCATCCATAATCCAGAACCTATGCAAGCATGTCATCATGAAACTGATGTACATACTGGTGAACTTGTCTGGGCAACCAAATTTTGCCATAATTTTCCACAAGCCCTCATGACTGACACTATCAAATGCCTTGGTCAGATTAATGAATATTGTGTACAATGTATTGTTTTCTGGCAGTTCTCCTGGAGTTGTCAGGCTCTGTATCAACATTCCTCAGCATTTTCTGAAGCTATATTGACTCTCAGGTAGGTCATCTTCCAGATGAAAAATCAGCCTATTAAGGAGGACTCTGGCAAGATGGACAATGGAGGCATCCTTGAACTTCTAGTGGATAATCTCTTCTTGCCATATGAGCCAGAAAATGTCAGTCAGCTTTTGTGTGAGCAGTGAATCCTCTGCCTTGTAAATCTCCTTTTCTTTTAGGAGAAAATGCCAACTCCTCTGTTTGGCACTTAAATCCTTCCCGGTCTAGAGTCCCACCATCTTTCCAAGCTGATTGTGCATTGCTCCCCCTCTTGGTCTCTATACTCTGGCCAAACTGAGCTACTTGACCCTCTTTGTATATGATGTTCCATCTCCTAACTCTGCATGGGACACCCCCCATCCCCCACCCCTGGAATGCCCTACTCCTCTCAGTATCTCTTGTTCCCTTCAAAGCTCAACTCAAATGCCACTTCCCACCACCATCACCAAAATCGTTCTGTATTAGTTTTGAATAGATTTTATATTTATTTATCTGTTGATTTGGTTCAGAGACAGAGATAGATACAAAATACATGGACATACATTTCAAGATCTTTTTGCATTCTGACTGTCCTCCAATATATCAGTCAGCCAATTAGGCAATAAATATTTATTGCCTACTGGAGCTGTTCTGGAGATACAAAGAAAAACAAAAATCTCTGCCCTTGGGGAGCTTGTTGTCTAACCGAGAAAACACATGCAAACAGCCATGCACCAATGAAATATAGTCAGGATAAATGGGAGATAATCTCAGAGAGAAGGCAATAGCAGAGATTTGGAAAGGATTTCTAGAGGAGGTGGGATTTTTTTTTTGGAGGGGGGAAGGCAATTGGGGTTAACTTGTTTAAGGTCACACAACTAGTTAAGTGTCAAGTGTCTGAGGCTGGATTTGAACTCAGGTCCTCCTGACTTCAGGGCCAGTGCTCTATTCACTGCACCACCTAGCTGCCACAGGAGGTGGGATTTTAACTAGGAATTGAAGGAGGCCAGGAGACGGGATGGGGAGAGAAAGAGCTCTGGGAATGGGGCACAGCCAGAGGAAACGCCCAGTTAGGAGAGGGAGGATCTTGTTGGAGGAAGAGAAAGGAGGTCAGTGTCGCTGGATCAGAGTATAGGGAGTATAAAGCATAAGTATAAGCAAGAAGACAGAGAAAGTGGGAGGGACAGGGCTTGGATTCTATGATTGATCCTGGAGGTAACAGGGAGTCGTCCCTTCCAGCTTGGCATCACCTAAGTCTCCATCCCTTAAACAGCACAGAACCCAGGGTAGACACCCCCTGGCAGCTCACCAGAGGTCTTCCTGCAGGCTGACATTGATGAACCGTTGATGACCTTTCTTAGAGTTAAGCCTTTCAACAAGCTGCTGATTTCTGGGAGCGTGTGACCTAGTTCACTTCTCTCCATATTTTCTAATGAATTAAGCCCATACAACATGCCAGGCACAGTGCTGAGCTCTGGCGATATAAACTCAGAGAGTGAAACAAAAACTGCCATTCTAATGGGAAGGACAGCTACACATGACTGCCAAATGAATATAAGTGAATTTAGCAAGGGAAGGAGGCTGGTGCAGCACCCCAGTTGAAGAGGCTGGGAGGGCTGTTTCTGGCTAGGTTTGAGAATGCATAATGGACATCTTCTGCTCCCCAACTGGGAGTGAGGGCAGAAGCTCTGAAGTTGGCTCTGGAGTCAGAACGGTAGTGCCTTCCCAAGGCACTAGTCATTCATGGCCAGGCTCTTGCCTCTGGCTTTTTTCCTGGCTGATGAGCTCGAGGAAGGAGACAAGGACTAAGTCTTGGCCCCAGGACCACATGCATGGCCTTCCTATTGCTTCTGTCTCTGTTGTCTTTTCTTTCTTGATTTTAGATGAAGGCGGTTGGCTGGTGGTCACTAACACGTTTTGGGCTGTGAAAGGTCATAAGAGTGAGGTGAAAGGTGAGAAGTCTGGGAGCAGAGGCCATGGCAGGGTTTGACAAAAGCTAGATAATGAAGAACAAAGTTCTGAACAGCCTGCCCTGCCCGGACCAGCAGTCAGAGATGTCAACTTGTCCAGTCATTGACTCTGTCACATTTGGAAGTGAACTGATGGGGCAGATGCTCTGCAGAAACTATTTCTGGGGGGCGGCTAGGTGGTGTAGTAAATAGAGCACCAGCCCTGGAGTCAGGAGGACCTGAGTTCAAATCTGGCCTCAGACACTTAACACAAAAACTAGCCGTGTGACCTTGGGCAAGTCACTTAACCCCAACTCCAAAAAACAGCAAAAAAAAAAAGTTTAAAAAAAGAAACTATTTCTGAGCCCTCTCTCTCCAGGGACAGAGGTGGTCCATGGATGATGGTGCCCCCCTAGGAGATGAGAGTGGGAAATGCTTGTGCTTCTACACTTGCTGTATCTCCAAAGTAAACATCCCTCTGTGCCTGCTAATCCATGGTTAGATGGAACTGATGCTAATTGCTGGTGGAGGAGACACATCAGAATGGGACCCATCGCATAAGAGAGAGAAAATCGTCCATGCCCATCAAAGAGCCCTAAGGGGAGACGGAACTCGCCTTGCTGAAGAAGAGTGAGTCCAGAACCATCACTACATGAAGGGCACTGGAAGATGAGACAATCGGGAAGGGCTTCAGGTGGTAGAAGGGGGTGCTTGGTCTGTGTCTTCAGAGAAGAAAGGGATTCTGTGAGGTGGACGAGAAGAGGGAGTGCATTCCAGGCACGGCGGGGGGAAGAGAAAGGGGAGAAATGACAAGGCACAGAAATGGGGGATGGAGAACAGCATCTGCAGGACCCAGAGAAAGCTGATTTGGCTGGATCATCGAATGGGGGAGAGGGAGTGATGCAAAGCAAGGACGGAAAGAAACTTCATGAAACCCTTTACTTAAATCAAAGGAAACCGTTTCTGCAACTTTGCTTTGATCCAGCCATCTCACCACTTGGCCAGAAAAGAAAGTCAGGGAGATCTGAGTTCAAATTCTCCTTCAGACACTTGGGAGCTGTATGACCCTGGGCAAGTCACTTCACTCTGTTTGCTTCAGTTTCCTCGTCTGTAAAATGGTTATCACTAGCAGTACCTACCTCTTGGGGTTATTGTGAGGATCTAATGAGATAATAGTTATAAAACACTGACATGTGGTAGGTGCTTTAAAATGCTTGTTCACTTCCCTTCATCTTCCCTTGTTCTCCTGTTTCACAAAATCATCCCAAAGTGAGACTCTCCTGGTCAGATCCGTAAGTGTGAGGAGATCATCTCCCGACAAGGAAGGCTGCCAGTGGGGAAGTACTAGGCAACTTAGAAGAGATCAAGAGACCCAGGAAGCCCAGAGACCTCCCCAGAAGCAGTCTGTCTCTCTGTGTCCATAAAATGTGTGTCTGTGCCTAATGTTTTGTCCTCATCTTGCCTCTATGCATCAGGGCATGTGCATGTGTGTGTACATGTGTGTGCAGTACATGTATGTGTGTCTGTGAGCACATGTGTGTCTGTGTGCACCATGTTGCTTGCAATTTAGCAATTAGGTGACAGTGAATGGAGCACTGGGTCTGGGGTCAGGGAGATTTGAGTTCAAATCCAGCCTTGGACATTTACTAGCTGTGAGACCCTGGGCAAGTCATGTAACTTCTGTTTGCCTCAGTTTCCTCCATAAAGTAGGGATAACAGTAGCAGTGTCCTCAAAATGAGACCTTTAGAAAGCACTTTGCAAACCTTTAAAGCTAGCTAGTATTTACGTATGTACATGAATGTGTGTGTGCATCCACATCTGTGTGTACAAGTTTGAGTACACAGTGGCATGTATATGTAGGCACGTGAATGTATGAGGTGAGTGAATGCATGAGTCTGTGTGTGTGCACCCATGGGTGAGACTCACCAGCATCACTCGGGCAGAGTCAGCCATGAGCACCACGTAAGGCTTCAGGACGTCACTGTGGAAGGCTGGTGTCAGGAGCCGCCGGTGCCGGAACCAGACTGGCCCGTCAAGGACCAGCAGCCCTTTCCCTGAGCCCCAGGAGACAGATAGTCAGAGTTAAGAGAACAGAAAAGGGCACAAAGGACCCCAGGCCTGGGGCCATGGGATAAGGAGCCTGTCTGGTGGGCCCTTTGCTGCGCCAAGTTTCAGGGAGGTGGTTGCATAACTAGATAAAAGCTGTTATGTACCTTATTCCTGGACATGTGAAGCCAAGGGAAAGTTGCCTGAGGTGGTCTTGTGTCCCCTGTCTACACTAAAGAGGGAGCCTATCCAAGCCCACAGGGCATTCTATATCAGTGGGTAAACAGGGGCCCTGGTTCACAGAAGGACTGAGTAAAAGAAGAACTCAGAGATCAGCCTTAGCTAGCTGGTCTAGGAGTGCCAGCCTCCTTTCCTGGCAGGATGGCACATCTACCCATCAGGCTATGTGTGGGAGGCTGTGAGCCTCTCCAGTGTGCCAGGTATCCTGCATTCAGTCTGCATTTTCTGAGCCCTTAGGGGTCTGAGCTGAGGTGAGAAAGACATACCAATCCAGGGGATAAGAAATCTGTAGACAGCGTGAGACTTTGGATCTGAAATGAGAGCCAGGAAAGAGCAGGTTACCAAAGAGAGCAGAGATCTCCCATCTCCACCAGCTTGTATCCTACACACACACACACACACACACACACACACACACACACACACACACACACCCCACACACTCACACTCACACACACACGTGCACACACACCACATTCCACATACTCACACACATATACACATATCACATACACACCATTCACACATACACACACTAACACATATACACATACACGTACAACACATACTCATACACATATACACATACAGCACATACACATACTCATACATACATACCACATACATACACGCCACTCATACATGCACATACTCACACTCATACACTCACACATACACACACATATACACACTAACACATATACACGTACACATACAACACGCAATACACATATTCATACATACCATATACATACACGCCACTCATACATGCACATGCACTCATACACGCACACACACACGCACACACACACACTCATACATACACACATGAGAGGTTCCCCAGGGGCAGATGAGATTTCATCAGGAAGATAAAGCTATAGCTAATTCAAAGGTCTGAAGGACCACAAACGTTGTCAGAGCTAACGGGGCTTTCAAGGCCATATAGTGCAGCCCCTAATGTGACAGAGAAGGAAATCAAGGCCTAGGGAGAGGAGGGGACTGGACCCAGATTAGCCAGATAGGTTGGGAGCAGAGCGAGGATGAAGTGTCATTTGGAATGATCCACACACCACTCGCCCCCACCTCCCCTACCTCTGGACCTGCCTCTCCCTGATGTATTGACTGAGCCAAGAGATAAAGAGTCTCCAGTCTATAGCCCAGCCCCTCCCAGACTGAGCCCCACTGGGGCAGAGTCTGATGATGTTTCTTCCTCCCTCCCTCAGCATCGATCTGGGCCCTGCCCATGGGGAGGAAGTTGCCTTGTGCCCATCTGTGGGACAAGGAGGTCCTGAGATGCCTGACCCAAGCTCCTTGCTGCTCCTCTCTGCTCTCTTCTCAGGGAAGCCCATATGGAAGACTGATGAGGATGACAAGGGAGTGGGAGGGAAGAAGGAAAGCCTGCTGGGGGCCCATCCCTGTGATCTAGGAAAGACCTGGGCCCCTGAGCCCCTTGGCCTTGAGCAGGCTGGCCAATCAGGACAGCTCAATGTCACTAATCTTGGGGCTGGAAGGGACCTCACCTGATTAGCTTCTCCAGCCTCCTGCTTTCAGGAAGGAAAGGCGTGACTACCCCCATTTTACAGATCAGGCCACTCAGGCCCAGAATCACCCACCAGCAGAACTGGAAGGAATGCCAGTGACCTTCTAGTTCAAGCCAAAGACAAAAGGAATCTCATGATAATGCACCAACATCTATTGACTCTACAACCCTGGTGAGTTCCTTATGCTGTCTGAGACCCTGTTCCTTCTTCCATACAAAGGGGGTGATAATCATAGTGGCCCCTACCCACCAAGATTATTGTGAGGATCAAATAAACCCCTTTGGGTGAAGCATCAGCCTGTAAGGGCCCTAGAAACATCAGTTTTATTCTATTAGACACAAGGTTGCTGAGCACATTCCTTCAGGTCAAGTCCTAGGAGGGATCCCCAAGTCATCTGGTCCACACCAGAGGGAGGCCCCCCTCTTATATCTCTGATGGCCGTGGTCCAATCTCTGCCTGGAGACCTCCCGTGGGAGTGGGGGTAGGGGTACCATCATCCCCTGAGGCAGCCCCCTCCTCTCTGGGCAGCATTGATTTGGGGGATGTTCTTCCTGTCATCAAGGCTTAATTTGCCTCCTTCCCCTCTTTAGTACTGAACCAAGCAGAGCAAGCCCAATCACTCATCTCCATGAGCCATCCAGATAGTGGAAGACAACTAGCATGTCTCCTCCCCATTCTCTTCTCACCCCAGCATCTTCCCTTCTCTAGCTCCCTGCCTCATACTTCAGACACATGATGAGTTTGTGGTCCCCTAATGACTCCAGATCTTTTTCTGAGAAGCCAGACTGTGACTCACAAACTGTCAGTGGCCCCAAAAGCACCTGCTCTGGACTGTCAGATGCAGTAAGCTTCTGAATAGCCCCAATGTGCCTCGTGACACGCTTCCATGGCTCCACCTGCATCCTCAGGAGGGCCTCAGGGCCCCTGTTTCCAGGACACACACTTACCGGCAGTCGGCACAAACTCAGGAAAGACTGGCTTGGGATAACAAAAGTCAGGAAACCTGGGCTGGAGCCCATGGTCTGCCCCTTAGTAGCTGGGTGATCTTAGCAAACTTTTTCCTTCTCTGTAAAATGAGAGGGCTCAAACTTGTTAAGTGGCTCAATGGGGAGAGCACTAAGGCACGAGTTCAAATCTGGCTTGAGACACTTCCTAGTTATGAACCCCTGACTCAGTTTCCTCATCTGTAAAATGGAGACGGTAAGCATAACTATCTCCCAGGGTTACGATGATCCAATGAAATGACATAGGTTAGGTGCTTTGAAAGCCCCATCTGTTAACTATTGCTATTATTAGGTGGTGTCTAGACTTCCTTCTGGTTCTAAATCCTGTGTTCCTAGTCATGTGAGTCTGATCTTCATAATATAAGGGAAAGAAATCAGCTAAGGAAAAAGAGCTTTAAAGCATCGGGCCAAAGGCCAACACTGCCATAAGTGCCCCTCCTCTTGCATAGGTTCCTGGAGTCCCTGAAACGAAGCCAGGCCAGTAAACGGCCACGTGCCAGCACCAGCCCTTCCAGCACCAAATCCAGTCATCTCCCTAGATGCCCTGAGTCCTCAGCTCCACAGCTGGGTATGCTGACCTAATGGGAGCAGCATCATCCCAATTCCTGACTGAGATGGCAGGCTTTAGAAGGATAGTCCAGATTGCTCCCTGGCCTCTCCTTTGAACACCTTGGGCCGACCTGTTGGCTGACTTGTAGACTTTTTGTGGCATCATTGACACACTGATTGGTCTGTCTGCTGGCTGCCCCATCCTCTACTCTACGGGTCAAATCTTTGGCCAAACAGCCGACTAATCATCGGTTAAATTCTGAGGGCAGGAATTTGATAAGGTAAGGGTCCACCTTCCAGCCCCAAAGCCACAGAGAGCTGCTCTTACCTCTCTTGCTCAATATCACCTTCATGTACTCAGGGTCATAGACTTGGAGAAGATTCCAGAAGCCTGAGAACCACCGGGGAAAGGCACATGGGAATTTCTCTGCCAAAGAAACCGTTTTGCGCAGCTCCTCTTCTACTGGAAACTGAAGCCAAGAGGCAAACAGACAAATGGAGAGAGAGGAGATTAGGCCTGAAGGAGTGTGAAGAGCAGAGGATTTGTGTGCAGTGGGGGTCAGCTCCAGGCTCAGGACTCCTTTGGAACAGCCACTGAGCAAGGAGGGAGCCCTTGGCCCAGGCTAGATTCTGCTACAGCATTGTAGATTCTTAATATTTGTTCCTGGACCTGAAAGAAACACAAACTCCTCAAGAACAGAAGTGCCCAAACCATTATCTCATAGAGACATGGAACATTTAGGCAAAATTTGACTTCAGACATCATCTAATGGGACACTGAGATCTAAGGTCACACAGTGACAAAGCTAAGCTAAGTCCCAGCTCCCTAAAGGGATGGAGGTAAGGGGAGAGGGATAGGAGACAGACAGACAGAGACAGAGACAGAGACAGAGAGAGGGAGGGGAGGAGGGGAGGAAGAGGAAGAGGGAAGGAGAGACACTCTCAGATTCTCAAAAGGATCTCATCTACCACTCAGAAGTGTCTTCAACAATACCACTACCCATCTTGTGTAACTCATGGGTCCTGCAAAAGCTCCCTATTAAGGGATCTACCCAATATGCTGGAGGCCTTCCTCACTGATGTTCTCCCATTAGCCGTTTTTTGGTATTAATAAATAAGGTACATGATTTTTTTCTATACCATTGGTATCTTCCCTTCCTTCAACTTAAACCTGAACTATTTAAATAAGTAATTGAATATCAAAAATGTAAATCTAAAATGAAAAATGGAGAGCAAAAAGGACATCAACATTAACTGTAATAATTTCATATGGAAGCTGACCCAACATGAGTCATCAGTGTGGTTTGGCAGCCAAAAGTGCTAACATGATTTTCAGTTCCATTAGGAAGAGTGTAGCTTGCAGAAATAAGGTGATGGTCCTACCATCCCATTCCCTTGTCAGACCTCATCTGAAGTATTGTATCCATCTCTAGCTCCTCTTCTCTCAATGTATTTTTAATTCTCCTCAATCTGGTTCATCATTCCACCAAAACTGCTCTCTCTAAAATTACCAACGACCTCTTAGTTGCTTGATCCAATGGCCTTTTCTCAATTCTCATACTTCTTGACCTCTCTGAAGCCTTCAACACTGTTGATCACTCTCTCTTCCTTAATATTCTCTTCTCTCTGGGTTTATAGGATACCTCCTTCCTCCCTCATGGTTCTCCTCCTACCTCTCTGATCACTCCTCGGTCTCCTTGGCTGGATCTTCATCCAGATCACACCCTCTAACCACAGGTGTCTCTCAGGGTTCTGTCCTAGGTCCTTTTCAACCTCTTTCCCCTCTGTCTACCACCTCTCCAGACTTCTTGAAATTTATTTCTCTCCACAAATTCCAAGATGCTGCCATATTCAACTACTTGCTATTTCTCACGCCCCAAACTCCCTCCCCCATTTCTACATCTTTGCTGTGGCTGTCTTCTGTACCTGGAAGGGAATATTCTCTCTCCTCATCTTTACTCCAGATTCTCTCTCTTCCTTCAAGACTCAGCTCACATCACACCTTCTATCATCCTTCAGAAGCTGGTACCTTTCCCTCTGAGATGACTTCCACCTACTCTATTTACATGTTGTGTACACGTTGTCTCCCCATTAGATAGAGAGCTCCTTGAGGTCATTGACTATTTGGAGAAGAATAATATTTGTTGACTAATTCTGCCTCCCTTGGATTCTGTGTGCATTTGTGGGACAGTGCACCCTAGAGATATGTTGGGAGATAGAGAGACCATGGGTGCCATTGCCTTAATCTAGTTTTCATCCAGTCTTTTCTGGGCAATGTGTCACCTGTGGAACCAGACCACTGAGAGTTCAAGTACACTGCTTCCTTGGACATTGTCAAGCCTAACTCAGGTCCCACTTCAGGGCCAAGAAATCTTGAAGCTCAAGCCATCTTGTGCCTCCCCCACCATTCTGAGTTTGCTTTGTTAGAATCCTGCTGGTGAAATTAGAGGTACTTTAGAGAATTGATGCATGCCATGTGGAATAAGGATCAGGTTCATTCTGTGTGTCTATGTAGAGTAGTCCTAGGGAACCAAGGAGAAGGGATTACAGAAATTAGTGGTCTCTGAAAATTGTGTAGTAAGTTCCCCTCAATGAAAGAATTTAAGGAAAGGTTGATTAGTTACTGGGTACAGGTGTAATTTACACAAGTCATTCACGTTTCATATAGAGGTTGGATTAGATGACGTTCAACTGTACTATTGGACTACAAGAAATATGAAGGAGATAGTCTCAGAAAAACCTGAAAAGATTTCTAGGAACTAATGCAAAGCAAAGTGAGCAGAAATGGGAAAACAATGAATGCATCTGACTTGAAAAGTCTGAGGAACTCTCGTCGGCACAGTGACCGAAAACAATTCCAGGGGACCTGTGATGAGACATGCTACTCACCTCCTGATGGAGAAGTGATAGACTCATGGGACAAATTGAAACTTTTTTATATGTGGTCAATACAGGAATGTGTTCTTCTTGACTATGCATGTTTTTATAGAGATTTTGGGTTTTTTCTTTCTCAAGAAAAGGGAGAAGAAAAGAAAGGTAGAGGGGAGAGAAGGTAGATCTCTGTTTGAAAAAAAGTAATTTTATAAAATTAATTAATGACTTCCAACTCTGAAATTTTATGATTTTAAGGGCTGGGTAAGTAACTTGACTCTCAACTGTCTCATATGTAAAATGTAAATAATCATTCCTGCCCTGACATGGCATGGGCATCCTCATGGTCATCAAACTAGACGCCATCTGCAATTTCTTGTTCAGTCATTTTAGTTGTGTCTGCCTCTGTGTCCCCATTTGGTGTTTTCTTGGCAAAGATACTGGAGTGGTTTTCCATTTCCTCATCTAGCTCATTTTACAGATGAGAAAACTGAGGCAAATAGGGTTAAGTGACTTGTCCAAGGTCACACAGCTAGTAAGTATATGAGACTGGATTTGAATCCATGAAGATGAGTCTTTCTGACTCCTGGCCAGGTACTCTTGTGCCACCTAGCTGCCCTGCCACCTGCAACAGTGCTTTGTAAACCAAGAAGTTTAACAGTGGTGTAAGTTTGAGTCACTTGTATTATGATCCTCTTTGGATGCAATTCAGAGACTGGGCAATTAATCTCTTAAAACCCATCTAACAGCTAGTGTGGCTTTATAGAGAACTGATCTTAGAGACAGGAATTCCTGGATTTTGGTCCTTCTACCACATCCAAGTTGACTGACTCTGGAGAACTCCCTTAATGTCCCCAGGTTATTTTCTTTTCTTTTTAAAATTTATTTAGCATTTTATTTTTCCCCAGTTACAAGTAAAAACTATGTTACAAGTAAAAACTATGTTACAAGTAAAAACTATTTTTAACATTTGTTTTTAAAACTTTGAATTCAAAATTCTCTCCCTTCCTCCCTCTCCAACCCCACTCAGTGAGAAGGCAAGCAATTCAATATAGCTTATACGCATATAGACATGCAGAACATTTCCATGATTAGTCATGTTGTGAAAGAAAAAATAGACAATAAAAAAACCTCAGGAAAAATAAAGTTGGAAAAAAAGTATGCTTCAATATTTTGGTTTTGTTTCTTGATTGCTCATAAAGTCATTTGTTCAATTCTAACTTTTAAGGAATTATTTTCTTCAGTGAGCTTTCGGACCTCCTTTTCCATTTGGTCAATTCTTCTTTTTAAGGCATTCTTCTCCTCATTGACTTTTTATGCCTCTTTTACTATTTCCCAGGCAATTTTCTAAATCTAGGAGTTATGGAGAAAGCACTCACTTATTTTGGTAGAGGGAGGTTCTTACTGAGAATTTTCTGCACTGGTGAAATCATAGGTCTAGTGAAAGCAAAAATATCTCACTGATCTCAAGCCTCTGTCCTGAAGTTAAAGCTTCCTGGCACCTTGTTTCCAAATACCCAGGAGTGATCATTTGGCAATTAGAATCTATCTTCTGAACATCTACTAAAATCCTTTTGGCACCAGACAGCCTGACAGTTCTTGGTACTTCATTTTTGGCAGAGCTTTTGACTCAGGAAACAGAGCTATCAATCTAGAGTTATTCTTGTCCATAGTAGGTTGGCAAGGCTTATGGCAACAGAGTGAGACTAAGCCTAGTTAGGTGGGAACAACTTGGTGGCAGTACAGGGAGCCTCTCCTTCCAGGATTTGGGAGTGGTTTGTGAGATATGATGGGTATTTGGATGGCCCTCAAGCTGAAAAATTCTCCCACTTAGCTCTGGAACTTCACCATTCATGATGTGTTTCTTTTGGATAAACATTAGCCTCTATAAGTTTCTCTTTAAAAAGACCACCCCCATCCCCTGGTAGGGAAAGCAGAGTGAGCCCCCAACATTCATTCTTTAAATATTTATTAAGCTCCTAGTGCAGAGGTTCCCAAACTTATTCGATCTACTGTCCCCTTTTCAAAAAAAAAATGTATTCAGTGCCACCCTGAAAAAAAAACAACCTAAATTTGTGTCATTTCAAAAAATGTAAAATGATGCCTTTTTTTTGGCAGGAGGGAAGGTAAGGCAATTGGGGTGAAGTGACTTGCCCAAGGTCACATGGCTAGTAAGTGTTAAAGCATCTGAGGCCAGATTTGAACTCAGATCCTCCTGACTCAAGGGCCGGTGCTCTATTCACTGCACCACCTAGCCGCCCCCTAAAATGACACATCTTAAATTTAATAATTCATTGTGAATTTGTGGGGTTTTTCCTGCATTGAAATTTCGACAACACAATATTGCATCATGTACCCAGATGAGCCTGAGCAGAGCTGGCTGGCTGGGTCAAGGGTGGGAGAGGAGGTAGGATGAGAATGGGGAAGAGAATGAGGGATGGGGAGGGGGTGGGGAGGAGGTGAGAGTGGGGTATGGGGAGGGGGAGGGGATGGGGAGAAGGATGGCCATCTTCCTCCTTCAGGGCAGCATCCTCAGAGCCTCTTCAGCTTCAGGTGGATCCCATTCCTTGACTTGAGGACCAGCCTGGAGCAGAACTCTGGAGGCTGTGTGTCATCAGGGGCCAGATGGAAGCGCAGCAAGGTCAGAGCCATGACCACCTTCATCTCATATTGTAAACAAGTCATTACAGGTACATATTCCTATAGATGCTTGCTGGGTTTCCCAACAATGCACCAGATGGTCACCTCCTAACACTTGCTTGTTAAGACCTGTCAATGGATTTGATCACTGATTGGTTATAACTTGCATTTTCTATGTTTATTTGGAAAATAACATAATCACTGTAACTTCAACTCTGTTATACAACAGATGAAATATGTATGAATGGTCTTTCAAAATTTTCTTATCTCCTCTTTTCTTATGCTTCCATTGCTTCCTTATTGTTATTCAATGTCCCCCAGTTGCACCCGAGGCTACTACTGCCCCCATGGATTGTTCCAGCACCCCTCAGGGGGTGATATCACCCACTTTGGGAACCTATGATCCTAGTGAGAGGTTAATGTTTGGACCTGGTGGGGAAGAAGAGGGTAGAAAGCACAGATGAAGGAAAAACAATGAGTTCCTTTGTGGATCTCAGAGTACTGATGGTGGAGATAAGACAATCACCCAAAGGATGATGAGGTCAGTACCACAGGGGAGATACAGACAATGATCTCTGAGAATTTGGAGGAGGGAAAGATGAGACATCTCACTAAGAAGACAAGACTCAGGGGACATATGACTGGTCTCTTCCAATACTTGGAGGGCTATCATATAGGAGAGGGACTGTGTGGCCCCAGAGGGACAACCAGTACCTTAATTACAAAGAGGCCTCTTCTGGCTCAATGTCTGGCCAAATATTCTAGCTATGAAGTTGACAACATAAGGTAGTGGAAGCTACTACTTGGAAGGTAGTGAGATCCCCCTCACTAGAAGTATTTAAGGACAGAGCAGGTATAGTGCAAGGGAAAGAGTACTTCACCAGGAATCACATCATCTGGATTCTAATCTTAGTTCTGTCTGTAGGGGTTATATGATTTGGGAAAGTCAGCTTGAGTTCCAATGTCCAGCGTAGTACCTGCTTGAAAAATGCTCTTTGACTGACTGATTGACAGATATGGGCCTTATTGCCATCATCTGTCAAATGGAGAAGTTGGACCATCAGGAGTGGGGAACTTGTAACCTCAAGACCCTCTAGGTCCTCAAGTGTGGCCATTTGACCCAACCCAAACTTCACAGAACAGATCCCTTTAATAAATGGATTTGTTCTGTAAAACTTGGACTCAGTCACAAGGCCACACCCAAGGACCTAGAAGGTTGCATGTGACCTCAAGGGCACAGGTTCCCCACACTAGATACTAAAGTCACAAATTTGGAGCTGGCAGTGACCTAGAAGACTGTGGAGTCCAGGCCCCTCCCTTGTGAGGCTCCCAGGTGTAGGATTTTGTCCTTATCTATTGTTTTTCTGGTGGAGGCTTGATGACTATGGTCAGAGGAATTGTAGAGGATATCCCTGCTGAAGCCTTGAGTGGACTTGGTGCTGCTGAAGGGCCTCCCACCTCAGACTCTGTGGCTGAGACTTCGAGGAAGCTTTTCAGAGGACTAGTCCGAGCAACCAGCAACCATGCCTCCTCTGGACCCTCAATAAATTAGCAGATGGACAGCCACTTCACACCCAATCATAGCCACACTCCCTTCTCCCAGGATCTC
>CM053586.1:338154795-338180031 GCA_028646515.1 Pseudochirops corinnae | reverse complement strand
GAGATCCTGGGAGAAGGGAGTGTGGCTATGATTGGGTGTGAAGTGGCTGTCCATCTGCTAATTTATTGAGGGTCCAGAGGAGGCATGGTTGCTGGTTGCTCGGACTAGTCCTCTGAAAAGCTTCCTCGAAGTCTCAGCCACAGAGTCTGAGGTGGGAGGCCCTTCAGCAGCACCAAGTCCACTCAAGGCTTCAGCAGGGTTATCCTCTACAAAACCCTGAGAACTTTGGTGTGTGCCAGGGACTGCCCAGAGGACTGGATGAGGACCTGGGAGCTGTTTGTCCCTGAATCCAGGTGACTGTTTGGTGAATCGAGGTAGGAGCTGGGACCATGGAAGGGGATCCAGGGAATCTGAGAGACCACCCCAAGTCAAGATGAAGAAAAGGCCTCTCCTTGGATATTGAATGAGTTTACTAGACACTGAGGGGTGGAAGGTTTGTGTAATTTTCTAATGATTGTATCTTGTGATTAATGATACTTAGTGACTGATTGCTAGATGAGTGATTGATTAAGTTAAGATTGCCTCATGAGTGGAAGATTGATTATTACATTGTGAATTGATTGAATGATTAAGTGAGGAGGGTTTCCCCCTTAGGGAAATCAGATGATTATTCTTTTGTTCTTTGTTTAAAATATTGTGGCCACTGTAGTGAAAACTATGTGGCCATTCTAATGTTAAGCTGTTGTGAACACTATATTGTGATTTTCTGTGATAAGATGTCATGTTGTGAATATTATATTGTGATCTGTTGTGAATGTTTGCCTTGATTTGTAATGGAATAAACAGAGTGTTCACTGTACTGTGTAATCCGAACCTTAAAAGCTGTTCACAGTAACATTCTTTGGGGAATCTGCTGGTACATGGCATTACACAGGCCAGTCACAGGAACAGGTAGGCTTTTCTGTCAGGATAGGAATCCTTTATGGGCTCTCATCCACTACAGTGGCAGAGCTCGGTGCCCTCCAAAGATACTTGTCTAAGCCAACAGCAGCATCATGGAATGTGTGCAGCCTCCTGGACCTTTGCTGAACTGAACTTGGTTAAAACTTTCTAGGTTGAACCAAACAGTTAACACTTACTAATAGTGATCATTGTAAACTCTCTATTGTTTGACTTTCATTACCCTATAACGCTAAGACTCCAATACGAAATCTCTTAGGTAAACATGCTAATGCCCATAGAAGTGATGGGCAAAGACAGACAGGATTGTACTTTTCCACTGTTCTGACCAATGCTGATGCTGTTTGGTCTTTGTTCTCCAAGAGGACCATGACATCAGGGAGGTGATGCCAGGACATGCAAGTGAATTGGATTTGAGTAAGGGAGGGCTATGCAAAGTCAGGTAGAATGCTGGAAGCTTCTCATTGGACAAAATCCTCTACCCCTCCCCTGGAGTGATGTCTGAGTGATTTTTCTTCTGCTGCCTTAGAGACTTCACTTAGATCCTCTCCCAGTTTGGGGACCCAATAAAGAAATTCCACCTACCTGAGCCTCACCCAAGTTTGGCATCAATCAATGACCCTAAGAATGTCTACACCACATCTAGGTCTGATTAAGAATGCCTCCCCTGACCCCACACCTGGCACTGTCTTAGACCAAGCCCATTCTTAAGGTGTATAATTTTGCTACTTGAGCCCCAACTTTGAGCATATCCTTTCCCCAAAACATCTCCCTCAACTTCAAGCTGGCGGAGTTGCTTGGATCTATGGACGCACTGGTCTTGGTTTTTCTGGAAGCCATTCGTAGGATGCAGAGCTACAATGGAGCATCAAGGCCATATAGCACCAACTTTCACCATTTTGGGAACTGAGGCTTAGAGAGGACCAAGACCAGAGGAAGGATTCAAACCTTCCTCTTCTCACTCCAAACCCAGTGCTCTTCCCCCTGTATCACTCAGTCAGTCAACTAATATTTTTAAGCACCTACTACCTTCCAAACACCGAATATACCAAGTAAAAGACAGTTCCCAGCCCTGGAGTCAGGAGGACCTGAGTTCAAATCTGGCCTCAGACACTTAACACTTATTAGCTGTGTGACCTTGAGCAAGCCACTTAACCCCAATTGCCCTGCCTTCCCCCCTCCAAAAAGACAGTCTCTACCCTCAAGGAGCTCACAGTCTAACAAGGGAGACAGCATGTAAACAACCATGTACAAACAAGGTATGGAGTGGATAAACTGGAAATAATCAACGTTAAAAAAAATAGTAATAATCTAGATTAAGGGATAATCAGGAAAAGCTTCCTGTAGGCGGTGGGATTTTAGCCTCACCCGGCTGACTTACACTGACTCTGCTGGGCACTAAAGCGTCTCCCTCTTTCCCACACGAACATGATTCTACCATCATAGATGTCGAGCAAGGGGGCAGGAGACAGGACAGCTCCCTCTGCTAGGTTCCAAGTGACTCTCACTGGACAACACTAGAAAACAGACCCTCCATCCCTGTAGGGTCACTACAGTTGCCTAGGCGTCCCCTGAGAGCTCTCTATTCCCTGAGGCCCCTGCTCAGGGGTCTCCCTTGCCAGTAACCATATCCTCCCACCTCTCTTTTCTTAATCAATCTCTCCTCTTCTTCCCTTTACCCATAGCCACCATCCCCCACAGAAAGCCTTAGAACTATGATCCGGATGATTGAACTTTTATTACAGGTAAAAGTATTTGTGGGTAAACAGAGGAAGATGGGGCCTGAGGACAAGTGGACAAAGGCCCTCCCCAACCCCCAGCTGAGCCTGAGCAGGGCTGGCTGGCTGGGTCAAGGGTGGGAGAGGAGGTAGGATGAGAATGGAGAAGAGAATGAGGGATGGGGAGGGGGTGGGGAGGAGGTGAGAATGGGGTATGGGGAGGGGGAGGGGATGGGGAGAAGGATGGCCATCTTCCTCCTTCAGGGCAGCATCCTCAGAGCCTCTTCAGCTTCAGGTGGATCCCATTCCTTGATTTGAGGACCAGCCTGGAGCAGAACTCTGGAGGCTGTGTGTCATCAGGGGCCAGATGGAAGCGCAGCAAGGTCAGAGCCATGACCACTTTCATCTCAATCATGGCAAACTGCTGCCCAACGCAGTTCCTAAGGAGGCCAGGCATGGATCAATGAGAACAGAAACCCGACCGGCTCAGCAGAGACTCAGGTCTTCAGGGTCTCCTAGAGCCCACCTTCATCCCCAGCCCACATCCCCTTTATCTCCTCCACCACTCACACAAACACATACACACCATTCTCACACACATTCACACACATACACTTACGCTCACATACACACATTCACATACACACACTCCCTCACACACACTTGCATACATACTCACACATATACACACTCTTACACACATACACACTCACATATACAGACAGACACACACGTGCACATGCTCATACACATACACATACTCACACACACACACACACACACACTCATACATACACACACACACCAGGCTCTCTGGACTCCATGTCTTTACTCAGGTCATTTTTATCTCTATCTATACATATGTAGAGTCACACACAGATCATCACCCAGAAAAACCCACCTGGAACCAGCAGAAAAGAGGAGGAAGGCGTGGGTGTGCTGGAAGGCAGAATTCTCTGGGGAGAATCAAAGAGCATCAAAGACCTGCCAATCAGTGCCAGCATCAGTGGGAGGTGGGGCTGGGCGGTGGTGGGAAGAGTGCTCCTTTCCCTGGCTCACAGACCCAGCATGATTCTCCTCCCCTTCCCTACCCCCTGCCACCTCCGGGCCCTTCTTCTACCACCAACCTTTGGGATTCTTTGGTTTTCTGAGACCCGTACCATACTTGAACCACCCTTTCCTGGGTTTTGGTGCCGTCCTCTGCCAACCACTGGACTGGTCTAGCAACTTGTTGGACTAACTTAGCACTGAGCTCCCAGGATCTTTATTTCACCCCCTGCTCTCATTCTCTCATGTTTCAATGTTCATGTTGATCTCAGACCTTGCATCTCTCTGAACTACACCGTGACCAGAATTGTGAAGTCTGAAATTCCTCTTCCCAGCTACAACCTCCTGTCCCGCCCCTCTCACCTCCACACTGAGACTCCTTGTAACTCTCATGATAAGCCTCCTGGACCATCCCTAGTCCCAGAGTCCAGCCCCTCTCCCGTCCAGCTTGGCCCCCATAGTTTGCATTTTCAACGTCTCATTAGCTGCTTCACCAGGCGCTCTTTCCTATTGGATTAGAATTTCTTCACTCCTAACCCACAGGTCTCGACACTGGGTTGGCCCCCACCATCCACTTTCTCTGCTTCTACTCCAGAGCTACTGGAGAAAACCATGAAATGGAGCTGATGTCACCAGCCACAAACGCGTGGCGCTCCTGCCTTGGATGTTCAGGGGTCAGACCACTGTCTAGGGCTCCCTTCCTTCACCTGTAAAACGAAGGGACTGGCCTTTGTGGCTCCAGATCTAGGCCTCCGTGACCATCCCTGTTGCCTGACAATCTTTCTCTCTATCCGTATTAATTCTTTCTTTCATTCCCCTTGGTTACCGTCATGACTTCTCCATGCCTTCCACCACCAAGCCCAGCCTCAACCTCCCACTTGTGGCAGATGGCCTAACCCACTTCTTAACTGACTCCTACCCTGATCTTCCTCAGCCAAATATTCCTTCATTTCTCAAACCTCCTCCATGTTTGGAAGGGGGCCTCAGCAACCATCCAATCTAGCTCATGGCCAGGAAAAACTCTCCCTACAACACTCCCCTTCTCCTGAAGGCCTCCTAAGGCAGATCATTCCCCCCTCTGGACTGTTAGGAATGTTGTCCTGACCTCCAGCTTCAATCTGCCATTTTGGAACTTTGCCCTTTGACCCTGGTTCTGACCCCCAGGGCCAAACAACACAAGTCTGACTGCTCCTACACAGGACAGCCCTGTGGGTACTTGAGGACAAACAGCTATCATGTGCCCCCTCTCCTTCTCCAACCTTAAAAAGTCTAGTTCCTATGACATGGCCTCCAGGCCCTTCCCTGTCCTGACTGCCTTCCTCTGAACACTCTCCAACTTAGCAATGGCTTTTTTGTTTTTTTGTGACAGTTGGGGTTAAGTGACTTCCCCAGGGCCACACATCTAGTAAGTGTCTGAAGCCGCATTTGAACTCAGGTCTTCCAGACTCCAGGGCAGATGTTCAACCCACTGTACTACCTGGCTGCCCAGCACTGGACTTCTTGAACTATGGTGCCCAGAACTGAGCACAGTGCTCCCTCCAGATGTGGTATGAACAGCAGGACTGTCCCCAGCACCACCAGTTTCACTGTCTGTTGCATCACCCCCAGATGGGCTGGAGTGTCCTCTGTCTGTCATCCACGAGCAGCCCCTTCTAGCTGCCCCTGTCCCCATCAGTTCTGACGGACCCTCGAGCCCATCCCCCTTAGGGGGCAGATACAAAAAAAATTTTTTTTTTTGTATCTGGTTCTGGCCACATGCTGGGATTGTGGTGAAGGGCATGTATGTTGACAGCGACAGGGGCTCCTGGAGAGGTGGAAAGAAGCAGCTGAAGAAACCCACTGACCTGCTCCCTCACCAACAGCAGCGACAATAATAACAAGCAAGCACATAGCGCATTAAAGTTAAAGCACTTCCCTCATCATCTCCCTGGGCCCTCACAACAACTCTATCATCACGCCCATTTTACAGATGAAGAAACTGAGGAGGCCAAAGTTAAATGACTTGCTCAGGGTCAGACAGCTAGTAAAGTGGCTGCAGCAGAATTCAAACTCAGGGCTTCCTGACTCCATGTCCAACACTTTAGTCATTGTTCTGCCTTGTAGCCCATAGGTGCTGGGCTCTCGGTCCACCAGCCTGGGAGTCGGGGAGACCTAAGGCCTGGCTCCATGGCAATAGCTATTTGGTCAGTAGAAGGACTAAAGTCCATAGAGTATCTGAGTCATAGAAACTTCTCGGGCCTAACCAGATCTCTCTAGCACCTCACCATCTCCAGTCATGGTTGTGGGTTGGGAGGGGGGATACCAGCTGCCAGGGTTTCAGGATAAAGGGCTTTGTGGAGCCGGGTTAGATTAGGAAAGTGACCAGACCCTTGGAAACCCCTACTCAGGCTCAGAAGACCATGGGACCATAGGACCTAGAGCTGGAAGAAAGCTTCATTGAGGATGCAGAAATGAAGGCCCTCAAGAGGCAACGCCTTGCCTACAGTAACACCAGCGGTATCACCGGCCTCATCAGTGATAAGGGGCAGAGGCATCATTAGAGCCCAAGTTTCTAGCTGCCCATCCAGGATCCTTCCACTGCACTCCACTAGGCTGTTTTCCCGATCTACAATGGATCCCCCAACTCTGGACCCATGCTCACCTCCACCCTTTGGACCTGATTGGTCTACGGTCACCCTGATGCTAAGTGACAGTAACCCAATGTGTCTTTTCAGTTAATGTTGGTTTTCCTCCCAACTCAGTCTACTTCTTCTTCCTTGGTCCCATGCAGGGACCCCTTGCAAGTTCCTGCAAACACATAGAGTGGGGAATTTGCCTAATCATTGACATATATTCCTCTGATCTTGAGAAAGATGAGACCATGGGCTAAGGGCGGAAAGTAGACTAAGGATTGTCAGGGTTCTCTGTCAGAATACCCTAACTTGCCTGCAGGGGCAGCCAGTTACTTACCTCACTCAAATAGGCACTAGCACAGTTTAAGAACAGAAGAGTCACAGCTCGGAGGTGCAAGCAGAGAAAGTTTATTGAGTCCTCTCCATGGGGAAGCCTTACAGCCAGATCTTAAGGCAGACTTCTTACTACCCCCAAGACTTAGGCCTTCTATATACCCCAGATCCACATACCACATGTGATAGAGCCCAGCTAAACAGAATTGTGAGAGGGAAGGTGCAATCACAAGGGCAAGAAGGCCCCAGGGTGTGGAGACAGTAATCAGGAACATCAGATAAGCCCACGGAAGAGAATCTTGAGCAAGGCAGTACCCCTTGGCCTCCAAGTGACCAGGGGCAGTGCATTATGTTCTGACCTCTACATGATCCAGCTAATTCCAGGGCCTCAGACACACTCTGTGCCTCAAACTTTACCACCTGCAGCCTGCAATTCCTCACAAAGGATTAAGCAAAAACTGGGTGAAACAAAGCATGCCCTCATGACAAAGGTTTTCTCTGGCTAGATATCACAATCACCTCTCCTCAAACCTCAGACCCTGCCTCTATCTGAGCAGGAGGTCAGTAAACTCCAGAGGCCAAGGTCCACCAGGGCCAGAGGGACACTGACTTTTACTACTGTCACTGAGATGGGGCTGATGACCTATGAATCAGGGAAGCAGCAGCGATGACCAGCAGTCCTGAGAAGGGACCAACTTCCCTCACACTCCCTGGGAGGCAGAGACAAGAAATCGGGTTGGGCTCTATGGTCTCTGAGATTTATACCAGCTTGAAATCAACACACCTGGGGATGCCCATTCCTCTTTTGGGCCTCTCTGATTTGGAGAAAGTTTATCCTGATATCAAATCTAAACCTTTCTATCTAAAACTCCACCCACCCACCCCAACCCCCAAGAATAAATCCAGTTTACCATGGGACAGACCTCCAAACACTTGAAGACAGAGAACATATTCCTGTTCCCTTCTCTCCTCCTGGTGGGGGGAATTAAAACAGCAAGGAATGGTGGGAATTGAGGGAACCACACTGACACTCTGTCTTGTGACTCAGTTCTGGAGCCAGTGCAATTCCCTTTCTGTTCAATGAATCCAATTTCTATCTTGTGAGAAAACTTTATTCAATTATGAGAAGAGTGAGAAAACCTCATTGCATTGTTTAAACTGAGCCCTACATGGTTCTGACTTCAGGGCACTTTCCCCTCCCAGCTGAGAAGTTCCTAATCATTCATCCAATTAGAAACCAAATTACTTAATTTTATATCCTGCTTAATTGTTTCTTTTTAATTAATCGGTCATATTTGATTGTTTTTAATGCATGAAAATCTGTCGTCTCCTGTATTCTGGGTCCAGTGCCAAAGCTGAGGGGCCTGGTCCTGGTTTGTTGGGCAACTGGCATGCATTACTTAATAAATCTATATTTTTGGAAATTTGAACCTTTATTTCCTCAGTCATTTCACACAGGGTAACCATTCCCAGCCTCACTTCAGTCAGTGGCTCTCAGGCCCCATTTTGGTTCCTGATCGTTATCATTGATCCCCCTTTCCCCACACTCTTCCCTTGAAGACTCTTTCCTGGAGCCCTAAGTGGCATTTGCAGTGAAACAGCTTGTGGAGCACTAGGCCCGAATTCAGGAAGACCTGAGTTCAAATTTGACTCCGGATACAAGTCGTGTGACCCTGTGCCTCAGTTTCCTCATCTGTAAGCTAAGCACAATAATATCACCCCCTCCTCAAGATTGTTGTAAGGATAAAATCGTATAATGTTTTTAGAGTACTTAGCACAGTGTCTGGAACCTAGTGTGTACTTACTAAATGCTTGCACCCTTGCCTTCCCTGGGGAGCACTCAGTGGGAGGACTTTGTGGCACCTGGAAGGTCCTTGTTGAAGAGTTTCCTGCTTTTTCAAAAGCTGTCAAATCCAACCTCCCAGCCACACAGAGAGGGCCCCCAAGCTTGTAGAATGAACAAGTGGGTATCACTTATCACCTGCAGGTAAGAGCTGCCATCAAGGAAGATGATGGGCTTGCTGAGCTCCCTGGAGATGTTTGGTACTGGAAGATAGAGGTGGAGGGACTCCTTGATGCACATGGTGGTGTGTGGCATCTGGCTCAGGTGCTTCCTGAAAGCACAGGGAGATTAAGGGACGAAGAGACCAATCCTCAGGAGGGGAGGATCGGACCAGCAATGGGACATCCAGGGGACCTAGGGTTTTCTCCTCTGGAGCCCAAAGAGGGAGAAATAAAGCAGACCTTAATCCCACAGCCACTCACCAAGTGATAGATGTCCCATCTCCCAGGATGCCCCTGATCTCCTCCCAGCATTTCTGCTAGTGCTCAGGATTCATGGCCAGAGAATAGAAAAGCCAGGAGATACCACTGGCAGTGATATCATGACCCCAAACATGAAAGTGTCCACCTCAGCCCTCAGCTCTTTGTCTGACAAGCAGTCTCCATTCTCTATCTGGTGAAGAGAAGCCACTAGCATCAGGGGCCAGCCACCCTTTATCGAGGACCTGCCACGTGCAGGAACTTGTACCAAGGGAGGGATGAAGTTTAGAGAAGACCCAGGCCCTGCCCTCAGGAAGCCTACAGCCAGCCCACTCATGGGATAAGACTCAAATGCTCCTAACTCCAAACTCCAATGAAAAATACCTTTAAAAGGTGCAAAGAAGGTTAGATGGACTGGGGCTTCAGGGAGGGTTTCTGGGAAGAGGCGGCAATCCATTTGGGTGTTCAATGATGACGTATTTATTTTTTAGTTTGAACGCCATCAGAGTGCCTGGTACATAGTGGTCAGTTATTACTGAGGCAAACAGGGGTGAAGTGACTTGCCCAGGGTCACACAGCTAGAAAGTGAACTGATATAGAAAAGAGGAATACAGATTATGAGTTCTGTTTGAGATGTTGAATTTGAGATTGCTGCAGGAAATCTAGTTCAAGATGCCCAAAAGGCAGTTCATGGTACAAGAAAGAGCTCGAGGGAAAAGCTAGAGGTACTTAAGATCAAAGTAAAAAGAGCTAAAAAAAAAAAAATATGGAGAGTCAGAATAATTAATGACTGGCCTAAAATGCTCAACTGATATCCATGAAACTTCAAGAAATCTATAGGAAGGCTGGCCCAACCTCTTCAGTGAACTCACTAGGGAGGACTCCTCAGAAGACATGGACCAGGGTCTCAAAGGGTGAGAGGGCATGGATGGGCTGCAATCAGAGCCATCAGGCATGCACCAAGGTGGGATATCCTTCTGTCAGAGCACAGGGCATCAAAATCAGTTCAGAGGATTTCTCTCTGTGACTAAATATGGCACCAGGAGCTCCTTATGATGAGTGGCAGCTCCTAAGAGAGCAGATGACATCTGTGTAAAGATCGATTTCAGAATTGTCCTGTGAGCCACACAGACCCTTCCTAGATACTCCCACCCCACCACCTGCATAACCTCTCAGTATGGGATGACCACTCCCAGGCTCCTTCTGATCCCAGTGCCTCTCAGGACACCAACACAGGGAAGAGGGAAAGCACCAAAAAAGAGAAGGGATGGGAAGCTGTTTTCCTCCTACCTAGGGGCCACCACCAGGCTTGGCCAGCTCTCACCTTGGCACTGAGGAAGATGTACAGGAAATCCAAGCGTCGTTTCTTCAAGACAGCCTCCAAGCTTCCTTCCTGCTGGAGGTGTTGCTTCCTCTTCCTAATCACCATGTCTGCAGGAAAGTGGTTCATGGTCACAGACCATAGAGACCAAACTCCCTTGGGAAGTAGTGAGCTCTCAATGCCCATGGTTTGTTGTGTTACACACAGACAAGTCTCCCTGTGCTTCTTCCATGTCGAAGAGAGCACAAGACTTGACATCAAGAAGAACTAAGTTCCAATCCTGTCTTGGACACTTTCTGGCTGTGTGACCCTGAGTAAGTCACCTCACCCCCTGCCTACCTCAGTTTCCTCATCTGTAAAATGAGAGGGTTGGATTCAGTGGCTTCCAAAGTTCCTTACACTTCTCAAGCTATGATCCTGTGAACTCACACTTCTATCTCCCCTCCACTGAGGAGTGGCAGGAGTGAGGTTGTGTGTGTGTGTGTGTGTGTGTGTGTGTGTGTGTGTGTGTGTATACATGAGAGTGTACAAATGTAACCAGGGTCTCAAATTCAGTTGCATAAGACTCTCCTCATTGGTGGAGAGGTCCCCAAAGAGAATCTGGAATCAAGCATCTTCCCTCTTTAAGTTGGGAGCTAGGGTTAGGAATCAAGGTTCTATCTTCTCCAAACCTCTTGCCCTCGGAAACAGACCACGAACCAATGGGTCCCCACCAATGAGTAGAGTCAGATGCCACTGGGCCTGAGCGGCTGGTTACCCAGTTATGTGAGGCTATATGTGTCAGGCAATGAATTAATGAAAAAAGCATTAATTATAACTGATTATATGCCACCAGCTATTGTGTCATGAATGAGAATAGTTGTGTTTGAAGGATAGAATTTCAGAATTGCAGGGACTTTGGTCTTTCCTCCTCGAACCAGGTCAGGATCAACCAAATATACAAATGTACACCCTCATAGACCCAACACATTGCAACACCTTTCGTTATCAGCAGGGATTTCTTGCTGTTTATCCAAAACAAATCTCAAAGTAGATTCAGTAATTTGAATAGAATCCTTCCCTCTGAGACAGATAAAGGCCACTGGGAGATTTTTCATGTCCAGATGAACTATGCCTCATATTCTTCCACAAATCTTTTTCCTGAGTCTACTGTGTACCCAGAAGATTGAGACCCTTCCACTGGGGACTCAAATCTGAGGGGGTCATGAGTGCATCAGCTGCATTCAGATGCTTATCTTGGAGAAAAGAAGGCTCAGGAGGATAGGATCCCTGACTCTGACTCTCTGAAGGTCTGTGGTGTAGATTCCACTTGATCCTAAAACACAGAACTGGGAACAATGGCTGGAAGTCAGAGGGATTCCAATCTCAGCTCATGATAAGCAATAGGCCAGCCTGGGAGCCTGGGACATTGCCCTCCTAGAGGAGGTCCTCCCAGGGACACTGGAGAAGGGGCATCTCACCCCTTGTGAGGCCCCTCAATGCCCAGTTGAAAGAATGAATTACATTTGATTGGAAGACAACAGGCAGGGGCAAGCAGTACCTGTGTGCTCATGAGCCTGACAAGCAGACTGGTGAGCCTGGTAGCCTTGGAGACTGAACAAGTAGGTGAGGTCATTGTGATAGAGGGCAAACTGAATCTGAGAGAATATTAGGGCTTCCTGTTCCCACATGGCCTGGATGTAGCAATCAGCATTCTTGCAGGGAAGAAGGGCACAGGAGGGGTAAAGGGCCCAGGCCAGCCAGAACTGGGAAAGAGCCTTTGGTCTAGGAGGAAGAGCTAGGGCAGGACCTAGGCCTGTGATGATAAAATGAGGTAACATATAAAGCTCTTTACAAACCTAAAAGTGCCATATAAATGCTGACCGTTAGTGGTATTATCATTTCATTGGCATAGGGCACTCCCTGGTGTGCAAAGTCCCTCAACCAATGCAGGTTCTCAACCTTGACTAAAATTTAGAGTGGCCTGGGCCACTGAGACATGAGGTGATTTGTTGGGATCACACAACCATTTCATGTCCAAGGCTGAACTTGATCCCAGATCTTAGTGGTTGTGAGATCAGCTTTAGCCATTGTCCCATCAAGCCTTGTGACTATACAGGGATGAACTTCAATGAGTGCCAATGATGTACCAGGTACGAGGGATATGTATAAAGATAACAAAAATGAACCAATCTTTGCCTGCCAGGAGTAGGGGGTGATTTGGGGGAGATAACCCAAACAAAGAAAATTCCATCTGGACAAATTAAATTTCCCTGGGGGGAGGAGCAGCACAAGTCACTGGAAGTAGAATGAGATGCAGCAGGCTAGGCTTCCTATAGGAGGCTGTAAGCACAAGCAAAGTGGGATTTTCGTTGTTGTTTTTTTTCCAGAGTTCAATATCCCAGGCTCAGGTTAAACTGTAAATATCTGAAGGATTTTGAAGGTCCTTTGAAACTTGATCATTCATAGCTGTGCTGAGTCAAGTAGGTTTCCTGCATTTGGCTCTGAGCCAATCGGGGGCCACCTTTGTTATATATTCTAGGAGGCTGGCAATTTGCTTTGGGAGTTCACTCACGAGAAGGATATTTTGATTTCCTGGTTGAGACTCTGAGTAGCCATATGTTCAGAGCCCCCCGACTGCTTAGATATCTGTGCTCCCTCAATCCAATGATGTATGCAAAGTGTATAGCAATATTGCTATATTCAGACGGGGAGCCCTGTCTGTTGGTCTTTGTGCTAATTTCTCTGTTCATATTTTCTATGCTCACTTCTTTCTCTGCAATTAAAGTAGGATTGTTAACCCCTTTAAAGCTGTCTTTCTTTTATAAAGCAGATCGAAAGAACGTGTGCTAGCAGGCCATCCTGGATAGGATGCTTGCTGATACAGAGGTAGTGACCAAGCTGAGCTTTAAAGGAAGAGAAAGTAGTGACCAGGGTTGGATGTGCTTCCTGGGTAGTGTGGAGTGTGGACAATCTGGCCATCACTCACCTCTCTGTCTGGCAGTTGCTCTCATGGCTAAAGGCACATTTCATGAGGGTATCCAAAGTCACCAGGTTGACGTGCTCAAAGACCTCCAGACTGGAGCTCTGGGCTGTGAGCTTCTCCTATTTATCCTGGAACAGAAGAAGGCAGCACAGGCTCTCAGTATGCATGGTTCCCCTGCTTCAGGCAAATCCACCCTTCCCCTTGTTCATACTCTTCACTTCATCTTGGCCCACCCTCTCCTGTCTCTGTATTTTGCTGATACCATCCATCAGGCTTGGAATATACTCCACTTCTCTCATCTTCCCAAGCCCCCTGATTCCTCCTAAGCCCAGCTCAGATGCCACAACCTCCTCCAGAAAGCCCTCCATCCCCACAGCAGAAAGTGATCAGCCTCTCCTCAAGTTCCTCATGATCCTTTGTCTGGATTTTTTCATCTGCCCCCACCCTTGCCTTTGGTCAGAGACAAAGTCCCAGATCCCCAGAGGTGGGGAGAGAGGGGGAGAGGATCCATAAAACAGAGAATGTCAGAACTGAGAGGGGCCTTAGAACATGAAATGTCAGGGCTTGGAGGACCCTTAGAACAAAGAATGACCAAGCTGGGAGACCCCTCAGAGACATGTGGTTTAAGCTATACCTGACCAAGTATGCCTTTATCTGGTCATTCAGCCTCTACTTGTAGATATCCCAGAAGGATTTCTGGGAAGGAACATTACCTCCTTAGGTAACTTATCTCACCCTGAGAACAATCACTATGATTGTTGGCACTGTTCCTTGATCATCTTTGAATCAGAGACATTTGCCAATTTGGCCTCGCCACACTAGATTACAGATTCTTTCAGAGAAAGATCAGTACCCTGTCTTCTCTTGTCTCCACAGGATTCATCTTTGGGCTTTTTATAGATTCCTCATTTAATAAATATTTTTAATCAAGTTATCTTTTTCAGGCCCATGTCTCAAAACTGACCAGTTGTTTAAGGATATGGAAAGAAATGCTCACATACTTGTAGGCAGGATGTGCTTAGGAAGCATAGCTTGAAATGAATTGTGAATTTTTAGGGGAAACTCCTCCCAGTGATTTTATGCAGTAATTTATTGATTCTATCTATTCACAATCTACGTAAAGTGGGAAAAGGGACCCAAAGTTACATACACACATATACACACACACTCATCCACACATGTGTCTGTTGGTGCCCAGTCACTATCAGTCTTGAAGCACTAGAGTTTTCTGTACAGGACACTGTGTGGATCGGTACACAACATGATGTTCTCTCATGTCACCTGGGCCCTTCCTCCTACATGACAATCTCTTTCCTGTTCAGTTCTGAAGAGTTTCCCCCAGCAGCTGTCCCAAGCCTTCTATGCTCTCTGTGAACCTCCTACAACAGCACCTCCTTCCTCCTCTCAGCTGAGGATCTCTCCTCATGCTTCACTAACAGTCTTGAGCTTTCTCTTTTACCTAGTTCGACATCTTGAATCACTTCAGCATTCTCCATTATTCTCTCTTACTCTGCTCCAGTCTTGGGGGAGAATGTGGCCTTTCTCCCTGTCCAAGCCAACCCTTAATCTCATTCCATCCCCTCCTGTTACCTGTAGCAGCTCTCTCCTAATTCCTTCTTGCTCTCCCTAATTTTCAACCTCTCCTTCCCTGCCAACCCTTCCTTCCCTCCTTACAAACTTGTCCAGATCTTCTCTATCCTTTAGAGATCCACCCTTCTCGTGGTCCTACCCTTCTCTCCTGGCATCATCCTATTTCTCTCCTTCCTTTCAGAGCCAAACTCTCAGGAAAAACTTCCTCCATTTAGTACCTATCCTTTCTCATCTCCTACTCTCCTCTCAAACCCCTTACATTCAGGCTTCAGTGACTACCACTCAAGTAAAATGGTTCTCTCTGAAGTTACCAATAATCTCCTTAACATTAAACTGAATTGTCTTTTCTCAGTCCTCATTCCTTGTGACATGAGCTCCCCAGAGTAACATTTATTAAGCACATACTGTATTCCAGGCCCTGTGCCTGGAAAGAAAAAAAATAGTCTCTTCTCTCAAGGAGCTCACATGCAGACAACTCTGTACAAACAAGCTTTGGATGGGATAAACTGGAAATAATCAACAGAAGAAAGAAGGATTGAGAAAAGTTTCCTCAAGAAGGTAGGACTTTAACTGAAAAAGAAAGTCAGAGATAAGGAGAGAGAGCATTCCACGCATGGGAGACAGCCAATGAAAGAACATGGATTGTCTTCTGATGAACAACAAAGAAGCCAGTGTTGGTGGGTTACAGAGTAGATAGTGGGGTGTGAGGTATAAGAAGATTGGAAAGGTAGGAAGGGACCAGTTTATAAAGGGCTTTAAAAAAGCCAACAGAGGGTTTTATATCTGATCCTGGAGGCAACAGGGAGCTACTGGAGTTGGTTGAATGGAGGAGTAACATGGTCAGGCCTGTACTTTAGGAAGATTGATTTAACAACTGAGTGGTGGATGTACTGAAGTGAAGTAAGACTTGAGGCAGTCAGACCAACCAGCATGCTATTGCAGTAGTCCAAGCATGAGGTGATTAGGGTTTACACCAGGGTAGTGGCAGTATCAGAAAAGAAGGGGTGGCATATAGATGTTACCAGAGACATTACAAAGGTAGAAAAGATAAGACTTAGCAAATGATTCCATATGGGAGGTTAGATAGATTGAGGAGTCAAGGAAGACATCTAGGTTGTGATCCTGTGATGGCTGGGAATATAGTAACACCCTTAACAGCAATAGGAAATTAGAAAATTGCCAAATCCAATGGCCTTTTCTGAATCCCCATCCCTCTTGACCTATTTGCAACGTGTGACACTCTCAATCACCCTCTTCTCCTTGATTCCCTCTTCTCTCCTGAGTTCCAGTCTCACATCACCAACTGTATGTCGCACATCTCCACCTGGATGTCCTACAGGTGTCTCAAACTCAATATGTCCAAACTTGAACTCATCATCTTTCCCCAAAAAACCCACCTCTACTCTTAACTTCCCTATTATTGTCAGGGGTGCTACGATCCTTTCAGTCACCCAGGTTTGTAACCTAGGAGGCATCCTCAACTTTTCACTTTCACTCACCCCCCCTATATTGAATGAACTGCCAAGTCTTTTCCATCCCATTGCTGAAACATATCTTGCATCTATCTGTTTCCCTCTACTCATAACATAACCACCTTAGTTCAGGTTGTCAACACCTGGGTTATTACAATAGCTTCCTAACTGGTTTCTTTGCCTTCACAAACCATCCTCCATCCAACTACCAAAATAATTTTCCAAAATCACAGGGCTAACCATATTACTCCTCTGTTCAAAAAGTTCCAGTGGGGCTGGGTGAGATGGTATACACCTATAGTCTCTGCTGCTGGGGAGACAGAGGCTGGTGGATCACTTATGCCCAGACATTCTGGGTCATACTAAGGCTAAATCCAATTGAGTGTCATCAAAGAGCCTTGCACCAACCTGGGAGAGATAGGGAGACCCAACCTCAAAAAAATAATTTTAAAAAAAAGACCCAGTGGCTCCCCAATTCTCTTTAGGATAAAATATAGACTCCTCTATCTGGCATTTAAAACCTTTCACTATCTAGCCCCAGCTTATCTTTCCAACAAATTACACATAATTCTTGTCATATATTCCCCAATCTAGCCAAACTTGCTCTTCCTGGAACAAGATATTCTATCTCTTGCCCCTTATATCTTTGAACATATCATGTGTCCCTCATGCATGGAATCCTCTCTCTCTTCCTGCCAAGCTCCAATGTCCAGAAAAGGATCTTCTATGGTGCTACTTTCTTCAGGAGGTCTTTCATGATCTCTCAAGTTGTTAGTGTCCTTCAAATCACTCTATTTTGAACATAGTGTATATTTTCTTATCAATTCATGTCTTCTATCATCTCAACAGAACCTAAGCTCCTTAAGGACAGGTATCATTTTTGTTTTTCCTTTAGTTTCCCCATGCTGAAAACACACTAGGAACTTCATAAGTGACTGCTGACTGATTGGTTCAGGTGTAGGTATTATTAGGCACCTGCCTATGTAGCAATCAATTTTTGGCAACATCACAATTATTTCTGATGCTCAATTACCTTCTGACTGTTTGGGATAGTGGAAGAGAGGGTTCTGGGAGGGGTGAGGGAGAGGAGAACTGACTTCGCCACTTCTCTCCAGGCTTGAAGAAGTGCTTGACCCTTTTCCTTGTGTGAGGATAAGGTTCTATCTCCATTGATGTAATCACAAAAGGCCCAGATACCTCAATAGAATCAATCAACCGATCCATCAAAATGTAAACAATGTGAATAAATCCACAATTTATTTGAGAGGATTGTGGGGTTTTGACCATTGAACAAAATGCAGATGAAACCATACAGGAAGCATCTCAGGATTGGGTGAGGAAGTCAAGTCACACCTTTTGGGTTATCTATAAAAATAACAAAACAATTCAGAGTTGGTAAGTCAAGTAGAGCCAATAAAAAATGGAAGAATTCTATTCTGAATAATCTCTTTGGACAGCTCACCAGTGGGGGCTCATGAGAGTTGGAACCACGGCCCTTATAGGGTATTGACCTTTGGTGATTATGGTGGTGGGAAGAAGTTGAGAGTTTCTTTCTTTCTCAGTCTACCCAATGACCATGTCATTGGAGATATTGGACCAGTAGCAGACAGTAAGTGCATCTAGCTGGGATCAAGGAGACTGGAGTAGTAGAAAATACATATCCAACCAGAAGTCACTGAGGAAAGACAGCATCAAGTAATGCAACTCCTCATGATGAAGAGAAGTGCTGGCTATGGACTCTAGAAGGCACTGACCCTCAGAACCCAGGCAAAAGTCAAGCCTAAGGGGAGTTTCATAGGGTCCTATGAGGGGAACAAAGGACTAACTGGAACCAAGAGTTGTGAGTTATCCCTTTGTCCCATGTGCTCTTTACTTGTATACCTCGCTATTTTTGTGCTTTAAGATTGTACCCACTCTTTCCATGGGTACTACGTGTATTCATAAGAGAGTGTGCCTCAGACTAGGGAGGAGAAAGTTTTTGTAACTGCTGTTCTTGTTGTACCATTTTGGTAAATGCCTTTGCTAAAAGTTATATGTCTGCCTGATTGTTAGTGGGTAGCTCACCAGTTGGGGCTCATGAGCAACAGTACTAGAAATCTAACCCCTAAAGAACCCTGAAGAGGAGAAATAAACAACCCACCAATACAAATGCAGGTTGAAGTAGCAACCTAAGCAGGGTGCTACTCTTACCAAGGACCATTCCTTTACAGAAGAACCAGAACCCCCAAAGTCGTGTGATTATATTGGGGAAACAGCCTCCTGCTAATAAGATAGGTCCTCCCTGATTCAATACAAACCTCTTCCTTGGAATGGGGGGCAGGGAGGAAGGCCTACAAAATGACCCCTCTGCGGCATGGTGACCCCCAGCTATCCTGGTTTGTGTCTGGCCTCGAGCCTGCATGGATGCCAATGCCTGACCATGACCATTCCAACCCTGTTTAGTTGTCATGCCTAAATGCACTGATCTCACCTCCCAGTGGTCACAATCAACACTGCCTACTACTTCTCTCCATCCCCATTTCCACTCCCCTATTGATGCTTCTTGCTTCCTACTGTCTATTTCTGCTCCCACAGCCCTTCCTCAGACATAAAATGGACCTTCAGGCAATGGTGAGGACCTCCCTGCTTACCTTAAGCAACCATTTATACCCTTTCACCCAGATACCATGACTGAATTCCATTACCCATCTTCAGCTCAGGGCTCAGACAGAGTGCCTACCATTGAGTCAATACTTCTGACTGTGTCTTTTGAGACTGGAGAAAAACATAGACACTAGCTCCCCTTTGCCTTCCTATCTCCCATCATCTTCTTACCTCCCCCGCCACCCCGAACTGGGGACAGGCCATAAACAGTAACCTAAGGCCCAGAGAAGCTCAAGAAAACATGAGAAGCATCATTTGTGGAAGGAGAGACAGGGGGTTGCCACCACCAAAAACCTGCTCCCCACCACAGATGTGTGTTATGTGGGGACAGACTTTCTGACAATAACTACCCCAAAGGGTAACAGATGGCCACAGGAGGAAGTCAACAAATCCTCCCTCCCTGGAAGTCTGCAAGCAGAGGCTGGGTGACATCTTGGATGCTGTAGTGGGGCTTCATGTCTAGATATGAGGGTTGAGCAAGCAGACCTCTGAAGTCCCTTCCAGCTCTGGGATTTTATTCTTGGTCGCCTGGATTGGTATGTTCACCCCCCTCCAAGATCCTGGGGGCTCCCGCTTGCTATCTGTGCTCTATCAAATCCTTATCCTTCCCCTATATCCCCTATATGATCCCTCTACCCCCTGCCACCACCTCGTCCTGGCCTCTCATTCCCTCTTGCTGAACAAATGTTCTGTTCTAACTAGCCTCCCCGCCTGCCGCTTATCCTCTCCCCAATCTTGCCTCCCCTTGCTCAGAAGCCTCCATGGGCTCCCCACTGAGGACTGAGGAAGATTCAATGGTATAACGTTTGTATGGCGCTCAGTACGGTGCCTGACACTTGAGAAATGCTTGTTTCCTCCTCCCTCCCCTGCTTACCCCAAGGTAAAGTACCTTGGAAAAGATATGGGATGTACCCATGATCCACATCAAGCAGGATGTAAGAAGGGCTGAAGGAGAGCGCTGGGTGGCTGCAGAGAAGAGAGATATGCCTGCCAGGTACGAGGAATCAGGAATGTAACCTCCTGTAGGGAGGAGGTAACATGACACCTGGCACGTCAAGGGTGCTAAGATTTTAACAGGGATGGGAAGAAATTCCAAGTGTACAGGATAACGTCAGTAAAAGGTCAGTGGTAGGAATGTGTTCAAGCTTCTCCTTGGAGAGTCCTCTTACACATTCCCTCTCCTCAGGCCACAGGCCACCTAGACCCTTCAGGGTCTCTCCATGCCTCATCTTTGACCCTTTGTCTGTACCTCCTGGACTCAGGGGAAGGGTTACTGATCCTGAATGGGACAGTCTGGTTCCAGCACCAGCGGCTTCTGACATCTGCCTTCCATCATGATATTCTGAAGCCTTATGTGGGGCTGCTGACTGACTCTACCCGAGTGATGCTGATGAGTCTCCCCAAGGGTGCCCCTATGCCCAGATGGACGTATAGACCCTCATAAGCCTATGAGCGCCCACGCGCGGGCACACACACATACCAATCCAGGGGACCAAGAATCTGTAGAGTAAATTAGCTTTTGGATCTGAAACACAGAAAAAGAGGTCCACTTGATCTGAAAGGCAGCCTATCCCAAACTCCCCTTACTCTGTTGAAACTCCCAGGGACAACTGGGGCCAGACCTGGGGCAATGATGTGTGAGGCTTCAGAGCATCCTGAGGGGAAGAAAATGGGAGGGGCTGGGGTGGTGAGCAGTAAGTAGAAAGTATGGGGAGTGGATGAGGAGAGGGCTCCTATCAGAGAAATGAGATGGAATCTTTGAGGACAGTCCTGAGAGGGAGGGAAGTTAGAGAACCCCACTAAGCAGCAAAAGGACACCTCTTACCTGATCTGTCCAGCAGAACTTTCATGTAGTCAGGGTCATAGATTTGGAGAAACGCCATGAACCCAGAGAACCATCCGGGAAAGGCACAAGGGAATTTCTGTACCCAAGACATTGTCACCTTTAATTCTTCTTCCATCTGATACCGCAATAGAACCACCCATAGGTTAAGGGAGAGGCTCCAGTGTGTCTAAGGGCTGAGTGGGGCATTTAATCTGTCGGAGTTGCCATTTCCATCTCACCAGATTCCAGCCCATAGTCAATGTGAGGACAACGAAGGCAGATGCCAGTCCTCCTGATTTTCTATGCCCCTGCCCCTGGCTCAGCCCCTAACACTGAGTCTTGCACAAAGTAGAAGCTTGGGACCTCCTGGATTGATCAATTGAATTATTGATTGAATGATGATAATAATAATAATAGCTAGCATGTATAGAGCACTTTGGGGTTTGCAAAGTACTTCATATACATTATCGCAGTTGATCCCCATAACCCTATGGAAATAGGTATTTATTATTACCCCATTTCATAGATGAGGAAACTGAGACAGATTATTTCCTATTTATCCTGTCTATAGTTTGTACATAGTTGTTTGCAAGATGTCTTCCCCCATTAGATTGGAAATTCCTTGAGGGGAAACATTGCCTTTTGCCTCTTTTTTCATCCCTAGTACAGTGCCAAGCACACAGTAGGTACCTAATAGATAAATGTTTATTGATTGACTCCTTTTCATTTTGGAGGAAAGTTTGGGGGTTTTTTCCCCTCTTATCTTGTCTGTTTTTCCTTTCTTGATAGCTGACTATTCCACTCTTAATTATTTTTACATTTCTTTCCTAATTATTAGGTGTGGGTAGAAACAGTCCTTTGTAAGCACCAAGGCAAATGTGAGCCTAGAGAGGCTTCACAGAACTGTGTTCATTTGTTGACTTTCTGGAGTATATGTTAGGGGATCTGTGGGAGCTTAGCACCCTCACAAAAGGGTATTGGGCGGATTTTGAAAGTGTCTCAATGGGGGGCCCTAGAGAGGGTGATGAAGAAGGCATCTGGGGCAGCAGGTGAATTTCCTGATGCTGGAGCTTTCCTATGTCCCTCAGGGAACTGTCTAAAAATGGGGATAATGTGCCCAAAGGCATACCCAGTTAGATTTCTAAAATTACAAATGGGAAGGATAGTTTAAAGGACATTAATTAGGGAAGTTCAGTGATCAGTTTGATGGGTCCTTTAGGGGAGCCTTTAAATGGTCTCTTTTCACTAAGGGAATAGGCATGCCTGATGGAAGCTTGGCAAGAGGACAAGATTCAGCTCCTGATGAAATCTCAGTGCCTGGGGCTGCCCCAAGATGAATTTATTGTTTTGGAGCTGTCCCGTGGATTTTCCACAGAGACAGATTTCAATGGCTGGAGCTGCTCTGTAGTTTAATGGTTTAGCTTAGACTGAGGAAGAGGCAGCTGGATAGCTCAGTAGATGGAACCCCAGAATTAGGAAGACCTGACTTCAAATCCAACCTCAGACACTTACTGGCTATGACTAGTGACATGTAAATCTTTCCATATTTTTCTGAAATCTGCCTGCTCATCATTTCTTATAGAACAATAGTATTCCATTACATATATATGTATATGTATATATATATATGTATATATATATGTATATCTATCACAACTTGTTCAGCCATTCCCCAAATGATGTGTAGCCCCTCAATTTCTAATTCTTTGCCACTACAAAAAGAGCTGCTATAAATATTTTTGTACAGGTGGGTCCTTTCTTCTTTTCTATGATCTCTTTAGGATACAGACCTAGTAGTGGTATTGCTGGATCAAAGGCAATGCACACAGTTTTATAGCCCTTTGGGCACAGTTCCAAATTGCTCTCCAGAATGGCTGGATCATTTCACAACTCCATCACCAAAGTCTTAGTGTTCCAATTTTCCCACATCTTCTCCAACATATATCATTTTCCTGTTTTGTCATGTTAGCCAATCTGATAGGTATGATGTGGTATGTCAGTGTCGTTTTAATTTGCATTTCTCTAAATCAATAGTGATTTAGAGCATTTTTCACTAGTGACATAAGTCACTTAACCTCTGTCTGCCTTAACCTACTAGAGTAGGAAATGGCAAACCACTCCAGTACCTTTGCAAAGAAAATCCCACGGACACCATTGATGTACTATGATCCCCAAAGTCACAGAAAGTTGGACATGACTGAATGACTGAACAACAACAGACTCAGGATGATAGATTTTGTTGGCCGTGGAGGGATTACCCTTTGTGCTAGATTATGAAAATGGACCAGCTGGCCTGCCTTGTATTTTTTTTTTTCATTCCTTTTCCACCTTTACCATACTTTCTTCCAGACAATTAGCAAGAGCACAGCACCTGCAGGCAGGGAGAGAAATTTTCACAGCTTCATTTACTTGCTTGCTGAACCTGACCAGAGTTTCAGATTTCTTCAGGTGGCCAAGAGTGTAATTCATGGACAGTGTCATTCCTGAGCCCCCAGCCTCTAGTTAGAAAGAGAAGAAGGATTTCCTTAACAGCAGGATACCAGAACCTAACATAGGCAGAGAAGGGAAGCTCCTGCCTTGTGCTGTCTCACAAGTTGCTCTAAATTTGAGAGTTTAGGGGTGTGACCTTCTATCCAGAGAAGGGAAGTCTGATGAACAGCAACACCAGGCTGACTCATGCGGGTCCTGAGAGAAGCAGCAGCCAAGGACTAAAGCCACTACATAGGGAAGCAAGGCATTAAGTAAGACCTTGTACCACACTTTTATTACAATGAGTTATTGAGACAAGATAGGTCTTTGCTTATCTGGCAAAGCCTAAGTGTGTTTCCTTTACATGTTGTGTCTTTGGTTCTCTTAAGATCTATGCATTCCTTCCTGCACTTGAGGACCTAGAGGACCACATGTGGCCTTGAGGCCACAGGACCCCATCCCTGATCTGTATATTTCTTCAAGAGTCAGTGCAAGCTCCATCTTCTATATGATTTCTCTCCTAGTCCCCCTTCTCCCTACCACTCCACCACTCAGTTTCTCATATATAGGTAGATAGACATATTCATAGATATAGATGTTGTCCCCTCTATTAAAAGTAAAACTTTTGATTTCATATATCTAGTGCCAAACACAGGGCCTGGCACATAGTAGGTGATTAAGAAATGATTGTTGAGGCGCGAGTCTGGGAGCAGCAGTCTCACGGATAACTCACAACTTTTGCAGCCTGACCAGCAACCTCGCTTAAGTCTACACACCCCCAGATATCCACCAAAATGGCATCTACTGTTAAGGATCAGCTGATTTTGAATGTCCTAAAGGAAGAACAGGTTCCCCAGAACAAGATCACTGTTGTTGGGGTTGGTGCAGTTTGCATGGCATGTGCCATAAGTATCTTAACAAAGGATTTGGCTGATGAACTTGTCTTAGTTGATGTAATAGAAGACAAACTAAAGGGAGAGATGATGGATCTCCAACATGGCAGCCTTTTCCTCAAAACACCAAAGATTGTTTCTGGCAAAGACTAAAGTGTAACTGCAAACTCAAAACTGGTCATTGTTACTGCTGGGGCATGTCAACAGGAGGGAGAAAGTCGTCTTAATTTGGTCCAGCATAATATGAATATCTTTAAATTCATCATTCCCAATATTGTTAAATACAGCCCTAACTGCAAGCTGCTTATTGTTTCTAATCCAGTGGATATTTTGACATATGTGGCCTGGAAGCTAAGTGACTTTCCTAAAAACCGTGTTATTGGAAGTGGTTGCAATCTGGATTTTGCCCTTTTCCGTTACCTAATGGGGGAGAGACTTGGTATCCATTCTTCAAGTTGTCATGGATGGGTCCTTGGAGAACATGGAGACTCCAGTGTTTCTGTGCGGAGTGATGTGAATCTTGCCGGTGTGTCTCTGAAGAATGTTCATCCTCAAATAGGAAATGATGCTGATTCAGAGAATTGGAAAGATGTTCATAAACAGGTGGTTGAAAGTGCTTATGAGGTGATCAAGCTGAAGGGCTACACTTCCTGGGACATTGGCTTGTCTGTGGCAGATCTGGCAGAAAACATTATGAAGTATCTTAGGAGAGTGCATCTAATTTTCACCATGATTAAGGGCCTATATGGCATTAATGAAGATGTCTTCCTTAGTGTCTCATGTGTCTTGGGGCAGAATGGCATTTCAGATGTGGTGAAGGTAAATCTGAATCCAAATGAGGAAAGCCGCTTAAAGAAAGTGCAGATACTCTTTGGGGAATCCAGAAGGAGCTGCAATTTTAAAACCTTTTACTGTGCTGCCATTAAGAGAACATGACAGTGGTTAAGGGGTTATGTATGATGTGCTTTTCAAATAAGTCAAATCCTTCCTCTGATTGGTGATTGAACACCAGAAATGTAAAACCTGTGAACACACTCTAGTCTCTTCCTAAAGTTAGAAATGGGGAATAGTACAGTGTGACTATTTGTTTAAACCCTGTTGCTGTTTGCATATGATGCTGGATATGACTTGTATGGTCTCAGTAGTTGGTGTCAAGCAGACCGTGCCCCACAGGTATATAAACTAC
>CM053586.1:338105449-338154295 GCA_028646515.1 Pseudochirops corinnae | reverse complement strand
TTGCTGGCAATGTGCATTCTTTGTCTGTTGCCCCTATGAAACAGGTGGTCATTGGTCAGTGAACAGGGAATCTTAGGGTTGAATGCACAAATGCTATATGTGCCTTGATCAGCCCCCATCAAGGCTTGGGGGGAATCTATGTTTGCCTCAACTGGCCCCCACTGAGGCCTGAGGGAATTTAGGGGATGCACAAGTTGTGTCTGTCTCAAACTGACCCCACTGAGACGTAGGGTCAGTTGCGCCTCCTTCTCGTTGGACACGGTGAGAAGGGTGATTAGGGAATGTCGTAGGAGTTTGTCCTCCCATTATCAGCAAACCTCTTTTGAGAAAACTAGACTAGGATAAAGTAAGATTATTAACCCTTCTTGGTGCCTTTTCCTGTCTGACCAAATCAAGAATGAACCTGTGTTAGCAGCCCTCCTGTGTGCTGGGCTTATTTGTCTTACAATCCCATATCACTGACTACCTATTACACACTTCAAATTGGGTATTTCAGAGACATTGCTCACTCAACACCCCCAGTACTGATCCATATCTATCCTCCCCGCAAATGTTTCTTTTGCTGTTAAGGACACCACCATCCTTCCAGCACCCCCAAGCTCATGCCCAAGGGTTGGCCTCCTCATCCTCCCTAACCCTATGTATCCAATCAGTTGCCAAACTTTGTTGTTTCTACCTCCACAACACCTTCTCATCTGACCCCTTCTCTCCACTCACACAGCAACCGCCTTAGATCAGGCTCATCCTGTCTTGACTGGACATTGCCTCTCACATTGGTCTCCCTGACTCAATTCTCTTCTTGTTACAGTCAACCCCCTCATAACCACCAGAGTAATTCTTATTAAGTCCAGATCTGACCATGTCATAACCCAACTCAGTCACCTCCAATGGCTTCCTATGGCCTCTAGATTAAAATATAAATGCCCCTGCTTCACTTTCCAAGCCCTAAACCACCTAATCCCAATCTATCTTTCCCCCTCCCACACTCTGCAATCCAATCAAATGGTCCTTCTCCCTTTCCCTCACACACAACACCCCCTTTCCCATCACCATGCCTTTGTGCTGGCTATCCCCAACCCCCAGAACCACTTCCCTAAAGAAAGAGAATTACATCCCTCTCCAGGTAAGTCACTATTTCCCATCAGTTGGGAGGGGAATCACAGAGTCAATCCATCCATCCATCCATCCATCGATCCATCCATCTGTCCATCCATCCACTAATAAACATTTGTTAAGTACTTACTACATGCCAGACACTGTGCTAAGTTCTAGGTATATAAAAAGAGGCAAAAGACAATCCCTGCCTTCAAGGAGCTTACATTCTAATAGGGAAAACAAGGAAATATATACAAAGCAATCTAGATACAGGATCACTAGGAAATAATTAATAAAGGGAAGGCACTGGAATTAAGAAGGGTTGAACAAGGCTTCCTAGAGAAGGTGAGATTTTAGCCGGGACTTAAAAGAAGCCAGAGAAGTCAACAGTTGGAGTCAGAGGAGGGAGAGTCTTCCAGGCATGGGGGACAGTCAGAGAGAATGCCCAGAGATGAGGGTTGGAGTGTCTTATTTGTGGAGCAGCCAGGAAGCCAGTGTTACTGGATCAAAGAGTATATGTCAGGGAGCAAGGTATAAGAAGATTGGAAAGGTAGAGAGGGGGCAGGTTATGAAGGGCTTTGAAGGCCAAACAGATCATTTTGTATTTGATCCTGAAGGCAATAGGGGAGCCACTAAAGTTTCTTGAGTAGGAGGGTGACATGAAAGGACCTGGGTTTTGGGAAAATCACTTTAGTAACTGAATGGAGGCTGGATTGGATTGTACAGTGTCCTGTACAAAGGGGTGGCAGGGTCAGGGGGGAGAGGGGGTGAATTGGAAAGATGTTGCAGAGAAGAAGTTGACAGGCCTTGGCATATAGAGGGTTGAGAGATAGTGAGGAATTAAGGATGACTCCTAGGAGAAACCAGGAGGATGGTGTTGTCTTTAGTGTAATAGGGAAGGTAAGAAGAGGGAGAGTTTAGATAACAAGTTCTGTTTTGGACATATTGGCATAAGATCTCTACTGGACATCCAGTTCAAGACATCTGAGAGGCAAGTGGACATGTGAGATTGGAAGCCATCCGAGAGAACAGGGCAGGATAGGTAGATCTAAGAATCATACACATAAAGAAGGTAATGAAATCCTTTGGAGCTGATGAGATCACCAAGTGAAACATTATAGAGGGAGAAGAAAAGAGGGCCCAGGGCAGGGCTCTGGGGAGAGGGGCACCTAAGGTTAGAGAGTGTGATCTGGAGGAGGATCTGGCACAAGAGACAGAGAAGGAGCAGTCAGGGAGGTAGGAGGAGAACCAGGGAAGATCTGGAACCTGAAAACCTAGAGAGAAGAAAGTATCAAGGAGGCTAGAGTGATCGACAGTGTCAGAGCCCACAGAGAGGTCAAGGAGAATGAGGAGGGAGAAAAGGCCGCCGGACTTGGAAACTAAGAAATCACTGGAAACTTTGAAGAGAGCAGCTTCAGCAGGAAAAGGTTGGAAGACAGATTGTAAGGGGTTAAGATAAGAGTATGAGTGAGATGGGGCGGCTAGGTGGTGCAGCGAATAGAGCACTGGCTTTGGAGTCAGGAGAACCTGAGTTCAAATATGACCTCAGACACTTAACACTTACTACTTGGACAAGTCACTTAACCCCAATTGTCCTACCTTCCCCCAACCAAAAAGAAAAAAAAAAAAAGAGAGAGTGAGAGGAGAGAAAGAGGAGACACCAGTTGTTAGATGCCTTTTTGAGTTTAACTGCAAAGGACAGAAAAGACACAGGATAATAATTAGCACAGATGGAAGGATCAAGTCAAGGTTTTTTCAGTACTGACACGTTTATAGGTAGCAGGAAATGAGCCAGTGGAGCAAGGAAGATTGAAAATAAGTAAAAGAGTAGGGATTACAGAGGGGCAATCGTTGGAAGAGACAGAATGGAATGGGGTTGCCTCAACAGGAGAGGGATTGACCCAGCTAAGCAGTGAGGACACTTCATCACGTGAGACAGGAGTAAAGGAGGAGAGAGTGCCAGAAGGCATCTAAGTGATAGGAGATGAAGAAGAGGAGAGGGAGCTCATAGAGAATAGGCTATTTTCTATAAAATATGAGGCAGAGTTCTCAGCTGAGAGAGTGAGGGAAGGAGGAGCCATGGGAGATTTGAGTGGGGATGAGAAAGTTTGGAAGAGCCACTGTGGAGAGCAGGAGAGTGAGTTAATAGGAGATGTATAGTAGGACTGCCAGGCATCAGCGAGGGCCCAGTTGAGGCTGCATAACATAAATTTGTAGCAAACCCAATCAACACGTGTGTGATTTCCTCCATTTTCGTTCAGCAGTCTGTGTGTTACAGGTTCCAGGCTGTTGTTCATTTCTCTTCCCACCTCACAAAGCACCTAAAAAACACACTTCAGAAAGATGGAGTAAAGTCAATGAAAAAACTTCAGACCCATTTATATTACATTTTATTTCCAAACGCATTAAAAGCAATCAATTCTACATGCAAAGTCCACTCCCAGACTCAGAACAGGGCATCCGCAAAAGTTGGCTGAATGAACTGGGACCTGCAAAGACTTCAGATTGCTCATGTATAGCCCAGTTCTAGGAAATAAGTGAGATGAGACAGGGCACCCTCAACCCAGACATCTCCCTTTGGAAAAAAACCCAGGACCAGTCCAGAGTCTTATTTCTGCTCAAAGTAATCATCAAAAGGGTTCATTCACCAGTAAGGGAGGATCATTTCTCCTCTGAAATCTGTAGAGCCAAATATTCCTCTGACTTCAGCCAGAAGGAAACTGAGACAGGAAGATCATTCTCCTGATGACCTTGTTGTCCTCTCTCCCTTCCCACCTCCCAGCACAAGCAATCCAGCCAAGAACAACTCCAGAGAAACAGATGAAAGCTGTGACATCTCATGTCTGTGACCTCTGCAACTGTCTACCCAGTTACCCTAAGCTAGTACCAGTGGATGTGGAGGGTTTTAAAAATCACAAGGTCCTCATTTTGCTGATCACTTTTAAAGGAATCAACCAAATTAGCCCTGGAACTCACGAAAGTCGAAAAGTCACATTCAGAAGGGTAGCTCTCCATCCATGAATGACCCCCCCCCCAACCCAACAGATCTCAAAAACATATGACCTAGCCCAAGATAAGCACCTTAAAAGGTAGGCTGAATCTCAAAAAGAAAAGGTTATCTTTACATTGGTCAGTTTGTCCTGATGGAGGAGAAGAGGAACCAGTCCCCATCTAGACTCTTTGCTGCCCAACATCAGATAGTCATCAAACGTTTCCACACTTAGAATCCAAGTCACATGTACCAGGTATTATACTAAGCTCTGGGGACACAAAGAAAGGTGAAAGACAGTCTCTGCTCTCAAAGAGCTCACAGTCTAATGTGGGAGACTGAAGAAAAAGAACTACAAACATACACAGGACAAATTGGAGACAATGTCCAAGTGAAGGCAATAGTAGGAACAGACATCAGAAAAAAAAAGTCCCACCTTGTAGAAAGTGAGATTCTACCTAGAACATCAGAGCTCGGAAGGCCCTTGGAATAGAGGGTCTTAGAAGAGAGAATGTCCCACCTGAAGGGGGCCTGAGAACACAGAATATGAATATTGGGCCTTAAAAGCACCTCTGGAGAGAGTTGGATCCCAGACACTGGATTTGGAGTTAGAAAGACCTGAATTCAAATCCTACTTCCAGTATTTATTAGCCGCGTGAAACTGAGCAAGCCAATGCTCTCTATTCTCAGCTCCCTCATCTGTGAAATGGGGGTGTTGGACCCCACGGTGTCTATTTCATTACAGGTCTATGCTATGATCCTAAATCATCTCAATACCACATAAATTTAGCACCTTGGAGAAAAGTACTGACTGCCTCACCCTAGGTAAATTTCAGGGCTGTGGCTAGGCAGAGATGGGCAGGCTTGAAGAAGGATGCAGTCTTGTCCGCAAATTCAGAGAGAGCTGCTCCTTAAGTTAGACCCTCCTCTCCTACCCTCTCTCCCTCCAGAACTGAGATATTTCTCTTTCCCTTTCAGGCAATGATTCACAATGGGCAGGGCTAAGAGGATGGCTGAGATTTGGAGGCTGGATCCCAGGGGCCCCTGAGCTCACCTCAAGTCAGGGACTCCCAGATCTACATTTTACCCCTTCTGCCTCCTGGTGTCTGGGAGCCCCATAGAGTCTGGGGGCAGTTGGAGGCTTCCTGAGGACAGGTATCCCTGTGTTTTCCCTGCAGACCATGGACTATCCAGGACAGGCCTGTGTCTCCCCTCAGACCAGAAGCTCCCCAGGACAGGCCTGTTCCTATTTTTTGTTATCTGTCCCTCTAGTGCCCTGCTTGGGGCTCTAGACCTCAGGGCGGAGTCCTCAGAGTGCCTGACACTGAGGTCCCTGAACCGGGGCAGCAAGCACCAGCAGAATATCTTCTTAGTGGTACAATGGGAAAGCAAAGCTATTTCTTTACTGTGAGACTTGGTCTGCCCACAGTGAGCTTCCATTTCCTTCTCTGCCTTCCTCTGGATGATCAGCATGCTTTCCAGCTGTAACTATCCCATTATCCTAATTCTCTGATCTGGCCTGAACATTTGCAGGTGAAAACCTATTTGCCCAATGGGCAGCAGGGGGCAGCAGAGGGCCATAAATGGTGCTGAGCTCTGCTGAAGGCCAGTCACGGCCAGCCTAGGTCAGTACTTTGAGGTTCACTTGTGTGGTCAGTGCCTGCACAACCCTCCCCATAAAGATGACCTCTGAGGGTCCATGAGGCTAAAAATTTCAGCCTGGCCAGGAGCCTGGAGATCACGATCACCTCCACAGCCTGTCTCTCTATGGCATCTTAAGGGGCACAGGGCATGCTCCTCACACCAACTCCAGGAAATATTCAGGGGAATTACTGCTACCTTCCATTTTACAGATAAAGAAACTACAGCTCTGAGAGGGGAAGAGACTAGATTAGAACTCAAGTCTCCTGCTTCCACTTTTACAACTCCATGCTGTCTCAAAAGGAATGACTCTCTAGCCACTCCCCTACCTTGATTTTCCATGGGGGATCAGAAGGGTTCTAAAAGAATCAAGACAACTTCACACCCAAAAGATGGAGATTTGACTAGACAGTGTTGCATCTAGAAAAGACTTGCAAATTTGACTGGAGTGAATTTTAAATGCCACCCTGTACTGCTCTCTTACACCCAGCCCCCGATACCCAATCTGTTGCCAAATCTTGTCCTTTCTACTCTCATGCCATTTCTTACCTCCCCCCCACTTTCTCCACCCTGTTTTTTTCTTTTAAGTAGCACTTTATTTTTTCCAATTATATGTAAAATAATCTTTTGTATTTTTTCATCAAATTTTGAGTTTCAGATTTTCTCCCTTTCTCCTTCCTAAGTAAGCAATTTGGTGTTATATGTGTGTAATCATGTAAAACATTTCCATATTAGTTGTTTCGTATAAGAAACAACAAAAGGGAAAAACTACAAAAAAATAAAGTGAAAATAGTATGATTCAATCTGCATTCAGATTCCATCAGTCCTTTCTCTGGAGGCGGATAGCATTTTTCATCATGGGTCCTTTGGAATCGTCTTGGAATTTTTTATCACTGAGAATAGCTAAATCATTCACAGCTGATCATCCTATAATATTGTTGCTGCTGTGTATACTGTTAGCCTGGTTCTGTTCATTTCACTTTGCATCAATTCATGTAAATCTTTCCAGGTTTATCTGAAAGCATCCTGCTCATCACTTCCCCCATTAATTGTATTTTTTTCCCAATTACATGTAAAGATAGTTTTCAACATTTATTTTTGTAAAATTTTGAGTTTCAAATTTTCCCCTTTCCTCTCTCCCCTCCCCAGACAGCAAGCAATCTGATATAGGTTATACATGTATAATCACATTAAACATATTGCCACATTAGTCACGTCATGAAAGAAGAATCACAACAAAAGGGGAAAACCACAAGAAGGAAAAACAAAAAGTGAAAATAAGTATGCTTCAACCTACATTCAGACTTCACAGTTCTTTATCTGGATGTGGTCAGCATTTTCCATCATTAGTCTTTTGGAATTGTCTTGGACCATCATCTTGCTAAGAAGAGCTAAGTCTATCATGGTTAATCATCACACAACATTTACTGTTGCTGTGTACAGTGTTATCCTGGTTCTGCTCATTTCACTCTGAATCAGTTCATGTGAATCCTTCCAAGTTTTTCTGAAATCCAGCCGCTCATCGTTTTTTATAGAACTATAGTACTTCATCACATTCATATACCACAACTTGTTCAGCCATTCCCCAACTGATGGGCATCCCTTCAATTTCCAATTCTTTGCCACCAGGCCATTTTCCACATACACTCTCTTTTCTCTTCTGAATTTGCCACCTCCCACCTGGACTATTGCAGTAGCCTGATGGTTGGTCACACTGCCTCAAGCCTCTTCCAGTGAAGGTTATTCTGCACTTAGCCACCAAGGTAATCTTCCTAAAGCCAGGGTTCTATCCCCTCCTCAATAAGTCCTCTGTATGACATTTAAAGCCCTCCACCATCTGGTCTTTTCCTACCCTTCCAGGCTTCTCATTCTAACCTTGCCTCCACCTTCTCTATGACCCCAAGACATTGCCTTTCTTGCTGTTCCATCTCACAAGTCAAAGTCTTTGTTCTGGCTATCTTCCATACCTGGGATGTTTTCCTCCCTTGCCTGGCACCTCCTGGTTATCCCAGTTTCCTTCAAAGACTAAGCTCAAAGTCTACCTCGGGCTAGAGGTGTTTCCTGATTCCTCCTCCTAGGAGTCCCTTCCCCATGAAATTACCACCCATTTCCACAGAACACATCTTGTCTCTATATAGTTGTTCATGTGTTGTTGCTCCCATTGCAATGTGATCCCTTTGAGAACAGGGTTTAGCTTCTGTCTTTCATTGTATTCCCAATGGTGTTTGGCCCAAAGGAAGTACTTGATAAATGCTTGAGGACTGAACAACCAAGTAGTCTGGGGGGCTGAGTGCCTAAGTTTGGGTATCAGAATGAGAATTGAGGAGCTGTTCTTCCTGTCCGTGTACAAGGGTCACACTGAGCCCTCAAGCCCAAAGGAGGTACCTATAGCTCCCCCTCATCCTTGCATCACACTGCAGAGTTTGGGTGGAAGAGAGTCATTACAGAGAAGTGAGGGCATAAGGAGTTTGAGGCAACTGTTAGCGAATTACCACCAGGAACTCAGTAGGGACCTATCACGCCCACTTTACAGACAGGGAAAATTAAGTCCCATAAAGGAAGCAGTAATAGAGCCTGAAATAAAAATGAATCATAGTACCTCAGCACTGAAAGGAAAGAAAGCCCTCTGCAACGTGCCCCAGGCTGGGGAGGGGGAGCCCTAGTCTTTGCAAGATTTCCAGAGAAGGGAATTCACTATCTGCCAAGGCAACCCCTTCCACTGTGGGGCAGGGCTCATTATTATTAAGTTTTTCTAGATACCAGGGATAAATCTACCTCTAGACAACTTCCCTTCACTGCTCCTGGCTCTTCCAAACGGAACAGGGTTGATTTCTCTTCTAGGATACGACCCTTCAAATACTTGAAGGCCACTCTCAGGTCCCCATCTGTGCCTTCACGTGGTCAGCCCCTTCATTGGATGCCCCTATGACCTGGTCTCCAGTAGCTTTGCTCTCCTGCCCTCCCTTCTCAAAGTGAGAGGGCCAGCTGCCAAGTCTGAAATAGAATCCTGGGGTCCAATTGGTGAGAATAATAACCGGATTCCTTCAATAGCCAGTCCTGATATAATAGTGGGAACGAGGCCACTACTTCCTCTGGGGGGAGGAGACCATTGTTTTCAACCTCACTTTGATTCCCTGCTCCCACCCCTCCCCACACACACATTCAGCCTTCGCCTCCTGCTGGAGGCTCACGTCTGGACACAGCTGGAAGTTTAAGCAGATGGAGAGAAATTTCAGGAATCCTGGAATTCCAGGACTTATGGGAAATTCCCAGGAGCCCAACCACCTGCAGCTTGGAAAGGGGCCAAGCACTATGTGCTCCCCAGGGCTGAGAGTCACCTGTGGGGGAGGTAGCAGCTCCTCTGGCATCCCCCACCTCCTCTGCTACTAGCATTTCCCATGGAAACCCTGCAGTGCCCTCACTGACCTGCCAACTGAACGTCTGTAAATGTACTCCAGCCTTTCCACAATGAAGAGGGAAATGCATCCCCCACAATTCCCAGGAAATTAACCTCCCCACCCCCAGGTAGTGCAGGAGTGCCTGCCAACCTTGCCACACCTCTGGGACTATTCTCAGAAAATTTAAGAGGCTAAGAAACCCCTAATTTAGGAAGAACTCCAGCCTGGGGGACCTGGATGCCTGGGTCCTAACCCTTGATGAGCCCTTCTTCCCAGGGCCACCCTCCTCCCCCCAAGGAAGGCACCAGTTCCTCCCTGGTACAGCCCTTGAAAATCCATCTCTTCCTTTCAGACCCTGATCAGCTGCCACCTCCCCCAGGAAGCCTGCCATGAAAGGAATCTGAGTTTCTGCAGATTTTCTCCGATTTTCCCTGAGCTCCTTGTCTGGATCCTCCCTTTGTTCCCATCAGATTCCACTTTATATCATACTCACCTGTGCTCTAGATATATTGCTCCTAGTAAATGGGAAGCTCCCTGACAGCAGAAATCTCCATTTTTCTTTTTGCAGCATACCTTAGAGCACAGCACTTTGCACATAGTAGGACTACACTACAATAGCTGTCTTTACACTGTCTTCCCAGGCTTTGCCACACTCTTCCCTAATAATGCCATCAGATTTCATCACATTCATATCCCAAAGTTTGCTTGGTCATTCCCCATTTGATGAGCGCAAACTGTTTCCAATTCCACTACTAATAAAAAGTGCTACAAAAATATTTTGGTGTAGATGGAGTCTTTTTTTCTCTCTCTCATTGACTTCCTAGGGTTATATGCCTAGCAGTGGGATCTCTGGGTCAAAAGGTATGGACATTTTAGTTACTCTCAGTGACTTTCCAGAATGGTTTTCTGGACAGTAATTTGGGATTATGCAAGGAAAAAAACATTAAACTGTCCATACATACCCTTTGACTCAGCAAACCTACTGCTCAGAATATGCCCCAAGGAAGTCAAAAGACAGAAGCAAAGGTCTAATATATAGCAAAATGTTCATGGCAACGCTGTTTTTAAAGAATGGAAAAAAACAGATGTCCATTAATTGGGGAATGGGTATGAAAATTATAAAACACTAAAGTAATGGAATATTATACCCTAAAAAATAATAGCTAGCTATCATTAATCTAAGGGCAGCTAGGTTGTGCAGTGGATAGAGCACCAGGTTGGAAGTCAGAAAGATTCACCTTCCTGAGTTCAAATCTGGCCTCAGACACTTAACATTTACTAGCCATGTGATATAGGGCAAGTCACTTAGCCCCAATTGCCCTGCCCTCCCCCCTCCATAAAGCAAAGAGAGAGAGAGAGAGAGAGAGAGAGAGAAAGAAAGAAAGAAAGAAAGAAAGAAAGAAAGAAAGAAAGAGAGAAAAAAAAGAAAGAAAGGATGTGCAGTGCCCTCTCTTGATTCCTTCCCACAATTCAGCACAAAGAGATTGGGTCCCTCAGGTCAACAACTGCCCCAGACTCAAGGTATTCATGCTTCTAAAAATAGTTTATGTCAGAGCAGTAAAACAAGAACAGAGAGAAGCTAAAGAAGCAGCAGTGGGTGGTGTCCAGAATGGGATGCAAGCTTTTCGAAGGCTGTTTTCCCAACAGACCTGCTGGCAGTTGGGGTGGCGGCTGGGTCAAGCTAGTAATACCACCTGGACCTGTGCCCAGGGCTAAAGCCACGTTCCTCCTGGTGGGTGGGGTATGGGCAAGCAGCCGGTCAGTGTTGGAGGAAGGGAGGTGAAGGCCAGAGAGGCTGTGGCCCAGAGCCAGGTTCCAGACATGGCTAAGAGCCTGAGTTTGCCCACAGGTCTGCAGTCCTCACCACCTGCAGGTCAGCACTGGTGACCCAGTTTTGCTAACACCTGGAGCTACTTAATACGCAAGACCTGGGGTAAATCCCTGGGCTTCAGTTTACATTGCCGCAGAATGAAGCCACCAGATAGGGAGATATTTAACATTTAAACGAGCAACAAACACTTAATAACACCTACTTACTGCCTGGGAAGGCACTTCGATGAGCTTGGCCACACAAAGACAAGAGGAAATAGTCTTTGCCCTCAAAAACCTTAGTTTTTAACAGAGGAGAAAATGTGCCCGTGTCTAACTGAATAAGGACTGGAAACCAGCCCTCCTGTCAGTGCTATGTGGACAGCTTCTGCCTGCCCTGGGCTGAGGGATCAGTCTTTGGGATGGATGATGGCTCAGGCTGGGCTCATGTCTCTGAGACACAGAGTGATTCCATGACCCTTACCTAGCTGGCATCCCACCCCTACCCCCAAGCCATTTTCCTAAAACTTACTGACATGGTGCTGGTGAGTCCTAGGGTAACTGTTAGGTGCACTCTCTAGGTGTGGCTGAGAAGCCCTCACCTCGGTGCTATTCCCCAGCCCCACTGAAGGTGAGGTCATTGCAGTTGTATTAGTCAGAGCTGGGGACAGAAGGGAAAGTGAGGAGCTGAGCCTGATTCTTTGCCTTGGGGCCCTCTGAGTACCCACCAAAAACATATCTGGTTTTATTTTCATACTTAGCATTTCCAGCTTCCCTGAGACATAAGTATGACCACAAAGAAGGAAAGGACAAAACTCTGGAGACATGTGACTTGGACAGTATGTACCCTCCCTTCACCAAGGCCCCCTGGGGGGCCACCCAGCCAAACCACTGATCCCTGTCCTGGAGACCAGCCCTTCTCTCCTCCCTGGGCAGCCTGTCACTGGTCTGGCCAGGCTTCTCAGCAGGCAGAAGGCAGAGGGCTTGGGTCCTAGGCTTCCTGGACCAAAGAGTTTCCCTGGTGCTCTGTCACCAGGGAAACAACCACTGAGATAATAACTGGTCTTCTTCCCCAGCACACCCTGCATTCTCTTTTCCTGCTCAGCCTACTCCCCGACCTCACATGAATTGGGCCAGTTCTGAAAAATGAAATTGGCAATACAGCTTTGAAATGAAATAATCCGGGGGGTTCAGATGGGCAAAGCTGTTCCAGGCTGGGAGTTAGGTCACTTGGGTTCCCTTCCCAGCTCTGTGTGACCTCGGGCTTTGCCCTCCCCTCTCTGGGCTGGTTGCTTTCACCCCCAGGGGGAATCCAATAGGCAGGCACCTAGGAGCCCTTCCTCTGTGCCAGCCCCATGCCAGCTACAAGGAAGAAGAACAAAAGCGTTCCTCCTCACGGGAAAATGAGATCAGCGCTGGTGCCCCTACCCTCAACTTTCCCTGTACTCTGGATTATCTTATACCTCCATCCCGGGGTCTCCCCGGGGGACGGTCAGCTCCTTTAGGGCATGGGATGGCTTTTGCCTTCCTCTGCATCCCCAGGGGAGCTACCCCAGTGCCTGGCAGGTGCACACCACAAGAGCTTCATAAAACGCCGGCCGCCGGCCGACAGCCCCGCTGACTCGCCTAGAGCACCTGGCCCTGCCTCTCCCTGCACAGCCCTGGCTCCGCTAAGGTCACTGCTAAGTTCGGGGCTGGAAGGTTGGAGATGAGTACAGGAAAAAGCACTGCTTTGCCACTTTCTAGCCGGATGTCTTTGGGGGAGTGGCTTCGCCAATCCGGCCTCAGTTTCCCCAGGTGTCCATAGGAATGGACTCTGAGGTCGCTTCCAACTCTACCCTGAGGATTCTCGACTTTGGGCAAGTGGTTTCGCAGCCCTGGGCCTCAGTTTCCCCATCTGCACCACGGGGGAGGGGTGTGGGTGTTGGACTCCGCAGGCGCCCAGCGCGGTGCCTGGCACGTACTAGATGCTCGCTCCCTTCTCCCTTTCCTGGCAACGCAAGATCCGAGTGGCCGGCCCAAGAGCTCTCGAAGCTTCAGAGCAGGGCCCGCGGGCCCTTTAAGAGGCCCCGTCCGCACGCTGACGTCCAGAGCGGCGTCACGGCGGGCGGCCAATGGGAGCACGCATTGCTGGCAGGCGGGTCGAGCGGCCGCGGCCCTGGGGGAGGGGCATCGGGACCGGGCCGGGCCATGGCCATGGGCCGGGAGAGGAGCCCGCGGCCGCCCGAGGCCAAGCCGGAGCCGGAGTCGGAGCCGGAGTCGGAGCCGCAGCCGCAGCCGCAGCCGGAGGCGCCGAGGGAAAGGAGCGGCTGAGCGGCCCGCCCGCGCCGTCCCGCCGCGTTCCCCCGGCCGGGCCGCGCTGGAGCCCAGCGGCTGCTGCTCGGCCCCGGGCGGCCCCCTCACGCCGCCCAAGAAGATGAAGAAGCGCAAGGAGCTGAACGCGCTCATCGGCCTGGGCCCCGGCGACGGGCGCGGCCGCAGCCGCCGCAGCCGCCGGGCCTGGAAGGGCGCCGCAGGCCACCGTCTGCTGCGCACCGAGCCGCCCGCCTCGGGCTCCGCGTCCAGTTCGGAGGACGAGGACGACGACGATGACGACGAGGACGAGGACGAGCGCGGCGGCGGAGGGGGAGGTGCCCGCACGCGCTTCGCCAGGTAGGAGGGGGCGCCGCGCAGCGGGAGGGGGGGGTACCCGGCGGGCTCCTCCGATGAAAGGGGGGGAAACATCCCTGGCATGAGGGACGGCCGGTGCAAAGGCACAGCGGTGGGAAACGAGGAGCAGCCGCGGGCCTGGGGAAGTGGGGAGACTCAGTCCCAAGCCCAGGCTCTGGGTCGGTGACTCGGACGTTCACCGGCCCCGCGCCTGTGTGTTTGCAGGGGAGACTATTTACGCTGCTGCAAGGTCTGCTATCCCCTGTGCGCCTTCGTGATCCTGGCCGCGTGTGTGGTGGCCTGCGTGGGCTTGGTGTGGATGCAGGTGGCCCTCAAGGAGGACCTGGACGCCCTCAAAGACCAGTTCCGAATTCGTGAGTGGGGCCCTAATCGCGAGCTGACCCCTGGGTGTGCGTGAGGTCCATACTACATGCGGGGCGCTCCTGTGGGGCGTGCTGCCAGAGACCCCTCCCTATACTTGGGAACCCCACGTGGGCCAGAGATGCTGCCCCCCCTCACTGAGCTCAGGGCCGGGGAGCGCCTGGCCCAGGGGGCTGGGAGGCCAGGCCGGGGGCCTCAGTTTCCCCGTCTGTGAGATGAGGGCACTGGGCCGCAGAGCAGGTGAAGGGGCAGTGGGTCTGGTCCTCCTCGCAGGAGTCCTGGAGGGCACCAGGACCTCCCTTTGCTTTGGGCCCTGGGAGAGCCCTGGACCCCCAAGCAGGCGGAGGGGAGCACCTCCTTGTCCAGCCGACTAGGTGGGGGGCCTCGCTCTGTATGTGTTGGGAGGGAGGCCTCCGAAGGACCCCTTCCGTTTGCCAGCATCTTCCCCAGGGCGCTGGGTCTGGTTCCTTAGGTCAGCTCCATCCACCACCCTCCCCTTCTCCTCTCATCCTTCTAGGTTGTGCTTTTATTCATGATTGTCTTTTACAAGTTGTAATGAACTTTGCCACCTGTGAATGTCAGCAGGATATTTCCAAAAGTAAGGAGCGTGTTTTATTGGAAAACTGTCAAGTTCATTAGTTGTTTATTTATGGAGGCCCTGCCAGGCACTGGAGGGACAGTGGTCCCCACAGAAACCACGAGCACATTGCTCTGAGGGTCACAGGGGCCATGGCTGGGCCTTGTCTACACTGGCCCTCCCACTGAAGGGGAACTGAGGGTCTGCTTGGCAGAGGCAATCGAGGCAGGCATCCTCCAGTGAGGGAGGCAGCCTGTGAGTGGACTTTGGAGCCACTCCTTGCTCTCAGAAAGCCTTAACTTATAGACTTTTAGGAGGCCCGTAGGGACAGCTCAGCCTTGACTTGACCAACATATGCCCTTGGTGACTGTCCTGAGTTAAAGATCTGGAGTAATTGGGGACTTGCAGCCTCCACAGAGGAGCCTCCAGCCCCTGTAGAAGGAGCACCTTGGTGAGGACAGTTCTCCTTTTATGTCAACCTGCAACTTGACACGGTATCTTACCTTGAAAATAGTGCCCAGCCTATTGCCAGATAGTCTGGAAATGTCTTCTGGCAACCCTAAACCTTTAAGATAGTATTTAGGGTAGCCAGTTCCTGTTGTGAGCTGATTACTTGTCATGACTGATAAGGAAGCTAACTACCCCTGACAGCATCCTTGTAGGCAAACCATGGGAGGCAAGCTTGCCTGTAGTCCAAGAGTCCTTGGTGACAGGGATCTGAAGAAAAGGCCTCCTGCCTTCCTATCTCAGGCCTAGGGAGTCCTGCCATCACAGGGTGCCTTCTAGCCCAGGCTCTTTTCTTTGTTCGCTGTCCACAATCATTCAGGTTCCCAGTCTGTCCCAAGAATAGCTACCCCTTAATTAAACTTGCAAGGGGCCTTCCTTGGAGAAAGAGAGAATGCTGCCCATGGGTCTGATACCTCCCTGAGGTAAGGGGCTCAAGGGGCCTGTAGCCGTTCTCTTGGGAACCTGTGGATCTGTCTGACCCATTCTCTTTATCTCTGTGTAGAATTGGTTTGTGGTGGAGTGGGGATTACGTTTGAGTTAGTTTGCCTTTGTAGCCCCTGTCCAGGACACTGCCAGGGGCGTATTATGGCCAGCTGCTGGTGGTCCCGGTGTGCTTTAGTCCAGCAGTGTGAATCCTAATCCCAGCTGCAGGGTGGGTTTTTCAGAACTTAGGGGGCCCACGATTGCATGGGGGCAAGAGGGGGTTCTTACTTCCCTTCCAGTTGTGGCCTTTTTGTGCTTTTGTAGACAGACTCATGAGATCAGACTGAGTTTTTCCATCATTGGGCCAGAGGGCCCAGATGTTTCAGTGCAGTTACCCCTGTCAGAGTCCCAGGCACCTCTGCTGTAGTGAGACACCAGGGAGGACTTGGGTAGAGAAAAGGCTGGATTTGGCTTGTGGTTCATAACCGCCAAAGACACCTCCTGCCCTGACCCTCCCACAACTTTGTGCCCTTCAGTATGGCAGAGGGACACACAGACGGTGCCAGACAGCCTCTGCTGGCATTTGTTGTCACGTGGGGGATTCTTTTTGTAAGGGAGAACGTTCCTCCTTTGTTTCCCATTCTTGGAGATGAGGAGGGGAAAAACCCAAGCCTGCACTTTGTCTGCTGAAGAGGTCAGTGGCCCTGGGGTGGTAAGGATGTGTACTGAGGAGCTTTGCCCTCTTCCGTGCCTGCCTAGCTGGGACTTCCTTCTCCTACTTCCCAGGGGCCTCACGTGCTACCTGGCACACAGTAGGCTCCTCATCAGTGACTGTTGGCTTAAACCAGGGGACAAGGAAGAAGGTGATCAGAGCTTATGATGGGCCAGTCAGGCAAGGGATTAAGGTTCCAAACCAACCTTGCCAATCACTGTTCTGCACCCCCTCCTTGGACTTAAATAATCTTCTTTAAAGTATTTGGCTTTGATTTTAAACTGACTTCAGTAAATGTCTGTGGGACCTAAATAAGATTCCATTTGTCCTTCTTCAAAGAGGACTTTCTGAGAAGCCAAAACCTCTCCCTTGAAACCTCTCCATTGAAAGTCATTACTCATGTATTAAGCACCACATGAGTGCTGGGGATGCAAAGAACCATGTACAAATAAGCAATGGGCAGCCTAAGTTTGAGACAGTCAGTAGAGGGAAGGCAACCAGCATGAAGGGGAATGGGAAAGGCCTCTTGTAGATGGTGGAATTTGAGGCAGGGACCTGGGTTTAAGCCCTGACCCTGCCCCTCAATGTAGGGCTCGCTGCTGATTCTTCATTAGGATGGAATGAGGCAGAGCCTGTGGAAGCCAACTCTGGAAACCAGGCTCTGTTGACAGATGTTGTCATTGGAGGGGCAGGGAGGTTTGCAATGGGGAGCCTTCTTTGGCAGTGATGCCATCTCTAAGCTCTTGGTCAGTCAGGAGGCCAGCACTCAGCCCTCAGGATCCCCCAGGATCCCCCTCCCTTGGGCCTCCCCAACATGGCCCTAAGTGAAAGGAGGTGTGTGCCAGTGAGACAAACACAGAGTGGGGCCAATATGGGGCTTCCTGGAGTTTTCTCTTGAATGGTATTTACTCAGACTCCAGGGTGTGGATGTTTGCCTGAAAGAGCCTCTGAATCACCTGTTTCCCCAGCATGCACAGGGATCATTTGTGGATACCAAGGAGGACTCATCCAGTGGGCAGCTGGGACTCTTCCCTACAGCCAGTCATCAAATGTTGCATGAGGTACTTTTGGTGTTGAAAGCTCATGAATTAGTCATTGGGAGCTGTTTGTTACACTTCCTCCTGATTCTTTAACCAGAGTGCCTGGGCTGGCACCACTTCCTTGGGAGACCATGCTGAAGGGGCCTGCAGAGCCCTGCCTGGTCACCGTCCTCAGGATGCCACGGTTTTGAGCAGGAACGCAGGTCCTAGCTCAGCTCTTTATTACCCCTTCCGTGGAGATCCTAAAACTGAAGTGATGCCTTACTCTTCTGGTAAAGGAGATGGAGAGAGAATTGATAATTGAGTCAGATGGATTCAGAACTGGTTAGGTGTCTGTGCCCAAAGAACAATTGTTAATGATTCATTGTGCACGTAGCAGGTGTTCTCTAGGAGAGTATTCCAGGGACCTGTTTGGGGACCTGAGCCACCTTATTTTTATCAGTGACTGGGATGAAGGCATGGGTGGCCTGCTCCTCAGACTTGCACATGACTCAAAGCTGGGAGGGGCAGCCAACAACCCCATTGAATGACTGGGTCAGGATCCAAAATGACCTTGACAGGCCTTAGAACCTTCCCCTAAATCCAATAAGACAAAATGTTGTGGGGATAAATGAAGACATGCACTTGAGTACTGAAATCAGCCTCACAAGTATAAGGTGGGAGAGGCATGGATAGACAGCGATTGTTCTGAAAACCACCTGGGGGTCTCAGTGGACTGCAATCTCAACACCAATCATCAGGGGAAGGTGGCAGCCAAAATAGCTAATGCCACCATGAGCAGTAGAAGAAGCTGCCAGGAAGAGGGAAGCAGGCATCTCTCTGTCCTCTATCCTAGCCAAATGTCATTGAAGGATTATATTGCAGTCTGGGAACCATTGTTTTAAGAACACTGACAAGCTGGAGTATTTCCATAGGTGGGAAAACAGGTTGGTGAAGGACCCTGAGTCTGTGACATGAGGATTGGTTGGAAGAAGTTGGGGGGTTTGGCCTGGAGAAGAGATGCCTCAAGGGTATGATAACTGTGCAGGTATCTAAAGAGCTGTCCTGTGGTAGCAGAGGAGTCAGGTAGGACCAGGAGCAGGACGGTTGGTGGCTGTAGGCTGGAAGAGGTTGCTTTGAGAGTCAGGTGAGAGCCTCCCCTCTGGAGGCCCAATGTCCCCGTGGCCATTACATTCTAGTGGGGGTGCTTTGGGTGTGTGGCTTGGAATAGAAGACCACCAAAGGCCCTTCCAATTCTCAGATTCTATGATTGGGAGCCTAGCTCTGTCATGGCCCCAAAAGAGAATGTCATTGGCTCATGAAAAACCCTGTGCCAACTCAAGATCAGGATCAGCGTGGTCTTGCTAGCACTTATCAAGCCAGTCTGGAGACTCCTTCTTAGGCAGTTGGTATCTATCTGCCTTCGTATGTGGCTGATTTTTGATACTATGCCCAGTTAATTATGTAATTCAAAGATAACCTTCTCAAAGTGGACAGCATTGGACAATAAAAAGAGCCAGTGGCCTCGGGCTTATATCTTACCTCTGATGCTGACTCCTTTGTTACCTTGGGCAGGTCACTTCCATCCCCTTATCAGATGAGGAGGTTGGACTCTGTGTCAGCTGAGATCCCTCCCAGTTCCAAACCCAGGATCCTGTGAGCCCATCTCAGAGATGGCAGGGATGCCCTTGGGACCAGGCACACAGTCTGAATTAACGTAGAAGAAGGAGGCTTATGTAACAAATGTCATATCACCATCCTTTTCATTGTGATTTTGGACAGTGGTATGAACACTTTAGATGTATGGGCCATACAATTAGGACTGATAGTGCCAGGATTTGGGCCAAAGTTTTTATTTGTAACTGAAATACACACCATGAACCCTGTTCTGAGCCTGCGTATGCCCTCCCCTACTCCCACCCCATCCCCAGGACCTCATACCTTGTATTGACTGTGTGCACACAGATATCTGTGTGTGTTGGCCCCCTCTATGGAGAGTGAGCTCTTGGAGGGCAGAGAATAGTTTTCTTTTTGACTTTTGTGTCCCCATCACATAATCCAAAGCTTGGCATACAGTTGGTGCTTATTTTGTTCATTGATTTTTACTTACCTGTATTTAAAATGAAGCCTGCCCAAGAGGGCTGGTGACAAAAAGATCAGAAGGCTTGCTGCATTGGTTTAAGGTGATCAACATGAGCAGTCTGCTTCTCCAAGGTGGAAGGGACCCTAGCTGTCATAACACTCAGAATCTGCATTTTACAGATAAGGAACCAAAACTTGGCGGGGAGAGGGGGGCAGGTGACTCGTATAAAGAAACAGCTGCTTCGTGCTGGAGGTGGGCAAGGCTCCCATTCTCAGCTGCCATCCCAGTCCTTTTCTGCTACACCAAGCTGGTTGTGTGGTGCCCTCTCCTGATGTGGTTTATTAAAGGATGCTGGTGGCGAAAAGTAGGGGTATACTGCCCTTCCCCTACTCCTTACCTTTCTTTTTATGGTGCTTTATTTAGCTTCCCTGAATACTTTCAACTCCCTTCTCTACTGAGAGAAATTATTATTTTCCATTATATTAATAATCCATTATTAATTAGGATCCAGACCTTTTATTTCCATATTCAGGGACATTCCTCTAATGTCTTGGGTCATGTTCCTCGATCTTGGGCAGGAGCCCCCCCAACTAGGAAGGAGACCTTACTTCTGAAGTGTAAACAGAGTCAAATCTAGGTAAATTTTTGCCCTAGAGAATAAGCCCATGTCCTTGATCTCCTCCAATGGAGTTTAAGGTGACCCAGCTCATGAAGGAGAAAACCACCCAGAGTGGTCTGGGTGGAGAGGGAGTCCTCTGTCCAGATTACTGGAGGCTGCAGAGTCTCATGATCAGCAGGAAGAGGTGAAGACTTTTAACCAACCTCATTTAAATGTCCACCAATCAGGGTTGATTTTTCCTGTCAGGGGCATTTCTTTTAAAAAAACATGTTTAAGGCATTCAGTATCTCTGTTAGGAGTCTTTGGTGACCAATAGAACCCACTGACCATCAATGTATTATTAGCTAGCTTAATTAATAAATTGATTATTAATTACCCAGAAACACTGTCTCTCACTTGTTTCATTTGTCATAATACCTGTTTGCTCCAGCTCCCTGTGAAGATTTAGGGAGGTGTTTCCTCAAAGTATATTGATGGCTACCTCATAATAGCAGTTTGTTAAGAATTAACGTGCAATAATGAGCATGCAGGCAGTATTGGCATATGAGAAAGGGGATGTGGATGTGTGTGTTTCATTTGTCTTGGCTATTTTGAGCACTGGTTCAGTAGGAAATTGTCACTTAAAGTTGTAGAAATTATGTGGGTCCTCCAGAGCTCACTAGTGCTGGCCCAGGGAATCTTGAAGGTCTCTTAAAAAAAGAACCGAAGCATCAAGGTATGATTAGCTAATGTCTGTGTCTCTCTGTCTCTCTCTCTCTCTGTCTCTCTGTCTCTCTGTCTGTCTCTCTCTCTCTCTCTCTCTGTCTCTCTCTTCCTCTTCTCCCTCCCTCTTTCCCTTTCTTTTTCCCCTTCTCTCTTCTCCCTCCCTCTCTCTCTCCTTTCATATTGAGCTCTAGGCTGGTATTCATGCAGGCAGCGTTCTCTTCTTTTTCACAAGAAGAAGAAGCCTTAATCAGGCAGAAATAAGGTGACCATCAGTATTAGGGCAGCTCATAGACATCTTCATTTTGTAGATTGTTGAGGTCCCAGATCCTCTATGAACAGATGAACAAAGAGGACTTTGGTTTCATAACTCCCAAAGCCAAGGCCCTGCAAACTGCCCTACACATTTCTTGATTACCTGATGCCTAAGATAAATCTTTCCCCCCAGCCAGGCCCAAATCTTCTTTGAGCTGGTCAGAGTTCTCAGTCCCCTCCCTGCTTATAGGCCAGTGTGGCTGGTGAGCAGCCTGATTACAGTGGAGGCTTAAGATCTTAGAGAGGAAAAGATAGGAAAGGTTTAGATAAGTCATGTGGTAAAGTGATGACTCTCCTCACCTTTGTCCTGAGCCTAAGGACAGTGTGATATAAAATGCTAAATGTTAATAGTTCACATTTGAAGGCCTAGAGTATTGAACTCTTTCCAGCCAACATTTGGATTGTACATTGGGGCACCCAAAGTGCTTCTACAAATCTTTATCGGATCAGGTCCTTACGGGTCCTGTAGTAGGCAGGGCCAGGATTATCCCCATTTAACACTTTAGAAAATTGGGGCTCTGAGAGAGAGTGTGTGGGCCAAGAGCCTCCAGGGAGGAGGTGGCAGAGCTGAGACCAGAACCCTCCGCCACTCTTCCCCCTCCTCTTTGTAAGTCCTGTTGTCTCCCCAAGGTTAGGGGATGCTCCTCACCCCATGTTTGATTGGTTTGTGCCCCTCAGCTCCTTGTTTGCTTAGGTGGTCTGCTATTCACTTATCTTTGGGTCACAGGGATTACTGGCTGCTATTGCTGATCCTTCTTATTTTTGGTTTTAGTGGAATCTAATCAGAAAAGCTCATTCCAAGAGATCCCCAAACTAAATGAAGATCTCCTCCGAAAACAAAAGCAGCTGGAGAAGATTGAATCTGGAGACCTGGGCTTGAGCAAAGTCTGGAGAAACATCACAGAAATGACAAAACAGGTAGAAGGGGGTTGGTTCTGCTGCTCTAGAGCTTCCTGCCCATAGCTAAGAAAAGGCCCAGGCCATGGAGACAGCTTCTTATCTGGATAATTCAGGAAATTCAGGTGAAATTAAATGGTGTGGTCATCTGCCTTAACCTAAGTCAGTTAGGAGAATGAAGCCATCAGCCTGAAGTAGCCATGTCCTTGTCCTAATTTGCCGCTTGTGGAGGGATGAGGTCAGTGCCAAAAGATGCCCCCAGCCCCAAAGGGCCAGTGCCTGAAATGCCACTCTGAGGTGGACCTGCCTGAGGGTCACAGAAACAAGTATCCTGTTCAGAACGAGGTAGCTGAAAAGGCATTTGCAAACTTTCTGAGTCTTCCTAGATTTACCAGGATTTGTGTTCTGAGATCAGTGTTCACGTGTTTTCTAGGATTTTGCCAAAGAGCAGTATGGTCTGCTATCCAAACATCTTTCTGGGATTTAGAAGCTCTTGAGTTATAGGTGCTTTCCTGGAGCAATTTAATTACCAAATAAAAGTAAATCGTTAAAATGATAGATGCCCTGTAGATATTGAATACTAGAGACAGACCTTTTATTAATGATAGCTTATTCTATTGCATGGACTTCAAAAACTGCCTTTTACTAAAATAGCCTCGGGGTCCCAGCCTGGACTAGCTGGTCTCTGAGGTCCTTTCCAACTCAGAGCTTCAGTGATTCTGGCATGAAATATTAAAATACTGGACTCAGATGCAGCCCAACCTGTTCCGCCCTGCGCCCCCTCCCTTCAAGTTGTGATGCTGCATCCGGGCTGGGGGCATAGGGTGGGGGGGTGACCCTCTTTAATTTGTTTTGTCAGAGGGGGCTGGCACCTTGTACCTGAGGATGTAACACAGAGCCAGCAGCTTTGGTCATGCAGCAGGGGCTCCAGAGCAAGGGATGCTGGGTTCCCTCTGGCTCATAGGATTGGAGGGAGTCCTGAGGATGCACTGCCCATGGTTGCCCTCAGGTTTGGGGAGTGAATAGAGCTCACTGGGTCACCATGAAGGTGACTTGCCTTGCTCACAACTCACTGAATAAGAAAAGCATCTCTTTCTATTTAACTTAGGTTTGTTTGGTGCCCACAGAGCTGATCAGAATCTGCTATTTGGGCGCTGTTGCAGGCCCAGGGGGCCCAGGCTAGGAGTGAGGGCACCAAAGGGGAAGAGCCCTCCCTGTCACCTGCCACCCTCCCCCTTCTGCTGTCCCTCCCCTGAAATTGTTGTTTGGAAAAGGAATGATCAGGAGAGAAAGTCAGGTCTCAGCCAAGCTTCAGGGAGGAGCTTCTCGGTTTCCCAGTCGCCACTCTTCACCAGGCATTTGGGCCTGGTTACAGAGGCAGCTTAGCCCCTGGCCAGTTCTGCCTCATGTTGGAAAAGCCCCCTCTGTCCCAGAACTTCCTCTGTGAAGTGGGGAAAGTCTCAAGCCTGCTTTTGTTCGACCTCAAACAGACCCACTCTTGAGGCCAGCAGGCCACAGAGGAAGACTCCATTGTGGTCTCAGGCCCAGCTTGAAGCTGTGAGGGGAGGCAAGGGAGCCTGGTGGGCCCTGGGCAAGGGTCCTGGGTCAGAGCAGCCAGTGCTGATCCAGCATGGGGCTTCACATTGGTTCCCTCAGCCCTGAAGCCTCTGCTGGTTTTCTTCAGGACCTTCCTAACCGTCCCTCTGCCTCTGTCCCCACACACTTGAGGTTTGAGGACAGAGGGGGATGCAGACCAGTGTGCCCCACACCATGTGCATGGATGTTCTGGCTTTTTTTACTTTCTGCTCCTGGGATTTTGTACCAGTGACTTTACTGTTCTGGGCCTCAGTTTTCTCATCTGTAAAATGAGAGGCCAGGACTAAATCCAGGGGAGTTTTCACCTTTTCTCTGTCACAGACTCCCCTTTGGTATCTTGGTGAAGTCTCTGCACTCCTCTAAATCATGTTTTTCATGAGTAAAACAAATAGGATTACAAGAAGAAATACAGTGATCAGAAAACATTCAGGCTGAGACTCCCCGTGCTGCAGGCTGTCTGAAGCTTCTTCCACCATGTGCAGTCTGTCCGTGAACCCGAGGTCATTTCTGAGGTCTTGTCCTCATTTGTGACCCTTTCTGAGCCTCCCCAGCAGTGAAAGGCTCCAGCTCTCGGGCTCGGCCCCTTTGGGCTTTCTGGGTCAGAAGGGCTTTGTTTCCTCTCCAGAGCAGAAGCAGCGAAAACCACTCGCAGGGTACAATGAGGGATGACGTATGAGCGAGGGTTCGCCCACGGTGGCTATTTTCATTCCTGCTTAGTTGTTTTGTAATGTGCACAGAAGTTTTATTTTAAGCAACTCTGGCTGACTCATCCTTGGGCTCAGGGTTCCTTCCCTCTTAAATGTTTTCAATGAACTCCACTTTTTAGGCCCTTCCATTCGTGGAGCCACTGGGATCTGTCCTGCCCCTCCAGGCCTGCTTCCCGGCTCCTTTGCAATGGTGGAAGAGGAGTCTGCTTCAGAGTGGCCACCCTGCCTGGGAGACACCAGTGTGTTCCCAGGAACTGGTGTCCAGATGAAATTTCGTGGCTTTGGGAGTTTCTTCCAAGGTTCTCATTTACTCGGTGGCAAGCACTTGGAGGATCTGCTATCCTGGGAGTCATGCCAAAGGCTAACAAGCTAGCTAAAGCTAGTAATGGGTAGATCTTCCCAGCAGCTACACTGCATTTGATGGAGATGGTAGCAGCTACACTGAGTCCCCAGGATGCCATGAGCTTTGTGCCTGCCTCTGCTGGCCCATCCCTAAGTCCCACTCCAGGGCACTAGTATATGGTCCCTCTATGCCCTGAGCAGAGGGTTGGAGCCTTCCTTATTCACTGGCCTCAGATTTCCTTAGGGAAGAAGGTCTCTGGAGGAGGCAGTTACCCTGGGATTGGCTGGCTGTGTGGAGTCACCATACTCTGGCCCTTTCCACTGATCCATGTTGCTCAGTGGGTTTTCCTTCTTTGCCTAGATTCCCTTCTTGCCATCTCCTCTCCTTTCAGTTTCTCCCAGTCCTGTTCCCTCTTCGGAGTTCACTCAAGTCTTCTACCTCATTCAGCTGTTTTTTTTCCCTTTTATCCTGCAGTGGGGCTTCATAATCATTGGTACTTTGTCTGGCCTTGCTTGTGCAGAGTCGGCTCTGCCCCCCTGAGGGCAGAATTGTTCTTTGTGTGTTGTAGATTCCCTCCCTGCCACAGCCTGAGACCAGGAACTGTCTGTCTCTCTTCCTCCTCCATCTTCAGGGTCCCAGCACAGGACTGGGCACATAGTCATATTCAATAAATTCCTTTGAGGAAGTGCTATCACTACAATAAGATGCACTGTTCATATCCTAGTATGTGGGAGAGGACAGGAGCAAGGTGCAGAGAGGGATACCCCTGAGCTTAGCTCAGGTAAGATTTTCCCCTTGCAGAATTTGGCATAAGCCAGGGCAAGGCAGGAGCAGTGTTTGTGGGAGCATCTGACCAATACATAACCGATATACCCCGCCTGCATGTCTTAGCAACAGTACCTTCCCTTCCCGGACATGGGGATAGCCTGGTGGTGAGGTACCAGGGCTTGTGGCAAGGGTGACCTCCAGCAGCTGGAGTGCACCAGAAAAAAGAGCTAAGGAGCTAGCCTGGGACAGGGCCAGGCTCCAGCCCTCCAGGACAGGCCTCTGCACAGCCTCCAACACAGTTCTGAATCTGCTCCAAGAGAGCCCAGCCTGACTCAGAACTTCTCCTCCATCCCTGGGAGGGAGGGGCTGTCATGGGCCCCATTTTACAGATGAGGAAGTTAAGACTCTGGTGACTTTCCCAGGGTCACACAGCTAGGATTTAAGCCATTCCACATGCTACCTCAGGCTTCCTCTCTAATATACAAGTCAGTTGATAGGTTTCTGTTAAATACTGAACCAGTCATTTGGCTAGGTGTGCTGGGGAAACTGGAACAAAATAGGCCTTGCCCTCCAGGAGCTTACATTCTGTAGGGGGAGGCAACAGTCATACATAAACTGTTACACCATTTGCATATAGGAGATGAAGTTGGGAGCACTAGCAGCTGGGGGGCGGGGGGCCGGGCAGGAATCAAGAAGGCCTTCATTTAGGAAATAGTGTTTTCACTGAGCTCCAAGGAAGAGGAGGAAGAACACTCCCGAGATGGAGGCAGCAGGTAGAATCTTGTGTTGGAGGGACAGCAAGGGGCCACTTGGCTAACCCAGGAAGGCTGTGAAGGAGAATAATGGATAATTAGGCAGGGGAGGGAGGTGGGAGCCCCATTGTGCTGCTTTTAAAGGTTAAACCTGGTAGTTTGTATTTCATCTTAGAGATAATAGGGAGCCACTGCAATTCTTTGAACAGAGGTGTGACGTAGCCAACCATGAGGCTGTTAGAATTGTCCAGGTGAGAGAGGACAGGACCTGACTGACTGCTGGCCATGTAGAAGGAGCTAGGGAGAAGGAGAAGTTCAGGATGATTCTGAAAGTGTGGATGTGAGAAGGCAGAAGTGTGGTGACAGCCTGACCAGAGTGGGTGAGCTGGGAGAGGCAGGATTAGCTCTGAGGGCAGGAAGTTTCTCTATAATCACATCTAAATTCACCTCTTGACAGCTCTCACCTTTTCTCCTAGTTCAGCCAATCGAGGCCACTCAAGGAAAGATTAATACCCATGAGAGCCCTTCAGACACCAGGAAACAGTTTTCATGTGGGCTCATCCTCTTCACCTACCTCCCCAAACTAATGTCTTCTCTACCCTAAACATGCCTCATTCCTTAGTAAGGTGTTCAGACCCTTCACCATCTAGATATCACTTCTCTGCATTGATTCTAGTTTTTCACTATAATTCCTGAAGTGGGGGCCAGGAATTGAACCCCAGCCCAAGGCCTTGACACTGTCTCCAAAGAGGAAAGGGGAAGTTGCCTTTTATTTTGAATCCAACTCCTGTTTTAATGAGTTGCTTATGTTGTAAGTCCGAGTCTGGGAGCTCCTTGGGGGTCTGCCACAGCACATTTGTTTGAGCTGGGAGGGTGAGATCCCCCAAGCTCCCATTACCCCGGATTTCCAGGTTCCTCCACTTCCTCCCATATGGTTGCCGCTTTGACCACCTAGTAACTGAGCACACACAGATTGAGAAATAGTCTGATTGTGATTCTTGGCCAAGACGGATTCCTCCAGATTGCCTTGAGGCCACATTGTGGAGGCCTGATGCATCTTTCTGCTCGAGGCCTGTTGGCAGAGTCTGGCCGGCCCACAGCCTTGGGCGAGGTTGGGTGCGGTGCTGGGTCTCTCCATACTCTCAGGCCTGGACAGCCCCAACAGAACAGGGAGCAGGTACTCCACAGGGGCCAGCATGTGGTGCCTGATGCCAGGAATTCTTGAAAAGAGGATCATGTTTTCAAAACATACTTTTCCATCTTTTTTTCAGATTGCTTTGTTGACTTCCACAGTGAACCACCTCAAAGCCAACATCAAATCTGCTTCAGATTTGATAAGCCTGCCCGCCACTGTTGAGGGCCTTCAGAAGGTAAGTGCTGTAAACCTGGGCTCCCTTTCGTTCTCTGAAGGCCAGCTCTCCTGAGGAGAGTCATAGGAAGACTTTTGTATCCTTGTCTTCAGCCTTGATTTACAGCAGGTAGCGTCAGCCTGGGTCTCAGTGGCTCCTGCCCCTTCGGTTTGCTGGGTGTCTGTCCTCCTCGGGCTGCCTCCGAGGTGAGGATGAGCTAGCTCTTGATCCCTGGCATCTTTACTGAGGAGTTTGCCGGGTTGTCTGTTTGAAAGCCACCCAAACGCACCTCAGGAGGGTCTCCTTCCATTCCTTAGTTTTAAAGAAAATGGTAGCAGTGTAATTTCTCCTGACACTCAGCTGAGCCCAGGCCCAGTGTCCAGGGCTTGGCCCAGGCTCCGCCTGCTCCCTGTCCCTCCTCAGCTCCATTCTGCAGACACTGGCATCTGCTGCAGACTGGGGAGGTAGAGAGACATGGTCCCGCCTTCATGGAGCTCACAGTCTGCAGAGGGGCGGGGGCCAGGCTTGAGTCAGGACGCAGCATGGGCCACTCCAGGCCGATGCCTTGTTGCAGTCAAGGCATCTTACCATCAGGCTGCAACTAGTCACCATCGTTTACATATAATTATGGCTTCAAACGGGGCGTGTTTGAACACAAGAGCTATACTTTGCTCCCGTGGGACCTGACCGTATGTGTATGTGGACAGTGGGCAGGGGGCCTGTATGAGGGCTGAGGGGACAGCAGAAGCTTCTCAAGGGAATGGTGACCGAGTCAGACTTCAGAGGAAGGCGGGAGATCCTCTAGGGTTGGGAACAGCATGGGCCCCTTGAGAGGCCGAGGAATCCAGCTGCTCCATTTCACAGATGAGGAGGCTGAGGCTGAGTGGTGAAGTGAAGACCGTGGTCACCTAGATAGTGAGTAAGAAGAGCCTCAATGTGAGCCCCAGGTCCCCTGGCTCCAAGTCCGCTGCCCCTACCAGTGCATGGCCTTGTCTCCCTGAGGCACAGAGGAAGCGAAGCTACAGGGCACTTTACAAGAGTTCAGAATGGACAGGTGCGGTAATGGTGAAGCAGGCTAGACTGGAAGGCAGTGAGCTGGGAGGCCTTGAATGGCAGGCCAAGGAGAGAACCAGAAATGGTGGAGGACAAGGAACAGGAAGTGGGGGTGGCCGTCGCCTCCCAGAGCAAAGATTAGAGTGGCCTGGCCCTTCTGTCTCCTGATCTTTGCCCGATAATCACTTACATTCTGATAGAAGCTACTCTGGCATTTTCCCAAAGAATAGATCAGAACCCTGAATGCAGATACAAGTGAAAACAACATGTCACAGACCACTTTGCCCAGAAAATCACTTGCGTGGATTTCTGGGGGCATTCACACACCACTCATTACATACCCATACTTGACTGGGATTTGGGTGCCAAACAGACATCCACCTCTGAGAGCCCTCAGGCTTCTTCCTGGCCACACAGGAGCAGATGGGGAGGTTGAGGCATGGTGGAAAAAGATGGGATTAGCAGCTCCTATGTGGCAGCCTTCAGAGGGTGGCCTCACCATATAGAGACTCAGTAAATATTTGAATCAGATGAAGTTGAAAGTTGTGAAATATTTCCTAGACCCAGGCTTTTATTTGTAAGTCAACAGAGTCAGTGTCCTGGCCTGGAGTCTGAGGGCTATGGGTAACCATAAGCAATGCCTGTTTCCTCTCTCAAACAAGGGCATCATCAGACCAAAGCATTGATAATGTCCTCTTTCTTATCTCCAGGAGGTACAGTCCAGAACTCACTGACCATAGCTGACACATTGTCTCCTCTGAGAGTAGACTGTGAGCTCCCTGAGGGCAGGGACTTCCTTTGTATACTCCCTGCTTAACAGAGTACCTGGCAATGTCTTTTGACTGACTGTGGCCCTATGTAGATGAATATGAATGAGGCACCCATGGATGAATTCAAGTCCATGAAACTCCAGTTCATTCACAACCAAATGTCTGTCCAGCCAGCCCCTCTGCTTCCCTTTGCACGAGGCACCAGGGAAGCAAGAATAGGAAACCTGCACAGCCTGCTCCCAGCAGCTGTGAGTGAAGGGGGGGGTGGAGTCGTGGAGGTACTGAGGGGGCTTCTGGGAGAGCGAGCCCAGAGTCTTCTTAGATGTGCTCCATGGCCTCTGGACCCCTGCAAGGGGACGCTTCCTGCACACCAGTGCACTGGCCAGTCAGAAAGGAGGAGGTGGCACATGGACATGGTTTTAACAGGACTCACTCCTGAAACCTTTATCTTTAATCAGCCATAGCTACATGCAGAATGGATAGAGTGGAGTCAGAAAGACTCCTCTCCCTGAGTTCCAGTCTGACCTCAGACACTTACTAGCTGTGTGACTTTGGGCAAGTCACTTCACCCTGTTTGCCTGAGTTTCCTCATCTATAAAATGAGCTGGAGAAGGACATGGGGAGCCCCTCCAGTGTCTCTGCCAAGAAAACCCCAAATGCGTCATGGAGAGTTGGAGGAAACTGAAAAGCATGTGAACACCCACAGCAAAATCAGTACCAAGCTGTCAGTCTTGGGCCCTGTTAAAAGTCTCAGCTGCAATGTACCACCATCATCATCACAAAACTGGCCTTCACACAGCACATTGAGGTCTGCAGATCACTCTACAGATGTTATCTGCACTTATTCTCACAATAGTGGGGTATGTGCTGTTTATGGTGCCCATTTTACAGATGGGGTAAAGCTGAAGCACTCAGAGGTCAGTTGACTTACCCAGCATCACACAGCTGGAAGTGGTTGGGACTGGACTTGGAACTCAAGCCTTCCTGACTCCAGACCCAAAGCACCATGCACTGGGCTGTCCCCTAGTTGGCTAGCCACACACTTTGTATGTGATTGTCACCAGTTTAATAAATAAGCAAAATTCACTTGCCTAGGTGACACCTCCCTCTTCCCTCACTCCTTGGCACAGGCATGGATGGACATGACCCAATGGGGCCTTCCTCTCTAGATGCAGGGCATGAGGACACCCCTTCTGCAGAGAGGTCAGGCCATATCAGTCCAGCTTCTATCCGTCTGGCCACCCATGGCTTTGTTAGTCCTCAAGCAGGGCCTGGCCTTGGGTAGCCACGTAGTAATTGATTCGAAATTGATAAGTTGGCATCATAGATTTAGAGAAGCAAGAAGGAGCCTTAGAGCCTGAACCTTTCATTTCTAGAGGAAGAAGTGACCTCCCAATGTCAGACAGCAGAGTTTTGGGCTCAGAAAGCTTTAGAAGTTGCTCAGTGTTCATGGTTTCCTGTCATCTGTGTGCAGCAGAATTCTAGGGTCTCTGTAGGGTTCCTTCTGTGTTTGTAGCCACACTCACTGTGCCTCTGTCTTCAGAGTGTGGCCTCCATTGGGAGCACCTTAAACAGCGTCCGTCTTGCTGTGGAGGCCATACAGAAAACAGTTGACGAGCACAAGAAGACCATCGAGACCCTTCAGAGTGACGTGGTAAGGAAATCCTGCCCCAGCCTAGAGGCGGCCGCCTAGCCCAGCCTGGCCATCTAGGCCAATCCCCATGTCAGCCAGTCTGCCTTCCCTCAGAGCCGGCCTCTCACTGACAAAGGAATCCTATGACATCCTCATTCTTCCAAAAGCCTCTCTCACCCAAGTCACTGCAGATCCAAAGGGAGCCCTTTGAGGAGGTTCATGGGAGGGGGGCCTTGCCCTGATGGGATCACCTGTTCTTCCCTTGCAGAGGAATCAATGTGACTGGTTCTTTTGGTCCCCCAAAGGACACTATTTGAAGGGGGGTCCTAGGGGCCTCTGCCAGGCCCTTAGCATGTCTGAGGCCCCTCCCTTAGTCATTTCTTCTGATCATTATCGAAGCTGAAGCAAAATGAAAGTTTAAAAGAGAGCTTTCAGAATCCAATTTGCTGCTACTTGTTGCATTTTATTATAATTAAGTCTCTGTCTTTGACCTGCCGGGCCATCAGCCAGGAAGGCCTTTTGTGTGTGTGCCTCCCTCATTTTGCGCAGCCCTGAAGAGTGAAGGATGCCAAGGCTTACAGAGGGGGTCACTTCCAGGCCTGGGCTGGGAAAGGGGACAGAGGGAGGAGGTAGAATCCATGGAGAAAACTCCACTTGTAGCTTTCCCATGGGATTCCAGGATAGACAGTTAGTGGAGACACAGCATTTTCAGGGGACAGAGATTAAGCAGTGATGATGATGATGATGATGATGCTCCAAGAACAACAAACAGTGACTCAGTCTTAGGTGTGGACAGAACCTGGGGGCGAGGCTCAAGAGGAGCCTCCAGCTCCTTCCATGGGGCACCCCAGGGGAGGGAGGCACAGGGCAGGCAGCATTTGAGCTGGGTTTTAAAAGGGGATCAGAATTTAGCAGCAGCATGGAATGGAGGTGGAGATACAGAAAACAGCCACAGGGTCCTCAATTCTGAGGCAGAGGAGGAGACCAGGGCTTATGGAGGCCAGGTATTGAAGCAGGATTTGCACCCAGGTTCTCCTGACTCCGAGTCTTCAGTGGCTCGTCTGGTATAATCAGAAGCACAGAAGGTGAGCAGTGGGGTAAGGCCTGGGATCTGTGAGCTCCTCAGAGGGCAGAGAATCTTGTCTCTGTCCCCAGCACCTGGCACAAGGCTTGGCACACGGCCCCCTTGGATTAGAGAGGAGGAGAGGCCATCAGCTCCCTGCGTTCTAGGCCCTCTGGAGGCCTCAGCACCCGGCCCAGGCTGGGGATGGAGAGGGGCGGGGCTCTCACCACATGCATGTTGGCTGTTGGGCTGGCCCCGCTGCGGTGTCAGAAAACGAGAGCCTCAGGCCTGACTTCTCATCTCTTCCATTCTTCCTACTGGTTCCAGCACCCTGAGAAGGAAAGCAGCAAGGCAGCTCCATCTCCCTCTGTGGTCCCAGACCTTCGCAGGAAAAGCCCGAGAGAGAATTTCCAGCAGGTACTTGTGTCCCCCTCCTCGGGCTCTCAGCAGGACACAGCCAGCTTGGAAAGGTACCCAGTGAACCATTTGGATTCAGTCAGTGGCACCACATCAAACCATTGCCCACAGGCAAAGGCTGCTCAGCATTCACGTAGCGCTTAGTATCTGTGGTGCTCATGTATCTTCTCTGGGACAGGCGCATTAAATGCCCTGTTTCAGCTGCCTTTGCCCAGGTGCTCTAGAATCAGCACAGCAGAGGAGAGGAGTTTATTGTGCTTAACAACTTGAACAGGTTGTAGGAGTGGGATGAAGGACACACCCTTTCAGAAAGTGTGTCTTCAGTTTGAGCCCCTGTCTGGAACTTCTTGTTGTCAAAAAAGACCTTAGCCTTGATTGGCAATGGGCTAAGAGGAAAGAATGCTGACAGTCAGATGGTGGATTCAGAACCATCCGGAGAGAAAGACCAGTGTGCCCTTTAGATGCATTCACATCCTCAGATTCATTGTGTCTGTAAGCCCAGAATATCCAGTCTTATAAACAGCAATCAGTACCAGAGACTATCAGTAACAATAATTAGATCTCAGATTGAATAATGCCCAACGTGTAATAGTTGTGTTACATGAGCCAGTTCAGTAATTTTTCTCATTCCCAAGGTGGTGTTGTTCTCATAAATTAGCACGAATAGGCCTCTTCATTAATGACGCAGCAGCAGGGGCAGACATTCAGGAGTCGGTTTCCAGGGACTCTGCTCTTGAGGGACTCGTGTAAATGAACCTCTTCCCTTCTCTGAGGTCAGAGCCACCTGGCCACAAGTGGAGACAGCACGGGCTGCGAGACGTGACAAAGGCTTGTCAGCCTGGCCAGAGAGGACCCACAACGTGCTCTGTTTCTGCTCTAGGACGTGCTGTACCTTCAGAGCTCGTTAGAAGAGGCCAACAGGACCCTCGTGGGCCACCAGAGACAGAATGACCTTAAGCTTCTGGGGATGGGTGGGACAGTCAGGAATCTGAGCCAGAGGGTCACCTCAATAGGAAGCAGCCTGGTGGCTCTGAACAAGTCAGGAAAGAGGGAGAAGCTGTCCTTCACCACGGTAAGAGCGGCGAGGCCCTGGCAACACGCCCTGTCCACCACTGCGGGCCACGTCCACGCGGCTGCCCTCAGGCTCGGTCTCTCGGGCGTGGCATTTGCATGACGCTTCCCATCCATTGTCTCATGGGATCCTCATGGTAGCAGTAAAGTGGGGGGAACAGGAGTCATTGCCCCATTTTACAGGGAAGGAAAGTGATTTACAGAAAAGATGGCCAACCCAAGACCCCTGCATGGGCAGGAGAGGTTGAGCCATGCCAGCCTGCTGCTTGCACCCCTCACCCTGGGCTCCTGCATGGCATGTGCAGATGGTGGAAGGGCTATGAGAAGTCTTGTCTATTCTATAGGCTCTGTTTGGATTTAGAACCAAGAGGAAGCACGCTCACTAATGAGGAAACAGGCCCAGAGCTCAGCAGCCATCGGCTTCCTCATGCCTCAGAGACCAGGGGTAGGAAATGACTGTCAGATCTCTGTCTGACAGAGGCCCCAGGGCAGTGCCCACTTAGGATCAAGCTCTGTTCCCAAGAAACTTGGGTGCTTGCAGGGAGGTGAGCTGCCTGGAGTCAGCCAGCAGAGCCAGGAATACACCCGACTTAAGGCCCTGGGCCCCTGCCCCTCTGTTGTGCTGCCCTTCTGAAGGGTGCATGAAGCACAGCTTCCCAACACTATCCCTAGGAGGTCAGGAGTACACCTATTGTTATCCTCCCCATTTTACAGAGGACAAAACTGAGGACAAACAGCTAATTACTCTGGTCTTCTAACACAAAGACTGGCCTTTCTAGCCCACCATGTTGTCTTCATCCTAGGTGATATGGTCTGCTAGCATCAACATCTTCCTCATCACCGTGTTCCCCTCTTGTCTTCTACATGTATGTGACTCTGCGGTATACCTTGCACAGGCCAGTGCCATGCAAAGAACTCACAGTCTCTCCATAAACATGCCCAAAGTCAGGCAGGCGCAATATGGGAAATGATGCCGCAGACCAAGTCACCAACCAAGTCAAGACCCAGTCCAGGGAAACCCTAGATGCAGGCTTTCCTGCAATGCCCAGCCTTGGCCCGTGGCCTGGCCAGCCTCCTCTTGCTCTGTGGACAGCTTCTGCTATCTGTCACTAGGACAGGTCATTTCATACTGAGCTGGGAAGATAAAAACGCTCCCATTGGACTCCTCAGAGCAGAGAAAAGGAGGCTCGGCAGTCTGGATGGTGTGTTCTCTGGACTTTGCTACGTCCCAGGAGAAATTTGGTAACAGGAACCAGTTGATGGAGCTGCCCAACTTGCCTTGGTTCAGAGGATCAGGGGCTTCTGTGTCAGCATCTTCAGGTGTGGGAAAGACTCCAGGTGGGAGCTGCCCCATCACACTGTTTCTCTGCAGCTTTGCTTCCTTTTGCCTCTCATTCTCCTTTTTTATCCCTGCTGTCCACGTGAACGTGTTCTCCAGCCTTCCAAATGAATGTAGCCGAGATTCCAAAGGGCGTGATGTTTGGGAGGCTTTGTCCTAAAGAAATTAGAATTTAGAGGTGGCTAGATGGTGCAGTGAATAGAGCAACAGCCCTGAAGTCAGGAGGACCTGAGGTCAAATCTAACCTCAGACGCTTAACACTTAACTAGCTGTGTGACCTTGGGCAAGTCACTTAACCCCAATTGCTCTGCCTACCCCCCTCAAAAAAAAGAATTTAGAATTGAGGTTTATCCTAAAGAAATTTCTCCTCCTTCTCCTCCCTTTCCTCTCTCCCTTCATCCTCCTTTCTTCATGCTCAAGATGGCTGATGGAGCTATTTCTCTGAAAAGAGATTCCCATAGGACAGATGGAGAACAAGCCCAGATCTTAAAGGTAAGGGAGAGAAAGAAACAGGCAGATGGCTTTCCTGGGCCTTTACCTTACTGCTTCCCTGGCAGTCAGCCTCAGCAGCCACATTTCCTGGGTAAATGGCTCTTCCCCTTCCTTTATGGCAGTCACTGAAGGTGCCAGTCACCTCTCCGTAATGTGGACACAGACATACGCACACACACATCGTCCTCCATCCTGTTCCCTCTTTCATTCTTCTCAGAAAAGTCGTCTGTAAGAATCTTGAAAAATTCCCTCTGCTCTGACTAGAAAGGGAGTGAGTTTAGGCACTCCCTTCTCCTCAGTGGCCAGCTAAACTGCTGAGAGTGCCTCTTACACACTGTCATTTGGGGTGTTGAGAGGGAACAAATGTGGATAGGAATACCCTTGGAGACAGTCGTGGAGGAGTCTTTGCTGATGATAGCACGTGGTCTTTGCTGTTTTAAAGCTTCCCAAACTTGGCTTCTGTTGCCTTTTCTATCTGCTGCTCTCCATCCTTCTATGGACAGGCATGAACACAGAGGCTACTTATGTGTGTAAATCTCTCCCACACTTGAGAGGGTGCCACACAGATGCCCAAGGGAAGGCAGTAACAGGCGAGTTGAGCACAGCTGTCATTCCTCTAAAGCAGAGGTTCTCAACCTGTGGGTCACAACCCCTTTGGGAGTCAAACAACCCATTCACAGGGGTTACAGGGATTGCCTAAGACCATCGGAAAACACATTTCCAATGGTCTTAGGAACTGAGACACTGCTCCTCTATCCGTCTCCAGGCGGGTCTGCCCACGTGCAGATACGCCCACATACAAGTATTAAAGGGTCGCAGCATTAGGAAGATTGAGAACCACTGCTCTAAAGCCTAGGGTCCCTTTGCCTGACTTAGAGAGCAGTTGACTGTTCTCTACTTTGTGAATAGAGATGTGCTTAGTAAAAGTGAGATTGCAGAGGAACCTGCAGGGGCAGAACGGATCTTGTCGTAATAGCCTGTTTGCTACCTAGGGCAGTAGGGCTACCACCTCAGGTGTGTTTCTTGAGGAGCTATAAATGGCTGGAAGGGCTGCACAGCAAGAGTGCATAGCAGGAGGGGCTCAGTGGAGGGAAAGCTGCTGGCTAGAAAGGAGCCAAGCTCAAGACCATAGACAGGACAGCGTGGGCCTACATTCTCCACACTGGATGGAAGATGCCTCTCTGGGGCACCTGCTGGAGTGAGCCTGAGCAGGTGTCAAGCCTCTGCTCCATGTTGGGATATACCATACCGACTAGGCCGCCATCTATAGCAATAAGATTGAGATCAGTGTGGAGGCCTCAAAGAGCAATGTCAAGATGGGCAAGGTATGGCCCAGGAAGGGTGTGACCTCCAAGCTGTGAAACACCAAGCTCTCCTCAGAGGACATGGAGCCCTTCCTCAGGAGCCCTAGCCAACCTCCGGCTTCAGGACCTGGCCCTGTGCCTATTGCCCCAGCCCTGGGGCTTTGAAGTGGGGTTCAGTCCCTTTCCCAAGAACACTGATGGCATAGTGCCCTCTGATCCCATCCACTACAGGGAGACTTGGAAGGTACTAGGGATAACAGACTTGCCAGTTTCAACAGTCACTAGAACGATGGCATTCTCAACATGGCCACAGTTTGGCCTTCCCAATGCTGCCTCTACCTGGCCCAGAATGAGCTGATTCTCACAGCCAGTAGCAGCCCCCTGGGATCCTCAAACCAAGGAGCCAGTTCACCTGGTAGAGTGCTCTAGCTGGCCCAGATCCTCCTTAGGTGGCAAGTCCAGCAGGAAGCAATCTCCACTCCCCAGGGCATGGCTGCTTCCGTCGTCCTAGAGAATACCCAAGTGCTTGACTTTACGTGGACCTCAGAGCAGAGAGAGCGCCTCCTGCCCATGATTATTGTGGGTGGAAATTAGGTCCCACAAGATTCAGGACGTCCGTCTTCTGTAGTTCTTCACTGAGCCCTCTTAGAGCCTTTGCTTCGGGATTTCATCCAGCCCAGATAGTGACCAGCATCATTATAGACTTTGTAGCACTCTGGGAGGGAGGAAGGGGAGCTTTAACACATAGTAATGCTTAATAAATGCTTCTTAAGGAAGGGAGGAAATGGAAGAGGACAGAGGAAAAGACACTATCATGTGGCGCATTGTGCCTAGGGATCATGTGTACTAGAAGCGACGCTGTTAGGAGGGAGCTCGCCAGTGGAGTCCCAGCCCACATGCCCACTTTCCAATCTGGGTACAGTTTTTGTGGATTCCACAGGAGACCACAGCTTCATAGAGAAGACTGAGAAGATCCCACTTCACTCAGTGTTTGACCGTTAAAAAAAAGTCTTCGATTCAGTCAAGTATTTTTGGTGACTTCTCAATTATGGCCTCTCCCTATATGCATCAACATTTTATAAGAATCCTTGATGGACATTACAGAAAGAACCTCGAACCGTGTGTAAGAACCTGGGCTTGCTTAAGGTGTTTCATAGAGAAAATCCATTGCAGAATCCAAGAACAAGAGGGATGGTGCCCTCCAGAAGTGCCTCTTCCCAGATGGCATTACATTACAGGGCCTCCAAAATGAGAGCCATATTCATGCAGAAATTTGGACTACGTCCCCACATAGGAAAAGCCAAGTAGGTGGATAGTGTCTGTTCTCCAGACTGGCATTCACTCAGATGGACAGCATGGAAAACTTGTCCGTCGGTGTTTGTGTGTCTTTTCAGATGCTGTCAGTGGAAAATGAGTTGAACCCCAAATTCAGGAATAGGAGAGTGGGTCAGAGTGCATCAGTGGAAAGGGAGGGGCACAGTGGGAGTGAACAAGCATTTATTAAGCTCTTACTGGGCGCTAAACATACAAAAGTAGAGATGCTCTCAAAGTGCTTCTGTCCCTGCAGAGAAACAACATGCAGGGGTCTGAGCATGTGCAGAATAATATGGAAGGGACACATTGGTGCTTGAGGGGCTCAGCCAAGGCTTCCCGTGGGGGTCATGTTGGAGTCCACAAGCAGCAGTTATTAAGTCCTACTATGTGCTCTGTGCTGGGGATTCAAAGAAAGGCAAACATCCCTGTACCCTTAAGGAGCTCGCATGCTAATGAGCCAAGCACTGAAGCAAAGTGCTCAGAGGAGGGAGGTGAAGAGAATGCGTCTCAGGCTTGGGGCACAGCCAGGACAAAGACATGGAGGATGGAGATGGGCTGCTGTGTGTGAGGAGCAGCAAGAAGGCCGGTCTGGCTAGGCCAGAGCAGAGAGGGAGTGAAGGGAGTGTGGAAGGGCCGGCTGGAGCCAGTACATGTACATGCGTGTGATAATGGAGGCGAGAGGGAGCCTCTGGAGCCCATTAAGCAGACCTGTCCCTTAAGAATATCCTTCTGGCAGGTAGCTGGGTGGAAAATGGACGAGAGAGGGCAGAGACCAGGTAGAAGGCTGGTGGCAGATGAGAGGGGCCTGAGCAGGTAGTAGCTGCAAAAGTGAGAAGAAGGAGCAGGTGAGAGACAGAGGCATCCAGGTAGGTGGCTGGGAGGACAGTGGAGTCCTCAGTAGTAACCAGGAATGTGGGGAGAGGAGAGGCACATTGGAAAGGAAGAAAGAGAGCTCTCTTTGGACACACTAAGTTTGGCACTCAGTAGGCACCGAATGCCAGTTGACTGATTGTGGGACAGCTAGTTCAGAGTGTGCAGTAGCGGGTTGGAAGTACAGGACGAGACCTGCAGACAGTAGGGTTGGGTGCAGAGCTGAGAGCCAGCTCCATAGGAGCTTTGAAGGGAGCTGATGACGTCACCAAGAAGAAGCAAAGAGGGTACAGGGCAGAACCTTAGGGGATCCACCCAGTGAGGGGGCATGACGTGCATGGTGATCTAGCAAAGGAAGTTGAGAAGGAGCCTTCAGTCACTGAGGCTGTACACTGCTCAGATGGGGCATGACAGCCTCTGAGAAGGAACCCTGCAGTGGAGAGGCACATGGTGGGTGTGAGCGCATTTCAGCATACTCAGGCGACCAGAGCAGTGGAGGAGCAAGCAGTGTGACGAGGCCCACAGATGCCAAGAGAACTGGGGGAAAGCCCTTGGAGTGAAGGGGGTGAGGGAATAGCTGGGAACACCCACCTCCAGGAGATCATGGGAGCTTTTCAGGTCTGGCCCTTTTATTTCAGCCCCAGCCAGACGTGGTTGCCCTTTCATCTGAACTCCTGTGATATAGACAGTAAAACCTTGTGTGGGCATACTAGCCCCAATAATCTACAGACAGATGCTTTCCCATCCAGATTACTGCGAGGATCAGGAGATGACAAGAGGGAAGTGGGAAGGCACGTGGCATCTCCATTGGACAGAGGTGCAGACTGACACAGATCACACAGTAGTTAGGTGACGGGGCTAGGACTTAATCCTGGGTCTTCTACATACGTGTGCATACACATATAGATACATGTATTATGTTATCTATAGGTAAGAACTCTCTTCCATTTATCCGAGTTCTGCCGTCTGGGATCAAACAGACCAAACTGGATCCTTTTCCCATAGGATAGATAGACAGCTTTTCAGGCTCTGAGAATAGCAGTCATGTTCTCCAGTATAGTAGTTGTCTGAACTCTGGCCATTTATTCCCTTAAACCTGTTTTGATCTTTGGGGCAGAAAGAAGACAGTGTAGACTCTCAGGCCTCCAAGCTGAAGGAGAAGCTCCAGCTGATCACGGCTCTCACAGGCAAGCCAGAGCCCAACAGGCCACCTGAGGAGGCCTCAGAGGAAGGTAAGTGAGCCCGTGGCCTAGCTCGGAACACTTCTTCAAGTCAGAGGACTTGGGAGAAGAGTCCTTGGCAAGCCAGCCTAAGCTCAGGCACAGAAAGGGTTGAAGAATTGAGTCTGTTAAGGCTCAATGGGACCTATTGAGTTGGAGATAAAATTCCCTGCAGCTGTTAACTAGCAAGAGCCTTAGTCTCCCATGGCCAGAAAATTGGCCCAAGTTGTAGCTTATGGGTCAGTACTTAATAGTCACCAGTTTTAAATAGGAAAACTCAGTGCTTCTAAAAATCACCAGTTACAACAGATAAGAGTTCTGGGGACTGATGGCTCCCCCAGTGCCCCTTCCTGCCCTGCCTCTCAAAGGGACCGACCTTGGCTCATCCTGAAAGACAACTATCCACCCTTTCCTTAAAGGCATCCAGGGACATGAATCCCTCAGGTAAAACTGGAGTCTCCATAAATGCCATGGAAGATGCAATCTGCGTCTTTGGTCCCTCAGGCCCTGCCCATAGCTGGGCAGGCAGTTTGTTGGATGCCGTAGACCCAATAGCCCAAGGGAGTGCCTAGAGGAGGTTTTTCTGGTGTCTCAGTGAGTGGAAGGGACTTTTGGTCATTTTACAGATGAGGAAACTGAAGCCCAGAGAGGTGTAGGCCTCATGCTGCCCTTGTCAGTCTGCTGAGGTTACAGAGACTGATGTAAAAATAGCCCTTTGCCCACAAGCTTCCATTCTGTCTGGGGAGGCAACATGTACATATGTAACCACGCAAAATAAATAATAAGAAAATTGGCGGAGAGAGTTAGAAGGAGCTTGTGTAGGAGACGGTGACATTTAAGCTGAGTTTTGAAGGAAATCGGGGATTCTCAAAGCAGAAGGTGAAGAGGGAGGGCAGTCCAGCAGTGGGATGCAGCCTGGGCAAAGGTACTGGGGTGGGAGATGGCATGTGTGTGAGAACAACAGAAAAACCGGTTTGACTTCAGGCTGTTGGAAGAGGGGTGATGCTGAACAAGTCTGGAAAGGGTGTAGGACTCTAAATGCCCAAAAGTACTTTGTATCTTGTCTGATGTGCAGGAGGGAGTCACTGGAGCTGAGTGGTAGGACGTGGAGATGTGGGCACACTTGCCTGTCGGGCAGGTCACATTGGGAGGCAGGGCAGGCCCCCACCAGAGCTGTGATGCAGGGGGCTGGAAGATTAGGAAGGGGGAGGATGAGTCCGTTCTAGATGCACCGAGTTTGAGATGCCAGGTGGGAGGCCAGGGTGGGAGACAGAGAGCTAGTGGCCCACCTGCATGAGGATGGTCAGGGAAGCCCTGGGACACTGGGGAAGGCCGCGAAGCTCCTGTGCCTCCCCCGCCCCCAAACGTGCGCAGTGAGGCTGCCAGTGGGCTCCACCATCTGGACACAGACTTTAGGATGTGGCCAGGGAGGGAGTTCGCTTTGCCTGATCATGCTTATTTGTTTCAAGAAATTTGTTTTTCTTGTTTCACCATGGGGGAGAGGCAGAAGTAGCAGGGAGAAAAAAATAAATACTTGATGATTGAAAAAAATTATTAAATAGTAATAATAATAATTATAAAGTTATGAGAGCTCATGAGGTCATTACTGTGAAGTCCCCAGTGAGAGGTTGTAAAGAGAAGAGGGCCCAGGACAGAGCTTTGGGGATCCCCTGGCCTTGGTGAGGGTCCAGTGATGAGGGGAGCCTGAGGAAGAGCAGGCAGAGGGTAGGAGGAGAACCAAGAGAAGAGTGTCATAGAAGCCTGGCGAGGGGAGAGCCTCCCAGAGCACAGGGCAGTCAGCAGAGATGCCAAGAAGGAGCCTTTAGAAAACACCCAATCTTGGCATACAGTTCTGGACAGTGCACTCCCCAAGGTCTTTCAGCCTGAAGCCGATCCATTCAGTCCTGTTCTTTGGGCCCAGGCCTTCTGCAGGTTCTGAATCTATCAGATTGTCCCCTCCTTGACCCTGTGTCATTCTGTCATCATCCCCAAGAGAAAATAAAGGGAGACCCTTTGCCATGTTCCCTGCTGCACCCTTTATTCCATGTCTGACTAGTCCTATCAAGAAAAGAAGCATCCATCTGACATGGCTTGTTCTTAAGGAAACTTCTCATAGTGGGCTCCAGGACAGAGGCAGGCTCACCAGCCAGCAGCCAGGACACCCACTTACCTGCTCCATTCTGGCCCCTTTCCCACATGCTGTGATTCTCCCACAGGCACGGCAGGGCCTCCCCCTCACACCCCAACATCCATCAGTGCTCTTCTTCCTTCTCCCTGCTTACCCTAGGACGTTGCCTCCCTGGTCACTGTGCCTAGGGTTATCTCACTCCAGGTGTTCTGCCTTTGGAGGAGGAAGAGGAAAGCCAAAGCATCAGGAAGCAAACCCCAGATCTAAGAGAAAACTATGTGACCAGATTTAAGGGTGGGTTGAGCCAAGCCCTCCTCGTGCCCTTTCTTCCCCAGCCCCAAGATCATTGTCTTTGGTTGCTAGAGCCCTTCTGGCCTTTCATGTTTCCCTTTGAGGCCTTTTTTTGATTGCAGTCTAACCCTGGCCTCATGTCTCTCCAGCAGCACAGTGCACACACCCTTTGTCACCCTGTTTTCCTTCCTCCAGATTTGATGGTGCTCTTAATGCTTTGCATTTGACTTCAAAGGGACCTTCCATGCCGGCTTAATTTGGTATCAATCCATCAGATTAATCCTCCTGTGCATGTCTATTACAGAGAAAAAACAGAGTGCTACGTCAAAGCCGTCCACATTTCCAAAATTTTCCCCACGATCTCTTGGAAACCAGGTGGAGGCTGGCCATCTGAGACCTGTGTCCATCCCAGAAGTTTCCAGCCTGACAGGTCAGTCTGAGAGGGAAGGAAGGGCAAGGACGGAGCTGGCTAGGGTGGGTGGATGGGTGTGGGGGGCTGAGGGACATTGAACCCACTCTTTAAAGTTAGCTAAGTGTCTGTGAAGGGATCTCAGGAGAACCTTAGAACAGTCCAGTCGGAGGACCTGGCTTCCCATCGAAGCCTTGGATCCTGACCACCTGCATGCTACAATCCCTGCTCTCTGCAAGCCACTCTTTCTTCACCTGCAAGATGTGGGGCTTAGAAGAGACTCACTCTGAGGTCCCTTGCAATCCATTGTGTGGCCCTCAGGAGGACTCCTCTCTGGAGCGACCCAGGCCAGGTGTCATCTGGCTCTGGCCCAGAGACCTCTAGCAGAGAGAACCCACCGCCTCCTAAAGCAGCTGGTCCCACTGTGGGAGGGCCGCAGCTAAAGGGTTAAGAAACTTTTCCTTTAAGACCAGATCTGCTTCTTGTCCACTTCCATGCCTTTTCCCTGATTCTGCCCTCTGAGAGGCAGTGTGGGTCAGTGGAAAGATCCCTGGCCTTGGCATCAGGAGACCTGGGCTCAGATTCTGCTTCTGGTCCTTAGTGCCTCTGTGAAGTCAGGCAGCCTCTCTGGGCCTCCATTTCCTCACCTGTAAGTTGAGGAGGTTGAACCTGGCAGCCTCTGAGGCCCCTTCTCCTGACTGCCCCACTCAGGACACTCTCCAGCTGATCAGTGTCCTACTGAAAGTGTGTTGCCCAGAACAGAATATGTTCCTCCAAAGAGTCTGACAAGAACACGAGACAGAGCAACTCTGCCCTTCCTTGCCCTCACTGGTACCTCCCTCTCGATGCTGCTCAAGATCTCATGAGCTTCTTTAAGGGCTGCCCCCCACCCTGCTAACTCATTGAATTTGTGATCCACTTAGACCCCCAGGTCCTTTTCAGAACACCTGCTGTCTAATTGGACCTGCCTTTTACCTGGTCCTTGGGAGGGACCCAAGTGTAAGACTTTATGGTTATCCCTGTTGAATAGATTGTATAAGTCCTTTGTGTAACCCAGTCATTAAGCTGGCAAGCAACTTGCATTTTTTAAGCTTTTCTTCCCTGCTAAGTGCAAGGGATACAAACAGTGGCAAAAAGAAACAGTCCCTGCCCTCCTGGAGTTTACATTCTAATGGAAAGCACAGCACAGAAGGGGACCAGGAGCAGAGAGGTGGCAGTCTGTAGAGTCAGACCCTGGGAGGCCTCAGCAGTGGGAGAAGGGGCTGGTCTGGCTTGTATTCACAGGCACTAAACCAAGTAAAAACTTGGCAGAAACCTTGTGTCCTGGAGCTAGAAGGAGCCTGAGGAGCCACCCTGCCCCGCCTCCCTCCCCCAGAGCAGGCATCAGCCCTACAGCACCCCAACTACAGCAAAAGGAGCCCCCACCCCTGAGTGGCCTGTGCTGAGTCAGGCAGCCCCGACACCATGCAGCTCGGCCCTGCTCGGCTAGGGCTGGAGCATTGGGCTCAGTTCTGGGCTCCCTAGTTTGGGGAAGATGGAGATGAAATGGAGAGTCCCTCTGAGGACGGGCAAGAGCTTGGAGGCCACATCCTCTGGGAGTCCCACTGCCAGGCAGAAGGCAGTGGGTTCGCCAGAACTGGGGTCTTTAGGCAGAGACTGGATAGCCATGTGCAGAGCCCATGGAAGACATTCTTCAGGCATGGGTTAGTGTAGATGCCCATGGTGGAGGATTTCTTTCATTCTTCTGTCCATTTAATGTGTAATTAAGCCTGCAGCTTAAAAAAATGGAGACATCCACAAAGGTTCGCCCCAGTTGTTAATGAATCAGTGAGTGAGAAATGTCAGCTCTAGGCTCCCCTCAGTGGCTTCCGGGATTTCAGTAGGGGTACAGCCTCTTGAACACATTCCGTTCCAGGGGGCTCACTACTTCCTGAGGCTGTCCTCCCATTGCTCTGGAGTGTAGGCCCTCTGTCACCCAGCAGCCCGCCTATCCCATCCTGTCCGGTGCAGTTGTCCTTTTGGAGGGGGTCTCTGCTTTGCTTTGCAATCCTCTCTTGCATTGAGGTTTAGAATCACTGGCCCCTTTCCTCGTCCTTTCTGCCTGCCCGGAAGCACACTGAAAGCCCTGTGCAGCCTGCAGGCGCCCCGAGGAGGGGCTGGGGGCCCTCAGACTGGGATTGTGTGGGTGGGGAGACCAGTGCGGTCTGACTCCTGGAACCTGCTTTTGGCATGTCAGCAGCTAAGGGTCAGGCTGTGGGCCTTCCTGACCACACCGTAGATCTGACCTTTGGGCACGCGCCAGAGCAGGGGAAGGAGCAGGATTTCTTAAGCACCTGCTGCGTGCCAGACGTCGAACTGAGCACTTACAAACAGTGTCTCATTGGACCCTCACGGCCGCTCTGTGAGTGAGGTGCTCTTGTTACCCCATTTTACAGATGAGGAAACAGGCAGATGAGTTAAGTGCCTTGCCCAGGATCCCACCAGCAGTGTCCGAGGCCAGTTTTTACCTCTGGTGCCCCCCAGTTCCAGCATCTCCAGCTAATCCTTCTGGCAGAGACAGCAGCTCCTTGAGAACCCAGGAGATGGTGTTCAGGGGTTGCTTTGGCCAGGCAGGTCACCCCCCTGCAGACAGCCCTAATGCTGAGCCTCCAGCCCTAAATGCTCTTGTCCTCCCTATTTGAAGAAAGTCCTTCCTCAGAAGCTGATGAGAATGAACTCCACACGGTACTGCGCACATCTCTTGTCTCCCAATCAGGCTTTAAAGATACACAGGAAATTGTTCTAGTTCCAGTAGCAAGGCAGTTATAAAAGCCCACAGTGGAAGGAGTTAGCCAGAGGGCTGGAGATGGGGAAAGAAGGCAGCCAGTCTCTGGGGTTGGCTCATAGGGTCAGTCGCCTCCATCAAGCAGGTCTGGGCTCTAAACCTTATCGGGAGACCATGAGGCCCTGTGAGCCAAGAGGTGAGGGCAGGACCTTGCATCCACTTCCTTAGGCTGGTATGAGAGAAATCATTTCACATAGACTCCCTTCCATGAGATTCTGCAAACGGAGTGCCCTCGGTCAGGCGTCCTGGCTGACAGCCCCCTCAGCTGCTTCTCTCACAGGCTCCTCAGCTCTCCTGCAGCCGCTGCGCTCGAGCAGTTTGCCCAAGAGTGAGCTGGTGATGATCCAGTGCCTTGTTTCAACAGATCTTCTGAATTTGTTCCAAAAGACGGGCCAGGGGCCTGAGGGGAAGCTGTCCTACCAAGATCTCTGGGACCTGCTCGGCTCTACCATCCCATCTGCCCAGAGCATGGCAGAGTTTGACATGGACAGAGATGGGAGATACTCCTTCCAGGAGCTGAGATTGGCTTTAGGTATTGAGCATATGGAACAGAATTAGAATTGGAAACCCAGCCCAGGCCTCCACCTGGCCATCGCCTGACAAGTCACCTGTCCCTCATCCCAGTAATCCCCACATCTTTGAAACTGCATAGCACCCCTCATTTGGAGAAGCTATATAATGGTTATTTTTTTAAAGAGGAGAACCTTTCCTTCTGGTCAGAGGCTCAGCAGTAACTGTGCTTTCAGGGCACCCACAGGAATGTCACTTTTAAAACTCCCACTGATCCAGGGAGCCCTCCTTCCTCTCTGGTCCCTCTTGAGAGGTAAGACTATGTCTTTAAACTGAAAAATGTGTACATAGAGAAAGAAAAACCCCTATTTTCTATTTTACATAAATTTGCCTTAAATTAGCTGCACTTTATAGAAACCCAGAAAAATCTTGTCTTTTCTGTCCAAGAGAGGCCTTTTCCAAGCATTTGTTAGTAGTTGGCATTGAACAGGGAATTATGGGCACTGGGGGGCTGTGAGAAAACAGTTCATAATCAGCCATTAATGTCTAGACACTTCCCCATGACCCAGGCAGGAGGGCTGCTGCTCACCAAGCAGTTGTCCTGCCCCCCTCACCCAGTCCTGACCAGAGAGTCAGAAAAGGGCCTCGTGGGCCCCTCCAACCTTGTTGGACATTCTTCAGGTTGTTGAGCTTAGCTAAAGTGTTTGCAGGAAAGGATGGCTTGAAACCCTGGAATCTGCCCTTTGTGGCTTCTCCTCCTCTTCCTGAGATGTTGCCTTCCCCCTCCCCGCCCCCCCCCCCAGTCCTGCCTGCCCGCTCCTCAGAGCCTGTCCTCCAGCTGACGGGATGAACACAGACTCATCCCCCCATATGTGGTTTCAGTCCGATCACCAGGGCCACCTCTTCTTTCCCACCAGCCAGTGTCAGAGCTTCCTCCCAGGAGGTTTCTGTGGGCAACAAGATCACAAAATGAAAGGTCAGACTTGTGCCCTTGGGTGAAACAGGAGTCAGGAATCTTCTTGAATCTTAGCAAGTGCAATATCTTTCCTAGTCCTGCCCCCCACGGTGGGGTTGGTGGTGGGTGTCCAGTGCTGCCTTCCCAGGCAGTAAGTTCTGACCCCATCTGCCATTCCCAGAAGGGTCTCTGGATCATGGAGGAGGAAGCATCTGCAGAGCTTATCATGGGGACCAGGGAGGCTGGAGAAGTCACCGAGGAAAACCCCTTTATTTAGATGAGCTTTGTTCTGGTGTCGGGCCCTTCACAACCTTGCAGCAGAGCATCGTACCTACTTGGGTATGTGCTGTCCCTTTGGCATGATCCTTAAGTTTGATTCACAAAACCCTTGTATAAACAGAGAAGATCAGCTAGGGACGAGCAGGCCAATGCCCTTCTGGGAATGTGTTCCATCTGCCACCATCGAAGGCTTCTCTCCCTGCATCCCCTTCTGGGCGAACCATGCTATTGCCCAACAGGACAACTTTATCTGCTGTTTACAGGCCCCCTGGGTGCCTGAGATCACCGTCCTGGCCATGCCTGCAGCCCTGTTTGATACACCTGTCCCTATAAATTCTCTAACAACCAAATAAAATTCTAGCAATAAAACTAATCACTCTAAGATCTGTATATATTGTACCATAAGGCTTTTGTCTATACCTGTTAGTGTTTTTTGGTTTGGTTTTGTTGGAACATTTTTGGAAACTGATTTCTGTGAACCACGGTTAAGAGGACAATTCCGGCTGCCCTTTTTAATTTCAGAGCAGTTGTTCATAGATCAGTGGAGAGCCCTTGGTTAATTCTTAGTTAAAAAGTCAGTTTCTTTTCGGTTTTGTCTTAGGATCTTACTCAGGAGGAATCCCATTGGTACGAACTAGGCCAGGTCCAGCCAGGCAGTGAGTCTTCCCTTTGCTGGCCAACTCCTAAGCAGGAGGGTCCCAGGGTCTAGTCACCTGCCTCCACTGAGAAAGAGGCTGCCTGGCCTCCTCTGTGCCCCTCTGGCACCACGCTGACTGGCAGTGCTGCCTTGGCACCCGAGTCACTGTGCCCCGTCCAGGCCTGGCAGCAGCTGACAGATTTCACAGGAGGTGAGCACGTAGCCACTCTGGCCCCAAGCAGCCAAGGCTGCCTGGCTTTTCATTTTACCTCCTCTCCTTCTGTTCTCTCCCACTCAAACTCTTGGACTGTGTTTCTTGCCTTCAGTTCCCTGATTCTGGGGGCAGGGTTTGGTCAAGGAGCCAAGCATAGGAAGTGAGGCAGAACAGGCTCAGCCTTTTATTAAAGGGATTTGTTCTATGACGTTTGGATTCAGTCAAAAAACCACACTTCAGGACCTAGAGGGTCATGTGTGGCCACAGGTTCCCCACCCCTGGGAGGGAGCCAGGTGGGTTCTTGCCCATAAACTGGCCTGTTCAAGGAAGGGGAATTAGTTGACTGACAGCCTTAAATCTTGGGAGTATTGGCCAGAGGAGAGGTGGGGGTCGGATATGAGAGGGAGATGTAATTGGGGGGTGGGGGGCTGCTGGTTTCATTGGCTGCAATGCAGCCCTGGCCCAGCCCCTCCCAGTCCAGGCATCTGTCTTCGAAGGAACTGGATCAGGGGCTGACTTCACCCCCATCTCCCTCCCTCTCTCTCTCTCTCTCCCTCTCTCTCTCTCTCTCCCTCTCTCTCTCTCTCTCTCCCTCTCTCTCTCTCTCTCTCTCCCTCTCCCTCTCTCTCTCCCTCTCTCTCTCTCTCTCTCTCTCTCTCTCCCTCTCTCTCTCTCTCTCTCTCTCTCTCTCCCTCTCCCTCTCTCTCTCTCTCTCTCCCTCT
>CM053586.1:338081653-338104949 GCA_028646515.1 Pseudochirops corinnae | reverse complement strand
CTCTTCACTTCCAGCTCTAGGCCCAGGATCCAGTGAATTCTGAGCCTCTGTGTGTGTGAGGAGAATGTGGAAAGGGGGGGGTCCCCCAAGCCAGGCCAGGCACAGGTGCCCTATTCAGCCTGTGGCCTGGACCTGCCTTTTGACAGAGATCTGGGCTCCTCTGTGGCTTCTTCCAAGAACCTGGCCCACCAGGTGGCCCACCCCCCCACCTCTCCCAGCCAAGCTAAACCCTCTCTGTCCCCCCACACATACTCTCTGCCTCCTCCTCCTACCTCCTCTAAGAAGCAACTGTGAAATTCTGATTCATCCTGTCTGGTGTCTCATAGTGGAGCAAAGTCTGGCCAGAGCAGAGCTGGGCTCCAGGGGTCATGTTCCTGCGGACAGGTAGCTGGCCCAGTCCCTGCCCTCCTTTCTGCTCTAGGAAGTCGCCTCTGAAAGGTAGCCCCTCCCCAAGAAAGATGATCAGAGAAAGTCAGAGGTTAGAGTGGGCATTCTGAGCAAGACGAAGAAGGCAGGTTTGGTGAGGGGGAGAGAGGCTGGGAGTATCCACTTGCCTAAAGTTCAGAGCTGGCCTCAGGTGGCTTCCCTGACTGCTCCCCTTCCCTCCCCCAAAGCAGAGACCAATTAACGTCTTTCTTTCAGACTGAAGCCCTGGGGAAACAGTCGAAGAGAGGCTTCACTAAAGACAAGGTAGGGTCAGGACCCGGGGTGTTCCTAGCCCAGGGGTCCCCGCCTCAGTAGGTCGCTCTGGTTGTGGCAGGCTCTGTGAGTGTGCTCACCCTGTACAGCTTGAGGCTTCCAGATAAGGACGCTGGTGATGCTTCATCTCTGTGTATCCCAGTGCGGCTCCCAGCATCCCTGGGAGGGAGGGAGAGCCAGTATTGTTCTTCCTGTTTTTCCAGTGTGGAACGTGAGAGTCCAGAAGGGTTGAGTCACTTGGCTGCACGTGGAGCCAGGAGAGTTTGCACCAAAGCGCCTGCTGTTTCTGCCATATCAGAAAAGGAAAAGCATGTGTGACGGGTGGAGTTGACCAAAGGCCTGGCTAGAGCCAGGGACTATGGGAAAATACTTTCTCCCTCTGTGCCTTAACTTTCTCATCTGTAAAATGATGAAGGCTTGTTAACCTGAGGTTCTTGGGTTGTTAGACAAATACCTTTGTTTTCACTTCTAACCAAAATATAGTATTTATTTCAGTTATGATTTTTTAAAGCATTAGTCTGAGAAGGGGTCCATAGGCATACCCAGAGGGGTCCATGACATGCACACAAATGGTGAAGAGCTGGTCTGTATGTCCCTTCTAGCGCTGCTGGTCTGTGTGTCCATAAATGAGAGCATTGCTAGGACCACAGGCTTCTCAGGCTTAAGGAGGCTGGGTGTCTGCCTTCGTCATCTTTATTTGTCTTGCTCCTGGCCCCACCCCAGGGGTGGGGTCTAGCACTGAGCCCCAAAGCACTGGAGGAGACCCAGTGATGGGACCAGACCTGACTTGTGGGACTGGTAGCAGCAGGCACCTTCCTCCAGTCCTTCCTGGTCACTCTGGCCATCCTCAAGAGGCCTTTGGAGAGTGGAGAAATACTCTGAATGCAAGAAGCAGGGCTTCCTTATCCTGCTTCCCCCCCCCCCCCCCCCACGTTTGTGAGGCAGGGATGAGTTTGGGAAATGAGCAGACTCACATCCTCCAGCCTGGAAGCCTCCGCCTGCCCCCAGGTAGCCTCTCCTCTTCCCTCCCCTCCCAGAGACTTTTCCTTTGATGGTCTTCATTTCCCATTTCAGACTCTTAGCTCCATCTTGAACCTTGAGATGGTGAAAGATAAAAGTGGTGAAGAGATCCGGCAGGTAGAGTATTTCCGCATCCTTCCTTGGGGTGAGCAGCGCCGCTGTTCCCAGGCCAGCTCTGAAACGAGTGCTTCGAGTCCCCCTCAGAAGGCCCCAGAAGGAAGGCCTTTGGGGGCTAACAGAGGGCAGGAGCAGCTCCCGCTCACTGGTTACTTCTGGATTGGGGCCCCAGGGCCTCTGAGGTCAGCCCAGCACCTTCAGGGCAGGCTTCCAGCTGGTCTCCCCATTCCCAGCCCTACGTGTCTGAGCTGTAGGCCCAGAAAACCTTCGAGAAACCCCACTTCCATCTTGTCCCACACCTGCTTCAAAACCTCAAGAACCACCACTCGTACCCCTCATCCCTGGGGGAATTGGGATGAGTTTAGAGACTTTAAGTCCCAGAGAGCCGGGCGGTGCCAGGAGGGGCCAGAGCCCTGGGCCTGGAGTCAGAAAAGCCCAAGCTCAGCTGCCACCTCAGACACTGACTGGCTGTGTCACCCTGGACAAGTCACTTCCCCTCTCTGTTTTCTGAGCTGTAAAGTGAGGATAATATGTGCACATGCCTCCCAGGGTCATTATGAGGATCAAATGACATTTGAAGAGCATTTTAATTTAATTTGAACCTTGCTCAGGAGTGTTGTGGGTCACATGTTTGGGAAGTATCTAACAAAATAAGAGGGCAGAATCTTGGGGCTGTTGGCATAGTGCAGGTGAGAGATGGTAAAGCCTAAGATGGTGATGTTGATTTGGGAAGACGGGCATGGCAGGGTTCAGCAGCTTTGAGGTTCTGTGGGCTGGGAGAAGGCAAAAAGCCAAGGGTGGTCCTGGGGTGACCACGAGGATGCCCGTGCCCTTAGAGAGGGGAGGGGCTAGGGACAAGAGGATGTGCTGCATTGCAGGCATGCAGAGCTTAAGATGCCCACTAGATGTGTGGTCAGAATCCATTGGACGGTGGGTGGTGTGGGTCCGTGTCTTAAGCTACAGAGCATGGCTGTAGATAGAGATCACAAGCTCCATGGGGATGGTGAGGAAATTCACCCAGAGGGAGGCCTTGGAGAGAGAAGAGGGCCCGGCATGGAGCCTGGGGAGCGTCCCCAGGTAGGCTGGAGTGTACGGGATGGTGCCTGGAAGGAGACTAAGCAGGAGTCAGGCAGGGAGTAGGAGAGCCAGGGACCAGACAGGAGAGAGTATTCTGGACTTAAGGCTGGGCAGTAGGGTTATATGCTGCAGGCATTAGTTCTCACCTCCTGTGTGCCAGGCCCTGGGCTAAGCTCTGGGATTACAAAGAAAGGCATGTTAAAGCACCAGCATTGACTGGTTTCCTTGCCTGTGAAAGACAGAAGGGCTCTGGACAGTTGCTTGAGGGGATGGGAAGGCCAAGGGAGGGGAGACCTGGGCCTGCTTTTAGGCATCAGGGCAGGAGCCATCAGAGATGGGGATGGAGGGAGATGCTTATGGGGTCAGGCAGTCAAGGGGCATGAGAAAGAGTAAAGGCCTAAGTCCATGGGCCGCCTTGGGGAGAAGGGCCGGTGGGACTGAAGATCAGGAGCATGGAAGATGATGCCAGGGGGTCTTGAGCTCTAAAAGATAGAAGGGGGAATTCGTGGTGAGCAGCCTCTATTTCCTGAGATGTGAGTACTCTGCCCAGAGTGAGGGTGAGGAGGTGTGGGGAGCCTCTGTGCAGGGGTATAGGAGAGAACCCCTTGGGGAGGAGTAGGAACACTGCCTTGCTGCAGTGAGGGCTCATTTGAGATGGGCTAGAATGGCTCCAGTGGACTCAGTTGTGTGCCTTCCTCCAGCCCCAGCTGGGAGTGAAGGAGATGGGCAGTGCAAGTCATCCAGGCTTGGGGGCTCAGGATTCAAGAGCTGGAGACCACATAACATTGAAGGGGTTCCCTAAAGGATCACATCTGGACAGTGGTCTGGCCCCAGGGTTTGGGACTAGGGATCTTGAGGACAGAAATGGGGTTGGGAGGAGTCAGTAAGAGGCAGAATGGAAGGTCAGGCTCAAACAGGGATTTGGGGATTCTGAATCACAAAGGAAGGTTTATCAGGTGACAGATCAAGGATGTGACTGTCACCGTGTTGAGCCAGGAGGCCGGGATGTTGGAGGAGGCAGCTCTGAGCAGGTGTCAAAAGTCCCTTCCCCCCATTAGTGGGCAGGAGTTGGGGTGAAAAGCAAGACTGGGAAAGGGCCATAAACTGAAAGCTGCATTTGGACCAATGGAGGTGGAGACCTTGTTGCCTTCTTTGGGATTAGGAGTAGTGATGAACATGGTGCTGGCACAGGATGCCTCTGCAGTCTGGCTGGACAAAGACAGCAGGGCAGTGAGCCCATCAGATTTGAAGAGGGGGTCGAGCCCCAGAGACAGAGAGATGTGCCCATGGACACAGGTGCCCGACCAGCTCTGTTCCTGTGGAGGACAACTGTAGTTTGTGATGTCACAGAGGTTGAGGACAAGCTTGCTCACCACCTGCTGCAGCCTTATGGGGAGGGGCTCACATGTTGCTCAAGCTGGTTTAAGCTTAAGAAAAGAGCCAAAGACAAACAAACATGTCCCTCAAGGAAGGACATGAGGCTGTGGAGAGATGAGGGGAGCATCTCACCTAGTTCATGGGGCTGGACTTGTCATGGATTTTTAGGGGAAGCCTGGAGCGTGCAGGCGGGTGCTAAGAACATCATCCACCGACAGTGGATCCATCTCTTCTGATTCATACCCCCATCCAGAACCTGGCCAGTTGTGGACTAGGAGCCACAGCCACTTCAGTTAGGATTGTCCCCATTCCACAGATGAAGCAGGCCCAGAGAGGCTAACAGAGACTTGCCCAGAGTCACACAGCTGGCATCAGAGATAGGAATTCAGACCCGAGTTCAGCATTCTTCGCCATATCATGCTTTCCTTTCTACCCTAGTTCACATCATGGAGATGCTGTCCTGTTTTCCTCCAGACCTTTGGGGCATCCTCTGGTGCCTCATTTGAGATAAGACTCTAACCTTAGGGCCCCAATGATCTTACCCAGCATGCCATTGAGGCTGTTCTTGGGAGAGAGGTTCTAGTGGAGGTGGTAGATCCAAATGCCTGTGAGCACATGGTGCCAATGGGGGGCTTCAGGACACAGCCCCCTGAAGCAAGGCTCTGCTGGGGAGCCAGGAAGGCATCCTGCTGAATACCAGCTCATTACCCCTTCTTCACTAACGACCAACAACATTGCTCATCATAAAAATATACTTGTGGAAGCTTTCCTTCCCCGTGGCCTAGGGGCGTCCACTTGTGAACATTAGTGGGGAAGACTGACCCAGTTCTGGGGGGCTTCTGTCTGGCAGGGATTCCCCTCGGGTCCCCTGTGACCTCACACTGCTCCTTCTCATCTCTCACCAGATTTGGCAGCAGTATTTCGCAACAAAAGACACCATCTACGCCGTTATCCCTGTAAGTTGTTTGGAAGGAAGGATGGAGCCTGCATTCCCCAGGGGGACATTTCATGCTTCTCTCTCTGTCTGGCACTTGTGACTCTTGTCCTTCCCCTGTATCAGAGACGTCTCTGTGTCTCAAGTCATTGGTAGTAGGCCAAGGCATTTCCAGATTCTTTTATTGCTGCTTGGTTTGCTGTGTGAAGATGCTGTTTCTAACAGGCCACCAGAACTAATGGAGCTGGGAAGTCTTGGGATCACAGGATCTTGTGGTAAAGAGGTCTCAGAAAGGCCTTGCCTGCTTCTCCACTTTGCCAGGGCTGTTAGATGTAGCCAGCACTCCAGGTGACTAATTAGGATTCTTGCCAGGCTAAAACATTGAGACGAATCTTATACAGCGTTTAGGGAGTGAGAAATGTAGAATCTTACCCATGGGAGCAAGAATCTGTTCACAAGCATAGGGTGGGAGTTTGTGTCTGGAGGCAGTTTGTCAGAAAATGACCTGCATGTCTTAAGAGACTGCATACTGAATGTGTGGTGTGACAACCAGGGAAGCCGAGGCTGTCTTGGGCTGCCAAGAGGCCTCTCCTCTGGGGCTTGTCTTCAGCTCTAAGTAACAAGTTTTAGGAAGGACTATGGAGAGAACCCAGAGGGGAGCAGCCAGGATGATGGAATGCCAACTGCTTGTGCCCTCTGAAGCACCTGGGAAAGGCAGGGCTTGGAGGAGAAAACACAAGAGGGGGAGTGTGTGTGAGGGGTTATCAGCTAATATGACTCCATGTATGGCCTCCTGCCGCCCAAGTGTTTGCTGAGGCCTTGTCAGGGGCCAGAGTTCTGGGGTGAGCTTGAATTCCCGGAAGCTGACTATGGGCACCTGCTAGCATCCAACACAAGCATATCATGGGTTAGACTTGGACTATCCTTTGTGAGGCAGGTTTTTTTTTTTTCTTGTTTCCACCCTGCAGGCGGAGAAGTTTGACTTGATCTGGAGCCGGGCCCAGAAGTGTCCATCCGTAAGTTCATCTGCCCACTGGGTGTGGGAGGGGACTGTGGCCTCAACTGCTCTGGTCAGCCTGTCAGCATGTGGGCAGAGATGCTGAGGCAGGGGGACGGAAGGGGAAGGAAAGGGAGGTGGTTGGACTGCTCATTCACTTGCCTTTGGAGGTCTAAACCACAAAACTTTCATTTGGGTGTATCTCCAGAAGTGGAAAGGCCTTTCCCTGAAGGCTCCTGTCTTTTCATCATCCTCTAAGCTGGTGACTGGAGATGATAGAGAGATGACCTGGGTGCAAGCTCTGCCTCGGGTGGTCAGTCAGTAAACATGAAACCCGGCACTGGGCTAAATGCTAGGGATAAAGGAAAGGTGAACGGCAGTCCCTGCCCTCAGGGAGCTCACAGTCTAACAGGCGAGAAAGCGTGCGAACAACTGTGTGCCAACGAGCTGTGGACAAGAGAAATTGAAATTATCTGGAGAAGGAAGGTGGGCGCATTGAGAGGAGTTAATGCTGGGATTCAAAGAAAGCCAGGGCAGAGATGAGGAGGGAGAGCATTTCAGGCACTGGGCACAGCTGGTACAAAGGCTGGGAGTTGGGAGACAGAGCAGCTACAGAGAGGCCCATACCTCTGGATCACAGAGTACATGAGGGGGAGGTCCATGCCAGAAGACTTTATTGTTTTGTTTATTTTTTGTTTTTTTCTGGAGGGTAGAAGGCAGGGCAGTTGGGGTTAAGTGACTTGCCCAAGGTCACACGGCTAGTAAGTGTTAAGTGTCTGAGGCCAGATTTGAACTCGGGGCTTCCCGACTCCAGGGCCGGTGCTCTATTCACTGCATGACCTAGCCGCCCCAAGACTTTGTTGTTGATGCTGGAGGTGATAGGAAACCACAGCAGTGTCCTGAGCAGAAGAAGTCCATGGTCAGACCTTAGCTTTATGAAGGTCATTTTCACAACTGAGTGGAAGGTGGCCTAGAGCCAGGGGAGAGTTGGCACAGGCAGGCCCACCAACAGACCTGCAGGGGTGAAGCAATGAGGGTCTGTGCCAGGGTGGAGCAGGGTCAGAGGACAGGAGGGTCACTTGGGAGAATCATCGTAAAGTAAAATCGAAGGCTTAGCAACAGCTTGGTTGTGGGGCAATGAGAGGGTGAAGAGTGGAGGATGCTGCCTGCCAGCTAGGGGAGGACCTGGGGACAGGGAGAAATTATGATTTCTGTTTGGGACGTGTCAAGTTTAAGATGTCTGCTGGGTCATTCAGTTTGGGATGTCTGATAGGCAGCCAAAGATGTGAGTGGGGGTTAGCAGAGAGGTTGGGCAGGAGAGGTAGATGTGAGAATCACCAGCTTGGAGGTCAGAGAATCCTTGGGAGCTGAGGGGTCACCAAATGATAGAGAGGGAGAAGAGAAAGGGGCCCAGGACAGAACGCTGAGGGACCCCCACCTGCGGTTAGAGGGAGGGCATGACCTGGAGGAGGAGGATCCAGCAGGGGAGACGGAAGCAGCCGCACAGCCTGGCTCAGGGCTCCAGGCCCGAAGGTGCTGACCTGCACCTTCCTAATAGCAGTAATAACTAGCATTTCTATCGCTCTCAAAAACCCAGAGGTCTGGTCGCCATCCCTGAAGCCAGTATTACCTGTTAGTTCTTAATGGTATTTTGGGGGGCATCTTTGTGCCTTCTTAGGCCCCTGAGGTCCTTGCTGGATGTCTCACCCCCCACCCCCTATGTTTACTTCCTGCAGTTCCTGTGTGCCCTCCCGAGGAGGGAAGGCTACGAGTTCTTTGTGGGACAGTGGTCAGGTCCAGAGCTCCATTTCACTGCCCTTATAAACATCCAGGTAGGTGAGCAACATTGCAGGCTCCAGCCAAGAGGGGTGGGCTTTGTTCTTGGTTGGAGTCAGAGGTTGGTGTGTCTTCACTTTCCAAAAGTAGGGCTCTTCCCAGAAATAATGTTTCACCACAGTAAGGTTCAAGAATTAGAGGTAGCCCCAGGGGCCTTGCTCTGATGCTAGAGCGGGAGTCGTGTCAAATGTCCACCCCCTTTAGGGGGTTTTCCCCTTCCGCTGGAGCCCCAAGGATGTCTCCTGAATGCTCATGGTGCTTTGGACAGCTGAGGCTCTGAGCATCAACCACCTTGGATCGTTAGTTATCTCTTTATATGTTTATGGTTCATAACCACAAATGTTTCCTGGGCCCCCCACTCCCAGCCTGGGACCACTCTGAGCCATCTCACAGCCCCTGCCAGACACCAGCAGTGCCGAGACCAATCACACATGTCCTTGTGTCCCGTGGCACACAGTGGGTGTGCCGTGTATGACCCACGGGGGGCCTTGCAGCGGTCAGCACAGCTTTCAGAGCTCACATTAGGTTGGCCACGAGTGTGGGCTGCTGGGGTGAGCTTGACGGTGGGCCTCTTGGTTCTCCCAGCGGCAGGGGTTCTTCCTGCTCTCATGCAACCCTTACCCCGGTCTCCTGAATATTACAGTCCTTTCTACATTGCTCTTATTTCCTTCTCTGCATGTGGCTTCTTGAAAGTGGGGACTTAGTCTTCTGATTATCATTATTTTGTTTGTTTTCGTTTGGTTTTTTTGTTTGGGGGGGGAGGAAAGGCAAGTTTAGAGTTAAGTGACTTGCCCAAGGTCACACAGCTAGTGAGTACTAAGTGTCTGAGGCCAGATTTGAACTCTCTTGACTCCAGGGCCGGTGATCTACTCACTGCCCCACCTAGCCGCCCCTGATTATCATTATTTAGTCCAGCTCACCCATTTCCAGCCACTTACTTTCCCTGCCCCAAGCCTCCTCAGGGTTTGGGAGAGAAAAACAAGATGATTCTGAAGCTTTCCTTAGAGCAGCCCCAGGAGGCGGGTAGTGCAGGTGTGAGGAAGCTGCGGCTCAGTGGCCCCCAGTCACACAGCCAGCAAGGGGAAACAGTGGCCGGGAAAGGCCTGGGTGCAAATCCACACACTCACCCGTACTGTTAGAGTCTTGGTTTCCTTCTCTGTGAAGTTGGAGTAAAAACCCTGGTGCCTCCCTCTCTGGGTTTTCAGCTCTTAGCCATAAAAGCACTGCAAAATATGTGCCATCATCATTGTTATTATTACTAATCACCATATATTATTGATGTCATGATTGTTTAATTACCGAATTAAATGGAACTCCATACTCCAAGCGCCTGAGGGTGAGGAGCTGACTGGGACAGCCCGGGGAGGGTGTCCATGCCTGCCCTGCAAGCTGTTTTCTAATTAACCATTTAAAGGACTTTTCCCAGTGTTTGAGCTCAACAGCCACATTTTTGGAACCAGTGCTGAGAACCCTTCTTCTCAACTCAGCTCTGCTTCCCTGAGGCCAGCCCCGGGCCAGCTGGGGCTGCCACCCTCAGCCAGTCCAAAGCTAGACTGGGCTGGCATCTGCCCCCAACTTTCACATCTCCTGGAGGCTTCCTGTGGGCCATGACCAGCCTCTGAGTAGTCACTTTAAATCTGTTCCTTTTTTCTCCTCAATAGAATAGAACCTTCTTGAAGGCAGGGGCTCTTTGGGAGGATTTTGGCTCCATAGCCACAGTGCCTGGCCCCTGGAAGGCACAGACCCCTTAAATGAATGTCACACCCAGGGTGACACCTCTGCCCCCCAGAACTCCCTTTCCCCTTGCATGAAGGGCACTTGTGGCTTTTCTTTGGGAAACTCCTTATTATAAATGACCTGTGAAACAGCCAACACCGCTGACCATTGGGCCCAGGCCTCTGCACGCGCTCCTCTGTCCTGCTGGCTCCCAGGGGTCAGAGAGCGAGGGCTAGTGTTTGAGGGTGTCCCACATCCCCAGAGCTGGCAGCACTAGGGTGACCCTGGGTTGCGCTCCTTTGCAGACTCGAGGGGAGGCAGCCTCAAGCCAGCTCGTTCTCTACCACTTCCCAGAGCTCAAGGAGGAAAAGGGCATCGTGCTCATGATGGCAGAGATGGACTCCACCTTTCTGGTAAGATGCTGCTGGGCCTGGCAGTCAGCTGGCATCACTAACGCCAGGCCCTGCCCTCAGGGAGCTCCCAGTCTGATGGGGAGACAGCATAGAAACAGCCGGGTACAAACAAGCCACAGACAAGACTAGATGGAGATAATCACAGAGGGCTGGCCCGGGCATTAAGGGGACGGGAAAGGTTCCTGTAGAAGGGGAATTTTAGCTGAAGGAAGCCAGGAATTGGAGGAGAGGAGGGAGAACCTTCCAGGCATGGCCTCCTCTCTGCGGCACCAGAGGTAGGACAACTCCCACAAACCTCCTGGGAAGCCAGGCCTGGTGGAGGCAGAATACCAGGAAGTACACCGAGCACACTGAGCACACCCCCAGAACTCCTCCAGACAGATCCAGAAAACACACCAGACCCACTCTTGTGGAGGAGATTCGGAAAAAGTCACAGTGAGTCCTATTCTCAGCCCAGGTGGGCAGAATGCCCCAGTGCCCGGCATGAGAGGGGTCCCAGACCTGTACAGATGCCAGCTGGCAACCCTGCCAGCCACTGCTCCGCTCTGGGGCACGAGGGCAGACTGAGGGTAGATGAGGAGCAGGCACGCACAGCAGGATATTGAAGAAGGATGTTCAGAGGCAGCAGCAATGAGAAGGTGCAGGCCTCGGGGCAGAGCAGAGTCTTGGATCCAGTTTCTAGCCCAGCCTGCAGAGGAATGTCCAGAGCAGAGGAGCAAGAAGCAGATCAGGGATTGGCAGAGCTGGAAGCAGGGGTCAGAGAGCAGACGTTGCCCTGGATCAGACCACCTGGGGAGCGCTGAAAGCTTGCAGGCCCCAACAGGAGATCCTGGAATGACAGCCCTCCATGCTCCAGAAAAGCAGCAACAAGACTCCCTTTTTTCACCGTGGCTCTAGAATGACCATGGGTTTAAATGACACTGCCCCATCAGGCCCCCAACAGACAATGGGGGTCCTAGTCCCTAGAGCTGAAGCAGAGGGAACGAGGAGATTCCTGCAGCTCACATGCCCCCAGTTCAAGATCACTGAACCAGAGGAATCCTATGATAACCTTTCATCGTGGTGTGGAAACTGGCCAGACTCAACCAAGGCCAGTGTAGTGAGACCACACTACCCAAAACTGCATTTCTGTGGTGCTAAAGGAGTCAGAGGCCCAGGGTTCTAATCCTGCCCCTGCCACTCTTGGTTCTGGAGCCTCAGTCAGGCAGCCCTGGGCCTGGTGGGCCTCACAAGATGGCCTTAGACAAGACACTTGCCAAGATTCCTGCTCAGTGCGGGCATGAGCCTGTAAAGCTGAAGTCCCTAGCATGCTGAACAAATGTGATCCTTGAAGACCTGGTCACAGAGAGGAGGGCCTGCATCTGGGTGGAAGTCCATCCCCAAAGGCATAGTCTAGAAAGGGCTTCTGAGGGCAAGGCCATCCACTGAGGGCCCTTCTAAGGCAGGGGAGTTACAGCCAGAAGGGGAGGCCTTAACCACGTTCCCTTCCCTTTCAGAAAATCCCTGAGGCTCAGTGCATTGCCAACCAGGTGCAGCTGTTCTATGCCACTGACCGCCAGGAGACCTATGGCCTGGTAGAGACCTTTAACCTCCGACCCAATGAGTTCAAATACATGTCCGTCATCGCAGAGCTGGAGCAGAGTGGGCTTGCAGCTGAGCTGAGACCCTCACGAGAATCAGACAAAGCCTAGAGCTGGGGCTGTTGTACTGATGGTGGTGGTCAGTCCTGAAAAGGAGCCTGAGGACCCATTGTACACACAATGAACTCACACACATTCACACACCCACACACACACTGGATGCCCTTTGTGTGTTTCCCAGGATGTTTACTATGGGGAGGGGATCCTGGAGTTGGTGCCCTGGTGCTTGGTCTTTAGATCTCACTGGGTGAGGTGTTACAAGAATTCTTTTCCAACCTCCTTAGGCTGTCCTTGGGAAGTGAGTGGAAGCCGGGTCAGTGATGCTTGACAGGACAGTTGGCTTAACATAATTAACATTGCAGTATCAAAATGTGACACTGTGGTTGCATGCCAGTGGTTTTGACATCACAGCCCCAAAGTGATGGAGTTGTCCTTTATGTAAAGTTAAGGAGAGATGACGCTGGCCTGCCTGCCGTGGCCACGTGCGACGTGGCAGGCCAGGCACAGGCATCTCCAGGGGGCTGCCTGTTTCATCCAGAGGTATCCACGTGGTTTAGTTGGAACTGTGTTGGACTGGCCTGGGTACCCGTCTTGTGACCTCCAGGGCTGGCACTTGGTGGAGACAGCAGGCAGTTTTGATACCCCCAAGAGGAAACCACGGGCTGTGCTCATTCTTCTCACCTGCCCTTTAGAAACACTCTCCAGGCGAAGCATGCTTGGAGGGGGTGAATCAGTACGGTCTGAACATATACGTAAATATAAAAATGGGCACCCAGTCCTGAATCTCAGGGTGGTGGTCCCCAGCCTGGAGTCCCGTAGCTGTTAGCATATGAACAACAGGGCATGACTTCCGGCTCAGGCAATAAAACCGCTTCTGGCTCTCCAACCATCTCCACGCGTGATGTCTGAGCTGGGGCGGGATTGTTAGAAACTGTTAGACTGTTAGAATCAGAACCTCTCCTCGGTACCCAGGAGTCCAGGGAAGCCACCAGAGCAAGAGGGGGCTTTGAAAGTTGGAGATGCCTCCCTGCTAAGGAGGAGGGCAGCTGGGATAGTGAGGAGGCAGGAAGCCTCCTGTGAGGGTCAGAGGAGCCAAGGGCATTCGGCTGGAGGAGAAGGAGGCTCAGGGGACCCGAGAGGTCAGAACAAGGAGTGGTGGAAAGAAGAGAAGGGGACTGCATTCCAGAGTCCTTTTGAAAATACGGCTGATGGCCCAAAGCATGTTCTCTCTGCTTATTTATGTCCATGTCTTTTAGTGATAGCATTTATCTGGAGGTAAGGATTGTTATCCCCAATTCACAGTTCAGAAAACTGAGGCAGACAGAGGTTAAGTATCTGAGGCTGGATTTGAATTAGGCAATCTGCTTCATAACAGCTGGGGCCTGGCTTATTCTCCTCAGTGTGAGGAAAGGCCTCCTGACAGTTGGGGTGATCCTCAAGCAGGTCTGCAGCTTTAGGAAGTTAACTCCTTGGAAGTCTTCAAGCAAAGGCTGAGTGTCGAGTGCTGTTCGCAGCAGCATCATGGAATGCCCGTGGGGTTGCAGTTGGGCATGATGCCTCTGGGGCCTTTCCCAGGCCTGTGACCTCAGGGCACCACAGATGAAGAGGGACGCCAACATGCTGGCCAATGTCTTCGAGGAGGAGAGCCGGTCTGGCAAGAGGCCTAGACACTGGACCAGGGGAGCTGCCCCCTGAATCGGTTACAGGAACTTGGGGGAGGGGGAGGTGATTTGGAGAGGAAGAAAATGGCTAGGGCCTGTGCTCTCATGATCCTCACATCAACTTGTGGAAGGGGCTATGGTCCTTATGTTAGCGATGAGGAAACTGAGTCTAGAAGGACGTTAAGGTCCAGTGAGCCACCAGAGAAGACAGGAGAACACGCTAATGAGCTGAATGGCATGTGCCAGGGACGTTGTGGAGGGGGTTCTTGGTCAGGTGAGAGGAAACTGTGCTAGGGAGTGACACGTGGCAGGAGATGCAGCCCCTGCCGTCAGAGTGTGATGGGGGATGAAGGGCACAAACACCAGTAGCTGGGTGGGGTGTACTTTGTGCCATGAGAGAGGGGGCCAGAGCAACCCAGGGATCTGTCACTGGCTGTGTTCTAAGCAGTAAAGCTGTCCAAAGATAAAATGAGCTGCTTCAGGAAGACGTGAGCTCCCCATCACAGGATATGTTCAGACAGGCTAAAGGACAATGTCTCAAATGTTCTAGAAGGAAGGCCTCGATGCCCTCTTCTGAAGTCAGAGATATTCCTTGTTGGTTGTGTTTCTAGACTACTGCCCCCTCCATGTGACCTAGCACAAGCCCTCAGATGGTTTAAAATTGGCCACAGCTCTTGTCCAAGGTGCAGGCCTCAAGGCCTCAGACTGCCCCAACAGGGACTTTGCCATCACCTGTCACACTGCCCAGAACGCTTCAGGCTTGACAGCAGGTGGCAGTAACACCATCCTCCCCGTCCAGCATTTGTGGCCTGGAGAAGGGAGAGGTGACAGGTTTGGAGCTGGCCACCAGCCTTCCCACCTTCATCTCTATTCTATGTGCCACTCAGCCAGCATAGAGCTCATCTCTCTGTCTTAATTTCCAAGTTCTCATAGACTCCCTGACCTTCACTTTGATGGAATCTGTCATGAACTCCCAAATTTCATGAGCTCGAGTGTTGAGTACTATGACACTTGACATTTATATAACACCAAGTTTGCTAAGTATTTTATAAATATTTATTCAATCCTAGGAGGGAGGTCTTATTACCACAATTTTACAAATGTGGAAATTGAGGTTTATCAAAAGAAAAATTGAAAACTTAACCATATAAAGTGGTCCTCCAAGTTACCAATAAGAGAAACTGGGAAAAAAACCTGCAATCCTGTGATCAATTTGATGGGAATAGTGTTGAAGAAAAAGGCACACCAATGCATTGTTGGTAGAGCTGTGAATTGGTATAACCATTCTGGAGACCTTTTGGGAATTATGTAAATAAAATGATTAAAATGTTCTCATTCTTTGACACAGAGATTCCACCCATTTATAACAGTTACAAGGAGGCCACTGACAATAAGAAAGTCTCCAGATACACCAATTATTTATAACAGCACCTTTGGTGATATACAAAAATATTGGAAACAAAGTCAATGCCAATCAGTTGGGGTATGATTGAGCCAATTGTGGTACCTTAATGTAATGGAATCTTATTTTGCTATAATCTTACTCTGCATATGATGAATACAAAGAAGCCAGGGAAGATTTACATGAACTGATACAAAGTGTAAAAAGCAACTGCCACAAAACAGCATCATCAGAAGTTCGCCCCCCTCCTGACTACTTGTACTCGCCTTTCAGCCCCTTTCTTTGATTCTAAGGAAAATGCTGGTGGGGCTTATCATGTTTTCTTCTTCTCCAGGCTCCACTCCTGACTTGGCTTTCTGTACCACAGGCTCCTTCCCACCCTCCTTTTCAGCTTTAATTGGGGTGAGGTTAGGGGAAAGGGTGACTGACAGTGAGGTCAGAAAAAAAGAGAAAAAAGAAAAAAGAATTTTTCAAAACATTTAAAGAAGCAAAACAGAATGGAAAGAGGATTGGAGGGAGAGACAGGGTAGGTAAACAGGGTAGCTTTATAACTAACATGTTTAATGAAGTAATTTTTAAAATTCAATTTAATTTTTTCAGTTTTCAAACCTTTTTCTACTACTGCCCTACCCCCCAAAAAAGAACCCTGTATCAAATAAGTATAGTTAAGCGAAACAAATTTCCCTCTAGGGCATGTCTGAAAATGTACATTCCCCCTGCATATTACACCATCATCTTTCTGTCAAGAGATCCTTCATCTTGGGTCTCCGGAATCATTGTTGGTTACTGAGTTAATCAGCTTAGCGGCTTTCAAAGTGGCTCATTTTTGTAATGTTGATGCTACAGTAGAAGTTCTCCTGGTTCTGTTCACTTCACTGCCTTCGTTCAGACAAGTCTTCCCAGGTTTCTCTAAAACCATTTCCCTCCTCATCTTTCACAAAGCAAGAATTCTTTATTACACTCATATGCCATAAGTGGTCAATGATTATACATTGTTTTGTTTGGCTAACACAAGCTATTGTGCTAGACATTCAAGTACAATCCCTTTTCTCTTCTTTTGGAGTTTGTCAAGAGTAATGAAAAAAAGTTTTCCCATAAGAGATAAGGAGGGAAACAGTTTTAGAGAAACCTGGAAAGACTTGTACCATATCTTTGTGGGGAGGAGGGAAGATCATGATGTGGTGATTTCACCTTTACTATCCTCAACTAGTGGAATAGGAAGGGACCACAGAGATCACCCAATCAGAGTCTTCCTCTGGGGAACACTTGAAAGGTGCCGTTAGTTCCCAGCTGGGAGCCAGTCCTGGAGAAGAACTTCCCCGCCTCCCTCAAGGCTGGATCTTCATAGGGACTCCCTTGTTCTATGTAAAGTGCCAAGAGGAAGATGGGTAGTGAAGAGCAGAGAAGATTGGGATGGGGAATCAGACCTGGTTTAAGTGACAAGTGATACATACCAGTCACTACCCCCTCTCTTTGAGGCCCCAGTTTCCTAGGTGAGGTGGCCACTGATGTCACTTCTGGATTCTGCAATGGAGTGGTCTGAGTCCACTAAACATCAAACACTTGGTCCCAAAGCCAAGGGCTTTCCCAGTGATTAGAGGATCATTGGAATCCCAGTCCAGTGGCATCAGTGTGAAAAGGCTGTCTGTGCAGAAAGCCTTTGTCCTGGTGGGTTTCATTGTCCCTGTGGCCTCTGCCTGGGCTCCTTGAAGGCAATTTCTGGGCCCATGGGTGAGTAAGCAAAGGCAGATGATGTATGAGAAGCCCAGCAAGGGCTATAGACAGCAGACACAGCCATAGATCTTAGTAAAGAGACTCACACCCCATTGGGGATGGGATTGATGGGTTGTGACTCCTCTACCGCTGCCCAGCTCATTTTAGAACCTGACAGCCGGCTGTCTGCGCGTCCTGGGCTCCAGGGCAGTGGCCAAGAAAACAACGCAGCCAAGGTCATCTTGCTCACTAATCAACCTGCTCCCACTGAAGTTATGTTCAGAGCCGAGCCCCAGGCCCAGTTCCACTCTCCGCTTCTCCATGAGATCTCCCCTACATCCCTGGCTGCAAGTGACCATTTCCACCTCTGAACTCCCAAAGAGCTCCGTATCTCACAGAGGCATCTCTCTGAAGTTCTTTTTATTGTGCGATAGCTTTATATTATAACAGTCCTCAAGTCTAATCCTCCAACACTATTAGAGTCAGAAGCTTGGGTTAAGAACCAGAGCCATTGTGTTTGCTGATCCTGAAGATTCTCCTTAGGACCTATGTGACATGGCTCAAGTCGCTTTCCCTCCCTGGGCCTCATCTCTACAAGTCATTAGGCAAGGTTATTTCCAGCTTGAATATCTGTGGACACTATGACTATAAGTTTCATGAGGGTAAGGTCAGTATCTCACTCATCTTTGATCCCCACCCAGCACTGAGCACTGGACCCTACACATAATAGGTGCTAAGGAAATTCGGGTTGAATGGAAGAAGGCATGGGACAGAGAACTCCCTACCACTCAAAACAGCCCATCCTGCTTTGGAATAACTGCCCATCTAGCTCATTGCAGATCCCCTCTCCCGTTGTCACTAGTTGTGCCTCCTGTCATCTCGAAAGAGGCTTAGATCCCATGAATTTGAAGTCAATAACCCCTCTCTACCCTGTCCTTGTCACTCATCTAGAGTTTTGTGTTCAGCTCTAGGCTCAATAGTTTAAGGACAATGGTCAGCTGTAGAATGTCCAGGGGAAGACAAGCAAGTCCTTGAATCAAGAGCCTAGGGGCCATACCACATGAGAACTGATGGAAACAACTGGACTTGTTAGCCTGGAGGAGGGAAGACTTGGGGGGCTGTGATAGCTGCTGTGATAGCTGTGAACACACCATTATTCACAATATACCATTTCTATTTTGGATATTGGTTTGCAAAGTATTTTACAAATGTAATCTCATTTGATCCTCACACCAGCCTTGGGAGGTAAGTGGTATTTATTATATCCATTTTACAGTTGAGAACACTGAGGCAGACAGAGGCTTACTGAGGCTGGTAGGTGACTGAATAAGACTGGTTCCAGTCATGGATGCTGCACCAGGAACACTTGGGAGGGGGAGGGGCAAAAATAACCTTTTTCACTATCAAAATTACAAAGTGTATATCAGCATCAATCATTATTATGGCTTCTAGCATTTATATAGTGCCATAGGGATAATTACATTTTACAAAGAAGGTTCATAGAGAGGAAGCTTATGTAAGCTCACAGAGTTGGGGAGCATCAGAGTCAAAATCTGAACTCAGGTCTCTTGACTCTAAATCAGTCCATCCCCTTCCCACTAACACATGACCCAGGCGTCCAACATGGCTCATTTGCATAAGACTCCTCTCATTGGTGGAGAGAAGGGTGAAAAACGTGCCACTTCCCTGCTCTCAGGGCAGAGTGGACTTGTGAGCCTTTGAAAGGAGAGACCCTCTTCCTGCGGTTGAGGACTCTGTTCAGGGAGGGACCAGAGCAGAGAGAGAAGGACTTAGGAAGCAGACATAGAGGGAAAGCCCGCTCCTCAGTAGATCCCTGATAACCCTGACAATACTGCCTCAGAGAATTCAGGAAATTTCCCCATAGGTGAAACTGAGGTCTCTCTCTTTCTATCCCCTCTGATAAATGGATTCCCTTAACAATCACTATTTATAGTGGTCTTCTGTGTAATTAGGATTTATTTGGTGGGAAGGGGTCAAATCTTTGGATATAAGTTTGAGGTGCCCCTTCCTCTTTAGGAGGAAGGAATCAAGCATCTATTAAGTGCTTACTCTGTGCCAAATGTTATTCATTTGGTGGTCACAACAACCTTAAAAAATAGGTGCTACTAACTATCTTCATTTTACAGTTAAGAAAACTTAGACAGAAGTGACTTGACCAGGGTCACACAACTAGTGAGTATCTGCAAGCTGGATTTGAACTCAGGTCTTCCCGCCTTCAGACCAACCAGCACTCTGTTCATCATACCACCTTGCTGCCCGAGTAAGTGAGAGCAATCAGGAAAGCATCCTCAAGCTAAGGGGGAGAGAAGATCATTTCCTAGAAGGAGCCAATAAGTATCATTCTAGTCTGGTATCTCCTCTCTGAAAAGAATAAAGGAATAGGTTTCATGGTCCCTTCTCCTGCTCCCCTCCAGGTAGGAATCAAAGTCTCCTTTGGAAATGGATGGTCAAAATTCCAGAGATATCTATCAATACCTCTTTTGATCCACATATAATGAAATCATGTGAACCATACCAGCAACCCTGTCCCCCTCCCACCAGCCTGTAAAACTGGACTCTCTCTATGGAAAAATCCTCTTTAGATGTGATGTTGGAAGATTCCTCCATTTTGGTTCATGGTGGTGGGAAGGATTGCTGCATTGCTCCTAGGATCAAGAGTCCTTCTCTTCTCCATGTTACATAATTCCTTCAACTGACCCTCTTAGGAGATTAGAGTCCAAGCCCTTCCTCATTCTCCATCCTCAGGACACTCTGCAGTTTATCAACGTCTTTCTTAAACTGTGTGGTCCAGAAATGAACCGAGTACTCCAGATGAGGTCTGATGACTGCAAAGGACAGAGGGACTCCCACCTCCCTATTCCTGGAGGTTTTTCGTCACTTAACGAAGCCCAAGATGGTGGTAGCTTTAGGGGCTGCCACTGATGACTCATTATTGAACTTGTGGTCCATTAAAACACCCAGATCATTTTCAAACAAACTCCTGTTGAACCTCATAAAGTTAAGGTTTGAATCCCACTGTAACACTGTATGCTGCTCTCTACTAAAGTTCATCATCACCCCAGGTTTTAACCCATCAAGATCTTTTGGATTTTGATTTTGTCTTCTCCCAAATTTGTGTCATTCACACATGGGATAAGTATACCATTTATGCCTTTACCTCCATCATAGACTTACCTAGACTTAATCACTGAATGGGTGTTGCCTTAGTCAAATTGAGAACTGGGAAGGATCTTACTTTACAAAGGCCAGAGTTTTCCCCTGCATCAATTGCCATCCCCCGTCATCCTGACCTATATCTGGCCACTGGACCCAGATGGCTCTGGAGGAGAAAGTGAGGCTGGTAACTTTGCACAGCCCTACCTCACTTACATCCAATTCCCTTTCATGTCATGGCATCATCTCCCCGATGTCATGGTCCTTTTAAAGAACGAAGAACAAACAAAAACAAGACAGAAATGTTTAACATGGTTGGTTTAACAGATGGCAACCAGGTGGCACCATAGTGCATGGAGCACTGAGCCAGGAACCTCTGATGTTCACAAGGAGCCTCAGATGCCTTGTAACTATGTGACCTTGGGTAAGTCACTTACCCTCTGTCTGCCTCAATTTCCCCAACTGTAAAATGGGGAGCATAATAGCACCTACTTCCCAGGGTTGTGAGGATCAACTGAGATAATAATTGTAAATTCCTCTACAAACCTTAAAGTGTTATATAAATGTTGTTATTAGTATTTGGGCCAGCCACAAATCCCTGGGGTACTTACTGTACTTCAGACCTCCTTCCACACTCACATGAAACCATTAACAATTAGTCTTCTATTCTAGTCATTCAACTATTTCCGAATCCACTTCATTGTCCTACTGTATAGCACCCCCCCCCTTATTTTCCACAACAATGGCACAAAAGAATTTATGAAATGGAGCCAAGAAAACAAGCCCACACTGGCAGCCATGGAAATGGGAAGAACAATGACCCTGAAACGATCCAAAATCAATGGTGCAAAACGACCAAGGACGAGCTTGATCCCAAAGAAGGGAGAATGAGAACAGGCACTCCCCTGCTCCTTGGCAGGAACTGGACCACGGCTGAGGAACAATAATTATATCATCAGGGTTTTCCCAATGATTTGGTTTGTTTTGCTGGTTTTTTCCTCATATTCCTGTTTTTCTTTAAAAAAAAATCTTTGTGGTAAGGGATGGCTCCCTGGATCAGGGAGCTAGGCTTCCCTAGCTGCAAAAAGTGCTTAGTATACAGTAGGCACTTAATAAATACTTATCACCTTCCCTCACTTAGGAAGAAAACTTCGGGAAATTTAGGCAATGTCAAAAACAAAAGACATCAATAAAATTTTTTTAAATAAAGCTTTGCTAAATCTAGGTATCTCATACCAAGGTCCTAGTCCTAGCCCTACGGCTGATAGGCAGTGTGACTGTGAACATGTCACTGCATTCCTCTGGATTCTAGATTCCCTCGTTGTAAAATGAGGCTTCAAGATCTCTGAGGGCCCTCCCAGCTCTGATAGTCTGTGTTCTATGTTCTAAGCTCTCTCACCTCTGACATTCCATATTCTAGGTTCTAAGGTCCTTCCTAGCTCTGACATTCTATGTTTTTTGTTCTAAGATCCCTACAAGCTCTGACATTGTTAGGATCTAAGACTCCTCTCCAGATTGGGAGAAAACAAACTAGAAACATCTTGGGATGGAAGCCCCGGAAGTGAGAGTTCTCACAATCCTTTCCATTTAGGGTGTTGGAAGGGAGGTGGAGCTGTCTCCTCCAGGGACACACCATTATGGACACTGGCTGACTGGTGCACCAGCTGAACAGCCAGGTGCTCAGTATATCCACAGGCTATTCCTGCTCTCCCCTGGCCCTCTGCCCATCAGAGTGGCCATCTATCTCAGGGTTCTGGAAAGCAAAGACAATAGCCCCCCCCAGGCCCACCTTGTCCAGTCCATCCCCATGCTCCTCATCTCATGAGTGCTGAGGAATCTCTCTCCCTCCTGTCCCACGGAGATACTCTAGCCCCTTGGGGCTGGACCATTGTCTCCCTGCTTTGGGTAGCACTTTGAGGTCATCAAAAGAAGCTTCTCTAGGCCTGGGAAGCTGAAGGCTTCGGCTGTCCTGATAATGACACCCTGTACCGGCCCCTCCTGGGGGAAACCGTGCCTCGTAAACCAAGGATTCCTTTTTATATCATCCCCTAAACCTCCCCACTCTCTGAACTCTGGCTCAGGGACCAACTCTGCTCACCATCTGGCCACTGAGCTGCAAGGCCCTCTGGGATTGGCCCCTCCTAAATTCCATGTGCTTTCCTGGAAGCTCCTTTTTCTCCAATTTTTAAAAAAATTTATTTTTAACATTCTTTTTTTTGAGTTCTGAATTCTCTCCCTCCCCCACCCATTATGAAGGCAAGAAATGTGATATCAATTATACATGTGAGATCATACAAAACATTCCCGTATTAGCCATGCTGCAAAAAAAAAAAAAAAAGGCAAGAAAAACAAAGAAAGTGAAAAAAATTATGCTTCAATCTGCATTCAGACTCTATCAGTTCTTACTCTGGAGGTGGATAGCACATTTCATCATTGAGTCCTTCAGAATTGTCTTAGATAATTGTATAGATCAGAATAGCTAAGTCTATCAAAGCCGGTCATCAAATAATGTTGCTGTTACCATGTATGTTGTTTTCCTGGTCCTGCTCACTTCACTCAGCATCAGTTCATGGAAGTCTTTCCAGGTTTTTCTGAAGTCTTCCTGCTCATCATTTCTTATGGGACAATTCACATACTGTCACATTCATATGCCACAATTTGTTCAGCCATTCCCCAAATGATAGACATCCCCTTAATTTCCTTGATCTGGGGACTCCAGAACCTGGCTATAACATTCCTAGGAGTTTTCTTTTCGGGATCTTTTTCAAGAGGTGATCAGTGAATTCCTTCAAGTTCTATTTTGCTCTCTGATTCTAAAATATCAGGGCAATTTTCCATGAGAATTTCTTGAAGGATGCTTTCTAAGTTCTTTTTTTGATCATGGCTTTCAGGTAGCCCAATAATTTTTAAATTGTCTCTCCTGGATCTATTTTCCAGGTCAGTGGTTTTTTCAAGGAGGTATTTCATATTGCCTTCTATTTTTTCATTTGTTTAGATCTGTTTAATAGTATTCTCTTCAGAAAGCTTTTGAGAGTGGCTTGGATCCAGATCGTGGTCTTGGGTGGTGGTCCTGGGGTGCATTTTGAGTGAGCTAAAGCTGGTGGAGGCTGCAAAAAACCAGCAGCACCCCTCCCAATAGCTCGGCAGCTGCGAAAACCCCAGTCATTTGGGACAGAGCTTTAACCTCTGGAAGCTTCCAAGAAACATGTAGACTTCTTACAAGCCATAGAGCAGCTTAAGAAGGATTTTGAAAACCAAATAAGAGAAGTGGAGGAAAAATTGGGAAGAGAAATGAGAATGATGCAAGAAAATCATGAAAAGAGAGTCAACAACCTGACTGAAGAAAATAACACCTTAAAAAATAGATTAACTCAAATGGCAAAAGAGGCCCAAAAAGCCAATGAGGAGAAGATGCCTTAAAAAGTGAAATTTGCCAGATGGAAAAAGAATCTCAAAAGCTTTCTGAAGAGAATAATTTCTTCAGAATTAGAGTGGAGCAAATGGACGCAAATGGCTTTAT
>CM053586.1:337997783-338081153 GCA_028646515.1 Pseudochirops corinnae | reverse complement strand
CAGATGGAAAAAGAATCTCAAAAGCTTTCTGAAGAGAATAATTTCTTCAGAATTAGAGTGGAGCAAATGGAAGCAAATGGCTTTATGAGAAATCAAGATACTGTGTGGAGGATGGTTTAGAGATGGGAAAACCTGACAATAGTGAGACCAATGAGGTTGTCACAATAGTTCAGGGGAGAAGGGCTGTAAGAATGAAGAGAACAGAGGGATATGAGTGATGATGTGGAGATAGCTTTGCCTTTATGAAACACCTTACAAAAATCTCAATTGTGTCTACATCATTGCCTTGATCCACCAGTTAAATAACCCTTTCCCCCTATGACACGGCTCTAGACGCCTCATCACCATACTCTGGGTGCTTTCCTCTTTGTCAAAATCCCTCCTACACCACAATGCCTGTTTTTCGGGTCTTTAAAGACAGTGTCTGCTGACAGACAGGAGCTCCCAGGATCCTCCTCCTTGATCATGTGGAGAGCCAATCTGTGCCTTGCTTTCTTGGGAGGGAGGAGAATGGAAGCCTCACACAAAGAATTGTGACTCAGCACCCCAGGACCTGGATGTGTGCAGAGGTTCCCAAAGTGGGCAGTATTGCCCTGGGGGGCTCTGGAACGATGGGGGGGGGGGTGTGGTAGTAGCCTCAGGTGCAATTGCAGGGGGCTTTGAATAAAAATAAGGGGGCGATAGAAGCATAAGGAAAGAAGAGATTTTTTAAAAATTGTTTGTAGGTGTTTCATCTGTTGTGTAACAAAGTTAAAGTTGTAATAATTACACTATTTTCCAAATAAACACACAAAATGCAAGTTATAACTAATCAGTGGTCAAGTTCACGAACAGGTCTTAACAAGCAAGTGTTGGCAGGTGAGCATGTCACACATGGTCAGGAAGTCCAGCATGCATTGGCAGGAATATATGCATGTAATGACTTGTTTACAGTCAGATACTATAGGGTTACATGACATAACATTGCATCTTCAAAATTTCAATGCAGGAAAACCCCACAAATTTACAATAAATTATTAAATTTAAGATGTGTCATTTAAAAAATATATTTTATGGCTTTTTTTAAAATGATACAATTTTTTTAAAAAGTTAGTGTTAAAGAAGGTAGATTTCCAGGGGTCAATGAGTAATTTTTTTAAAGGGGGTGGTAGGCCAAATAAGTTTGGAAACCTCTGATCTAAGACAAATGAGTCAGCAGGGTAATAGTAGGGGTGCTAGGTTGGGCTGAAGAGGAGAGGGCTACCTACTCCCTCTTTCTGGCCCTCATCTTTGTGGGTCACTGCTCTCTTACCCAACTTCTCTGTCTTTTCCGTTAGCATGACTTTCTCTCTACTTTTCACCTCTGGAAGAAAAGTCAAGACAACACTCATGAAGCCATTGGTCCTCTTTGAAAACCAAGGACGAACAGCAGTATCCTTTCAAACCCACCCCAGGAAAACCGTGGGAAGATGAAGTGGTTGAAGGGGCCACCTCTAATACCAATCCCTTCTTCTCCCCATCCCCAAGACTGCTGTTTTATCTGCTTAGAACTAATCTGAAAGGCATAAAAATCAATAATTCTCTCTTCTATTGTTCTGATCTCCCAGCCAGGAAAACTACCCTGGCAGAAGAAAATCAGTTTAAAAAGTCGTATCTGTCCCTCCCTCTGTCCCGCTCTTTCTGTCTGTCTATCTCCATTCCCCATCTATTGTCTTTCTCAGCTGTATTTGAATAATGAGGCACATAAATCAGTAATGGTTAACCACATTTATTATAAAGGAATTGGATTAAAACAACAGTAAAAACATCACTAATACGGAAAAATGTTTTACATGATTGTACGAATATAACCAACATCAAATTGTTTGCCATCTTGGGGAGGGGGAGGGGAGAGAGGGAGAAAATTTGGAACTCGAAATTTTCTATAAGAAGTGAACGCTAAAAATTGTCTTTGTGTGTAATTGGAAAAAATAAAACACTATTTAAAAGAAAAAAACGAGAGAAGTCCAATAGGGACACAAAAAAATAAAATAAAATAAAACAACAATGAAACGGAAAGCAAAAAAGGAGGGGTGGGTTGGTAGAATGAAGCGGAAAGAACGCCAAATCCAAAGTCAGGAGAGACCGATCCTGCAATCCCAACACTTATGAGTCTGGTCAGGAACTAGAGCCTGGGGAGAAGGCTTGTCTCTGTCCCCAAAAGTGAGACACAAGGAAGAAAGTCCTGGAGGGGAAAGTAAGGCAAGGCCAGTAGTGACCTCCACAGCGGGAATGGTTCCAATAACTCCCCATCTGCTCCGCGGGACTCCTTCCCAGCCTGGTCACACAGCCCTTGTCTTGATGTCCCAGCATTTGCCTGTCACACCTGCCTCATGCACATGTCAGTGGTGGTGACAAGTCCCGTCCTCTCCCGGAGGTCTCTTCCTGGAGATGACACATGCCCGGCAGCCTGCAGTACCAGTGGCAGCTCTGTTTCTGTGTGTGGGACTCCATGCAACTCCCCAGTGGTGACTCCCACGGTTCCCAGAACCACTGCTCACTCCGGCTCCACACTTATAGGTGCTGGTGAAGGTTTAACAATCGACTCTCTGGGGGAAAATTTTTTTTTCCCATGATGCACTTCTGCATTATTAACGTTCTCTCCATCACTTTATTAAGTTCAGGCAATCAAGAAAACAATGAATCAAGCCCAGATCTGTAGCATTTGCAGATTCCCAAGGTGTAAATGCTAACACTGAAAATTTAACAATTCCTGAGCAATTTGGGGTTGGTAGGAGAGGTGCACCTTTCCACCATCTTCCTGTGGGGGGTTTGAAAGGAAAACCCTTCTTCCAGAGTATAAGACTAGAGAGAAAGTCATGCACAATGGAAAAGACAGAGTGGCTAAGAAGGTAGTGACCCAAAGCACACAACGTGAAAGCCAGAAAAGGGGAGGAAGTAGCCTCTTCTTTTTAGCCCAGCCTAGCAACCCTAGGATTACACTGCCGGCTCATTTGCCTAAAACTAATCTAGGTCCACCGGCAGCTAGGTAGCACAGGGGATTGAGCACCAGGCCTGGAGTCAGGAAGACTTGAGTGAAAATCCAGCTTCAGACACTTGTTGTGTGACCCTGAGCAAGTCACTTAATCCTGTTTGCCTCAGTTTCCTCATCTGGAGGACAAGGAGAGGGGAAAAAGAGGCATTTTTTCTTCATCTTCATCCCTCCCCTCCCCTCCCTTCCCTCCCCTCCACTTCCCTTCCCTTCCCTTCCCTTCCCTTCCTTTCCCTTCTCTTCCCTCCCCTCCCCTCCCTTCCTTTCCCTCCCCTTCACTCTCTTCCCTTCCCTTCTGTCTTCTGCTACTGCTTCCCAGTCGTGTGTCCTTTTCTCCTCTCTCCCCCATCTAATAATTTGGAAGGTTATTTTTTTAGCCAAAACTAAATTTACATTTATATCCATTAAATGTTTTCTCATTAGGATCAGCCCCTTCTTTGCCTCCTGTGGGACCTGGGACAGTTGGGCAGGGGGGAGGTGCAGGTCCTGCCATGATAACGCCAAAGTACATGGCACGCTAAGGTTTGGAAAGAGGTTGAGCTTGGGGAAAGAACAGATGAAGCCAGGATCAGTCCCAGCCCAGAAGTCTGTGTTAAAGCAGCAGTCTACTGAGCATAGACACTGGGCATTTGCCAAGTTTGGGAACTGAATCCCCTGCCATGGCCAAGATGTCTCCCAGAGCCCTGGTCACAGCAGCAGCGAGAGGCAGGGAGTGGAAGGCCACGAAGCCCGTCCTTGTTTGCTTGTTGGGCCAGACCCAGGAGGAATTCCCGTGGTGGGAAAGTCCTTGGCCTATCTAGATCTCGACTTTTCTGTAAATTACTAAAGAGTTTCCCGGAACAGTAATGGGGGTGAAGTAGCTTGAACACAGGTCTTTCTGACTCCAAAGCTGGCTCTCTATCCACCATAGCACACTGTCTCTCATTCCTGTCTTACAAATGAGGAAACCAAAGCCCAAAGATATAAGGTGGCCCATGGTCACACAACTATTAAGGGAAGCAGCAGGACATGGGTGCAAATCCTGGCTCTGACCTAGGCCAGTGTATTTAACTTCTCTGGTTCTCAGCTTCTTTGCCTTAAAATGGGGGAGGGGGGGGGAAGGGAGACTAGATGGCCTCTTCCTTCTAGCTCTTGGATCCTACATTTAGGAGAAGGGTTAACATCCCCAATGGAGATCAGTGCCCCATTTGACAGACTTAGAAAGTGAGGCTGCAAAGGGCCACATGCATACTGTGTCAAGGTTTCCAACGCAGTCCCTCCGCACTTTGGTTTCAGCCACTTTTACAGGGGCTCTCTTGAGCGGCACTCTCCCTGCCCCTGCCCCAACCCCAGGCTTCCATTTCCCCCTTGTCACGACTGTGGACACCTGTGTGTGGCTGGAACCTCTGCCCACCAAACTCCATGGGGGAAGGGGAGGAAGAGAAAGAGGGGCAGGAAAAATGCCTCTTTTCCCCTCTCACTGTCCTCCAAGTGTGGTGATCTCCCTCCAAAAGGGAAAGTTCTGTCTCAGCAGGAAAGGCAACAGGAAAATGGAATTTCCCAGGATATCAGGGTGGGCACTGGGGCCTGGGCAGGCCAGTTCAGAGATAAGGGATCCTGGAGCCTGGGGAGCTAAAGGAAGGGATGGGCATGAGGATAAGAAGCCTTGGAAAGGGGAAGGAAGATGCCTCCAAGAACAGGCTTAGGGCAGGAGTGATAGGACAGGCTGGCAGATCTGAGTGGGGACAGACAACATACATCATTCCTCCCTAACCCAACCAACCCCCCTCCCAATTCCATCAGTCCTTTGGTCCCAAAGGGCAGGGCCCAGCAGGAAGCTGGGGCAGCTATCAGACCAATGACCTGGACTTCCCCCAGGAAAAGTGACATGGCTGAGTTGGTGAGGAGGGAAAGGCACAGACCTTCACCTCAGGACCTCTGAGGGTTCAGGGGCCCTGGCTACCTGTAGCTAGGAAAGGAGTGAAGTTCCTGGTAGATCTGCCCTCAGTGCCTTCTCTCTCCTTTCCTCTACTCCTCCCAGTTCCTTCCTCCCAGCTCTGAATACTCAGGGTACCCACCATGCCCTTCCCAGGCAATGCCCAGGACTCCACACCTTTTCCTTCTTCCTGCCTGTGTTCTCTATCTTCGAATCCTTCCCTCTGTCCTAGCTAATGTGAAAAATTCATTCCTATACTCAGTGGCTTCCAAAGGCACAAATGTGTTGTGCCCACCAGTTCAATTAAACTCAACAAATGTCAATTATATGAAATGATGACAATATCAGATGGGAAGGTGGCCTCAGGGGGCTTATCCCATTTAATGTGTGGAGAGCCCCTCCCCAGTAGATTGTCTTGCAGCCTCCCTTTTTTCATACTTCCAGAGATGAGAGGCTCCCTACCTGCTGAGGCAGCCCCTTCTCTTATAAATGTTTCTCTCTTTTTCATTCTTTATTACAAAGGATGAGAAAGGGAAAGAGGGAGAATATACTCGGGTGATGTTAAAAATAATAATAATAATAATTGCTGGGGTTTAGAGAATGCTTTGTAGTTTACAAAGTGATTTGTACATGTTATCTCATTACAACAGCCCTTGGAGGTAGGTGCTGCTGTTAGCCCGTTTTACAGGTGAGGAAGCTGAGGAAAACAGAGGTGAAGTGACTTACCCAGGGTCACACAGCACTTGAACTTGAGTCTCCCTGAGTCCACTATAAGATAGCTCACAAAGGAAAGCTGGTACTACTGTGTGCAGGGCCTTGAATGCCAAGGTCAGAAGGGTCACCTTTCCTGGGGAGGCCATGAATTCCATGACGACTTTTACATGGGAGCAGTGGGTCTGAGGCAATGATGGTGAAAGGGAAATCATGGGCCAGTTTTCTGCTGCCCTCCTAGGCCCTCACCCCCTCTTTGAACCACCCCTCACCCTTCCCCGGGGTCCATGGGCTCATTTGGCACAGCTGTTTACCTGGGGCTCCCTGGAAGATTCCCATTCCTCCTAACCTCTGATTTCTTCTATTGCAGACAGCCAGCTGAGAGGTGAGTGTGGCTCTAACTCAGGGGGTCTAGGTTTATTCAGCTATGGAAAAATGGAGACTGGGGCCAAGAGCTCATTCTTCTGCTGTAGTTCTAGGAATTGAAAGCCCAAGCTTTCCCCAGCAGAAGATGCCTGAGTTTGAATCCTGACTCACCAACCATTAGTGATCTTGACCACTTCGATGCCCCTCTCTGGGCCTCCTCCTTCCTAAAGGGATGGGGCTGGTCAGACTGACTGCTAAGCTTCCTTCTAGCTGCCCTAAAATCCTATCCTACAGTAAGCCTGCACTTCATTGAGGCTTTAGGACCTGGGACCCCAGAGCTACAGAGAACCACAGAGACATGGCAGGAAACAGAAGATGTGAACCTAGGCAGGGTTGGGGACAAGACTGGGAAGAAGCAGAAACAAGAATGTCAGGAAGGGCCCTATTCACAGAACATGATTGTTGGAAATACTTTCATTTTACAGATGGGGAAACTGAGGCCCAGAGAGAAGAAGGGGCTTACCCAAGTTAGTGTCAGTACCAAGGTTAGAACCTGGGTCTCCTAATTTATAATCACAGAATCTCAGAGTTGGAAAAGACCTTACAGGGAGTTAATCCAGCCCCTGGCCCTGATCAGGAATCTCTCCCTCAGCAGCCTTAGCTAGAAGGCCATAGAAATGGAGAACCCACTACCTCCTGAGGCTGCCCTTCCCACTCTGCGACAGCTCCTGCTGGTGGGAAGACTTTCTTTACATTAAACTGACTCTGCCTTTCTACAGCTAAAATGCACCCCTCTCCTTGCCAAACAGAACAAAACTAATCCCTCTTCCCCAGGACTTCAAATGCAGCTATCATGGTCCCCTGAGCTTTCTGTCCTCCAAGCTAAACATCTCCACCTCCCTTGGATCCTCCATGGTTGGTCTCCATCCTCTGGACTCTCTCCAGTATGTCAATATCCTTCCTAAAATGGGCTGCCCAGACCTCAGCCGACTGTCAGATCAGCTCCAAAGCCCTCGACTAAAGATTGCTCTCCACACTGGCATTTGGGGGTTGCCCCGTCAGTCAGCTCTGAACTGACCTCTCTGTAGAATCCTCTAATTCATGCCATCTCATCCCCAGAGACATCAATTTACATGTATTTATTTGGCATCTATTACATGCAAAGTGCTGGAAATAGAAAAAAGAGGGAAAGACAGCCCCCGTCTTCAAGAAACTCTCAATCTAAGAAAGGAGACAATCTGCAACAGCCATGTACTAAGGTGAGATACACAGGATATATACAGAGGTAGTCAACTGAGGGAAAGCACCAAGAGTAAGAAGGATGGGGAAAGACTTCTGTACAGCCATGTACTAACTAGATATAGACAAAGGAGATGGGTTGGAGAAGGTGCTAGCATTAGAGGACCAAGAAAGGTGGGATTGGGGTAAACTGAGTCTGTAGCATTCCCCGGGTCTGCCAGACCAGCTCCCAGAGAGGATCAGTATCAGAGCTGGGACCAGAAGCCAGTTTTCTGACTCCCCAGGTGAGTAAAATGACTTTCCTTGCCAAAGTCACCCATAAGGGTGCGTGGCAGGGTCAGGACTGGGAGCTGTCCCTCCTGGTCCCCAGGTCAGTCCTCTTTCCACAGACTGCTGACTCAAAGTCAGGTCACCTCCCTCATCTCCTTGCCAAGCCCTCCTGGGTCTTGAGTCTCAGAGGTTTCCCCCTTCCACCAAACACACTGCACTCCCCACCCCCCTACAGATAGAGAGGCCACTCAAATCAATCCCCTTTGACCTGATAGGCATTCAGGAAGTGTCTGCTTTGGGCAGAGTTCCAGGAAGCCTGTTAGGGCCCCAACTACTGCCCTTTATGTCCACGCCAGGCCTCAGCTTGGGCCAGGTTGATACATGAGGCAAAGAATCCCAGCCAGAGTTTATCCTAAGACCTCATCCTCTGTCCCCAGCAGGCCTAGGAGGCCAGCTGGAGCTCAGGAATTCTCCTGCTCCCCAAGGCAGCCCCGTCCAGTCCCATGAAGCTTTGCAGAATGGTGGAAAGGCATCTAGGCTTGAACCCAGGCAGCAGGGTTGCAGGAGATCAGTTCTGCTGCATCCTTGCTGGGTGATCCTGGGTAAGTGGCTTCTGTTCTCTGACCCTATTTCCTCTCTCTAAGATGGAGCCACCACCCTTGCATGACCTACTTCATAGGAGTCATTGTGAGGACTTAATAAGATAGCACAAATGAAGCTTTCTGCAAACCTAGTGTGGCACAGTAATGTCGGCTTTAGGACTTGCTTGGATGGGGAGGGCTGGACTCCCCATCCTTGGGCACCCCCTTCACTGGCCCCCCCCAAGGTTCCCAGGACAATCGGCCTGATCCCTGACCTCAGGGGTCATTTAAAGGCAATATTAACTGAATGCAATTTCTGTAAAACTGGTCACAATGTCCCTGTAAGGGGTGAATGCCAGGATTGTGGCCCCCACTTTTCAGATGAAGAAAGCAAGTGAGGTTGGGTGAAGGGAGAGAAGGACTCTCCTGTGGTCCAACAACTAACAGATATCACCCCCAAGACCTCCCTTCTGCTCTTACTACTCAAGATGCCACCAGACAAAATTTGGACATGCAGGAGCTGGGAAGAGCCCTGCACTGGGTGGAGTGATTGCAGCAGGCAGCCAGCAGCTTTGGTGGCCTGTGAGTCCCCCAGGGCTCTCTTAGTGCAGGGGCCTGCCAGTCCAGCTGGTCACATCTGGGGGGCTAGGTCAGGGCTCAGACTGAAGCCTCAACTCAGATTAGGACCCAGTCTTGAATCAGGATCAGAGTCAGGGCCTTATCTGGGACAGGAAACTCTTAGACCAGCATCAAGGCTCAGTGTGGGGCCAGGGTCAAGACCAGGGCTCAGACTGAGACCAACGTCAGGACTCAGGCGCAGCTAGCTGGTGAAGTGCATCGAGTTCTGGGCCTGGAGCTAGGGAGACCTGAGTTCAAATCCGATATCAGACACTTACTAGCTGTGTGACCCTGGGCAAGTCACTTAACCTCAGTTTTCCTGTTTCCTCACCAGTAAAATGGGGATAATAATAATTAACACCTTTCTGCCAGGGCTGTTGTGAAGATATTTGTAAAGCCCTTAGCGTAGTGCCTGGCATATGGTAGTTGTTACACAAATATCTTTCTTGTTGTTATTATCATTAGTCTAGAGCCGCTGACCAGGTTCGAACTAGGGCCAAGACCAGGATCAGGACCCAGGCTCCAGTCAGGACCAGGGTTAGGGTCAGAGTCAGGGCTCAGCCCAGGACCAGGGTGAGGCTCAGGGCTCAGTCCAGAAGCAGGGTCAGGGTCAGGATTAGGGCTCAATCCAGGACTAGGATCAGGACCCAAACTCCAATCAGGACCAGGGTCAGGGTCAGGGATCAGTACAGGACCAGGGTCAGGGTCAGAGTCAGGGCGACCAGGGTGAGGTTCAGGGCCCAGTCTGGGACCAGGGTGAGGCTCAGGGCTCAGTCCAGAAGCAGGGTCAGGACCCAAACTCCAATCAGGACCAGGGTCAGGGTCAGGGTCAGGGTTAGGGCTCAACCCAAGACTAGGATCAGGACCCAGGCTCCGATCAGGACCAGGGTCAGGGCTCAGGGCCCAGTCCCTGAGTAGTGGTCTCCAGCTGCCGGCGGAGAACAGCAACAAAAATAACGCGAGTGAGGGAAGGGGCGGAGGATGGGGGCGGAGCGGGGGAGGGGGCGGCCGGAGGCCCGTGGGCAGGTCTGGCAGCGTGGCGGGGGCGGGGTCAGAGGCGGGGCTGGTCGAGATTCCCCTGACCTGAGACTCAGCCGGGCTGGGCGAACAGTAACATTCTTCCTTGCTGTCTCCGGTGCCCAAGGCAGCCCCGGGCGGAAGAGAGTGAGCTCCCGGGCTGAGGAACAGACGGACAGGCAGGCGGACGGACAGACGGTCGGACAGCTGGACCCGCCTCCTCGAACGCCCGTCCGGCCGTGCCCGGTGAGTGACCCCCCCCCCCCCACCGCACCCTGGGACCCCGCCCCCCGTCGGAATGTGGCTCGGCACAGCCAGGGTTTAGCGTACCCACAGCGCCGGGCGGAGCCCAGGCGTCCAGAGGGGGACCGCGACCCTCCTCAACCTGAGCCAGTGGGCGCTGACGCTGTACCAGGCACCTAGCGCCTAGGGGAGCCCAGGGCTGGGGACAGAGAGGGGGGCTCCGCGAGGATCACAGGCTCAGGGGTGGGGGAATCCAGGCTTCCGTCGTCAGGAAACCCCCTTTCTAATAAGGATATGCTTCTCACAGCGTATTAGAGCCCAGAGGCAGATGGGCTAGTGGAGAGAGCCCAGGAGTTGGAGGCAGACCCCCCCGGATTCCAATCTTAGCTCTGACACAGTTTCCTCTTCTGGAGAATGGGCACGATTATAGCCCCTACCAACCAGGGCTTCAGTTAGCGCCTTTCTGTTAATATGAGCATGAAGCTGAGAGCAATGTGGACTTGTATTAGTCCTCCCACTAGGGGTTCTTAAGCCCCTGGCTGTGTCTCAATTGTTCCCTCTACAAAATGGACTGTTTGGGGGAGACAGATGGGATGATACCTGAGGCCTGTGCAGCTCCAGGGCCAGCCCCACTCTGAGTGACTTCTTGTGGGCAGGGCTGGGCAGGGCAGGGCAGGGCAGGGCAGCCTTCCTGGAGGAGGTGTGTTTGAGGCAGCTCTTTGGAAGAGGCTGAGATCAATTGGCTGTTTTTACCAGGAAGGACAATGACACCCAAGGAAAGGAAGGGACTTAGCCCAAGTCCTAAGGAAGTTAGTGGCACCTAGAGATTCCCAAGTCAGTGCCCTCCCTCCCCCACCCTATGAGTCCAGACTTCCTAAGTGACTGAGACCAGATGTAAGGTAGGACATACTGCCCTGATGCACAGGGAGGCCTGGAGCAGAAGGGAGTCAAGATGAGGCCTAGGTGGCGTGGGGCTGGTGGGGGAATACAGCTTAATTTCACCCAATCCTTAAAGGCAGGCTGGCCTCATGGTTCCCATTTTCCTAAAGGGGAAAACTAAGGTCCAGACTGTTGGGCGACTTCTCTGGGGTCCCAGGAAACCCCCAGGCCCTGACCTGGCTCCGCACAATAAATATTAGATGTGGGGGGACCCTAAGATATACCAGGGAGTCTATGTTACATTTGAGGAAACTGAGGCGAGGCAAGACCAGGGCCTTGCCCTGGTCCACATCTCCAGGGTCCTATCTTGAAGGCCTGATTTTGCCTTCAAAAGAGGTCCTGAAAGGCCTCTAGAGAAAATCAGAGGTCCAGCAGCCAGTGGAGGAGGAGAAGCCAGGCTAGTTCAGGGTTGGCAGGGAGGTGTGTACATATGGGGGTGAGGAGGACAAAAAGGAGGTGAGGGGACAGGGGCCTCTCTAGAACCCTCCTGAGGTCAGTTCTCAAAGCTGACCTGGTGGGCATGGTGTGTGGGATTAGCCTTGGCCTGGGAATGCAAGAGAGTTGCCAGGGGGCCAATTGAGGCTGTCCCAGAGAGGGAGGGGCTGCCTCCAGGGCAGTGAGCGCCTCTTCTCTGGAGGATTTGAGCAGAAGCTGGATGCTCCCTTGTCTGGGATGTTACAATGGGGGACTCCTTGTGTGGGTTGGACCAGATACTCGAGATGCTGCCAACTCCAGTTCTGGGATTCTGTGAATCTAGGGAGGGGCCAGTGGAGGCAGGAAACAAAGTGATTCTTCTCTGTTTGCAAAGAAAGAACTGTCTGCTCTCTCACCACCCTGAGTCCACACCAAAGCCCAGGGAGGATCTCACAGCTGGGATCAGCCCTTGTTTTCTACATTTTACAAAGGAAGAAACTGAGGCCAAAGGAGAAGAATCACTCCTGTCCCAGACCCCCAGCAAGGTCCCTCAGTCCACTCTCAGCAAGCACCTGCATGTGTCCTAAACTGCACTAGGCACCAGGGATTCAGAGATGAGAATGAGAAAACAGGCCTTGGGGGAATCTCCCCTTCTCTGTTTGGTGCTCAGGCAAAGCCCATTGGATCACAGGAGCATCATATCTTAGGCTGAAAGCTGCTAGAGCCCCATCCCCCAAGAAAACTAGCCCCTGTAGTGGGGAGGGGCTCACCCCTGGTGCACAGACCCTAGCCTGTAGAGGCGTTGAAATGGAATCTTCCCCCATTCCCCTTCTGGAAGAAGCCCAGAGAGACTAAAGATTTACCCCCAAAGGGTAACCCTGGCCAGCCTTTCACCTGAGCCCTGTCTCTGGTACTAGTCAGAGAAGTCCACACTGAACCAGGAACCAGGAAAGAGGCCTATCTCTGACAATGATGGGCAGCTCTCCCTCTCAGGGCCTCGGTTTCTTCTACTGTCAAATAAAGACAATTACTCTTCACACTCTCTACCTTCCAGGGGTTTATAGAGAAAATGTTTTATTCGCTTCAAAGCTTCAGAGAAATGGGCAGGTAGGCTCCTGACTCCTGGTCTTGCTCCCCCTTCCCTCCTCAAGCTAGAAAGTTTGCCCCATTCATCTTCCTGCCCACTCACCATGACCCCAGATATGGCCTTGCCCAAATCAACCCACAGGGCAGCCCTGTGTCCGAAGACCTAGGAGAAAAGAGGCAGCCAGGCATAACTCCATGTGGTCATACCAGGGCCAACTTTAGTCCTTCCCACTGAGGCTGATTCACAGTCCCTCTGCTTGGATTAGGAAGGCAGCTTCTCTTTTTGGAGGCCCCTTAGGGCTCACTTCTCTAGGACCTCTTTTCCCTGCCTCCCCACAAGGTTCAGTCTCTGGCCCTTCATTGGGGGTCTTTTCCTGACTCTCTCCAGGGGCTCCTTGGATTAGGGAAGACAAAGCTGACTCCTGCTGATCCATTAGGTCCCTACCCTTGAGTTAAAGGAGAATCAGAGATTGCCCAACGAGAGGGCAAAGGTGGCCTTGGATGGGATCTCCATAATGGGTTTGTCTCCCTGGGGCTCCCCTTCCTGGGAGGGAAACAGAAGAGGAGAAGGGAAGGTTTCAGGGTTGTATCTTAAATAGCAGCTCTGCTTGGGAGGAAGGGGTGTGTGTGTGTGTGTGTGTGTGTGTGTGTGTGTGTGTGTGTGTGTGTGTGTGTGTGAGAGAGAGAGAGAGAGAGAGAGAGAGAGAGAGAGAGAGAGAGAGAGACAGATAGACAGACAGACAGAGGTGGACTCTCGAAGGGACAGTGCAGCTGAATGGCCAAATGAGCTGGCTTCAATCCCAGCCCCAGCTATCCCTGGTCATTCTCCTCAGGATAGTAAGAATGATTGTTCTAACTCAGAAAGTGCTTTGTCAGCATTGCTGAAGGTCTCTATGTTTCAAGGAAAGACACTAGTCTATCAGTGAGATGACCCTGAGTATTCAATCTTTGTGTGCCCTCAGAAGAAGGGACCAGATGAGACCATTTCTAAGGACCCTTTCAGCTCTGAGGTATGAGAGGAGGCCACCAGTGGATAAGACCAACCACCCACCTCCAACCTGAATCACTAGGACCCTACAGAAAGAAAAAAAATCACCAGGTTTTGGAAGGCTTGGCTTGCTTAGAGCATTACTGAGGCACCAACAACTCAGAAGAAGGCTGGGTTATCCTTGGGAGGGATTGGCCTGAGGGTACCCACACCCCTGCCCCATCCAGCCTAGGAGCCCCGTGCTCTGTGGGCCCCTCCTCAGAGAGAAGAGAGCAGAGTAAGCTGAGCCCCTGACCAACCCCCACGGTGTCTGAGTTGATGGAAGCCAGAAAGGGCTCCGGGAGTCAGACACATCCCTGTCCATAGAGGAGGCCTCAGAGAGGAGAACAGCATCTTCAGAAGAACCTAGGACAAACCCCCAAATTTCCAAGAGGAGATCTGAGGAGCAGGAGTGCAGTCCAGACATGATCAACAGCTTACTCGGGTACATGGAGGTGCTAGGTATAGGGTCCAGTCTGGGGAGAGATGGGTGTTTGGCTGGAACGCAGAGTGTGTGAAGGGGATTCAGGTGAAACAAGGCTGGAAAGTCAGACTGGAGCCCAGTTGCAAAGGGCCTTCAATACCATGTCCTTTCCCTGGTCCTCCGTCCTCCCTGACCTGGCCCCCTGGACATCTGCCAACATGTCAACTGCTTTTAGCTCTTATTCCACGTCCATCCTCTGCCTTTGAGTTGGAAAGCACAAAACTAGGATGAAGAAAATATGCTGTGGACTGACAGTCAACAAACATTTATTAAGCACCTACTGTGTGCTAAACACTGGGGATACAAAAAAAGGGGCAAAAACACCACCCCTGCCCTCAAGGAGCTTACATTCTAATAAGGGAAGCAGGTGTCTCAGCTGAAGGAACTGGGAGTGTTTAATCTGGAGGAGTCATGAGAGATGTCTTCAAGTGTCTGGATCTCTGCCAGGGGGAAGAGGGATGAGTGTTGTTCTCCTTGGCCCCAGGGAGATGGTCAGGGAAATAAATGACTCGGTACACAGAAGATCCAGATTGGATGGAAAGTAACCTTTGAGGAGAAAGGCTGGCAGTCAGGGAGACCAGGAGAAGCCTACTGCAGAAAGTGAGACTTGAGCTGAGTCTTACAAGAAACTAGGAAGCCTTGGTGAGGCAGGAAGGCATCCCAGGCATGATGGTCAGCCAGGACAAAAGGCAAGGAGATGGAAAATGGTGTGTGATATTTGAGGAACAGCAAGAATGTCAGTGTAACTGGATGGTTGAGTACATGGGTGGTAGTAATATGTAAGATTAGAAAGGTAGGAAAGAACCAGATTGTGAAATGTTTTAAAGGTCCTCTGCCCAGAAGATTTCGGTATTGGAAGGCCAGGGATGGTCAAGTCTGCAGGGAAATGGGAGCCTGGACTCTGATCAACATGGATTGGTTCTGTGTCCTCCCTGGGCCCCATCTGTACCTCCCTTTGCCCAAGAATATTGGATGGGGGATGGGAGGGGAACTGCGTAGAGCCATATTTAAATGGGGCAACCTTTGAAATGTAAAGGAAGTGAACCATCCAGACCCAGAGTCAACAGATGTGTCTACATAAAGCTTCTGCAGTCATCTACTCTCCAATCCCCCAGCCCCCGTGCCTAACCGAACACAGGGTTAACAAAGTTGACCAAGGCTGGAAGACAATTTTAGTTTGTGCAAAACCGGGTCCCTTTAGAATGATGATTATTGAGCCTGCGATCAGTTGCTGCTCGGAGAGCACACAGGCTAGGAGAGATGGGATACCCCTGCCAGCCTGTCCACCCCCACAGAGAGTAGTAGTACTTGATATGCCAGCCCTGCAAGAGTCACAGAAAAAGAGCCCAGTAACGAATGCCGGACAGATTGAATCTGCAGGTGTTGAAAGGGTACAGTGTTAAAGAGGGTAAGAGTGAGGGCAGGGTCTGTGGCTTATCAGATTCTGCCTATGAGTCAGCAGTGTGGTATAATAGCCAAGAAAGTGAAGGTGATCTCAGACTTTATTAAAGTGGGACAGCTGAGGGGAGAGTCCCTCTGGTCAGACTACAAGGAGAAGCTTGTGTTCAGTTCTAGGCACCACAGATAAGGTGGAGTGTCCAGAAGAGGGCCATACCCAGAAGGTGAAGGGCATGAGTCTGCCCCACCTGTTTCCCTGTAGTCTCCAGGGTAAGGCCTCCTGAAACAGGTGTCTTGGCTGAAGGAACTGGGCATGTTTAATCTGGAAAAGAGGAGACTCAGGGGAGACTGAGAGATGCCTTCAAGTATCTGGAGATCTGCCAGGGGGAAGAGCGATGAGTATTGCTCTTCTTGGCCTCAGAGTCAGACCCAGAAACAGAGGGACAGCCAGGAAAAACTTCCCCACAATGAGAGCTCTCTCCAAAGGGATGGAGAGAGGGTGAGGTCCCTCTTCTCTGGGGTCTTCAAGCAGATGTTGAACATCTTGTTGGGGATATGATGTCAGGGGTTCTGGGATTGGGCCATTTCTTCTGGAGGGTCTCTTGAGGCTGTACTCCGTGGTGTCCTCCAGTTCTGGGTATAAGCAGATGGTTACTAGTATCCCTCCCTGCCTGGCCCGCCAGCAGCATCCTTGGCAGAGATGGGTGATGCCTGCTTTCTCTTCTTGCTCCCCAGAGCGGAGCAGGGCTTGGCCATACATTGGCTGACTTAGAGTCTTCTTGGGTGAGGAAGCCCATCCTTCCCCACCCCACATCCTGCTTAGTCCTTCCCCTCTTTGGCTACTCCTATCCGTCCTCCGTGGGGGCTCCTCCTCTTTCCCCCACCACCTCCCCAGCCTGCAGCCCACACATCCTGCTGGTCTCTTTCCTCTTTCAGCTAGAAAAACCGGAAAGAGTTTTTTGGGCAGAAACTTCCCTCCCCCACGCCCTGGGAATCCCCAGGCTGGACAGACGATGGGATATCCAGGAGGAAGTGTCCCACTGCCAACCAACACAAATCACAGGGCAGCTGTGGTCAACAAGGCCATAGTGTCCAGCCCCATGTCTCAGGACTGTCCTGAGCTGAGAGAAAGTTCTTATTCTCCAGATGCCTCTCTGCAGAGCAGAGCAGTGCCAGCATTGGCAGGAGAGTCTGCATCAAGGATGACTGGCCATGGGCCTGGTCTTTGGCTCTAATATAGCATGGGGAAACTGGAGAAGGCATTGAGCCCATGACTGTTGTAGGGTCTGGGGGGAGATGCCCAGTTTCCATTGAAGCCAGCCTAGCTCTTCCCTCAAGGAGCTCAGCTTCTAGCAGGGTCTGCCTGGCCTCTACCCAGACACACCAGTGCTCCAGATGACATGCTGGGAACATCAATGAGGGCTCAGGAAGCTGCTGGGAGAGGTTTGAGTGGGGCAAGCTATGACTGCTTGGCACAGAGGTCCTTAATAAATGTCAAGTATGGATTCTATCAAGAAAGCTTCCTGTAGGAGGCAGTATTTGGGTTGGACTTGGAAGGATGGGTAGGATTTCAGTATTGGGGGGGTGGGGGGGGTGGAGGGAGGCAGACAGCCCAGGTTTCAGGAACAGCATGAAAAAAGGCAGGAACAATAAAGTAGGCTCAGATCGAGAGATGGTCGGGACCTTGAGGAGCATCATTCTCAACCCTCTCATTTTACAGATGAGGAAACTGAGGCTCAGCCAGGTTATGAAATCTGCCTAGGGTCACACAGTAAGCATCTCAAGTGGCTCTCAGGGTGTTCTGAGGGGAGGGGGCTGGCCACTCACAGCGCCCTCTCTTTCTCATAGGCCCGAGCTGCTTCAAGCGCCCAGCCATGGCTTTGTGCCTGAAACAGGTGTTCAACAAGGACAAGACCTTCCGGCCTCGAAAGCGCTTTGAGCCGGGCACCGAACGCTTTGAGCTCTACAAGAAGGCCCAGGCCTCACTGAAGTCGGGCCTGGACCTGCGGGCCGTGGTGCGGCTGCCTCCAGGGGAGAGCATCAATGACTGGCTGGCCGTGCATGTGGTGGACTTCTTCAATCGCATCAACCTCATCTACGGCACGATGGGCGAGTGCTGCACAGAGGCCAGCTGCCCCGTGATGTCAGGCGGCCCGCGCTATGAGTACCGCTGGCAGGATGAGCAGCAGTACCGGCGGCCCGCCAAGCTGCCCGCCCCTCGCTACATGGCACTGCTCATGGACTGGATCGAGGGGCTCATCAACAACGAGGATGTCTTCCCCACCCAAGTGGGTGAGTGCCCTGGCGGGTGTGGGAGGGAGGCAAAGACAGGGCGTCAGGAAGCCCTGTGGAGAGCGGAAGAGGACTGACACAGCCCTGCTCTGGGGAGCCCCTGGGCTCAGGGGGCAGCTCCCAAAGGCCAGGGCTGTGACCTATCCATCCAGTGACAGTCCCTGAGTAGAGGCTTAGCCCTGGATGGGGAGGACTGGGGCTCCTGGGAGGAAAGAACACAGTGATGACACTCTCCTCCTCCTTGGAGACTCATCTTATCTCCTCTGCCCAGAAGCTGGCTCTCCGACTTAAGGCTGAGTGTCTCCAACCCACCCACTTGCTGAGGAGTCCCTGGCCTTGGTCTGGAGGGGATGGGGAGGAAGGAGATCACCTAAAGGAAGATGGCACAGGCATAACAGCTTGTGGGGCCTCAGCCCTGTTCCCCATCCAGCCCAGCTCCCTCTCTGGGGAACAGGATCTCCCTGTGGCCTGTGACCTCAGGCAGTGTTCTCACTCTATGGCATGAGCCATATTTTTCAACCCTTTCCCCCAGTACCTGGCCTTCATATTGGTTGGCAAGATCGTTGGACTGGCTTGGGTCTTCCCAGTAAGAGCTCCCTAACACTACAGGTGTTCCATCAGACACTGAGGAGCCTACCTTGAGAAGGAGGTGGGTCTAGGACTCGGGGGTGGGGAACCTACAGCCTCGAGTCCATATGTGGCCCTTCAGATCCCCAGATGTAGCCCTTTGAGTGAGTCCAAGTTTTACAGAATAAATCCTTTTATTAAGGGAATTTGTTCTGTGATGTTTGGATTCAGTCAAAAAGCTGCACTTGAGGACCTAGAGGGCCACATATGGCCTTGAGGCTACAGGTTCCCCACCCCTGGGGCCCCTGGGTGGACTTGGAGGTTCCTTCCAGCTTTGAGATTCTAGAAACATCTCCATTCATCTTCTCAATAAGTGACCCTCCTCATCAAGGCCGGAGAAGGCACGGGGGAAGGAGAGCTTAGGGTCTCAAGGAGAACATGAAAAAGTCTGGAAATGGCTGAGGCCAGAGGGTGGCCTCTACTTCTTCAACAAGTCCAATCCACTTTAGTAGATTCCTCCTGACATCCAGACTACATTGGCATCTTTGCAACACACCATCCCCTCTTCCACTGTTCCTAGTTCTGATCTCATGGACCAAGTAGAACAAGGCTGATCCTTCCTCCATACTGTAGCCCTTCAGATACCTAAGTAGCTCTCATGTCCTCCCGAGCCTTCTCTTCTCCAGGTTAAACACCCCCACTTTCCTTAACAGATCCTTCTAAGACATGGGCCCAAAGCTATTCCCCATTCAAGCAGCTGATCAACTTCCTTCTTAAAAATGTAGTGCCCAGAAATGAACCCAGTCTTCCAAAGGAGGCCTGACACAGGCAAAGAGTTGATCCCAGTCCTCCTGGCCCTCTCCCTCTTTGCCACACTGTCAGGAGTTGTGACTGCCCCAGGAAGCTATGGCTCTTTCTCAGGCTCATAGAGCTAGTGCTGCAAAGCACCTTGAAGGCTTCTAAGAGGTCATCTTAGAGATAAGGTGAGAAGGGAAACAGCTTGACCAAGGTTACAAGGCAGTGACTAGCAAAGGCAGAATTTGAACCCATGTCCTCTGACTCTACATCCATCATTCTTCCCACCACTGAACTACTTCCTTGCACTTTGATTCTCTAGGCTAGCTCTTCGTTGTCCCTTTAACAGCATGGCCTTACCCCCGCTCTGGCCTTGGCCATTTCCAAACTTTCTCAAGTTCTCCTTGAGACCCTAAGCTCTCCCTCCCCCATGCATTCTCCAGCCTTGATGAGGAGGGTCACTTCTTGAGGGGATGAGTGGAGACACTTCTAGATTCTCAAAGCTGGAAAGAACCTCCAAGTCTACCCAGGGGTCCCAGGGATGGGGAACCTGTAGCCTCAAGGCCACATGTGGCCCTCTAGGTTCTCAACTGCGCGCTTTGACTGAATCCAAACATCACAAAACAAATTCCCTTAATAAAAGGATCTATTCTGTAAAACTTGGACTCAGTCAAAGGGCTGCATTTAAAGATCTCAAGGGCCACATATGGCCTCGAACTTACTAAAGTGAATTGGGCTATCTCAGGAACATACTAAAATGGATTGGGCTATCTCAGGAGGTAGTGAGCTCCCCATCTTTGGGGGAAGTCATGCCATTTTTCCATCTGGTGAATTGAACATCTTTAAGCAGAGACTGGAAAACTCCTTATCTTATAGTGGAGATTCCTTCCTGGATGGGTCACGTCCAGTTCTCAGATTCCATGAATCTGATCTCTAACAAAAGGCCCACTCCATCTCTAAGCCTTGACTCAAAGTCATTTTCCAGCTTTGTAGGGTCTACCAGAAGTTCTGTATTGCTGGCAGAGCCTTCGAGAGCCACCTCCCATCCACACCAGAGAAGAAGCACCTATGGGTCAGTATTAGAGATTGGAGGTCTTTAAGCAGAGGCTAGAGATGGCCCCAGGACTCTGTTGGGTTGAGTGTCCTACATGTCTAGTGTCTAGGTTACATGCTTTCCCCTACCCAGGAATACAGGTCACTGGGGAGAGCAGACTCCACGATGGCTAGGTTCCAAGTACAGGTAGAGATGGTCTTTCTTCCGGCCTCTGGCTACTGAACTGGTCCCTCCTTCGCCCCCAAAAGCCATCCCCAAGCCAGATAATCTTTGGGTCCTTGGTGCAGCTTTCTTGCCTCCCTTGCTGTCTTGGGTCCCACCCCTTGAGCCAATCATGGGCCTCTGTCAGTCACTCCTACCCTGACCTTTTCCATATACATACTCCATATCACACCCATAAGATAACATTGTTCTCCAGAAAAACATGGGTGTAACTGCTTCTCTGAAAGATGACAGAACCCTAGTCCCCAGTTGGAAAGACCCTTTGAAGTCATCCAGTTCCAATGTAAAAGCCTGTCAACAGCATCTCCAACAGGTGGTGGTCACCCAGCCTCTTTTTGCATATCTCCATGACAGGGAGCTCACTACTTAAGAAGGCTGCCTTAGAGTGTTAGAGAGAAATCTTAGTCCTGGTTAGGTCATGATTTGGCATCAGGGATAAATGGAGAAAGTCTGACTGTTCGATTTAACAACCCCTTATTAAGACATATGGTGCCTACAGTACAAAGAGACCTGTGCTTGGGGATGGATGAGGAAATACAGCTTTGGTCTAGCCCGGGCCCTGCCCTCATGGCACTGTCAGTCTTGGGGGGAGGGGAGATGCACTCAGGCCACAATACGTGATGTTCCCTGACTCGAGACGGACAGATCCAGCATGACATGAGATCTAATGAGGAAGATGCTGGAAGGCTGGGGGCCTAGAGAAGAGGAGTCCTGGCAGTGGACCGGGACCATGAAAGACCCGGGAGGAAGCCAACAGGAGGGTATAAGCTCCCTGAAGGCAGAAACTGCATCATTTGGGGGCTCTGTGCCTGGCATGTTGAAGGCACTCAATAAATGTTGATTGCATTGAAGCAAATGAAACTGGTAAAGACAGAAAGAGACCATAGGGAGCTCATTACCTGGGCATAGGCCCAGAGGCGAGATTGAGGATGGGTCAGGGCACCTTCTCACTTGACTGGCGCTTAGCATGTGCACAGGAGGGTGATGGAATGAGGCAGGGCACTGCCAGATCACAGAGAGCCTTGAATGCCAAGAAAAACCACATCTAAACATGACAGTGGGCAAAAGGGAGATGGTGATGGCGTTTAGAACAGAGGCCACATGCATATATGATAAAGGTGATTATGGCAGGGATGGGGAACTCAAGGCCCTTCCCTATTGTGATTGCCTTCCCCTGGCCACACTCCAGCTGATCAGCGTCCTTCCTAAAATGCAAGGCTGAGAGTTGAACACAAGCCACCATCTGTGGCCAGGGCAGAGGACAGAGGGATTCCACCTCCTTATGCTGCTGTTTCAGTCCTGTCCAACTCTCCATGACCCCAAGATCAGAGGGGCAGGGAGTGGTAGACTGGGCCAGAGGCTCAGGGCTTGATCTTAGAGTGAGGCATAAATGGGAGATGGATTTCTGCCTCCTCTTTCTTCAGAATGGCGCAGAGGACCCCAGTATTTTAGTTCTTCTGAAGATAAATGAGCTTGGAAATGGGGGCTGGGGTGCATATGAGGGGACCATAGTACAGGGGTCCCAATGTCCAAGGGCTTAAATATCCCAGGATCCAGATATCCAGGGGCTCTTATGTCCTGGGGTCCTGGATATCCAGGGGTCCAGATGTCTAGAGGTCCTTACGTCTGGGACCCTGATGTTCTGGGGTCTTAATGTCTAGGGTTCTAGATGTCTAGGGGTCCAGATGGCCAGGAGTACAGATATATGGAGGTCTGGATTCCAGGGGTCTAGATTCTGAATCCGTTCTTTCTCCCTTACCTTCAGGGGTCCCTTTCCCCAAGAACTTCCAGCAAGTATGCACCAAGATCCTGACCCGCCTTTTCCGTGTCTTCGTCCATGTGTACATCCACCATTTTGATGGCATCATTGCCATGGGTGCCGAGGCCCACGTCAACACCTGCTACAAACACTTCTACTACTTTATCCAGGAGTTCAGCCTAGTGGACCACCGGGAGCTGGAGCCACTGGTAAGACGGGGCTCAGGCCTCACCCCACACTTCTGAGCCCCCCACCTCCTTACCCATCATGTCTATTTCTCCAGGGCCTTAAAGCTTACAAACCGCTCCCCATGCCTGCAAGTCCATTAGTAGCCCCGTTTCATGGAGGAGAAAACTGAGGGTACAAGTGCCCAGGGTCACAGAGCCAGTGAATGTCCAAGCCAGACTTTGAACCCTTCAAAGGTCTCCCATCTTCAGGCCCACTGCCTCAACTCCCTCTGTAGGCTTCATGTTTTCATATCCAACACAGGAAGCATTGTCCAGCCTGGGGAGACTCTGCCCCCGCTTCTGTGGACACTGTGTCATCCTCTACCCATCAGGGCTGTGCGGCCTCCTCTCCAGACCTGTCCATGTTGTGGTTTTGTGGCAGGAGGCGTTGTGATCTCATGTCTTTGGCCATTCTATTTGATGGTTTTAGGGGTGGTTCGCTGTAAGAAAGCCTAATGTATAAAATTCTCATTGTGCCAACTAGATAAATGGAGAGGCAGAGAGCATTCTTATTACGTAGGGACCCTTCCCCTCACCATTTCATTGCCACAGGCCTTCATCAAGCCCTGAGAACTCACTGATACCCCAGGTACCAGAGCACAACCTTCTCAAGGGAGGAATGTACTAGGGTAGGGAATGGGGTGGTGGGGAGAAGAACAGGCCTTGAGGCCCAGGGCCATCTGGATCCTCAGTTCTGACCTTCTTTGTCCGTGCTTTTGACATTCCAGAGAGAGATGACGGAGAGGATCTGTCATTGAGCCCCCACCTGCCTGGGGGAAGATGCTGACCTTTGGCCTGGAGCTTCTGGACCTTGGTGGGGAAAAGGCAACTGCCCCCATAACTGTGGCCATGGAGAGACCCAGCCACTCTGCCTCTGCTGCCCCTCCCCAAGGCCCTCCAAATACTAGTTTTCATTTTCTAGAGTCTGCCCACACTCTCTCCTGCTGGAAGTGGGTCAGGAAGGACCAGGAAGAAAGATAGACAGAAAGAAAAAGACACACTTCAGAGGGAGGGAGGGTGTCATGAATCTGAAATTCCCTTCGGAGACTTCCCCCACCTCTCGCCATTCTGGACAAGGGCCCTGAGCAGCTTTGAGGATGTAGCTGGTATAGGGGTATAATTAACCCAAAGTCTTGGACAGAGTAGGGGCCAGAGCCAGGAGGGCCCAGAGTGTGACCCTGTGACATCACCTGCCTCAATGGGCTGTCAGTGAAATCAAGAAGCATTTATTAAGTGCTTTCTGTGTACAAGGCACTGTGCTAAGGGCTGAGTATGTGTCTGGCCGACTAGCCCTTGTGCTTAGGTCTATGTGTAAGTGTGACTCCCTTCCTCTGTGTGTGTGTGTGTGTGTGTGTGTGTGTGTGTGTGACTCTCTTCCTCTATGTGTGTGTGTGTGTGTGTAGTTGTGTTTTCCTGTGTGACTCCCTGGCTTCATGCATCTGAGCTAAGGGCCTTTTGCATATGGGGCAATAGTGAATAACACTTTACAATTTGGGGGGAGGGGAGGGGATCCTTGCCACCATTCCTCCCCCAGGGAGGACCCTGTAGAACCAAGACTAAAAGGTGGCTCAATGAACAGTTAGGACGCTGGTCCTGACTGCCCTGAAAGCCCCCTACCCAACTCTGGTTCCCAGCCTGAGGCTCTCTGGGAGAGGCCACCTTATCTATCCTCAAGCCTCAGGATGACCGTATTGGGAGAGAGAGGGCCGTGTGGAGGGGCCCTGCTGCTCTCAAAGGTCCCCTGTCCCTCCCCACCTCAAGAAGTCATTTTCAGGGGGTTAACCAAGCAGGCCTTGCTTGCATTGAGCCAAGATCTTCCATGCTACAGTTTGAGCTGCCATTCCTTTGGTCTTTAGCACAGATGGAAGCCATCCCCCCGAGAGCCCTTGCAAAGACAACTTTAGGTAAAGCCATTCTAGGCTCATGAGGCTGCTCTTAGCCTGTCAGGACACCACCGAATAAGCTATTTGGATTGAAGAGACCATTCATGGAGTCTTCCCTAAAACTAGAGCAGACCCGGCCCTTTGGCCAAACCCTTCAGGGAAAGCCACTTTTCAGGATTCTTCACTGCTTGAAGCTAAAGGGTTACCAGTTAGAGAAACATGGAGGAGTGTGTGTATCCAAGCCTGAGTCCTCCTCTCATTCTGTGCAATCATGCACACTCATCCTTCACACACTCACTGAAGATCCAGTTGAAGAATGAGCAGGAGAGATGTGAGGCCACTGGGGATGCCTGCTGGGTTCTCCCCTTGGCCTTCCCATTCACCACCCTAATTAGATGCCACTGAGTCCTGCCCACTTATTCAGCCAATCATTACTGAACCTTCACCCCCTCCTTGTCCCAACTCTGAGCCAGGCCCAGCCAGGGTAGAGATGTGAGAGCCAGCAGAGCTAGTCCCTGCCCTCAGGGAGCTTCTGGTCTTAGCTTCTCAGAAGGCAGGATCTCAGCAGAGCCTTTGCCTCTCCACCTTATAAACCCTGATGGAAGCTTTGCTGGGACCAGAGCCAACTTAGACTAAATTAAGAGGGTGAGGGAAGACCCTCATCCCCTGAGACCTGAGCCTAATTAATTTTTGCCATTCCCAGGAACTATTCACTCTGAAAATGTGGAAGGAAGCAAACTGGGGGGAGGGGGTATGGTCTGAGCCCAGAGGGGATTCCAGGAAGCCTTTGCTTCTCTGCCCCCCCCATCCCCACCCCTCCACCCAGTAGCTAATCAGAATGATTGGAATCACCCCTTGCTGAGGTCACTGCTGATCCATAGGGAAGGGGAAACTTTTTTTCTGAAGTGAAGGGAAAGAGTGTATTGTTTTTATTTTAAACAAAGAAAAATAAAGAAGAAAGACGGTCTGTGTCTCTGTGTTTGTCCAGATGGCCTCCTTTGACATACCAAGGCTTAAAAAGCAAGAACTACCACACCCCTATGGGAGAAGTGCCTTGGTCTGAGATCCAAGGGCCAACCTAGGGTGGGGCTGGTATGGCTCTGAGCTCTGGGTAGGAGGGCTCAGCCTGAAGTTGGGGGTGTCCTGTAGCTCTGACCAACTGGGGCTTCCATAGGTGTGGAGAAGTAAGAATGTGGGGGGTGCTCCCCTAGAAGTGCTGGGGGGTTGACCGTTGGAAAGACTTCTGTACTCTGCATAGGAGGAATTTAGAAGGGAGAACTAAGAATCCTGGTCTGGCGCCCCAAGACTGGTCCAACCCAGGCTCCAGACCTTGCCTTCTTTCCTCTCAGACTCAAAACTGACCCTTCCTGATCCCTAGGCTAGGGAACACAGCAAGAAAACCTTATGGGCCCAGGAATGACATGTCCATGTTTTCTCTGGTCTAAGGCCAGACTCTCAGTCTTTAGGCCAGACCCACCTATGGTACCTGGAATGACTTCTGCAAGCTTCGATGAAGCCCAAGCCTCAGAATCTCCAGACTGGAAGGAACAGAGATCCCCTGGACAACATCACTAACGTCATTGAGCCTCCCTTGAAGCACAGATGGGCTGTTTACTTCTTCACCAGGCAGCTCATTCCTTTGTCTAGCAAAGTTCTAGCAGTTTGCCTCCACTCAGGCTCCTCTCCTCCTCCTCCACAGCCTTGGCCCCTCGTTCTGCCTTCTGGGGCTGAGCAGAACCCAGAGGAGCCAGCAAATACCAGAAGATGGCTCTCATGTCCCTCTGAGCCATCCCTTCTGTGGAAGGGGAGGGAGAAACAGACAACACCTGTACCCATATACAAAGTATATATAAAGTCAGTTCAGTGATTTAGAGAGTGAAGAATCTCTGATAGCTGGGGGAGCCAGGAAGGGCTGCCTGTCAGAGGTGGCCTCTGGACTGAGCTTTAAAGGACAATTGTGTTTGTCACTCAGATCTAGGGACACCTGGGGCAGGTGGCCTCCCAGGGTGGACCTTTCTATCACCCAGAGCTGTGGTGCCTTCATAGCATTAACTTGGAAAGGCTGCTCTGCTCACTCTCCTGTGGATCAGAGCTCTGGGAAATCACACGGCTCATAGAGTCAGGGCTCAAAGGCCCGTTAGAGGCAATCCAGCACAACCCACTTATTTTACAGATAAGGAAACTAAGGCCCAGAGAGGCACACAGGTAGTAAGTACACAAAATGAGATCTGAACTGAGGTCTTCCTTGCTCCATGCCCAGAGCCCCATCTGCTGTAACCTGCTGCCTCCTTTCAGGTTCTGGATCTAACTTACAAGAGAGAGACTTAGATCTCTCCAATATGCCCCCTTCTCTTTTCTGACACTGTCACCCCCTGGTGCAGGCCCTCATCACCTCCCCCTTGGATCACTTCGCTAGCTGCTGGGGGGTCTGCTGCCTCAAGGCTCTCCCCTCTCAAGCTGTCAAAGGGATCTTCTTAAAGTACATAAACTCCAGCAGCTCCCTGTCACCTCCAGAAATCAACTACAAAATCCCCATCAGTCAGTCAATAGACTTATCTTGGTGTCAGGAGTTAGATCAATCTATTAATAAATAAGCATGTATTAAGTACCTACTGTTTGCTAAGCATTGTGCTAAGAACTAAGGATAGGAAGAAAGGCAAAAGACAGTTCCTGCCCTCAAGGAGCCCACAGTCTAACGGGGCATTTAAAGCCCTAAGCACTGTTAGATTCAGTGATACTGGTCTTCTTGCTATTGCCTGAATAAGACCCTCCATCTCTTAGCTCCAAGCACTTCCACTGACTGTGCCCCCTGCCTCCACTGACATGCCCTCCCTCCTCATCTCCACCTCTTCAAGTCCCAGCTAACATCCCCCTTTCTCCAGGAAGCCTTTCCTGATCCCACCCAATGCTAGGGGCTCCCCTCCGTTAATTGTTCACAGCTGATCCTGTCAATGGCTAGATTGTGAGCTCCTTGGGGGCAGGCACGGTTTTACCTTTCCTTATATCTCTAGTACTTAGCACACAGTAGACCCTTAATAAATGCTTGCTGACTAGTGACACAGATAGAGGAGGAGGGTGGTAGTGGGAGGGAGGGAGAGGGAGGAGGGAAAGAGGGAGGGGGGAGAGAGAGAGGTGAGTGAGGGAGGAGAGAGAAAGGTGGGGGAAGGGAGGGGAAAGAGTGGAGGAAAAAAGAGAGGGAGGGGAAGAAGGAGAGAGGGAGGCAGAGAAAGAAAGGGAGGAGGGTAAGAATGGAGAGGAGAGAGGGAGGGAAGGGGAGAGAGAGAAAGATCGGGAGATGTGGGACTTCATCTGTGGGGTGCTCCCCCGTTTATCTTCCACTCCCATCCCCGCAGATCAGGGAATCGGGGAGTCCTAGAGAGTGGCTGCCCCGTTCTGAGGTTGGCTGTGGGTCCCACAGGTGACCGAACAGCATGAGCACCAGCAGGATATTTCCCCAAGGTTTTAAACCTCAAAGGAGGCCATATGGAAAAGTACTGGGGGAGCCCGTGACTTGTCTGGTCTTGCGCAAGGGGAGGAGGGCAGACCGGGGGGTGGGAAGGGGCCTCGCAGTGTCACAAGTTCTCTCTGGAAGGATACTGCCAGACAGCGGAGAGGACACAGCTCCTGGGAAACAGAAACTTAAACAGGAAAGCAAAGTAAGATAGGAGTGGTGAGACTGTCTTGTAGAAAGGCTCTGAGGCACCCAGAGGAGAGCCTGACCTGGAGACAAGAAAACCTGGGGCCAAACCTCGCCCTTCCCGGCTAAGTCACTGAACCTTGGCCAGGCTCAGTTTCTGATCTGGGGTCACTTTCATCCTGGAAGGCTGATGCCCCCAAGGGCAGCTGACCGCTGCTCCTTTTAGAGCTCCAGGGATAACCTGGAGGGGTTGGGGCTTCTGACGCTCTCACTCTTGAGTCTCATGGTCTCTTACTAAGGGATGCCTTATGAATCCGGTCCCCGAGAGTTCTTTTCTCCCTTAACAGAGTCCCCGCCATCTTTGCTTTGGGTCGAAGTGTTAGTGATAGCCAAATCACTTCCAGCTGGTGGTGCAGTGGATCGAGCACTGGGCCTTGAGCCAGGAAGACCTGAGTTCAAATGTGCACTCAAGACACTTTCTAGTGGTGTGACCCTGGGCAAGTCACTTTACCTCTGTCTGCCTCTGTTTCCTCATCTGCAAAATGATCCCACGGTTGTGAGGATCAAGTGACAAAATATTTGTAAAAGCGCTTAGCACAGTGTTTGGCCCATAGTAGGTGATGTATAATGCTTATTCCTTTCCCCCACCTCCAACTTTGCACATGCTGCTCCCTCCCTCCACCATGGCCTCTGAACCATTCCATGAAAGAGGAGACCCTCCATCTCTCCACTCAGGGGATCTTCTCTTACCATTCCTCCTGCCTTGAACACTCTCTCCTCAGCTCTGACCACTGACCTTCCTGGCTTCCTGTAAGTCCTGACTAAAGTCCCACCTCCTACAGGAAGCCTTCCCTAACCCCTCTTAATTCCAGGGCCTTCGCTTTTAGGAATATTTCCTATTTCTCCTGTGTAGATGTTTACTATATTTTAAAAATATTTTATTATATTTATATTTATTATATTATTATATTATAGTTATATATTTTATATATATTTTTTGTCTGTTGTCTCCCCCATTAGATTGTAAGCTTCCTGAGGGCAAGAACTATCTTTTGCCTATTTTTGTATCCCTAGCACTTAACTTAGTACTTGGCACATAGTAGGGAGGCACTTAATACGTGTTTATCAGATGAACAAATGAATGAATGAATTTTTCCTTACTGACCCTCTATCTCCATAGTGACTCTTCCCAACCTTTCCTCTCTATAAACCCCAACCTGTCCTTCCCCTCAGTTAAGGACCTTGTCTTCTCTTTTACCAAGAAAACAGAGGCCTTTGGCCTTGAATGTCTACTCTTCCCCAGTTCTCCACTTCAATTGACCCTGTCATTGGAGAGTCTAGGCCAGTAATACACAATGCATCCAGCCTGGAGCTGAGAAAAGACAAACCCGACCCACCAAAAAAAGCAGCTTCAGAGGGTATGGCCAGAACCCTGGGAGCCCAATAGAGAGGGATACATACCACAGGGGAATTTCACAAAGACTCCAGGGAAGGAGGAAGAACAGGACTTTCATCTATCTTGGTTCTGAGGTCTCCCTTTGCCACCACTGCTCTCAGAACTTGAACCCAATTTTCCCGAGCCTATGCATTTATTTGTGGAGAGGGTTATGACTCAGACTTTTGGGTGGTTGATTCTGTACCGATTGATTTTACTATCCCACCTCTTTTTAAAAGCTAACGAACTCTCACTGGCTGACTGATATCAGGAACACAGGTAGGGGCTCATGAGCAACAATCCTTCAGCTTACCCCCTAGAACCCTGAGATCCTGCCCTGGATGACCCAACTGCCTGTAATAGTGGGAGATGTGAAGAGAGAACAGAGAAAGTGTGTTATTCTAGGGGAAAAACAGTCTGCTGAGCTAATAGCCCTAACAGACAGCACCTGGGAAGGTGGGAAGCTTTATCCTTTCTTAAGGGGCATCAGCAGATACCCAAATGAGGACCCTGATAACCCCTGGTTAGATCAGGCCCCAAAAGGTATTTAAACTCAAAGGAACTAGTGACCTTTACACACACTCCCACCCCAAAATGGAATCATTATGTAATCACGAACATAGAATGTTGACATTCAAAAGGATCTGTAATGGCCAGGAAATAGTTAAGTTATACTTTATGGAAATAGAAACCAGCCAAGTGAAACTTTATGAACTTGGGAAGCCAGCCTAGGGTAATTTATCTTTTTCTTGCTCAGTCGTCATGCCCTGTGCCCCTCCGCTTACCCTACAACACCCCCCCCCCCCTTGCCTTAGTAACTGCTTGCTTGCATCTATATGACAACCTACTTAGTAGCTAATTGTGTTAGATACTTAAACCTAAAGAAATGTAGAAAAGATTCTTCACCCCCAAACTCGGGGCTGCTCCCCCTTAATTGGTACGGAGTAGCCCCAGCTGGCTAATTAAAGCTCCTTAAAACCTTTTGATTCGGACTTTGTGGTCACTTTGTTAAGACTCGCCATTTCAGATCTGTTTAGGGTCCTCTCCATCTGCAGACCTAGCTGGCTCAGGATCCTTCGGCACCTCAGTGTCTGGGTCAGGGCTGGAAGCCAGGGGTCTTAGAGGCTGCTAGGTGGTCCAGTGGGTAGAGCCAGAAAGACCTGAGTTCAAATCCAACCCCACACGCTTAACTAACCCTAATCCCAGGCCCATCACTTAACCTGTTTGCCTCAGTTTCCTTAACTGTAAAGCGGAGATTAGTAACAGCACTTCCCCCTAGGGTCACTGTGGGGATCAAATGAGACAATAATTGTCGAGTGCTTAGCACAGTGTCTGGCATGTAGTGGGAACTATATTAGTTTATTCCTTCCCCCTCCCTTGCCCTCTGTCCCGTTGCCCTCGGGGACCCTCCACTCATTCCAGGGCTCATCCTAACAGTGGCTCCTAATGTTTGCATTTCCTAGCTTTGCCCTGGGCTCCAGGATCCCCTCCTGCCAAAAGCCCCGCCCCCACTCCCCCAGCCAGCATCTTCTCTCCGTAGATGTGCATAGCTTTCATTGTCCGCCTTCGTTAGTGTGCGTGTGGTTTTCCCCACAGTAGCCAATGGCCAGAAAGGTAAATAAATGTCGCGCTGAGGTTTGCTGGGCATTTTCCAGACGCGATCTCATAGGATCCTCACAATAACCCTGAGAGGGTTGCTGTTATTATCCCGACTTTACAGAGGAAACTGGGCAGACGGAGGTTCGGTGACTTGCCCAGGGTCACACAGCTATAAAGTGTCTGAGGCCACATTTGAACTCGAGTCTTCCTGGCCCCGGACACAGCGCTGTAGCACCTCTCAGACGATTGGCTACTTGGGGGCAGGGACTCTGGCACTCTGCCTAGCAGGCACTCACTTCACAAATGTGTGTCGAATGAATCAGTGAAGGAGGTGGGACGTTGTGAAGTAGTGCCGCAAGGACAGCACAGTGGCTGAGAGATGAGGACTGGATTCAAATCCCACCCTGGGCTGAGTCTCAGTTGACTCATCTGTAACATGGGGACAATGATCACAGGGCTACTTAGCACAGAAGTGGTTTAAGTAACCTGCGGAGCCTTCTCCGGATCTTAGAAGCGCTGCGGTAAGGTCAGACCAAGCTTTAGACCATGACCACCCAGAAGGAAGGTTCTGTCTTTTGTATATAGAAGGTGTTTAATTATGCTAGCTAATTATTATTCGGAAAGATTCTGAAATCACTCCCAGCCAGGAAGTTATTCACTCCACCTACGCCTAGGTTCGTGGAGATGGAGATTCTCCCTGCGCTTAGCACAGTGTCTGGCACATAGCAGGTGCTTAATAAATGTTTACTGATTGATATAACTCCGAATCACCATAGCAGTAATACTCCTCTTCCCCTGATCCTAATGCGCCTGCGCAAAACTGCCTTCGCCTCCGCCCCGCGCGCAGGCGTAGCCCCGCCTCGGCGCCGACCCGCCTAGTCTAGGACAGAGGAGGTTCCCGAGAGGAGTGGGGGAGGTGATTGGAAGTCTTCAGAGCGCAGGCCCGAAACCTGCCCGGCTCCCCGACTGGCTACAAGAGGACCGAAGGCGCAGGCGTATCCCCGCCCCCGCTCCGCCCTGTGCTTCCGGGTTCCCAGCTGAGCCTTGACCTATCCGAGAAGACTAGGCTCCGGACGAGTGGGAGACCCAGCAGGAAGCGGAGGTGAGAGGGGTCTTCGGGGAGGAGGGGAGTCCGAGAAGGGGATCTCAGGGTGGAAAGGGGGAAACTGAAAGAGAAGGGGGTCTGTGAGGAGGGAGCAGGGGTGGGAGTTGTACTTGCAAGAGAAGAGGGGTGTTTGTGGCCAGACTGTAGGAGGTCTGAAAAAGATCCAGGGGTCTTAGTGGATCACCAGCTCATTGGGCGTCAGCAGTGGGATGGGGCAGCTCCTACAAAGCTCGTTGGATCTTGAGCTGCATTAATAGCGTCCGTGTCATGTAGAGGTTGATGGAAGGAACTCCGTGGGAGACTGAGATGGAGAAAAGGGGGTTCCGGGAGGGGGGCGGATCCCAGCCGTGTTTTAGGAGTGGAAGGACTGCTGCATTGAGGGAGGCTTGGCCTGAGCTCAAAGGACCGCCTTGGGCTGGATGTCAGGGAACACTTCCGACAGTTGGAGGTGTCCAAGGATAGGACGGACCCTTTGTCAGATGTCAGGGACCAGGGGATTCTGTTTTGCCTCCGGGTTGGCTTCCAGGGTTATGGGTCTCAGATTCAGTTGTGATAGGGCAGCCGAAGGTGAGGAGGAGGAGGAGGGACGGGCTAGACCTCATCTCCTTGGGTATGGTCTTGGGTGATGAGTGCCGAATTTTAGGAAGAACGTCATGAACTGAGCTGGAAGATGGAGACCAGAGTAGTGAAGGGCTTTAGGTTCCTTCTAGAAGAGAATCCACCGAAGGAATTGGGGACTTTTTAACCTGGAGAAGAAAATCTTTGTGGAGGGGGGACAGTAGTGGAGCAGAGGAGCAACAGTGTAGCAGTTGTCTTTCAGTATTGTGTGGAACGGAGACTGGCTTTAACAGAATTAAAGAATGGGATAATTAGCAGGACCTCTGGTTGTCTGGTCTGGCCCCTACACCACAGGAATCTCCACTAGACCCCACCAGACAAGTGCTTATCCAGCCTGTGCTTGAACACCCCCCAAGGAGGGGAACCCACCATTTGTCAGGGCAGCCCCAGAGGACTGAGTTAGTGCTGGGGGAGCTTTGCTGTCAGGAACAACTTCCTAACAATTTGGGCTGTCCTGAGGTGGAATGGGGCTGCCTGGTATGGTGGGGCCACTTCTCTTGGGAGGTCTTCAGATATAGGCTTCACACCCCCTTGTTGGGGATGTGACACAGGAGAGTTTTCGTTCATGGACTGTTAGGACTCAGGGGCTTGAGGCCACTTCTAATTCTGTGACCTCTGAGTGTGTGTGAGGAGGGTCCTTGCGGGAGGAGGCATATGGCAGCTTTCTGAAGCTGCTTAATTCATTCTGTTGCAGGTGAGATAACCCACCTGGATCCTCCTGGGCCTCCAGCTGTGTCGGCTGCAGCTGCTGGGGCAGCTTGTTGGCCTGCTCTCTCAATGAGTGAGTGTACTCAGGACAGTCTGGGGCGAGGAGCATGTTTTGCTTTGTAGAAGTCTCCCTGACCTCCAAGAGCAGAGGGAAGCCATGGGGTGACGTCTCGCACATTTGTGGCCTTCGGCATTTTTCCTAGCCTCTGACCCCCTTTTGGCTATTCCAATTATCTGCTTGCTTCCACTGATGGCCCTTTCAAGCCTCTTATTTTTTTTTTCCTCTTTTGCCTGTAGTCACCATATCATACGTATGTCCCAGATGTGTTTTGCAATGGCTGGAGGAATTTGGTGACAAGAAGGTGGGGTGGCCTTTCTCAGCCCAACATCTCAGGCATGTTTCCTTGCCCTTTGGAGCAGGCCACATCATCCAGGGGACTCAGCTGCTGGGAAGACAGATAGTGAGAAATTCTGTGGTTTTCTGGGGGTGTGTTGGCTCCTCCCAGGCCCAGCAGGTTCTCTTGGTGCTGTCTCAGTGAGCTCTGACAAGCCAGCACTGGGGCATTCTCTCTGATGAAAAAAGGCTCCTCTCAGGAGGGCATAAATATTGTGCTCGGCGTGGCTTTGTAAGCTCTGTGGGAATATCAGGCTTGTGGATGCAGCCATTTAAAAATACCCCAACTGTTTCTTACATCAAGCCTAAATTTATCCCTGCAGTTTCTTCACTCCTTCTCATCCTGCGCTCCTGGGCCACATCAAACAAGTCTTATTGGGTCCTGTGACTGGTAGCCCTTCTGACACTTGAAGACAGTTCTCATCTTTCCCCAGGGCATTTTTTGCAACTCCAGTGAAGTGCCAGGGTTGTGAATATGTGCACCTAAAAATATCCAGACTGTTCCTTCTGACATATCCCCGATCCTTACCCCTCTTCTCTAGGCCAAAGAATCCTCCAGTTCCTTCAGCTGATTCTCATGTTATGAACTAAGGCTCTCCTTGTAGTTCACTCATTTTCAGTCATATCTGACTCTTTGCGACCCCTTTGGGGTTTTCTTGGCAGAGACACTGGAGTGTCTCACACATTTCCTTCTCTGGCTCATTTCTCAGATGAGGAAACTGAGGCCAACAAGGTGAAGTGACTTGCCCAGGGTCACACAGTTAGTAAGTGTTTGAGGCCATATTTGAAGTTGGGTCTTCTTGGCTCCAGGCCTAGACCTCTATCCACCACTCTCTCCTAGGCTTCACTGTTCTTCAGATATTTGAATCAAGTTACCATGTCCATCAGTCATTTGTAGTCTGGAGTTTTTGGAAGACTTCACCATCTCCTATTCAGATTGTGAGCTAGAAGCCCTTAATGAGTGGAAGGGAGCAAACATCTTCCTGTTTTGTGTCTAGCTTGATAGTAAGACTTCTCAGAAGACTGGCCGACTTTGATCTGTTGTCTCTCTGTTCAGGAATCTCTCTTGAAGTCATGCACTGGCTGCACATGCTTTCATGTTTCTAAGGAGACTTTAAGGAGCTATGCTCCACCAGAGCAGATGCTTTTTGCAAAATCATTATCATCTCCATCACTTTTCCCTAGATTAAGAGACAGTATTGCTCATTCTTTTTTGACGTCTTCTAGCTATTACAAATTAGTTTATCTACTGGTGTTGCCCTTGATTGCCACATTTCCATGTTAGAGACAGTATTTTCTGAGACCATTTCTAGGCTCTCTTGCATCACCTCATCGATATAAGTTGCCGTATGTTAACCCCGAGAACAAATGACAAAAGACCCACAGAGATTTTGCAGCTGCTGGTAATTCTAAAAAAAAAAAAAAAACAACAGAGCTCCCACAGATTATCAAAACCACAGTAAACTTAAAAATAAAATAAACTAAAACCAAACAGATAACAGTGGTGAAAAGCAAAAAGCTTTCTTCATTTAGTTGGAGGAGGGAAACTAGACACGTGTGCCCCACTTTAGTGCGAGGTAACTACAGGCACAAGAGGAAAAAAAAAATAAGAGGCTTGAAAGGGCCACCAGTGGAAGAAAGCAGATAACTGGAATAGCCAAAATGGGGTCAGAGGCTGGGGAAAAATGCCGAAGGCCACAAATGGGTGAGACGTCACCCCATGGCTTCCCTCTGCTCTCCATCGAGGTCAGGGAGACTTCTACAAAGGAAAACGTGCTCCTGGCCTCAGACTGTCCCGAGTGCACTCACTCATTTAGTGCGGGCAAATCTCAGTGCTCATAGTAATGGCTATGCAGTGAGCTGTAGCCCTGACAGTGAGGGGTAACAGCAGCGATGAGACCAGTTTGATTCATAGCAGGACGAGGACTGCAGGCACTTGTCCAAGCTCAGGGCCCACCTGATGCCGGTGTGGAACAACTCTGGGATTTTGCTGCGACTGTGATCATCCAGAGGGTGAGAGAAAAAGATTGGTGTTATGTCAAACTCAGGGCATGGCTTGCTTGCTGGTGCTTAGCTCTGGAAAACAGGGTGTCTCCTAAGAGTAAAAAGAGAGTGGTGGTCTTGGCATGGGGTTCCTGACACTTATATCAGTTGAATGTCTGTAGGATGTTCCTACTTCTGTTTCCCTTCTCCTCCCCCCTCACTGTCTCAACCCCCTTCCCTTTTCTTTCTTTCACTGTTTCTTTTTCTGCCTCTTTCTCCTTCCCTTTTCCTTCTTCTCCCTACCTACTTCTCTCCATTTTCTGGGTTTCTCCTGGCTTCTCCATCCCCTTTTACCTCGCCCTCCCTGTCTGGCTACTCATTAATTTCCTCTGAGGGATCATCACCCATGTTCTGCCCCCAGTGGATGTATTCCAAGGTTCTGTCCTAGGACCTCTCCTCTTTCTCCCCTCTAATGGTGACCCATCCATCTCACCTCTACTCCCCTCAATATCCCATTGCATCTCTGCTTGTGCCTTCCTCTGTGCCCCCTAGAATTCCCACTCTAACATTAAAAGAAAAAAAAAAGGTCCCTTCATCTTAGACTTCTTTTCTAACATTGTCCACCTTCTGGCCCTCACTGAGACCTGCTTGCCACCAGATGACCCTATGCCTCCTTGGCCTTCCTTACCACTCCTGGCTGTACTTTATCTCCTTACGGCCGAGCTGGTGGAGTGTGCCCCATCACCACTCCCAGACTCTCCTTCTCCCACCTGCTGCTGTCAGCCAGCAACCTGTCCTCCCTTGGGGTTTGGTGGAGCCATAGTTCTCAACCAATCCAGCTCCTTGTAACGGCCGCTGACTGATGCTCAGCACAGTCTCCCTCCTTTCTCTGTGCCTTCAGTGCCGGCTTCACAGTCTCCCTTTTCACCCCTTATCCTAGGGGACTCCAGCATCAGGTCACATTCCTTCAGATGCCCTCGCCTTCTGATTCCTCCACTTCACCTCAGCCACACACAGGGAGAGTCACTCTTCCTTTGCCATCACCCCCCATGTTCTACCTCTCTGTTCATGAGCTCTGAGATGCTTTCCCAGACATTCCCTCCCCTTCAATGCCTGCCTTTCCTCCTCACTCTCACTTCCCATCTTTTCACTCCTCAGTCCTTTGCCAAGCCAACAAGCTTGTTCTGCTTCCACTCTTCTAGTTTCTTCTCAAAGCTTTAGTGAACCTGTGCAAGGATGCACTGCCAGCTGCTTGAGGGTCCTTGTCCTCTATCCTCCAGTGCCTTGCCAAGCCATACTCCTGGATCATCCCCACCATCTGAGTCCTCTGCTCCTCCTCAAGTGCTGTTGAACCCAGCTGGAGGAGAGCCTGGGTCCACTTTTTCATCCCCCTTGGGCTCTCACTGCAGCAAGGCAATCCTGGTATACATCCCTAATTGATTATCTATCCCTCTCTCCCCAATGGTTGTTCCAGTGTATCCCTGTGTGTCCCTCCTCAGGCCTCCCACAGGATCCACTTCCCTCACTCTCTCAGCTGTTTTCCATACTTCACATTTTACTGAAACAATTGAAATGGTTCATTGAAAGCTTCATTGTCTGCCTTTCTCTTCATTTCATAACCCATCGACATCATCCCCCACTATTTCCTCCTTCACTTCTGTCTCTGATAAAGAGGCATCTCTTCTCCTCTACATAAGGTAACACCAGTTACTTTGCACGTACCCTCAATCCCTTCCCTTCCCATCTTTGCCCCTGATATCATCCTTTCCGATTTTCAGTTTCTCTTTCTCTCCTTGGTTCCCTCTGACCTATCCTTTAAAAGAAATCCTCACTACCCCCTAGCATCCCTTAAGCCCATGTCCTATGACCCACCTTCGTTTCTCAGACAAACCCTTGAAAAAGCTTGGTGCCTCCCCTTCTCTCACTCTCCTGAGCCATCTACGAGATGTCTGGCTCCCAACCTGATCCCTTCAGTAAGACAGCTCTGTCCAAGCTACCAGAGATCTTTAGTGGCCAAATCCCACAATCCTCCGCATTCATCCCTCATCCTTCCTGACGGCTCTCCTACACCAGCATCATTGACCATCTGTCTCCTCCAAGTTTCAGTCACTCGGCTCCTTCCTGCTTCTTCTCCCTGACTGGTCTGTCCTTCTCCCAATCCTTAGAAGTGGAGCTCCTCTTGTCCTCTAACTACAGATTTTCTGGAAGCTCTGTCTGTCCTGAATCCTTCTCCCTTGTCTCTCTTTACTGTTTCTTAATCACTTCATCCCTCTCAGGGGCTTAATTATCTCCTTTATGCAGACGACTCCCAGATCAAATCTAAATGTCCCTGTCATTTAAAGCTCTTCTTCCCCTGGCCCCTTAGTGCCTCTCTGGCCCTCTTACTCCTCACTGCCCTTCATGCCCGCTGTGACCAGCTGCACTGGGCCCTCGCCCTCTCATCCTCTTCGTCTCTGCCTGCCTCCCAAACCGACTCAGACCCCACCTCTGTGCAGCCTTTTCCTTTTCTTTCTCCTCCCCCTGCTGTCTTCCCTCTGAAATTACATGTCTGTCCATCATCTGTCATCACCTGTATCTTTACATACCCAGCGGTTTGCCTGTTGGTTCCCCATATCCTCTGTACCCACGAGATGCAAGCTCCTTGTGGGCAGGGCCCATGGTTTTGCCTTTCTTTTCTCAGCCCAGGGCCAGGCACACAGTAAGTGCTTAATAAATGCTTGTGGACTGATTGGATTGTCTTTCTCCTGAGCTGAAGTTCCACGTCAGTCACTGCTTTCTAGGCTTTTGACTTGGATGCCTCGTGGGCACCTCAGACCACCGTTGTTGGCCTTCCCCCAGAGCCTTCCCTTTTTGGAAGGGCCCTGTTAAAACCTCTCTTGGCCAAAGCTCTAGGCTCTCCACACCCTGTCATAGGTGTGCACGCCTGGCTTCCTTCCATGCCCTCTGTGGTCCTGCTCCCACATGGCCCTGCTTCTCTGGCCTTCACCTGGCTCTCTCTCACTCCTATCTGCCTCTTTCTCCAAGGCTCAGCTGAAGTGCCACTCTTCTCCGGCACCTTTCCTGATCCCCTTCTCCCTCCCAGATACCTCGTATCTACTTTTAAAGGTTTTCTGTGTAACTGCTTGTAGCAGCAGCTCCTTGAGAGCTGGCGGGCTTTGTTTGGGGCATTGGATCCAACGTGGCTGGCACTTAGGTGTTTAATCAGAGTTTGTCGTCCTCTCCATCCTTTGTCTTTCATTTTCAGGGTGATTTGGAATGTAGATGTGAGGACTATCTGGGATCATTTTTTCTTCCGCCAAATCTTTCCTCTTTGCTCAGCTCTGTGATAGGCATTCAGCTATGCAGACATTTTTAAAGTACCTCTTGAGGGAAGAGCATTGTGCTAGACCTGGTGGAGGTACATAACTTAGATGTGACCCAATCTCTGCCCTCACAAAATGTTGCCAGAGCATGTTGCCAGAGGTGATGGGCACGGAGAAAATCAGCATCCCATGATGCATGCCTCAGAGAGAGGCTTTGTAATGCCCAAGGAGTCTCTGTTTGTTCCCCAGTGGAGGGATCTGGGCAAGCTTCCTGGAAGAGGTGACATTGGCTTGGGCTTCAGAGACTGAGGAGGGATTTGCTAAGCAAAAAAGACATTCCAGGCAGAGGGTCTGGAGCTTGTTGTGGGACTCACTGGGATACAGAGGATATGGGGAAGGACACAGGATGTCTGCAGAGCATTAGATACATTGTAGGGGGGCTGGATTCTTGTCCTGGACTTGCCACTAATTGACTCTTCCCCTGACCACACCTCAGTGTTCCATGTGCAGAAGCAGGGGTTTGGACTCACTGGAGTTGCCAGGGATGTTTGATCCTCGGGTCCAAGCATAAGGCAGAGAGATCAGGAAAGGGTGCTTGTGCATTGTGAGCTGAGGGGGAACAAAGCCCACAACGCCTGTGACCTGGCAGGCTGCCTCTTCCTAGCTCTTCCCTGCTTCTGGCAGGTGGGCTACAAGTCCTAGAGAGAAGGCAGATTTCAGCAGCAGATGAATGGGTCTCTTTGCATTGCATAGAATTAAGGTATCTAATAAAAGCTCATTGAACTAACTGATTGGAAGAAAAAGTGCTGAGGACAGTTTCCTTGCCTGGTTTGTGGGCCCCTCAGCCTTGATCAGACTGCCGGGGCTTTGTAGTTGCCAGACCCTGTGGCCTGGTGGGAAGAGCTCTGGACATGGATGGAACCTGAAGGAACTAAGCCAGAGTGTTTGTTCCCTGAAAAATCACTTCACCTCTCTGACACTCAGCTTTGTCATCTGTGAAATGAGAGTGATAATGGTCCAAGAAGCACTTATTAAGTGCCTGCTGTGTGCTTGGCACTACCCTAAGGCTCTCCAGAAATGTGAGGCGGGTTGAGTCCCTAAACTGGCCCCTTTGATCTCCAGCTGTTGGCAGTCTTTTATTAGCAAGTCAAGCCGGCCCCATTGGCTTCTCTCTTGGCTTCTGGTCTGGTGGCTATGAGGATGTGACTAATGGAGAGATGGTATTAATTGTGGTCATCACAGTGGCAGGAGAGCTTCCTCTTTGCTGCCCCAGTGATTGGTCTGAGGACTTCTCTGCCTGCCTTCTTTGTCAGTGCTTCCTGGGGACTGCATGAGTTCAGGGACCTGGATTCAGGAGGCAAATCTTGGGTGAGGAAAATGCCTTTTTTTTTTTTTTTAATTACCCCTTCTCTTTGGCTTGGGGCACAAATATAGAATGTCAGAGCTGGGAGGGAGGTCAGTGGGCACAGGTCCAATACCTACCTAAGAGTCCCCATCTCTAAGGAGCTTTCTGGTTCTGACAGCATTCTACATAGAGGGGATAATTAAGTCCTTGGGAGCTGCTGAAATCCTAAAGTGAAGTTGTACAGAGGGAGAAGAGAAGAAGACTCAGGAAGGAAACCTGGGGGATATTGACAGGTAGAGGGGGTGGCCCAGAGGAGGATCTGGCAGAGGAGACAAAGCCTTGTACACAGTAGGCAGTTGATAATTGAAATTTATCTCCACTGTGCCAGACCCCTCTGTCTGTACTTTGTTCACTGGTCTGACACCTTAGGTCCACATGCCAGGGTGCTGTGATTCCTCATCTTGGCCTTGCTGCACCTTTTCTCTTTAAAAGTCACATAGGTCAGCCTCTGCACTCAGTCCTTGGTGCTCTTTGCTTGGAACTTCAGTCGGCAGCTTCACTTCTTGGATCTTGAGCAGTACCAAAAGTATAAGATGCCTAGACATCTGGGTAACTGGTAGGACAGTGCTTACAGCCCTAGGCCTGGAGTCAAGAACACCCACAGACAGTCACCAGCTATATGGCTCAGGGCTAGTCACTGGATCTCTCTGACTATGAGTTGTAAGGCAGGTGCAGATCTGCACTGATCAATGCATTTCCTCCTGTCCCCCCAGAAGATACTGATACATGATGTATATCAACATGAACCTAGTATTTATTCTCCTTGTCTGCTCCCCTGTAGCTGCTAAAAATGGAAAAGAGGAGGGAGGGAGACAGGCTCTGTAAGGCTGTATGGTTGATCCGTCACTGGCGGGCCACCAGCTGGACCAGTAAAAGGGATTTGCTGTTTGAATGAGAAGGGGGGTGAGACATGACTGGGTTTTTGATGGTGTGAAGAATCGCCATTGACAGACGAAAGTCTGGAGCATCCTGGAAGCCAAGTAAAATTGTCCATCTGGTGGTGGGAAAGATCTTTCAGACATTTTTTGAATAGGGGCCCAGAAATTATGCTTGGGGTGTCAAGTCAGCACTTTTCCTTTTGGATAGAGGAAGGAAGTGCAAGCTCGAGAGTGAGGAAGTGGCCAGAGCCCCTTTGGGGCTGGGGCCTGGAGACTTGAGACAGAAACCGTCTTGGAGGAAGGAACCCACACATCCCCAGGCCTGTGATTCAGCAGTGCTTCTGCCACCGGCCTCTCTAGGTCGGCCTTCCTGGAAAGTGCCTGTAGCTTCTCGAGAGTCACCCCAGAGTTTTCTCCAAGGGTCTTTCTTCCTCACTCCTTGGCTCTCCTTGGCTCCTTAGAGCTTCATGTACCACGTGCTCCAGTTGGTGGACTGGGCCTTTTTTCATGCTTACATGTCTGATGGTGAAAAAGCTGCCATGGAGAAGGTCTACACATGAGTGTGGGGTGGGGAGGGGTCAGTCGGGTTCCTCCTTCTCCAGAAGGGGCACATGTACCTTCCTGCTGGGACCCTTTAGCACATGCTTTCTCTTGGTCTCTTTTAGATGCCGCATGTGGTGAGGTACCAGCAGACTGGGGAACTGAATGCTCACTGCACTTTTCAGGTGAATTACAAGGACCAATGAGAGCAGAGCCAGAGCTACAGAAGAAAAGGACAGGCCAGCCAGTCTCGAGTTCAGCTGAGAAACAGGCTCACTTGGGCTCTGTCCTCACCAAGCCGAGACAGTCTAGGTAAGAGTAGCTTGGTTTTTGAAGTGTTCCAGGTTGTTGTTTAAAGAAAACTGGGCTTGGCCCAGGCCAAGGCTGTTCTATGAGGCTGGGGGCTGTTCTTTCTCTGAGGGGCAGGGCTGGAGGCAGTGCCCAGTTTAAGGCTGATTTGGGTTCCCAAGAGGTTTAGCAGAGGCACTCCCTCTGTTTCCCACAGGGTTTGTTCTCTGAATTCTTCCTCATGATGTCCTGTGGAGGAGGCTTCCGGAGATGCTCTATGGTACTTAATTGGGACGTGCTTCCCCTTCTCATCTCCCTTCTAGTCATGATGGAGGTTTCCCACACAAGATCCCCAGGCTCGGTTCCCACGTGGTGGCATGCAGAGCTTCCTCATCACAGAGATTCTGTGTGTGTTAATTGTTGCTGTTGAGCTCTCTGCTGATGGGGCTGGTGACTTCCCCCTTCTGGTTATTGGTGTCACCCTCCAGTCCTCTTGGACTCCTCAAGCCCCATCCCCGTCGTGGCCGGAGGAGATTGCTTGAGAGAGACTTGGGATCAGGACTGACCTGGCCCTGCCTCTCGGCTCAGCTCCTGCTTTACTCCCCTCCTTTCTTCTGAGCCTCAGCTCTCTCTTTTGTTGAATGGGAGTGAGCACGCTTGTGCTCCTGGCCTCCCTGGGCCCTTCAGAAGACAGGGACTTTGTAAGTGTGACCTGTCATTTCTCTGTGGCCAGGGACGCTCTGGTCTGCTTACACACAGCCTCTTCTTACCTAAAAGCTCTGGGCCTCTCACCTCTGTTTGGTCCTCTGCATAAGGTTTTCCATGTTTTGTCAGCCTTAAAGCTGATATGAAGTAGGAGTGAGTGTATCTTGTAGACGTGTTTCTTTGCCCCTAAAACCCTATTTCCAGGGAAGATGTTGCCATCCTGCCCATCACTCAGGCTCCACTCCTGTCTCTTCACTGTCTCTTGCTGTCTGTATCTAGTCAGATACTTGTCCTTGTCTCCTGACACCATCACCAACTTGACGCAGGCCCATGTCACCTCAGCCCTGGACCATTGGAGTAGCTGCTGGGGACGTCTCTCTGACTCAGGTCTCTCCCACTCCAATGTGTCCTCCACCGACCTGCCCAAGTCATCTTAAGGGCAGCTCTGACCGTGTCACTCCCGGGGCTCACCCCCAGGATCAGATGTAAAATCCTCTGGCATTCAAAGCCCTTCATTACCCGCTCCCCCACCCCACCCTCCACTTTCTAGCCTTCCTGCACCCTCCAAATATGCACACTCTCTGTGATCCAGGAAGGCTAACCCTCCCCCCTCTCCCGACTCTGGGCATTTTCTCTGGTTATGCCCCCTGCCTGGCATACGCTCCCCCCTCATCTCTGCCTCCTTGCTTCCCCAGCTCCCTTGAGGTCTCAGCTCAAGTCCCACCTTCTCCAGGAAGCCTTTCCTGGTCCCCCTTATAATCAGTGCCTTCCCTCTTTTGACCATCTCTAGTGATCCTGATCATAACTTGTTTGTACAGAGTGATTTGCTTGTTGTCTCCCTTATTGGACTGTGACCCCCTTGAGGGCAGGGACCGCTTTCTTTGTATCCCCAGGACTTTGCTCAGTGCCTGGCACACAGTAGGTGCTTAATTAATGTTTATGGCCTGAATCTCACAAAATTGTAAAGAACAAGCCTGGCTAATAAGAGTGTGAGGAGATCCTCCCATCCCACCCCTCTGCAGAGGAGGGCTCCCCAAGTACTCTATGTTGCCAGGCAGATTCTCAGACTTTGTCACTGTATTGGTCAGTTGCGGGATGGGGTTTGGACCTGCTGGTCTTTCGGGGTCCCCTCCAGGTCTGACTGGGTAGGATTCCAGAAATCTCTAAAATCAAGAATTCAAATTTCCTAGGGGAAAAAAGACCTGGTTTGTATGAGTGAAGAGCTTTGGCTTGCTGACCCTGAGGGCAGAGGAAGGCTTGGCTCACTCTCCTTCATACCTTGTGATTCCACATTTTTCCTTCCTAGTTACCAAACATCTCTCCTTCCACAAGCTCTGCTTCCAAGGAAAGTTAACCATGTCTCCCTCCGGTGCTCCCTCCTCTGCTGAGACCATGCAGAGTAGAGCAGGTACTCCCTGGGCTTTCTAGGCCCCAGGTACACCCCGAGGCTGAAGGGTAGAGGGAAGGAGGGTGTGTGTGTGTGTCTGGGGGGGGGGAGTATGCAGAGATACATGTGTGTAAATGTGGTGGTGTGTGTATGCTGTGTGGAGAGTGTGTGGATGGGGGAGGAGTGTGTGTGTATGCTAGGAGGGTATGTATTTGGGGGAGTCTGTATGCTGTGTGGGTGGGTGGGCAGTGAGAGTGTGTGTGTGTGTATGGGTGTGTTTGTATGCTGTGTGGGTATGTGGGTGGGGGTGCATGCTGTGTGGGGTGTGTGTACATGGTGAGAAGGTGTGTATGTGTATACTGTGTGGGGGGTGTGTAGCTCCAGCTTGGCTGTGTGCAGGCATGCTGCTCCCAGAAGGGGCTGTCTCAGCATTTCCGTGATCAAAACCACAGAGAAGAAGCAATGGGTTCACATTTCTGCCCAGATCTTAGCCTTTCTGGTGGGGTGGAAATTGCCTGCTCCTCTCCTGCAGTTCCCTCTGGTGTTAGGCTGGACTTCACCACCTCAGTCAGATTGTGATCAAGGGAAGGGAAGAGGGGGATGAGACTTAGCCCCAAATCCACTGGCTCCTTGGCTGGTCCCCAGCCTCCTTCAGCTGAGCTGGGTGCAGGAGGAGACCAAGGCCCCTTTCTCTGTGCTGGCTGCCAGGGGCAAGGGAAGCTACAGCAGTCCCAAAAGCAAGACCAACAGGGGCACCCGGCTTTTCTCATTCCTACCACCCTGATCTAGTCACCTCACCTTAGGGAGGGACTGTGTTCTGCTGAAGTCCCCTGAGGGACCCCCTTGCACACCTGGCTTTATTCCTTCCCTCCAGCCCCACCCCCCAAGTCAGCCCCTCTTGGGGATGTGCCGTGTCTGTGGAAAGGGGTGATCTTCAAGTGACAGGGGCCTGTTTCTCATCTAAATTTTGTACACAATTGGTATTTACTAAATATATGAGTGAATGAAGGAAGGGGTGAGGGGTGGGGGGGAAGGCACCTCTTAGAGCTCTCCCAGGTGTGGGACGTTCCCTGGAGCGCTTGTGATTGCTCCTTGAAGTTGATTGCTGAGGCCGTGGATATGGTCCGTGACTGTGGATAATGCAGACAGAGCTGTACTTAGGTTTGACTTTGCCCTTTGGACCCTCCCCCAGATTGAGCTGTCAGACACTTGACTGCTCCACCATCCATACTTGAACATTGTGGGATTTACCAAGTGCCACATTTCGTGTGTTTTCTCCGAATAGCTGTTCTGTGCTTGTGTATGGGAGCAGTCCACAGAACTGCGTCAGCGGGCATCAATCTTCCCAGGCAGGCTTGCCATTTCTTTGATAGTTTTCAGCTGGGGCCCTTAGAGAAGCCCATAGACCTTGCCTCCGGTTCAGGCACAGGCAGACAAGCAGCTCGCCAGCTTCCATTTTAAAGTCCCAGAGAAAAAACCGAAGCCTGTGTTTATTGAAGGTTGGTCCAGAAGACTCTCCTTCTCTCTCTCCACCCCGTCAGTGCACCAGGGCCATTATTTCAGAAGGATGTAAAGGTTTAATTGCCCAGGTGGGGATTTAGACACAGAGACTTCAAGAAATCTTATTATTTCCAACTGCAGGCAAAGAGTGTTAAGCCTCCATTCTGGATCAGTGTGTGGTATGTTCTATGAGTGATTTATCTTTAACCAGGCAAGGCCCTCACTATAGAGTCTTAAAAGCAGCCTCGTGATTGGTTACTGGCACAGGATTTTATTTATTTCCCTTTTTCTACCTCTCGGTCTCATTCCTGCTTTCTTATCACTCCCACTTTGGTGCTCCTATCCATCTCTCTCATAGTCACTTTGTCCTGATCTCTCTCTGTCTCTTGTCTCTCTCTCTTTCTCTGTCTCTCTTTCTCTCTGTCTTTTTTTGTCTCTCTCTTTCTCTGTCTCTCTCAGTCTCTGTCTATCCATCTCTCTCTGTCTTTCTCTGTCTCTGTCTCTCTGTCTGTCTGTCTCTCTCTCTGTCTCATTCAGTGTCTCTTGTCTGTCTCTCCCCAAAGGATGGGAGTCAGGTGCTTTTCTGAGAGAGGACAGAGTAAGGAGCTTAGACACCCAGAGGCCTGAGCTAGTCTTTGGTCTCTGGGTGTGTCTGCCAGAAGGGGCTGCATCCCCTCTAGTGAAGGGGGCTTGAGCTGTCAAATGATCTTGCTTTATACTGTGGCCATTAGGAAGGGGGATGTGATGTTTCCCCTCCACTTTCCTTGACAGGAAGACTTAGTCCTAAATAATTCACTTATTCCTTCATGCCCAGTATGTCCTGGACTCTGATTACTTATGCATTTTTCTCTTACAAGATCATAGGATTTAGGGCAGAAAGAAACCTAAGGAGTCCAGTCTGCCCTGATGCCTCATGCTTGTCTCACTATCGAAGATTTGCCAAACTCTGTCTTGTGCCCAAAGTAACCTTGAAGAGGGAGGGTGGACAGGAGGGCAAGATTATTTTACAGATGAGGAAGCTGAGGCAAACGCTTGCCCAGAGCAGTCAGGGCAGGATTGGGACTCCAGGCTCTTTACCTGCACCTTCTGGCCTTCTCTTTCCAGATCTCAGAGAGAGCAGCCTCCCTTTCTAGTGCTTCAGATGCTGGTCTGGGAGGCCTGCAGGGAGCTCTGTCTGTGGACTCACAAGCTTTTTTTTAATCCTGCCTGCCTGTCTGAGTTTCTTTTCACAGTTAACGATCTTCTATAATGGCTTTGCCTTTCATTTTGCCTCTGGGGCAAAGCAAATCAATAGTTCTTCTTGTGGAGATTTAAGGGGCAGCTTCCCTGTGCCCTCCCTGGCTTTTCCCTCTTCCTTTTTGTAGGGTTTGGAGGGCCTGAGGAGCAGCAATTGACTTTTGTTCACTCCCTTCTCCCTCCTAGAGATGGGCAGCAGCCAGCCCCTTCCTATCTCTGAAAGTGGCACCAGGAGAAAGAAAAAACGGAAGGCCCGAGCGACTGATTCCTTGCCCGAAAGGTTTGAAGGTCAGTTGGATGCCTCTCTCTCCAAACCTGGATGTGTTGACTCTTAACACTGTATCCCAGTGGCACAAAAGCCGCAGTGATTCTGTAAGACTGGCTGACCCAGTGCCCCAAATCCTAGAACCTCAGGAGCAGATGCTAGTCCAATACCACCCTCTTTACCCCCACAGCAGATCTGACAAGGAGTCATCCCTTTCCCAGGCAGAATTTCTCCAAGCTATTCCTCTTTCTGCCTCCTGAGACCCAACAGAACCAACCTGATCCCTCTCTCTGTACTTAAAGACAGGATTCTAGGGTACAGTTAAAAGGAGGGAAGACTGAGGCCCAGAGAGAGGTTACCATAGTAACCAGAAGTCAGTGAAAGGTCAGACCTGGGTTCAGGTCTCAGCTCTGACACTGTGTGACTAGGGCCTGGTTATTCCCTCTCTCTGCCTCAGTTTCCCCATCTGGGGATATTGACACTTGTACAGCCCTTCCATGTCATCATCCTCGTTCTGACTTCAGTTTTCCCAGATCACGTCTTTGTTGCCCCTCCAGTGAGTCAGGGCTGACAGGAGGAAGAGTAGTTACAGGGAGGTCATGAAACAGGCCAATGCTGGGCACTTCAGCTGGCAGCAGAACTTGCCCATGGCCACACGGCTCACATAAGAGCTGGGACTTGAACCTGAGCCGGCCGGCCCTGACTCCATGACTAGCGTGCTTTCCACATTACCCAGTCCAGGCCACATTGTCTCTGATCCTTGCATGTAACATGCATACCCCAGCACCTTCTGCCTCCTGCTCTTGCCACAGTGACCCAAGCAATGGATGATTTGGACTGCTTTCAGGGCTGCTGGGAAGGGTTTGGTGAGTGCTTGCCCTAGGGCTCCACTTCCTGTCCTGAAAATCCCTGGTCTCCCCCATTTGGGCTGCTGCCCTCTGTGGTTGTATTACCTGGTCCTTATCAAAGTGTTTGGCACAAAGTAGATAGGCACCTGCTAAATGCTCTTTAACTCCTTCATTCTGCCCCATGGCCTTTCCCTCTTCTCTTGTGTGGCCAAGAGGATAGCCCACTAAACTGGAGTGAGGAAGACATGAGTTTGAATCCTGCCTAATATACTAATGTATAACCCTGTGCCAGTCATGTTCCCTCATTTGTAAACTGGAGATAATGGTACCTGCCTCACTGGGCTGAGGATCGAATCAGATAAAGTGTGAAGTGCTTTGGTAAACTGAGAACACTAGAAATCAGGCTGTTGTCAGCCTCAGCAAAAATACACAGTTAAACAAAACCCACCCACTTCCTAACCACTTCAGACTATGTTAGCCCACATAGGCTTGTCCCACACTGCTCCCCTTAGAAGAGAGGAAGTGGGTTTCTTTATCATAGGCTTCAATGGCCGGGCCCTAGGAGTCCTCTCCATTTAGAGTTTTCTGTCACCTCCCTCCTTGGTGGTAGCTAAGTTTTTCCTCCTCAAGAATCTGCCTTGCCCCATGTCTGCTGGCCCCTTCTCACTCTCAGGTTCTGGGAGTCTTGGAAGTTGTCCAGGGGAGTACCCCTGGTGCCAGGCTTGGCCTGGGCTCTCATTCTTATCAGTGGTCTGGGCTAAGATGTAGTCATCAGGCTTGTTGAGTTGGGATGGCCCAAGGCTGGGAAGGAGGGCCTCTACACTGGGTGGCCAAGTTGGGCTTCAGAAAGAATGTTGGGCTGAATTGAGTAAGATTAAATTTAATAGTGGTAATTGTAAAATTTTATATGGGTTCAAAAAACAACTTCTTAAGTATAAGATGCAGGAGAAATGATGAGACAATCATTGATGTGGAGAAAAAGGTCTCAGGGCTTTCACAGTCAATAGTGTGCTATGATGGTGGCCATGAAAGGCTTTGGGGTCCTAGAGAGCCCTAGTGTCCAGGACGAGGTAGAAGGCTGATCCTCTACCCCAAGTGGACCAGGTCTGGCGCAGCCACTTGGGCTGCAGGCTGGGGCACCAAAGTTTAGAAGGATGTTGACATTCTGGAGATTGTCCAGAGGAGATATGGGCAGCCAGGGTAGGGAAGAGGTAGGTGACACCTTGGGTGGTGCCAGGTGAGGGTTCCTGAAAGCAATGTCTGAAGAAGGTAGGATGTAGGGCGTACAGGATCCCTGTGCCCAGGAGAGGGGAGAGACTTGGAACAAGGGACCCCCTCAGTCCAGGGGGAGAGCGGCTGGACTTCGTCAGTGGTTCTGGGTTCATATCCCAGCTCTTCGATTTGCTCCCTGAGTCACCTTGGGCAAATCAGGTAATCTTTCCGGGCCTCAGTTTCCCCATCTTGAAAATGATGCTAGACCTCTAAGGTCCCTTTCAGTTCAAAATCTTCGCTCTGCTTGACCCCCCAGGGATTGAACCAGGAGCAATGGAGGGCGGTCCCAAAGAGGCAGATTAGACTCCTCCTTCACAGTGAGAGCTGTCCCAGGGAGTTGGTGCTGAGCTCTCCATCTCTGGAGGTCTCCAAGGAGAGGCTGATGGTGTAGAGGAGATTTTTGTTCAGTTACTGGTTGAATCAAATGACCTCTGGGTCCCAACTCAGGTGCAGTGATTTTGTCTCTTCCAACTGGAAGATCTTCACAGTGACTTGGGAGAAAGATAGGGCTGGGACGGTGGATTATCTCAATTTTAGAGATGAGGAACCTGAGACCCAAAAGAGAGGTGGTCAGCCAGGGTCACCCAGCCAGCAGGGGGCAGAAGAAGTGGAACTGAAATCTCTTGGTGGTCTCTTTCCCCTCTGCCTGCTGCCTCTTTTCCCCAGTGTACATTCTAAGCTGAGGGCAGTGGTGTGTGTGTGCTACTCAGATGTGAAATGAGGAGGTGCTTCCTTAGGGAGTGGGGAGAACACGAGAACCATCTCCTGGTGCTGGAGTATTCACAAAGAGGCTGCCTCAGGAGGTACAGGTAGTAAGGTCCCCATCCCTGTCCCTGGAGTAAGTCCCATGTTGGAAGTGTTTTGTGGTATGTTTTGGTTCTAGCCTGGTTTGAACCAGACGCTTCCTGAGGTCACTTCCTGCTCTGAGGTTTAGAGATCCTTGGTAAACAGTTATGTTAAGGTTAATTGAACAGAGTGGTCTCCCCTTTGTTTCATTCCTATAATGAATGTAATCCCTTAGCACTTCTGGCCCTGCCTCCCCACTTTGTAGACTGAGTAGACAATTGATTTTTTCCTAGCTGAGCCTTCTGTCAGTCAGGCAAGGATAACTTCTGGTCCCCCTCATGCTGATTGGCTGTTGTGGAAGACTAATTCCAAACCACTGAGTCCATTAGGAGACATACATGACATCATCTCAAGCCCCCAGTTTAGGATTCGAGCAGGATTGTGGCCATGGGGAGCCTGCAGGGCTCAGTTCAGTGCTGGGTGCGACCACCCCAAGGTTTCTAAAAGTGTTTCCCTGCCCACAGGCCTTGCTCCTTCAATGAATGGGATCAAAGGCATTTTGTGCAAGCACAACTGGGTTCTTCATGAGTCAGTGTGTTAAAAATAGAGTTGCTTAGTAAGAAAGGTTGGGCTCAGACTGAGGCTTCATGTCACAGTGCTTCAGGGGGTACCAGTTAGAGAAGAGAGAACATGGCAGCCGGTCAGGGGAGGGAGGGGTCACTGAGCCTGCTTGGGCATTTTGAGGGTTTGCATTTCCTCTGGAAGGCAGTCCAAGCTGCTCATCCTGCTTGGAGAGTCCTGGGCCCAATACGGCTTGTGCCTTGCCACAAGCTGGCTTCCATAGGAGGCCTAGCCTGACTCAGTGGCTGGAGTGGCAGCCACCAAGAGTGACCAGATGCCCATCCCATCCCATCTCTCGGTCACACTAGGCTGTGTATTAGACAAACCACCAGCCCTCCTGGTGTCTCAGCTACTCTGTGGGTGAGATGATGTCCTAATGCATGTTCTGCCCAGAAGTTCGTCATGATTAACTCCTCATTTAAGGTCACCTAGCTTAGCGGTCCTCTAGACCAGCCCCCTCATTTTACAGATGAAGAAACAGACAGAGAGGGCCCAGGGCCTGCCAGGAGTAAGTCACAAAGGCAGGATTTCATCTTCTCGTTGCTACTGCCTGACAGGGGGGAAGCTCAGCTCAGAAGGACATTCCCCCAGCTGATGGCCTTTTTCCTTGCTCGGTGTCCTTACCAGATTTGTACAGGCTGACCTCTGAGCTGCTTGGAGAAGGCGCCTACGCCAAAGTTCAAGGGGCTGTGAGTCTTCAGAATGGCAAAGAGTACGCAGTCAAGGTGAGTGTCCCCAGATGGGCCCAGCCCTGGGTTTGTCAGCAGGCTTCTAGCCAGCATTAGACACGCCTTAGAGAACAGTTACATCCTTTGAAAAGTGAATGGAATGCCCATGATTCCTCCTGTTGGGGTGGCTGAGGCTAGTGGATGGCTTGAGCTTGGGAGTGCTGAGCTTCAGGGCTCTAAGCTGATTGGGTCCCTTCACACTGATTCCAGCACCTGTCTCATGCACCGGAAGGGCGTGAACCACCCCAGATAAGAAGTGGAGCAGGTCAAACCCCTTGGGCCAGTCAGTCGTGGGATTGGGCCTGAGTAAAATAGGGAGATCCAGGGGTTAAAAAAGGAAAAGAAAAAGAGAGTGGTTGTGTCCTCTCTCCTCATGCTGCCCTTTGCTCCCCTCTTCTGGGATAGATTACCCTTCCCTCAAAACTTTCTGTGTGAGGCCCAGGCTGTGAAGCCTTCCCTGTGACACAGTTAGGTATGACCTGGAGGAAGGTTCCTCAGCAGTGGCCAAGAAGAAGAACCAGGAGCACTGGTTGTCAGGAAGGTCCAGGGAAGACAGAGTATCTAGGACAGGAGGGAGATGGACAGTGTCTGGTGGCCATTAGATCTGGCTGGTAACTTTGTGGAGGGAGGTTTTAAGTGAACAGTGAAGTTGGGAGTCCTATTGTGGAGAGTGTCCAAGGGCACGAGAGACACTTGCAGATGGCGTTCTGGCTAAGAACTGGAAACTAAGGGGTTCCCATCAGTCAGGGAACAGGTTTATGGCCTAGGCATATCATGGACTACAGTTGGACTCCAAGAAATGATGAAAGGGATGGATTCAGAGAAACCAGGGAAGACTCCTGTGAGCTGATGCAGAGGGAGGTAAGCACAGTTTATACATCATCATTGTAAAAAAATGAGAAAAACTGAGAGACTCAAGAGCTCTAATTAACACCTTGACCAACTGCTGTTCCAGAGAACTAATGACAGATGAATTATGCTACCCATCCCCTAACAGAGAGGTCATGGGCTAACTGCGCAGAATGAAACACACCTTTCAACATGGTTAATGTGGGAATTTGTTTTGCTCAACTGAATGTTTGTCGTGAAAGTTTTGTTGAGCTTTTTTTTTTTTTTTTTGTGGAGGTTGCAGAGAGAAAATAAATACTTGTGAATCTTTTTTAATTATAAAATCGTTTTTTAAAAAAGTAACATCCCAATGGCTTTATCACATAGTTTAACCAAAGGGGCAAGAGAGAGAAAGGACGATAATTAGGCGGGATGGACGGGTCAAGTGAGGGCTTTTTGAGGATGGAGGAGACATGGGCGTGTTTATAGTCAGTAGAAAAACAGCCAGTAGACAGGGAGAAACGGAAGAGAAGGAAGAAGGAGGCAAGATAGAGGGGCCAATATTCCAGATCAGCGGGGAGGGCTGGGGTCTAAGGTGCACATGTATGTAGAGAGGTGAGAAGCAGGCACAAGCCATGGGAGACCAGGAGGTGGTGAGGGAAGTAAGGAGGGCAAGGAGGGTGATCAGATGAATGGCCTCCATTTTATCAGTGAAGTGTGAGGGGAAGCCACAGCTGAGAGAGGGGAGGGGTCAGAGTGACCACTGGACACTTCCCTCTGTTCTGCCCTGCTGTGCTGGCTTTCTCACTGGGCTTCCTGCCTCTGGTCTCTTCTCTCACCAGTCCATCTCACTCACAGCTGGCTAGATCTGATCATGAAATGCCTGGCTTAAAAAGCCTCTTCAGGGCCCCCTCTCTCCTCCAGATAAAATATAGATTCTAAGACTGGCATTTGAAGCCTGCCATAAGCCCACTCCAGCCCCGCTTTCCATCCTGGTTTCGTCCTTCACCCACCTAGTCGTGCCTGGTCTGTTCTAGCAGGATTGGTCTCTTAGCCATTCTCAGGACTTGCCGCCTCCCACCTCCAGGCCTCTGCCTTGGCTGTCCCTCGTGCCTGCTGCTTCATGTTGTGTGAGTTATTGGGGTTTGGAGCCTCTGCCTTTAAGGCCCTGTGTTTTCCTGGAAGGCTTTGCCAGGGTGCCACAGCTCTGACCTCCCCCCCCCCCCCAGCTGCCAGTGCTTTCTCCCTCTCCTGACTATTGCCTTGTGTTCACCTGTCTGGGGGAGCCCTTAGAGCATGGGCTCTGTTTATCTTGTGTTCTGGAGCCTTGGGCAGTCGGTGTGGAGAGGTCAAGGGACCTCTTCTTAGCTTCGTTTTTAAATGCACAAAATAAAATAACCCAGGATTACAAAGGAAATGAGTCACATTGAAATTATACTGAAATAGTCATCAGAGTATTTTGGAACAAGGTCCCAGACGCCAGTTCTGGAGCCGTGCCCTCGCACAAGGCGAACTCCTCTGGGGCTGACATGGCTTGGTTTCTGACTCTGTGTCCTCGTCACCCAGCAGGTGTGCACGTGGATGGACTACTGGAGGGGAGGCAGGCATCGCTGATCATCTGAGCATAGCTTTACCTCTGTCTCTGGCTCCATCTAGCCTAGAGAGAGCCATCATTTGGCTCACTCCAGCTTCGTCCCCTCAGCCATCTCAATCCTAAACCTGAGGCCCTGGTGGCTCATGCCTGACCGATGTCATTCTTTCCACAGATCATTGAGAAACAAGCCGGGCACAGTCGAAGTAGGGTGTTTCGAGAGGTAGAGACGTTGTATCAGTGTCAAGGCAACAAGTAAGTGTGAGAGGAGCCCAGCTGTTTCTTGGAGGTCCTCCCCACTGCCCCCAGGGGAGTGGGCTGCCTGAGACTTCCCTGGGGGCAGAAGGGAGAAGAAGGACCCATTACAAAGCATTTGACCTTTGATCTTCGGTCCCAAACACCCTGAGTATTATCCCTGGAGAACTGAGCTGCCCACAGTCATGAAGCTTCTCAAGAGCCAGGATTCCAGCCCAGGGCTTTTGAGCCAAAAGCTCAGGAACTGAGCCGGGCTTGTGAGGGGCACCTTGTTTGAAGATCAGCTGCTGCAGCTTTGCTGAGGTGCCCAGACCTCCTTCCTAAGCTTCAGGAGTTAACCCAGCTACTAATTAATTAATTAATTAATTAAGCAAACCTTGCCTTTGGAGAAGCCTTGTAATTTGGTCGATACTTTGTGACCCTGAGCTGATCACTTCCCGTCTGAGCCCTCAGGCTTCTCGTTGGTCCAGGGGAGAACAATACCCTGGGTGCTGATGCCCACCTGCCTGCCTGCCCCACTGAATTGTTTGGGGGAGAAGTGTTTTGTAAGGCTTAGGGCCCTTGAGAAATGGCATGATTTATGAGAGTGCCAGGATTCTCTCGCCCTGGTGTCCCCAGTCCATTCTGTGAACAAGGTCTTCAGAAGGGCTAATGTATTCTGTGCCTATTCCTTCTCAGACCTTGGATAGCCTTGATTGTGGCATGTTGTCTTGTAACGTGTGTGTGTGTGTGTGTGTGTGTGAGAGATCTCCCCCACTAGAGTCCGCCCCACCATAAGGGCAGGGACCCCGTCTAGGCTCATGTGTTTCTACATCTGGTCTCTTAGCTTGGGGCATTGTATGTAGTAGGCACTTACTAGATGCTTGTTGAATAGAAGATGTTATAGGAGGCCTCTAGTTCCTGAAATCTCAGTGGAGGAATTTTTCAGTATTGGTCCTTTGGGGCGGGGGAGGGAAGGAGAGGGAGCTCTTCCCCTTTCCTCTCCTGCTCCATAATTAGGCTCACGAGACAAGGTGGCTGGGCAGAAGGCTGATTTCACCCCAGATGCTGTTGCCGTGTCACCTGCACCCAGTTAACTTCCCCAACTCCCTGTCTCCTCCAAGATCATATTGGTGATCCTCCGCTTGGCTTCGGAGCCCTTCCTACCCTGGCCCCCTTCTCCCTTCCCAGTCTTCTCACACCTTGCACTACTGCACACACTCTGGGAGCCCGGCCTCCTGGCTGCTGCTGGCCCTGACTCCCGGCTCTCTTCCATGTCCAGCATGCCCTGGCTTTCCTCCAGTCTCAGACGAGGCTTGCCCCTGGCTTTGCCTCATCCCTCTTCATTGAATCCATCTGTGCCCTTTGTACCCAGGGCCTGGCACACAGTAGGTGCTTAGCCGGCCCTTGTCCCCTGACTGCCTGATTTGTTACCATCCTCAGCCTCCATCCTTGGCCTCTCCTTGAGGGTGTCTTTAGGAGGCGGGGGTCCAGCTCCATTTTCAGTCTGTAGCTTCTTCCTTCAGCCTTAGAAGCTCGACTCAGTTTGTTTCACTGTAGGAAAAAAAAAACAACAACAAAAAGAAAGCCCCCTCCCCGTTCCTCTCCACCCTGGAATCCAGGCCGGTGGTCGGTCTCCCCGCTGAGCTACAAGACGACCTTGTTGGCAGAGCATGTAATACTGGGCAGACGTGAGTGTTCACCGGGGAGCGCTACAAGTACCCACGACTACAGAGCTCCCGCTCTTTCATTAAGCAGCACTTAGCAGTCGGGGGCTGGCGGCGCCCACGTTCAGCCCCCAGTCTGCTTGACAGATGTTTCCATTTTCTCCAGGCCATGTAAATACTGCCCCGTGATTTATGGGAGAGGAGGAGGGCAAGTAATTATTTTATACTTGCCTCCAGGACACACGCCTCCTATTCCACGTTATTAACCGCAATTGCTTACCGTCGGCTGCTGTGGGTTTTCTTGGGTCTAATGTGACCGGGACTTTTTTATAACCCTACCTGGCGGATTTTAGGGCTGGGCTTTGACAGCACGGGCTTGGTGGGAAAGCACAGGGGACACAACATTATGGAAAGATAAGGTGACCTGGAGCCAGCTCGCACCCCCGGCACCAATTCCTGGCGAGCATGCCCATTCCAGCTTGAGTTTTGACCCACAGCAGGGTGCCTTGCGGCCATAAAGGAGGGTTGATGCTGTTTCCCCCATTGTGTCTCTTTTTTATCTTTCCTTTTAGGAACATTTTGGAGCTGATCGAATTTTTTGAAGACGATGCGAGATTTTACCTGGTCTTTGAGAAACTGCAAGGAGGTACTTCCTGTACAGTGAGGATCGGACAATTCCCAGAGGCCTCTAGACTGATTCTGGAATGGAAAGGATGAAGGACTTCAGAACTGCCCTTGATTGGCGAGAAGGGAGGCCGGGGAAGAGGGGGGAAGGAGGCTAATTAGCATTTGTGCAACTTAAAAGGCTGCCAGTTGGCATTCTATAAGCGCCTTTTCATTATAATAGGAACCGCATATAGATAAATTTAGTCATCAATTTACCAATACCCTGCTTTGACAGATTCACCACTTAACAAAATTAATTATGGGGTGGGAGTTTTTGAATGCATTGGTTATGCCAGAAACATTCACTGGAGGAGGGAAGAGTCTCATTGCTTATGGCTGGGAGCCAAGGCTGCCAGGAGGAAGCTGGCCCTTTCACCAACCATCTGTCCATGGCACCACTGCCGTGGGAGCAGCTGCTCTCCTCTCCCTGTGTTCTGTTCTGACCCTCCTTACGCTAAGCCCTTTGGGATGCAGCTGAGTGAGAATCAGCAGAAGTGAGGAGGCTTCCAGCCTGCCCAGAGTGGGAGCTTTTCTTTGGGTGAAGCTCATTGGTATTGCTGGGGATCAGGCATCTGCCCTTGACCTCATCAGCTTTGGGCCACAGATCAGTAAGCTTGAAGGGTCATTGGTCAAACACTTTTGAGAGCTGCAGGGGTCCTTGGGGAATGTCAAGGAGGAAACAGGCACCGAGAGGGGAAGACGCTTGCCACTGTCATCTAGGAAGGGCCCCCTCTCCTAGGTCAGAGAACTGAAGTTTGGCCTCTGGCTCTCCACAGGCTGCTCATTGCCATCACATGTGGCTTCTGAGGCAGATCTGGAAGGGTCTAGGGCTTCTCTTCCAAAGGGAGACAGAAGGTAGACATGGGATAAAGCCCAAAGCAGTTCCACCAGCCCATGTAGACCCAGGACTCTTCCCAGATGGTATTTGTTTAACCCAGCTTTGTTGATCCATTGGGGCAGAGATGTGGCCACCCCCGCTTCTCCCTCCAGGAAGCACATAGGGAGGAATGCATGTGCATTCCAGTGCCCCCTACTTGGAGGTGGAGCTGGGCTTCTTAGTGGCCCACATGGTATTTCTAGATAGCTGATAAGGGGGGGGTGATTAGTGAGGCTAGTGCCAGGGAAATTTGATCCTAACAGGTCCAGAGGAAGGCAGCTTGGGCAAGGAGAGTCCTGGAGGCCATTGATTATGGGGAGAACAAGAGAGCTGTCTGTAGAGTTGTGGAGAGGCAGGTCTCAGCTCGACATGCTAGTGACAACAGCTGTCTGTCCAGAGGGAGAATTGCTCACCCTTGTGGGGGATCTTTCAAAGGTCTCTCAGCTTCCAACTGATGCTGGGATTGTGTGTTTCTGAGGGAACCAGTAGGCCTCAGCCAGAGATTGTGCAGAAACTCCAGGCTGAACTGCTGCCAGTGGACGGAGGGCCCTGGAGCCTGGCCGTGTGCCCAGAGTGTGGGGCCCAGGGCAGCCTGCCTCTAAAGTGAGAGATGTGACTCGGGGAACACAAGCTTTCCCTTCAGAAGAGAATCCTCAGAGTGGGAAAATATTGAAAACATTGCGTGTTTGCATCTCTATCCAGGCGTTAGCGGTGCTTCCAAAGGGAAGTCCTCTGTGGCTAGGAGTCCACCCCTGCAGAGGGGGCCCCTCACCCCTGTCACAGGGGCTCCCAGGTTGCAGGCAGTCCCAGCCCTGGAGCCTATGAACACATAGAGCTCAGGACTTGGAATACAGAACACCTAGGTTCAGATCTTGTCAATCACTAGCTGTATCACGCTGGGCCTGTCACTTAATTTCGGTCTGCCTCAGTTTCCCAATTTGTAAAATGGAAGGAATAATAGCACTTAGCTCCCGGGGTTCTTATGAGGATAAAAAGAAATAATATTTGTAAAGTGCTTAGCAAACCTCAAAGCGTTCTAGAAATGCCACACTATTATGATTAAAGCGGGTCCTGCCTCGTTCTTCTCGAGCCAAACCAAACCAGGTGCTAGGGACAGTTTGGTGTCATCACTACCGACTTAGACACGTTGTCCCAGCACTTTCCCAGATCCCCAGCAGATTGCGATGTTTGGTCACTGAATTGTTTGACTAGCTGGCATCAGACAAATTCCTTTTTCTTTATTACCCTCTCTCCTTTTCTTTCACCAAAGGCTCTATTTTGACCCACATCCAAAAACGAAAGCATTTCAATGAGCGGGAAGCCAGCCGGGTGGTCCAAGACGTCTCCTCTGCCCTGGACTTCTTACATACCAAAGGTGAGTGAGCCAAACCTCTGGGTGCCCTTCCCTGGAGGCTCCCCTCGCCTGAGGCTCTTCAGAGGGTTGGCCTGGCTTGGTCTGACTGCTTGGCAAATATTTTGGGGTTTGATGGATGTTCTAGAGCTTAAAGGGGGCCCAGAGTCTTTTCTTTCTCTCTTTCAACTGGAACTCTGTTTACGCCGTGCTTCTACCTGGGAGACCATTGCTTCTGCTAATTAAATGGAGGGCAGTTATGTTGGTAGTTGTAAGAGGGCTCATTCCTACCCCATGACCCAGTGAGCAGCCTGTACTCCTTCCCAAAGCCCTCTGTCACTGAGGTCTCTTGGGTAGCCCCCTGCTCCAGCTCCCTGCTTATTCTCAGTAGTCAGAGCTAACTATCACTTGTTCATTCCTAAAAAATGATCGAACCTGGAGAGTTGGCACAGTTGGGACTCTGGGCTGGGACTTTCCCCCTATGCCTGGTAGGCAGGTGCTCTGTGCAGCAGCTCACCCAGGCCTGGGCATGCGTATGTGCTGGGACCCCTTGTAAATGGGACTGTGTGCAAGCCTGTGGGCATCTGTCTAGAGAGGCCCATGTGTATTCATTCTAAAGAGTGTGCCAAGGTAAAGATCAGTGAGCTCGTCGGTTTGCGTGGCTAGAGTCTAATGATTTCTTGCACTTACATACAGACGTGTCCTGGGTGTGGATCGGTAACAGACTTCTCATCTGTGTGTGTGTGTAGATAGCTTTGTTCAGTGGATTTTTATTTTTAAAATGGCTTCCATTCCCTTTGTAAACTGTTGGGTCAACAAAGGGTTTTGCCTATGGCCACTCCTACGGGGGAGACGTGTGAGCATCATCATCGTCAAAGATACTGAGGTCCAAAAGAGTTCACTGACTTGGGTCGCCCAGGCAGCAGAGGCAGAGCTGGGGTCAGACCTTAGTCCAAGGCATCCTGCCCCGCCCTCACCACCATCCCACTACCTTCCATGAGAGCACGTCCTCTGGTGAGATAGATACCGCCAGCATGGACCTGCTGCTCTGTCTTGTGGGAGGGAGAGAGCACAGTATAGGTGTGTATGACCATGGCGGGCGGGGGACATGCACCCCATGCCTCATGGGGAGTGAAATCCAGACAGAGAGAGCTTTGTGTCCAGAGACTTCCCTCCCACATGTGTGTGTGTTTGTACGTGTGTGCACATGCATGCATGCATGTACTCATTCTTTTGGGAATGTCGGGGCTGGAGCGTATCTCCTCATGAGCCCTGGCCAAGCAGGTGACTGAGCCTGGGCCACCACGGCAGCAGGAGAGAAGGCTTAGCAAGTCCATGCATCTGCTGCTGTTCTCTGCTTTTTTCTGAAACTAATCATGCAAGACCTGGACAAAGGCTTTGGGGGATTGTGTCGCTGTTTGCAGACGCGTGTTGCACGCCTTGGCTGGGCTCAGTTGAGGCAGGGGGCTTTTCTTAAGCACATTCACAGGGAGAAGTTAAGGTTGCTGAGTTCCGTCAGCACTAGACCTTCGGCGAGGGAAGGCGGCCACCTCGGCCAGGTCCTGGTTGTAGCTGTATGCTGACAGAGTTGGTTGTGGTGCTGCCCTCATGGAGCCTCATAGTCAAGTAGGGGAAAGAAACAAGCATTGATTAAGTGCCTGCTGTGTGCTGGGTCCCCTCCTAAGAGCTTTACAAAGATCTTGTCTCATCTTTATGATAACACTGTGAGGTAAAGGCTCAGAGAAGCTCAGTGACTTGTCCAAGGTCACACAGCTAGTAAGTATCTGAGGTGAGATTTGAACTCAGGTCTTCCTGACTCCAGGCCCAGCACCCCATCTACTGTTCACTTAGCTCCTTGGAATTATAGGGCAAGAAATACCTCTAATGATGATGAAGATAAAAATACCTGTTGTGCAGGTGTCTGAGAGAGGCACGGACACTGCTCCACAAGCAGAGACTAGAGCGTGTGGGGCGGATCTGAGCCAGAGTTTGTGTTCAGGGCTGAGATGCTCCCCTGCAGCAGTCTGCCGTGTGACATGTTACACACATGTGCACACACACACAGTCACACCCCCTGCGACAGTCTGCCGTGTGACGCATTACACACGTGTGCACAGTCACACCCCCTGTGACACGTTACACACGTGTGCACACACAATCGCACCCGCTGAGACAGTCTGCCATGTGACACATCGCACACACGTACACACACAATCATGTTCCCTGTGGCAATGTGTCATGTGATGCATCACACGCGTGCCCACACATGCACACTCAATCATCCATCCAGACCCTGTGTTTTCCTTTCCCTCCTCCTCGTGTTTGTCCATGTTCTCCCATTGCTGGCCCTCAGCCCTCCCTTTGGCAGTGTGGTGGTTGGGGGTAGGATTTGCACCTGGGAGAATTCCAGAGAGCGTGGGGTGTCTGATGCGTGGCAGGTGTGATGAATGGTGGAGGCTCCTCATCTGAAGGCTGGGATACATGCAGGTAACACCTTCCTGACTAAGATTTACAACGTCTCTCCACCTGCTGCCGCCGTCATCCATTGCAAAAGTGGGTCACGCCTCCTCAAGATCCCTGTGGAGGGGGCTGGGCTCTGGACAGCTTCCAGGTGTGTGCTGTGGGGGTCTCAGGAATGCTTGTTCCCCCACCGCCGGCCTGCTCCATCACATGATCCTCGAAGTGGCTGAAAAAAACATTGCCGACTGAACCTCATAGCTTGATAAATAACTTTACTCTGCAAAGATGGATGGGGCCTCAATGGTCAGCCTGGAAACAAGGTCTGTACTTTTCAAGTACCAGCCACACTGCAGTGGAACCTCTGGGAAATTGGGGGAAGGCGGCTGGGATCTGGCGGTTCTCGACGCTTCCGGGCCGAGGGTCCCTGGCCTGTCGCCTGGCCTTGGGAAGTTGGAGGCGAGGGGCACCCCCAGGCCACCTTTGGAAACATTATCTGTAATGGGAAAGAGCTGCCACTGCTTGCTGGACTCCATTTGGGCAAATTGGAACTTGGTTGCTGTGGGTTTTCATTCAATTAGGAGGCTTGGATGAAGTGATTCGGCTCCGCCGAGCTTCCTGCCGAGGAGCACAAACAGGTGTGCTGGGGGGGTCACTTCTTGGGAGGCACGGGCTTCTGCAAAGTTGCGGTGCTCAGAGCCGAGCCTGCGGAAACTTCTGGAAAAGGAAATCCAGTATTTCCTGTTGCCTTCCATGACAGGGAGGGCAAGCTGGCTGTCCCTGGGTCTCAGGCCCACCATCTCTGCTGTAAACTTGGTGACCACTGAGACCCCTGCCAAGCCAGCTCTGGGATTTTATTTCATTTTTGTCTGGCGATGTAGAGCTCACTTGCTCTTTCTGCCCTGAGCTGGAGGGGAGAATGAAGCATTGTCTGAGTTGGAGTCAGGGTTCCTCTGGCCACCAAGGACCATGCTTAACAATGTCCTGTGGCCAGCTGCTAGGTCACACGCTAGGAGGCTCCCATGGTAAAGAAAGGGTCATGGTTCTGTGCCCTGAAATTCCTCTCTGAGGACAGCAAGGAGGCTTTCCTTCTGTCTCCCCTCGTCCCTCAGATGCCCTAACCACTCAACAGCCATTTGTTCTGTGGCCAGAGGAAGGGAGGCAAATGAGGCAAGTGTCAGGAGACTTGTTAACACTTGGTCCCCTGGAAATACAGGGCATCCTGTGTGGCAGAAAGCTTTTGTTGTGGCCACACAAGAAGAAATGAGGGAGAGTGATGCTGGTCCCCCAGAGACGCTCCTAAACGAGGACCTAATTATTGCTGCACTGCTGTGTGGAGAGCGTGGGGCTACGGGCCTCTTACTGCCCTCAGTTTGTCCTCCCTCGTGGCAGCGCTAAGAGGAGTGTGGCTTGAAGTCGGTTGACTGTCTCGGCCTGGCTTCTGCAGGCTCCCGAGTCAGCAAGGCCCTCCCTGTGGCCCTGCTTACTTGTCTCCTGCAGCTCGTTAATTTTTTAATGTACCATAATTGGGAATTAATCTGTGAGCAGCAGCATTTGAAAAAAATTAATTATGTGTGGAACGTCTAATAATTCTATGTGTTTTAACCATTTCTTTCCATCTCTTGGTTTCAGGCATAGCTCACCGAGATCTGAAGCCAGAGAACATACTGTGTGAATCTCCCTCAGAGGTACTTTGGGGCCACTGACCCTGGGGTGGGGGGAGCCTCCCGCTGGCCCTGAGTCTCTGGGAGGGCGCCAACCACAAGCAAGTTCAAGTTCACACGGGCTGTGTGGCTGGACCCCAAAGGGTTAATCTCTGTCTTCCTGCATGTGTGTCCTTCTGGCTCTTTTGCTCATTCTCAGCACTGGTGAGGTGAGCTTGGTAGCTTGTTGAGTTTTTAAAATATGTCTGATCTGCCCAAAATAAATGCTTCCTGAGGTGGCCAGCTTTGAAACCCTTCTGGAAAGAAAGCCTGAGTTTGGCATGAAGCATAGACTGAGGCATATGGTGGAATAGTAGAGAATGTCCTGCCCCTGCACCACAGGCCCCCCATCCCAGGCCCATCTCTGGTGCTAGCGCGGTGGCGGCGGCGAGGCGCGCAGCCTGTTTCTTCATCTGTGATATGGGGGTGATACTACTGTATTATCTCCTTCCGAGGGCTGCAGATGAAGTGCTTGCAAACCTGAAAGTACTGCCTAGCTACAGCAGCAAGGACAGATCAGGGCTTGTTTCTTCTGCTAACGTCCTAGTTCCAGAGGGCGTTGCTGTCACTTCATGCCTGTGATATTTTTCACCTTCTTTCCTCCTTTTTCTTTTTGAGTCTTTTTGCACAGTGACTAACATGGGAATGTTTTATGTGATTGAATGTTTGTAACCTGTCCCAGATTGCTCACCGTCTCAAGGAGGTAGAGGAGGGAGGCAGAGAGGGATAAAATTTGGAACTCAGAACTTTAAATAAAAATGTTAAAAAATTGAATAAAAGAGTAGGACAAGGGGAAAGTCAAAAAGGAGCACTGTCTGCCTTGGAAGGGAAAGGATAATATGATAAATGGAAGGGAGAAAAGACACAATCTTATTGGATTCTTTTAATTAACTTTTTAAAAATTAATTTTATTTACTTTGAGTCAACGGCATTCAGTTCCACAATCCCTTGAGTTCCCCTTTTTCTCCCTTCCCTCTCCATGGCGTATGCCAGTAATTTAGGAGCTGGAAGTCAGAGGCGTAGACCTGCAGAACTGGGCGGGGGCTCCAGGGTCTGATCCAGCCTTTGCAGTCTCATGGATCTTGTCCAGCATCAAGTGCTTAAGAAGACTATGGGGGGTGAGATTCACCACCTCCTAAGCAGCCTGATCTGGGTTCGAGGGATAACTGGGAGAATCGGTATCAAGGCCCCCGTCTTGGATTCAGTCAGAAGACTGCACTTGAGGACCTAGAGGGCCACATGCAGCCTGGAGGTTGCAGCTTTCCCACTCCTGTTCTAGCCCGTAGTGATCCCTTTTTTAAAAAATAATGATTTGTAGATATCTTATTTTTTATATCACCAGAATTTCTCCCACTATCTCCTCTTCCCCCTTCCCGGTGATCCGTTCCTCCTAATGAATATTTTTCAAAGAAAAAGAGGAAGAGAAAAAGGAATCAGCAAAATCAATCAGTGCGTCCGAGAAGCCTGAAATCAGAGCAGGCCCCTCCCCCACGGCCTCCGTGAAGGGGGAGGGGGTCTCTTCTGGCGTGGGTCCTTTCGCTCCGTCTTCCTGTGGCTGCTTCACACATTCCTTCAGTTGGCATCCGACTCTGTCCCTTTTTCCAGGCTTCTCTGATCCTTCCACTTGTTTTCTCTTCCAGCACAGTGAGAGGCAGATCCCATTACCTTTCTGCCCCCTGGGAGATGAGTATCTGCTCTGTTTCTAGTTCTGTGCTCTCACAAAAAGTGCTGCTTTAACCATTTGGGTGCATTTGGGACTTTCTTCTTGTATCAGTGCCCTCCTTGGCATATATGCCCAGTAATGAAATCTCGGGGTGTTTTAGTCACTTTCTTTGTATGATTCCAAATTGCTTCCCAGAACAGTGGCATTGATTCACAGCTCCACCAACAGTGCACCTCTGTGCCCCCACAGTGCGCGCACACACACTCTGACTATTCCCATCTTTTGTCACCTTTGCCAGTGTGCAGGGAGTGAAGTGAAACTTCAGAATTGTTTTGCTTTGTATTTCTCTTATCAGTGATTTGGAGGCACTCTTGCATATTGTTAGTTTGCTGTTTTGAGAATTGTTCATGTCTTTTGGTCACTTGTCTGTTGGAGAACCACTTTCAGAGCTTATTGGCAGTGACTCACCTCTCCCATCCACCAGCTCTTTCAGCGCCCTCTAATGTAGTTATCTGGTCATGGTAACTGGAATGCTTCAAGGGCACCTAGGTGCTCTCTCATTATCTTTACTTATCTTGGGTTTCATATTCCCCATTCATCATTTTTGTTTTGACCTTTCCACTCTGAGTTCAAATGTGGCCTCAGACACTTACTAGCTGTGTGACCCTGGGCAGGTCACTTAACCCCATTGCCCTCCAAAATAAATAAATAAAGTCCCTAGTAGGCCTAAATCTTAAAGAAAAAAAGGGGGGGGATTGTTCTCTTTGGCAGAGAAAAGAGACGTAGAATGAGAGTTGAGCAGTTCTGCCTTCTCTCCATTCTTTGTCATGTTCCCTGTGAGATCTAGGGCGTGGCCTCTCCACAGAACTCAGCTTCTCTGTGAAATGAGAGCATGGCTCAGGGCCTCCAGGCTAGGATCCAGTGCTCATCCCAGCAGCCCTTTGAGCAGCGCTCCGAGCTCTTCATGATCCTTCTTTTGTCTACAATGGAGCAACAATAATCATGGGATTCCCACTTGGTACCTCCGGGTCTTCCATACAGCTTCCCAAAGCAGACATTTGGAGAATTTTTGGCACCATTTTATGAGGTCGAGTGCCTTGCCCAGGATCACAGAGCTGATAGTGTCTGAGGTGGGCCTAGCACCAGGGCCCCATGCCTCCCTCCCAGCACCCTGATGCCCTCCAGCCTTTTCAGCAGGGCTTCTCGTGGTCCCGAGCCTTCAGATGGGCCTGTGTCACCCTTTTGTCTTTAGGCTCCATTGCCTGCCTTAGCTCTTGTCATCTGCATAGGGCTTTGTTTTACAATGTGTTGTTGGTGTTTTTTGATGGGAATGACTTCCTAGTGAACCTTCTATACACCCTTCCCTAAGATGCATTTCACACTTAGAGTTTGCAGTTTCTTAACAGAGGAAAGAAGGATGTTTGCTTCACTGTCAGTCCTCTGAAACCTGCAGCAGTCGTATTGCATTGGGTCTGAATTCTGATGTCTCTTAGTGATTTCCTTTACATCATTAAGCATGGAGAGGGAGGAAACATTCATTCACCACTCTGGTTTCATTGTACGAATGGCCAAGATCCAGACTCGGGAGTGCCCTTCAAGGCCAGAGAGGAGTGACTTGTCTAAGGTCACACAGGCTAGAAATAGCCAAGCCAGGGCTTCAACCCAGGCCCTCTGCCTCCTGACCCAGCACATTTCCCCCTACTGCACTGGTCCTGCTTTTTGACTCTGACTCATGTGCTCTTCCCCAGGATGTGGCTTTTTAAATTCAGTGGGAGAGGTCATTACACAGCCACATCCTTCTCTTTAGACAGCTCCCCATCTTCCCTCTCCTCAAAATGATTGCACTTTGTGTCATCAGAATGGCCTTCCTGATTTGTGTTTTTGGTTGTGGGATCTTGTCTCTACTTTCTGTGAACCTTTGGAAAAATCTGTTCTCCCAAGGTGTAGGGAAGGTCTGGGTCAGACTCTGCCTGGATTTCCTCTCCTAGGCCATGGTCGCTTGCCTCCTGAGGCATCTATCCTTTCCCCTGCAGGAGCTGCTTCCTCCTTGTGGGTCAGGCTCAGATCCAGAGAGCAATCCCCCCGATTTTTGAAAGATTAAATTAAGGAAAGGCAGGACATTGTACGCTGTTGTGCTTGTGCAAAGAGAGGGTCTGACAAAAGGCCAGACTAGTCCACCTCCTGTCAGGCCTGCATCCTGCCTTTGGGCAGAGCCAGTGACCTGCCCCCACAAAAGTAGTGCTTATGGTTTTCCTCCCATTGATCTTCTGCCTCTCACTTCTCTGGGCATTGCCCTCTCAGGTTTCTGAGTTTCCCTACATAAGTCTGTTTTCTTAATCTGACTTTTTTATCCCCTTTAAATGAGGTCAACCTTTCCAGAGCCATGGCACATTATGGATCCCATTCCACTAAATCTGAGTGAGGCCCGCATGATCATGTTTGTCCCCTTGGGTTAGGGTCACTAGTTTTATATCTGATGTCCCACCCACCATGGACTGGGCACCCCTTTTCTTGGAGGAGTCAGGCTGAGGCTGGAGGACCTCTGGTCCAGTGTGTTTGAGGGGAGGGAATTCTACTGCTTATGGATTAGACTGCATGGTCCCTTCCATCTCTCACTGTGAATCTTTGTTATGATGCACAGTAGCATCCACATCTGCAGAGAGTTTGTGGGTATGAGGACTGGAAAGAAAGGGCCTGCTGAGGAAGCCGCCATAAGAATATGTCCAGTCAGGTATAGATAGGGAAGTCTGATGGCAAGGGAGTGAAGGCACAACCCAGGGGTGGAGGTGTCGCGTCTAGGCCACTTTTCCCAGGAATTTGGCAGTGAGAGGGAGGAGAGGAAGAGGGCCAGGGATGGATCACTGGGATGGTCCAGGAAAAGCTTTTTAGGATTGAGCAAACCTGTCAGTGTTTGTGGACAGATCAGTGAGGGGATTAAGAGTTTCTGAGAAAGAGGTAGTGACTCCTGGATCCCAGCCCTGGACAGGATAGGAGGGGGTGGGATCAAGGGGGAGGTGGAATTGGCCTTAGTAACTAGTGGGGATAGTTGTTTTTTTCCTGTGGGAAGGTGATGGTTCTGAGTTTAGGGGCATTGAGGAAGCCAACATCAGATAGCATCAATCACAGCAAGCCTTTCTGCCTCTTAGCTGTGCGGCCTTGAGCACAGCTTCCCCCCCCCCACCCCCTGCCCTCCTAGCACTAACCTTTGGTGGTTCTGTGACTCCTGAGAACCATTAGTTTCTATAAGAAGAGGTCAGGCAGGACCAGAACCTCCCCACTGGGAGATGATGGGCTGGGGGCATGGGGGAAGCCAGCACCTCCTGGGTGTGGTCAGCCAGACTCCTCTGAGGAGGGGCCTGGGGCTGAGGTGACTGAGCCTGGTTAGAATGGTCTTGTGACATCGTGGGTTGGGGCAGCCCCATGCTGGCCATGGCTAGGCCGTTGTTGGTCAGCAGCGTGGAGACATCAGTCTGAATAAAGGCCTTATCTTGCGTTCGCTGCAGAAATTGTAGTTGACTGTAAGCTCTGTGAGGGCAGGCACTGTGCAGCGGACCAGACTGTCTCCACCTCTGGTTGGGCCACACTGAGTCAATGTTTGCTGTAACCTGGATGCAAGTCACCAAGCCTGTGTCAGGAGATCCAGACCTCTGTGACCTCCTGCTCTCGGTCCATTCCAGGTGTCCCCAGTGAAGATCTGTGACTTTGACCTGGGCAGTGGTGTGAAGCTGAACAGTTCTTGTACCCCCATCACCACACCGGAGCTGACCACGCCGGTAAGTGTCCTGGGCCGGAGCACCCTCTGGGCAAGCTGCTGAGGAGTGTTCGCTAGTAATGTCAATGCAGGTGTTTAGCACAGACTGACTTCCTAGATCTGAAGGCATTTTGTAGTTGGCTTGCATGGAACGTCCTCTTGTCATGTTTGCTGTTGGGTTTTGTTCTTTCTGCAGTGAAATGCTGCTGGCCTTTGTGGTTTCCTTTTGGGTCCTGCTGCTTTACTGAAGCCACCCCTTGCCTCTGTTCCTTGGCTGTGTAGTCTCCTCAACCGACAGGGATTGCCGTCCCTTCTTTGCCCACCGTCCTGCCTCTGTTTCTTTCTCTAGGATTTCTGCAGCTGCATCAGACAGTAGAGGGGAAAGGAGCACCCTTGTTTCATTGTCATATTTCTTGGGAAAGTTCCTGATGTTTCCCCATTGTATAAAACGTTGAGCACTTTTCATCATATTTTTGAAAGTCCCTTTGATTCCACCGTCTTATGGGGGTTTAGTGTAAACTAGTGTTGTCTCTTTCAGAGACTTTTCAGGCGAATGATGAGAAAGCCATTAATAAGTACCTACTGTGTACTGGGCCCTGTGTCATGCACTGGGGATATGGCTTTGAGTGAGCGGCACGGTCCCTTCCAGGAATCTGCAGTGCGTGGAGTCGAGGAGGGGTGGCTGTGTCTGTGTGATGGGAGGCCGATTCTAGACAAAACAGACCCGAGTCCCAAGGCCAGGGCCCAGGAGGAAGGGGATGAGGAAGAGCGCAGACAGCAGCATTTAGAAATGGCCAGGAGACTTGTTTGAACCCATCAAGAGTCATGTGGCTTGGAAAGATTTGGGTTTTCATGTCATGAACGTAGAGGTTATTTTCCTGATGTAAGCCAACTACCCCTGATGCAGATCCAGCTTGACCACAGGGAGAGACTCTGCATGTGAGACTCCAGGTGTCATATATTGGACTTGATCAGTCATTAGTTTGATTCCACTATGGAGGACTCTCACCCTTTGTTGAACAGTACAGCTTCCTGAGAGGGAAAGGGAAAAGTAATATATTGGGAAATACAGGTATCCAAAGAAAGGCATCAGAAAATGTTTTTTAAAAGAAAGATCGTGGGCAGGTGAGGAAGCTATAGTACTGAGGGGAAAGGGTGCAGAGAGATTGCTGAAGCAGCTGGAGAAGAGAGCTCAGGGTTGCAGAGTGGTCTTGATGGCCCCAGAGGCACAGAGCAGGGGCAGTGAGGACAGGGCAAAGAACACCTTCCCAGCATTAGTGCTGGAAGAGGTGCTGGGCTTGGCCTCTGGGAGGCCAGGGGAGGCTCCCTCAGCGGGGCTCTCCTTGGCTTGGCCTCGATTCCTTTTGGGAATCCCCATAGCTGTGAGTTTGCACTGTTGACTTCTCGGCAGTGGTCAGCAGAGAGGGGAGGAGACAGCAGGCACCTCGGAGGCGGGGGATTCAGTGCATGCAGCACACTTTCAGAACATCAGGTGTGTTCTCTCTCTGTGTTCTGTATGCAGTAGGGGCTTAATAGGTGCTTGTGGTTCACCCTGCATCTCCCTTGCTCCTCTCCTCTAGTGCGGCTCAGCCGAATACATGGCACCGGAGGTGGTCGAGGTGTTCACCGAAGAAGCCACTTTTTATGACAAGCGCTGCGACCTCTGGAGCCTCGGGGTGGTTCTCTACATCATGCTCAGTGGCTACCCTCCCTTCGTGGGTCACTGTGGTACTGACTGTGGCTGGGACCGGGGAGAGGTCTGCCGTGTCTGCCAGGTGGGGCCCGAGCTCTGGGGACCCTGCTGGACAGGAGCCCATGCTCTCTGAGCTGCCCCTGGGGCTACTGAATGCCGGCACCCCGCAGAAGGGGGAGCCTGCAGGCCCAGGCCGGGGCTGCCAGCACCTTCTGGCCTGTGTCTGCTAATGAGCCTCCCTGTGCTTGGCATCTACGGTGGGGCGGGGCGGGGGCAGGCACGAGCCTTGTGTGCCACAGAGGCGTCAGCAGAGGACTGTGGCAGAGCAGTATGAAATAGGAATAGAAAAAAACGCAGAGGAGCATTGGTTAAGCTCCTACTGTTTGCAGGCCCTGGGCTTGCCCTGGGGATCCAAAGAAAGCCAGATGACAGCTCCTGCCCTCAGGGGGCTCCCAGCTAAGGTGGAGGGGTGGTAGTGAGATAACAAACCCACCCTGGCCAGAGCTGGCATTTCTGAGCTTCCCTCAGGTGGGTGCACGTTACCACATTGATCCTCTCCACTGCCCTGGGAGGCAGGTGCTGTGTGATCCCCATTTTGCAGATGAAGAGACTGAGGCTGACAGAGAGGTTGAGTGACTTGACCAGGGTCACACAGTCAGTGTCTGGGCGGTCTTCCAGACTCCGCCTCTCGTACCTGCTCCACTCTCTCCTCAGTGCCTCTGACCACAGTTGTGTTTGACACGTCTGCAGGCACAGAAGCCGCGTTATAGAGGCTTTACTCAGGGCTCCTCAGAGCGGTGCAGGAGCCCCATGAGGCCCAGAGAAGTAATGGGTCAGTGCAGGGCTGACCCCAGGGAGTCGAGCAGGCCAGGTGGGCTGGAGGGCCCCGTCGGGAAGGTGACCAGCCCTTCTCTCCCCAGGACAGGCTGTTTGAGAGCATCCAGGAGGGGAAGTACGAGTTTCCTGAGAAAGACTGGGCGCACATATCCCCGGAGGCCAAAGACCTCATCTCCAGGCTCCTCGTACGAGATGCCAAGCAGAGGCTCAGCGCTGCCCAAGTCCTACAGCACCCCTGGGTGCAGGGGGTGAGTGCTCAGAGGAGGGAGGGCGGGGGCTGCCCCTCCCTCCTGTGGTTGCTGAGCCTGGGTTCAAGTCCCACTGTGTGGCTTGGAGCAAGTTCCTTTGCTTGTGGGCCTCAGTTTCTCCATCCATGGAAAGAGAGAAATGGACTTGATGGTCACCATGGGCCTTTCTGAATCCCAGTCCTTGTGATTGTATGATTTCTGATCTTGCACAGTCCTTGGGCAGGCCAATGCCTCTGGGCCTCAGTCTTCTCATCTGTGCAGTGGGGTGATGGGTTTCTGCTCCAGCCTCCCTCCACCCCAGCAACAACACAGTTTGCAGAGTGCCTCTCCCCAGGAAAGGGAGTCACTCCCATTTCACAGATGAGGAAACTTGAGGCTTTCAGAGACAAAAGCAAAAGCAGTGACCTGGCTGAGGCCACGCATGGGGGGTGTTCCCCTGTGCCTGTCGGCATGGCGGTGCCAGCCAGTCCGGGGGGGGGGGGGGGGGGGCGGTGTGGTCAGCTGCGCCTTGCAGCTCCCTGTCCTTCCTCTTTCAGCAGGCTCCAGAGAGGGGACTGCCCACACCACAGGTGCTCCAGAGGTAAGGAGGCCTGGGATGGTCTGAGCTTGGTCTCCCTCCACATTCTTACTGCATCCTTCCCAAAGCCCTGGGAGTCAGGGAGGGCAAGGCCTCCACCACAAGCTCTTCCCTGTTCCTCATCCAGCACCTGGCACACTGTAGGGCTTCCTAAATGCTTCTTGATCTAACTTGACTTCCAGGCCTGAGCAGGCTCCTCTCCCCTCTTCTCTCTGACCGAACATCCCCCTGACTTCTCGGGGTGACATGGGGTGGGCCAGCTGAGCCCAGGTCCCGGGTGATGGATCCTTGCAGGCCAGGTGATGGGGCTCCGGGCTGCACGTCCTCAAGGACTCTTTAGCCTGGGGGAGATGATGCTCTTCCCTTGCAGAGGGTCTTTGTTCCCCGTCCTTCTCCCTGTGACTTTGGGGCAATCCCCTCTTCCCCCACTTTGGTTGTATGTTCACTGTTCACAAATGGGCCTCTTGACCTGCCCCCCAGGGAGATAGCAGCCAGTAAATCTGTGAAAATAGATCCTGAAATTCACCCCAAAGCTCAGACCAGAATAAGCGATTACAGGGTGATCCCAGGGGCCACAGCCCTCCAGTGGCTTGGGGAGGCAGGTCTCTGGGAGCAGTAGCACTCTAAGGTCCAAGACTGATTTTTCCATCAAACTCAGGAGGATTTGTAGGTCCCAGGGAGCCTTGTCCTTCTGGCTTCTGCCCTCTTACCCTGGAGGTTACTCTCCTACCAGGGATTAGGAGGAGCCTCCAGCCCCTTGGGGTTGGGCATGTTTAGACAATCCCCTCCCTGCTGATCAAAGCTGCACCCATTTCTGAAGTGCTGGGGGGGACCTGCCCAGGGTCACCCTGACTGGGTGTGCTGCCTCCGCCTTAGGAGGCTCTTGCCCCTGTGAAGCCCAGGCTTTTCCCCATACTGAATCCAGGATGCCTCTGGGCTATTCCTGAGCATCCTTCCCCTTAAACAGTGGGCAGATTTTTTTTTTAAATGACTGTATTTACTGTGTAGCAGACACTGCAGATCCTCAGGGACACAGAGAGGAGCTCCAGTTCTAATACTGGGAGACCACCACACACAGGGGGGAGAGGCACCCGGACTGGGCACCATGGTTTGGGGGGTTACTGGGATGGGGACAGGGCCTTAGCAGAAGACGCTCCGGCAGTAAGGAGCTTCCAGAGGCTGTGGGCCCAGCCCTGAAGGTAGCTCACAAAAAGCTGCTTCCCAAGATGTTGTGGGCCTCTGATACAGCTGTGGGATAATTGCTCAACCTCCCTGGGGAGGGCCTTGGCAACAGCATGGAGGCATTCTGCACTCCTGAGCTGTTTGCTCACTTTATTCCACATGCAGAAGCGGAGGTGGGAAAGGCCGGGGGCCAGTGGAACATGGGCTGAATCGTCCCTCCCCCTCCTGGCTCTCTCCTAGGAACAGCAGCACCAAAGACCTGACACTGTTTGCAGCCGAGGCCATCGCCCTGAACCGCCAGCTCTCCCAGCATGAGGAGCATGAGCTGGGGGAGGACCAGGAGGCGCTGAGTGAAGGCCTCTGCTCCGTGAGGCTCTCCCCTCCCTCCAAGTCCCGCCTGGCACGGAGGCGAGCTGAGGCACAAGCCAGCCGCCACGGAGAGGCCCTGTGATGGCGGGGCTCCTTGTCCACTCACCTCCAATAATGGCTCCCAGGTGGGGAGGCCAGGCACCCTTCTGCCACCCAGCCATCTGTTCCTCAGCATCTTCTCAGCTCCAGCGTGTCTGTCTCCAGCCCGGCACTTGCTCACAAACACAATTCGTCTCTTTCTCCCCCTGCCTCCCCCTTCTGGTAATTCTGCTATTCCCCAGGGGGCCTTGAGAATGAAGCTTTCTCCAAGGAGGTTGTCATCAGAAAAGATAACAGTCACTTGTCACTTTGACTAATAGGGTCATTTCATCTGGCTCCTGAATCCAATATAGGCACCAGTGCTGCTGTGAGTCAGGTTTGAAAAGTATTTAGGTGGGCACTGCTGTCCTGACAACAGGCCTCTCCCTCCCTCCCTCCCAGCTCCATCCACCCAAGGCACACACAGTTTCCTTGTGCCAGTCTCCAGCCTTCTCGACTTCTCCCAGGGAGGGCCGGTTGCCCCACTCCCTGCCCATCAGTCATCCGCCCCCTTCCTCCCCCTGCACCAACCTATGGCTCAGGAATGGAAGAAGAGGCAGCATTCCGATTTTCCAGTTCAAGAAATCAGATCTGTCTTCCTCCTTTCAGCCTGTCCCCAGACATGTGAAATGCATCGGTCTTGTCTTGCTATGAAGGAACTGTCTTAATGCATCAGCCTTGTCTTCATTTGTACTTGCTGCTCAAGTCCATTTAAAAAGAAGAAAACAGTGTTAGCCTAGCTCTCCTGGCACAGAGGACCTTTAAAGCCACACTGGGGACTTGCAGGCGATCCCTAGAAGGAGCCTGGAGTCAGGCTCAGTTATCCTCCCCAGGACCTGGGGGCTTTGTGTGAAGCTCCCCCCTCTTCGTCCACTAATCTGTTTAAAATCTGATTTGGGAAGCTCTCAGCCAGCCCATTGTGGTAGCCAGGAATGACTGGGAATCCCTGAAGCGTGTGGATCCAGTCGAGTGGAAGCAGAGGGGATGCAGGCAGCCCCGGGGTGCTGGAGGGAGCCAGGAAGGAGGAGGAGCCGCTGCTGCCCCACAGCAGGCCAGAGTAGGCTGGCATCCGCCTTCAGGAGGTCCAGAGGTGCCGGTGCCAGTTAGAGATTGTGCTGTATGGATGACTAGCATTAAGAAACATGAACACGCCTATTTAAGACTTTTCTACACTGATGGTGATGTTTTGAGCTGTAGTTTTAATAAAATTATTTTTAGTATGGTTGGATTATCGTCCTTGGGACTTTCAAGGGTTGGGGCAAGCACTGGGGGAGGAACAGGGCATCTTTCACGGCAGCTTCACTCCCTTCATTAACTTGAATTTTAGTTCAGTTCAACAGATGGTTATTAAGAACCTGCCAGCCGTGTCTGTGCAAGGCCTAGACTCAAGCTGGGGAGCCAAAGGAGGAATCTGCCACAGCCACTGCCCTCCATGGGCTCACACTCTCTTGGGGGATATAGTTTATTCAGGACCGAGCGTAATCCAAGGTGGGGGGTGCGATGAGGGGAGCGGGCAGCCAGGGGATCAAACTGGGAGGGCTTCATGGAGGCCCTGCTTGAGCTCACCCTTGGAGGGAGAAGGGATTGCAGGCGGTGGAGGTGAGGAGATGCATTCCAGACTTGGGGAAGAAAAACCTCTGTTTTAATAAGAAGCAGGTAGGGGACACCATATTGTGCACACACATATGATCATGATTCTCTTTCCCCCTCTCCCCCTCTCTCTCCCTCCCCCTCCCCCTCTTCCTCTGTCTCTCCCTTTGTCTTCCTCTTCCCCCTTCCCCTTCCCCCCTCCTCCCCACTTCTGACTGAAAATATGGAGTTGACCTCTAATTAAATATCAATTAAATGAATAGAAATTTGTTCCTTACTTTCCCCAATAACGGACCGACCAGGCTGTGCTTCAAGACCTCCAATGCTGGAAAACTTCCTCCGAAGTCCCTTGCCCTTTCTCCTGCTTGCTAGGAAACACCCTGGGATGATGGAAGGTGGCCATCTTGTTCCCCTTGAGTCTTCAGGCTTCAGTATCCCCGCTTCCTCCTTCAGTTGGCCCTCTGATCACCAGCCCCTTCACCATTCCAATCCCCTTCCTGGTTATCCATGTGTTTCCTAAGCACAGCCTCAGGGCCCATACCTGCCCTTGGTAGCAAAGAGGTGAGGTCTGCCCCAAGCCCTCCTCCATCCCACAGTTGGGTTCCAGTGTCCGTTCAGGGCTTCCCACCACATCCCGGGGCTTGTATCCCCCATGGATCCCTCCTTGGCAGCCTTGGAGGCTTCTTCAACTAGAATGTAAGTTCCTTGAGGGCAGGGGCAGACCTGCCTTCCTTTTTCCTTCTATCCAGGGCTCTTCACACAGTCCCTGACACAAAAATACCTGTTGCCTTGGCTCAGAATTTATACAGACAACAAAAAATATATGTTGGCATTTTACATATTAAGTGTGAATTTAGGCTTCAGTCTTTGCTTCATGATTTTATTTGTAACTCATGGCCACTCTGGGAGGGAGAGGGCTGTCCCCTCCTCCCTGCTGTGATCTCTCTCACAGATGAGCAAAGTGAGGACCATGATGTGGAGTTGGGAGGTCCTTTTTACAGAGAAGGAAATGGAAGCTCCAAGCCAGAAACGTCACCCAGTGAGGAGCAAAGCCGGGGTTTGAACCAAGGGCTTCCCGGCTCCGGATCCAGCTGTCCTCTTTCCGCAGAGACACTTGGCTCTTTATACAGCCTCTGGGGCTGGATAGAGGTTCTGATGAGGTCAGTGTCCAAGCTCGGTCCTCTGCTGCGTGGGATCTGCCTGGGATGAGTGAGGGAACACGGGCTTGAGAGGGTGTAGACCCATGATTCCGGGAGCATTTGTTGTTAAAGGGAGTCCTGGGACAAGGCAGAGCAGACAGATCTTCCTCTCCAAGAGCTTAAGATGTGATGGGGTTGGAGAGGCCATGGGCACAAGTAGGTATGATAGAGGAAGAGAGAAGGGCCAGGCGGACTCCTACAAGCAATGAGGGAAAGGAGAGATTGTTTTCTCTTGGACAGAGGACTTTCTAGAGAAGGTGGTGCGTGAGCCTGAGCCTTGAAGGAAGGGATCTGCTGAAACAACCTGGGAGGGAGATGGGAGCAAAGGGACAAACAGGAGTGGGGAGAGGCTTGGCTGGAAAGTCCAGGATGTGAAACCAGATTGGGCAGGCAGACCTGAATTGTGGGGCCTTGGACACCAGGGGCAGGAGTTTATTCTGTAGGAAATAGGAAGCTCCTGAAGGATTTGAGTAGAAGAGGCAGAGATATGGAGTAGGGACATTAGGGAAATACTGTGAACAGGCAAAGGAAAGAGAAGATCCGATTCCTGGAGTCAGGGAACACTGAGGTTAATTAGGATGTGCTATCCTTAGGAGGCAGGATGGTAGAATGGATAGAGAGCTGGCCCCAGAGCTGGGTTCAGGTCCTGCCTCTTATATATTCAGGTTGTGTGACCCTGAGCAAGTCACAGTCTCTGAAGACGCTTACCTCTCCTCAGAGCTCACTCTACCACTGAAATCACAAATCCAGCCTGTCCCTTTGAAAATCCTTTGGCAGAGATGTCAGGAGGCATCTAGTTACACCTGAAGAGGAATCCCAGCTCCCCAAGTGATCATCGAGTGCACTTGAGCAGCTCTAGAACAGGAGCCTTCCCAGTCTGGGAGGGGAGTCTGCTCTTCTGCTTAGAGCAGGGGGTCTGACCTTCCCAGACCCCTTTCACCCAGAACAATAGGGATAAGCATTCACAGTGTCCAAATCCCCTAACAAGGAATCTCCTTCCTCCTCACATCTGTCACCTGCCAGGAATACTGTCCATTTGGAAAGACTGGGGGCCCAGTGAGGCTGGACAGACCCAAGGAGCCAGAGCCAGGACCAGAATGGGCTCTCCTGAGCTCAGGCCCAGCCCCTGAAGAATGCTTCCCTTCTCTGTCCAGTCTAAGAATTAGGTCTGGGGCCTAGTGCTTCTGGGGTAGAAAGTATTTAGGGGAGAAGAGAGAAGACTGGACAGTGGCTGAAGGGTCTCCTCCTCCAAGACTAGAGAAGGCATAGTGGGACAATGAACAGAACAGGAGGTATTTGGGATCAAAGAACTTCGATTCTTGCTTCCTATGTGACCCTGGGCAAATCTCTTCCCCACTTTGGGCTTTATTTTCATCCAGTTTAATTTATGAAGCAACAACCAAGCCCGTGTGTGGAGAGACTTGAAGGGAGGAAGAATCAACATTGCTAACCTCTTCTCCCCCCACTCTTCTCCGAGGGAGACTTTCATTCCTTCCAGGAAGGGAGGCAGGAGGTTGGGGCCAGAGGCCACCCTACTGTCCTCACAGAGAGAAGGTACCTAGCCAGAAGCACATCCACCTGCTTCCTCACATATTGTTAGTCTAGGGGCTATGATCTAGTTCCATCTAACATCTGATCATGTTGCCATTTTAGGGGGCAGGGGGACCCCAAACTCTAGAAGCAAAGGCTTGATCCCTTTCGCACCTAATACCAGTTCCATAGTAGACACATGTAGTGAATAGCACAGCGGCCCATTTATCCAAATGGTAGCAAAGCAGAAGTCAAAGAAGGTATACATGGGAGAATATATGCCATTCAATGCAGAGTGAAGGTGCTCCCCCAACAGGAGCGAGATTTGTGTTGTTCATTCATGTGTTGTGTCTAACTCTCTGTGACCCCATCTGAGATTTTCTTGGCAGAGGTACTGGAGAGGTTTGCCATTTCCTCCTCCAGTTCATTTTACAGATGAGGAAACTGAGTAAAGCAGGGTGAAGTGACTTGCCCAGGGTCACACAGCTAGTGAGTGTCTGGGGCTGAATTTCAACTCGTGTCTTCCTAATTCTACACCCAGTTGTCTGTCCACTGCACCATCTAGCTGCCCCCAAACCAAGAGAGAGTCCTTGATCTCACCCAAGAGAAACTCCCTACCATCTCTAGCATAGGCACATGATGGAAACTTCCAGTTCCTTTCGGGCTGGCTTCTTTCCAGTCTTCCTTCAGCAATCTGAAGTGAGGCTGGCTTCTTCCACAATCTCTCTCAAAGTGCCAGGACACCCCAAGCCACTTGATACTCAAAGAAGACTTGACCTTGGATTGGTCCCTAAGGAGCTGGCCCTAAAGAATCCCTCAGGTGGATTGGCCAAAGCTTGAGCTCCTCTGCTTTTACCAGCTCCCATCTACCCCTCCCAGACAGCTAGGGCATTCATCTCCACCAAGAAGGAAATTCCATAACCACAGGTGCTGGGTTATATTGGAGGTAAGGACAGATTGCCTTCTGCCCACAGAAGCCTCATTTCTTATAAAATGAAGGGCCTGGACGCCATGATGATTGAGGTCCCCTCCAGCCCCAAGTCCTCCCATCTTAGGGGATTTCTCCCTTCTTTGACTCTGGGAGATCTGCGTATACCTCTGGTGGGACTTCTCAACCTTCTATTTTGGAGTCTGCTACCTGTTCATCTCCTTGTAAGCTCCTTCAGGGCAGGCACCAAGAGTTCCCTCCAGCGTCTTCTATCCAAAATCTATGTATCCAATAAATGTCTATTGGATGCAGACTTGGAGGACCTTGAACACTATCTAGAGGATGGTGGTCAGCATAAGGACACCGAGGAAAAACCATCGGAGAATGGAAACTGGAGGGTGAGTCTGGAGAAGCTTTGGAGATGATGTCATTGCTACCTTCAGCTCAGTTCTCCCGGAATAGGCATTGGACTTGTTCTGTGTGGCCCCAGTGGGCAGAACCAGGAACAGTGAGTGGAAGTTAGTGGCAGGGAGACCAATATAGACTGGATTAATAATAAGAGCTATCCCAGAGTGGAATGGGCTGGGCTGCCTCAGGAGGTGTTGAGCTCCCCTTCACTGGAGGGAAGCAAGCAGAACAAGCGTGGCTGCCTGCTGAGGTGATGTGGGGTGGGGGTTCCCCCGCTCAGGTCTTGGATGCCTCTGATGTCCCACCCAGGGCTGAGGCTGTGTCTGTGCCTTTCCTTGTCCAAAGCTTGAGGTGCCTCTGGGGTTACCTCAGGGTCCTGATGAGGTCTAGCAAATTGTAACCCATAGGTTCACAGGATTTAAAATGGTGAGACCTAAGAGTCATGGATTATTTTACCACAGAGGTAACTGAGGCGTGAGAGGAAAAAGTGCCTGCCCAAGACCGCACATTGGCCAAGCCAGGATTCTGACCCGGGGAGCTTCCCGCTGTCTGCCTTCTCCTCCCAAGAGGCTCTTGGACTTCTGTGATTTTCTCCACCCACTGGTGCTTCTCAGGCTGACCTGGTGAGTCATTGCAGACTACAGGGAAAGGAAGGCCCCATCTGGAAAACTCTGTGAGGGAGGGGAGTCCCTCTCTCCTCCAAGTGGACTGAAGAGGGAGGTGGAAGTGGAGAGGACCCCTCCCTCTCCCCAGCCCCCCATGAAGGAACCAGCCTCTCTAGAGACCCCAAGGGGGAGCTGAGTGGGGAGGCTCAAGATCAGGAATGAAGGGGAGAGCTCTTCTCTAAGGCTGACTGGCAAGGGCCTGGTGGCTGGTCCCACCAATCAGTCAGGACTTGTCTCAGCATCCAGCCAGAGTCCCCTCTCCCAGAGGCCATGCAGTGGACCTCTGGGCTCCAGTCCCCACTTTTCCAGGGCCTCCCTAGGGGACCTGGGCCAACTGACCCAATCTCTCTGGGACTTAGTTTCCTCTGCTGTCAAACAGAGAAGACAGTGTAGAACAGTGGAAAGAGCTGTGGCTCTGAGGAAGAAGATTTGTATTCATCACCTGACTCCAGGGTGACAATGGGCAGCTGGCTAGTGCACTGGGCAATGCTCTGCACCTGGAACTGGCAAGACCTGAGTTCAAATCCAGCCTAAGACACTCACTGCCTAGGTGGCCCAGGGCAAATCACTTGCCCTCTCTCAGCCTCAGTTCCCTCATCTGTAAAGTGGGGACAATATGAGCCTCTACTTCCCAGGGTTGTGGTGAGGATCAGAGTCCATGATTAATATGCATCACTCTCCGAGCCTCGCAGGACTCTACATGCCAGCTGCTAAGTCGCTTGTCTTCTCTGGCCCTCAGTGTCTTCTTCCGTCAAGTAGGTGGTTGGACTTCAATGTGCTCTAAGCTCCCAGGGATCTGTTCTGGCCAATATTCCTATCATTCCTTGGACAAAGGCATGCTTATCAGATTGGCAGGTGGCACAGAGCAACAGGAGAAGGGAATAGGCATTGACACAGTGCCAGGCACTGTGCTAAGAGCTTTTTACAATTATCTCATCAGATCCTCACAGCAGCCCTGGGAGGGGGACGCCATTATTATCCCCATTTTATAGTTGAAGAAACTGAGGCAAACAGAGGCTAAATGACTTACCCAGGGTCACACAGTAGTAAGCTAGTAAGTCTCTGAGGACAGATTTGGACTCAGATCTTCTTGACTCCAGGCCCAGTGCTCTAGCCACTGTGCCACCAACTGCCCCTGGTAACAGGGATAACTATGAGACTAGATGCCAACAAGAAAACCCAGAGAGGCTAGAGGGTTGGGCCAAATTAAAGAAATAAACCTGGATAAGGGATAATATAAAGTCTTAAACTTGGGTTAAAAAAATTGCTTCCCCAGCTACAAGGATGGGAGTAGCACAGTTAGACAGCAGGTGTTCTGAAAGGGATCTGGAGGTCTTAGTGGACCACAAGCTCAACAAGTACCAATAGTGTTACACAGCAGCCAGACAGGCTAATGGGATCTTAGATAGTATTAAGAGAGGCAGGTGCCCATCCATCTATGTTCCTGTCTGCTCTGGTCACATCTGGAGCCTTGTATTCAGTTCTGGGCACCACTTAGGAAGAACACTGATAAACTGGAGAACAGTGGAGGGCAAACAGGCTGTAGAAGGGCCTTAAATTCATGCCATATGAGGATCAGTTCAAGGAACGAGAAGTGTTTATTCTGGAGAAGGGGAAGACTCAGGACACAGGATAGTGGTCCACAAATATTTGAAGAACTGTTCTGTGGAAAAAGGAAGGGTTTATTCTGCTTCACCCCAGAGGGCAAAAGCAAGAAGTTGCTTTTATTGGGAAAATGCCAAGAAATGGCAAATTTAGGCTTGATGTCAAGAAAAACCTCCTTAGAGTGGAATGGGCTGCTTAGCAAGGTCATGAGCTTCTCATCCTTGGAGATCTGCAAGCAGAAGCTGGAGGCCTACCTGCTGGGAAAGTGGTGTGGAGGTTTTTGTTCAGGTTGTGATTGAAGCCAGAAGCCCCTGAGATTCTGGGATTCTGGGAGTATTTCCTATTCTGAAAACCTCTCTGGCTGGGAGGGTAGAGTCCTGGGCAGAGGAGGGAGCAAGACAGAGGAAGGGAGGCAGGGGTATTATCGACTTCCAGCCTCCAGAGCCTCATTGCATTAGAGCCTGGGAAAGCTGCTGACAACAATGGGAACCCAATACAGCCCTTCCTCTGCCTCCGAGCCCCTTCTCCTTCTGTCTTTTGTGTCAATATCTCTTCCTCCCCACACAGGCTGGGGGTGAGAGAGCTGTTACACATACACACACACACACACACACACACACACACAAACACACACACACCCTGGGCATCTTCTCCTCAGCCTCCCCTCCTCCGGCCAGCATCCCCATCACCATGGCAGCTTGTTGCCGTGGAAGCCAGCTGGAGAACCGGGCCAGCCTGTCGGCATCCTCCGCATGGCCCCAGGAAGCAGCTCATTCCTTTGGGGAGCCAAGGATTAATCACGTTGCCTACCCCCAACCCTCCCTTCTCAAAGAAATCAAATGGACCTCAGCATCTCCAGCCCCAGCCTTGTCTCCCCACCCACACTCCTCCCCAGGGGCTTAAAGAGGTGGATAGCTCCTCCCTGGCTCCCAGACCTTCTCTGGCCCCAGGGAAGATGACTAAAGCTGGAATGGACTCCAAAACCCACCCCCTCTCTGCTCCACTGTGAACACCTCCACCCTCCCTGCTTTCCGGGTGCCTTAGCTAGAGCCCTCCCATTTATGCGGGGCTTTCTTCTCCACATATACCCCAAATTGCCAATGTGTTCCTCTCATCCCTAACCTAAAGGAATAAGACCTCTTGCAGGGCAGCTCCCCCACCCTCTCTGCCCTTTGCCTTTTGCATCAATTTCCACCCACCTCTTTTCCAGGTTTCTTTCTCAGATTCAGAAATCCAAACCTTCCCAGACTGGTTGGAGATGGGCAGGGAGGCAGCCAGGCTGGGCACTCCATTGATTTTCATACCTCCTTGGGCAATTTCCTTCCTCCCCCTCCCTGAACTTCATTTTCTCTATCTGTAAAATGAGCTGGAAGGTCTCTAAGCAAGTGTCTCTCTCCTGTGCTCCCTCCCCCACTCAGCTCTGACCCTTCTGCTGTGATACTATGCCCCGCATTGGCAGAGGCCAGAGGGGGATCTAGTTCCATCTTTATTGAGCAAGACCCCTTTATCGAGTCCTTAACAAGTGGCTATCAGATCATAGCCCTCAAACTGGAAAGGATCTTGGAGGCCAGCTAGTCTAACCCCCTCGGAGGACAGCCTGAGACCACAGAGGGCGTGATCAGCCCAAGGCCATGCAGATTTAAGCCCAGATCCCCTGCCGCCAAAGGCAGTTCTTCCCATCGTGCTGTGATGCGTTTGCTTGAAGACCTCCAAGGAGCGAGAGGCAGCCTGCTCCACTCTGGGACAGTTCCGGCCTGAAGGTTTTCCTGCCATCCTGCTAAACTCTCCTGGTTCTGCCCTTGGCAGGGCAGGGCTCCTACATTGAACAAGTCGCCTTCTACACGTGACAACTGTTGAGATGTTTCAGCCTCTGTCCTCTCTGGAGCTGTTGAAGGTGTGGGCACAGATGCTGTAAGTGTGTACAACCAACAACCATAGCAATGATAGAAGCCCTTTGTTCGGTGCCGTGCTGTGTACTGAACTGAAGGCGTGCAAGAGAGAAAGTTCAGCTTAGACCCAGGATCAGCCTGCCTTGAGCCTCAGGTTTGGGGGAGGGATAGAGGCAGGACTAAGACATAAACCCAAATCACTCTGATAAACAGTATTCTGTAGTAACACACTCAAGGATCTAGTTTAATGTCATATGAGAGGGAGGTCAAACAGAAAAGCATTCCATTTGAGGACAGATTTTTTAAATGGGTAGAAATTAAATTTTTTTATTAATTAATTAATTTATTTATTTACTTTTAGTTTACAAGATTCAGTTCCAGAGTCCCTCAAGTTTCAAATTTTCTCCCCTCCCTCTCCCCCCCCCCC
>CM053586.1:337954540-337997683 GCA_028646515.1 Pseudochirops corinnae | reverse complement strand
AGATCTTTCTCTGAATGTAGAGATCTCCTTCCATCCTGAGACTTGTAGAGTTGGCTTTAGCTGTGCATTGCTGAGAAGAGTCCAGTTTATCAAAGTTGGTCATCACACATACGATGTGTCTGTGATCGTGTACAAGTTTTTCCTGGTTCTGCTCTTCTCACTTAGCAATCAGTTTGTATACGCCTCTCCAGGTGGATATGAAGTCCGTCTCTTCCCCATTTCTTATAGCACAATAGTATTCCATTACATTCATATTCCACAACTTTGTTTAGCCACTCCCCAATTGATGGGCATCCCCTAAATTTCCAGTTTTTTGCCACCGCAAAGAGAGCTGCAATAAATATTTTTGTACATATGGGTCCTTTTCAATGGGTAGAAATTCAACAGGTGATGAAAGAGAGGGAGGGTGTTCTAGGCAGATGGCACTGCATGAGCAAAGGCATGGAGGTGGGAGAGCACAGGGAGCAGAAAGTCATCCAGTTTGAGTGCTTGATTGAGTCTGAGAAGGGAAGTGATATGGCACACAGTTGGAAAGGCGAAGTGGTCTCAGGTTGTATCTGACAGACAGAGAGGTTTGAGGCTCTCCCATGACACTTCACTCTACCACCTCGGTAACTTTCTGGACCAAAGTGCTCCCTCTCTGGTCATCACTCACCTTTATATATTGCCTCCCCCATCAGCATGGAAACCCTGTGAGGGGAGAGACTGTGTCTGCTTTTTCTATGTGTATCCCTAGGATTGAGCACAGGGCCTGGCACACAGTAGGTGCTATAGAAATGGTTCTTCCCTTCCCCCCTCCCTTCTCTTCCCTTCCCTTCCCTTTCCTTCCCCTTTCCCTTCCCTTCCCTTCCCTTCCCTTCTTCCTTTCCTTCCCTTCCCTTCCCCCTTCCCTTCCCTTCCTCCTTCCCTTCCTTTCCCTTCCCTTCCTCCTTCCCTCCCCTTCCCTTCCCCCTTCCCTTCCCTTCCTCCTTCCCTTCCTTTCCCTTCCCTTCCTCCTTCCCTTCCTTTCCCTTCCCTTCCTCCTTCCCTTCCTTTCCCTTCCCTTCCTCCTTCCCTCCCCTTCCCTTCCCTTCCCTTCCCTTCCCTTCCCTTCCCTTCCCTTCCCTCCTTCTCCTACATCAAGGAGTCTCCTGTGTAACTCTAAGCAACTTCCCCTCTTTGCACCTCAATTTTTTATCTATAAAATGGGGACAATAATCCCAGTGTTCCTTATGAGTTATGAGTGTCATGGGAGAGAATGCATATTTAAGAATTATAACATTATGGAAAACATTTGCTTTAATTACTGTGATAATTCATCTCCCTAAATAACCTAGCAAAGACTGAGAGGATAAATGTGCTTCCTCTGAGTCCATACCCCCAGAGGTGGGGCGACAGACCCTAAAAATGTGGCAGTGGCTTCAGGGGGAGCCCGCCCAGAGTGTGACTTCCCCACATACAATCCACAAGGCAGAGAGTGAAGTCTCCAAGTCCAGACAAATGATACTCTCCTTTCTCCACTGCCCTTGTTACATACTTAGCTCCCAGCCTCCTATGGACAACAGCTCCCATTGCCTAAGGATTGCTGGTCTACAAATTGCTCTCCTCACAACCAACCCTGTGTGCAAACCCTGCCGTGCTCATCATACATGTAAGGCAGCTGCAGTATATCCTCAGGATCAAGGGGGCTGCTCCAGGGGCCTGCCTTCCTGGCCCAACAGCTCCACTGCTCTGCCTCTGACCATGGTTACAATGCAATTCTGTTCTAGGATTCAGAGGCCAAGGATGACAAGGACCAAGAAGGACACATTGACTTCCAAGTCTTAAGTGGCTTCGGAGAAAGCTGGGCCAGTGGGTTGGAACCAAATTGCAAAAACTTGAGAAGAGAAATGGAAAACATTGACTTAAGGGAAAATTCCATCCATCCCAGAAAATCCAGAGACTGGCAATCTCCCCATTGCCAAGATCTGAGAACAGTGCTCCTCGTTGTGGATTCCCACAGCTTCCAAAAGAAATTCCAAACTCTATCTTGACATTCAGGGCCTTGTACTATCTGGCCCTAGCCTTTTTTCACATCTGTTCCAGCAAAAAGGGTCCATTAGTGGGACCCTGATCTCAGGCTCCCCTCTCCAGCCTCCAAACCTTAGCTCACCCTGTCTCCTCCTGCTGGGAAAGGTCTCAGTGTCTTCTTATAGTTGAAATTATGTCCAATCCTAGGATGTCTGTATGTCTGTCTGTCTCTATGTGTGTGTATATATATATATATATATATCCATGTATACACACATACATGTGTATATGTGTGTGTACATACATATATACACATATATATATATGTATGACCAGCAGGCCACTCCCTACCTTCACTATCATTGATGCCCTCTTCCTCTATCCACCTGACCACAGTCAGGAGTCAGGAGACCTGGCCTCCAGTTCCCTTTCAAACACTTAGTAATTTTGTGACTCTGGGAGACTCTTTCACTTCTTTGAGCCTCAGTTTCTACCTCTGTAAAGGTGGAGAGGAGTAGCCCTGGTCCTGCCTCCCCGCCAAGGCTACTGGCATAATTGAGTAGAGGCTTTCCAGCGGAAGCTATTGGTGTTCCATAGCACCAGAGACCCGCCACCATGGGCCTGTGCCAAGGTATGTCTTCGAAATAATATGACAGTGAACAGACTTGTCCAGAGACTTGGAGAGTCCCAGAGCCTCTACAGCTTCTCTGAGAAAGGGATCATCCAGCCTTCATTTGGAGATTTCCAGTGATGGGGAGCTTACTACCTCTATTTTAGGACTGCTTTTTTCTGTTCGCATTATCTACTATTATTTTCAGGCATTTTGGCAACCCCAGCTGTCAACCCCACAGCCTTTATTAGAGGATGTTTCTTGCAAGGGGCTCATCCTCTTTTCTGTTCTAGGAAGACAAGAAAGAAATTTCAAACAGCTCTCTGGTGGACACAGCTCGTTGTGTCTGGCATTGATTAGAAGGAGCCCAAGGAAGAGCCCAGGGAGTGATAGCTCTGTGCAGAAAGAAGAAGCAGAAAAGAGGCAAGAAAGAAAAGTATCTCCATTCAGAGGCATATTCCTGGCCTTAGACTAAGCCCAAATCACACCCATCCCAGCCACAGACTGAGACCTTTCCCTGGTCACGTTCTGAGCCCTGATCTGGTCACAGGCAGCATTCATCCTTGCCTTACTTAGACTGATCCCCAATCCCACCCTTCTGTGCTTTAGTCATACACAGAGCCCCCAATCCCAGCCACAGGCAGAGCCCTGGCATCACCAGCCATCCCATAATTACCTGCCACTTAGTCTCAGTCAGGGCCAGTGCAGAGATCAGGGATGAAAGTTTCCAGCTAGTCCCAAGTTCAAGGGCCAAGCTCGGGTCCTTGGTCTGCTGAGAGGGTTGGGGAACGGGGAGGATCATGGTCTCCAGAGATGATGGTGAAGCTCCTTTGTCATCAGGCATGGATAGACAGTCCCCAGTATTGTGCATATGATGGGGTAAGGTATGTCTGCTCAGAGCCTACAAATAAGAAGGGTTTTTCATGCACAATTATTCTGATGCCTCCTCCTGCGACAGATCGGCAGGGGATAAATTCTGGGTCCTGGGGACTCAGGCTGTCATTTGTTGCCTAATTAGAGGAGTAATCAGACCTCCTTCTAGCACTGAAGCTGGAGATTTGAACATCTGGGAACAAAGGTCTCTGTTACCCAGGAATGTCTGGCCCAAGAGGAAGAGGGTAGATTTTCAAGAGGAGGAGGGCTGTGCATATTCCCATTACAGACTCTCAGAGGGGGATGGTGCCTCAGAGGGCATCTTCATATAGTCCAGAGAAGAAAGACCCCCTACAACCTCTTTGACAGGGGATTGTCTAGACTGCTGGAACACTTCTAGTAGTGGGGAGCTCACTGCTTTATGAGGTGTTCTCTGCCCCATTCAAGTCCCTCCCTCATTTCATTGTGGTACAATTCTCATTATTAGATCCTTCTTGCTAAAAGACTCAGATAGATCCATAATATTTGAAGGTCCCCTACAACAATGCAGATCTTGACTCATCCATGCATTGTTCCTGGGGTTCTGAAAACAGACAAACAAGTCTGACCCCACCCCCCTCCCTAAGGCAGCCTTTGTAACTCTTACATCCTCCCCTGATGCTCCAGGCTACACAAGCCCAGTTCCTTCAACCCATCCCTGTGTGTTGGGTATTCCAGGCCCCTCTCCATCCTGGCTGCCCTCCTCTGGATACCCTTCACATGATCAACAACCTTCTTAAACTGTGGTGCCCAGATTTACACTGTGTATCCCTGTTAGATACATAGTTATTTTCATTTTGCCTCTCAAGCTTGGCCCATAAAGTACTTAATAAATGCTTGTTGACTGATTGAACACAGTAGTCTAGTCAAAGTCTAATGAGGACAGTAGGACCCTACCCTCCCTCTTCCCAAAAGCTCTGTCCCTTTTCATACAGGCCGAGGTCACATTAATATTTTTGGCAGCACTACTGACTTGTATTAAGTTTGCAGTCTCCTCAGACCCCCAGATCTTTTTCAGAACAACTACTGTCTGTCCATTCCTCCCTCATGTTATACTTGTGGATTTGATTTTTTTGTAACTAAGTTCAAGACTTTACATTTACCCCCATTTAATTTCATATTGTTACATTAAGCTGAATTTGGATTCATTTGGATCCTGATTCTGTCATCCAGTGTGTTAGTTCCCCCTTCTAGCTTTGGGTCATCTGCAAGTCTGATAAGCATCAGCACAGGACCAAGCACAGATTCTTGAGGACCTCCACTAGAGACCTCCTATCATGTTGACGTTGAATAATTAATAACTCTTCTTTGAGTCTGGCCATGCAACCAATTCAGTATCTAACTGGAGGAGCATTTAGCCTGGGACACTTTAACAAAAGCTCTTCTAAAATCTAGGTATTTTATCTTGGAGATGATAATAAACCACTGGAGTTTACTGAAAAGGGGGGGGGGGAAGATGGTGACATGGTCAGACTTGCACTTTAGAAAGATCAATTTGACAGCTGAGTGGAGAATGAACTGGAGAGAGAGAAAGACAGAGACAGAAAGACAGAGAGAAAGAGACAGACAGAGATGGAAACAGAAAGATAGAGATAGAGACCAACAGAAAGAGTGACAGAGATAGCAAGAGAGAGACAGAGACACAGAGAGAGACAGAGACAGACAAACAGACAGACTTGGAGCAAGGACTGACAAGCAGGCTGCTGCAAGAGTCCAAGAGGGAGGTGATGTGTGCCTGTTCCAGGGTGGTGGTGTTAGACTCTGTACATTGACCCCAACATAGTGGTGTCATTTTGGTCCTCTTTGAGTATGAAGGACAAGAACCAGCATCAGAGAAGAGAAGGGAGTGTATAAGAGGGAAGTCACAAAGGTAGAAACAACCTCCCTTGGATATAAGGAAGGTGGCGAGAGGGAGGAGTCAAGGAGGATGCCTCGGTTAGGACCCTGGGTGCCTGGGAGGAGGCTGACACCCTCACTAGTAATGGAGGAGTTTGGAGAAGGGAGTGGTTGGGAAGACAGCTAAATTCAGTTTTGAACATGTTGAGCTGCAGATATCAATGAAACATTGAGTCCAAGATATGTAAAAAGCAGTTGGAGATAGAAGGATGGAAGGCAGCAGAAAGGGTCAGGCTGGATGACTAGGTCTGAGAATCATCAGCAAAAAAATGATCATATACATTCTTAATACATAATGCTGCTCCACCCTTCTCCCTTTCCCCTTCCTGTTTCTTTTGAATAAGGTATGACCATTCAGAGCCATCATACAGTAATCAGATTTCATCCATTCATGTCTCAGTGATATTTAAGAGGCCCAACATAACCTGCCGACAGACTGTAAGCTCCTTGAGGTCAAGGACTGTTTGGTCTTTGCATCCTCAGCATCTTGTGTTCTGCACATAATAAACCCTTTATAAATAGTGGTTGAATTGTCAGACTGCATCTGAGGCAGTCTTTGCACACACGAGTTGCAGCCCCAAACAGAGCCCCAGGTGTAGGTTTTCTGAGGTCTAGTGGAAAGAGTATGGCATTTAGATTCTGAGGATGGGGGTCAGCCCCCAGCTCTGCTGCTCAGTACCCATATGGCCCTGGGCCAAGTTACTCCCTCTTCTCTAAACTGTTCTTTCTTCTTCTGTAAAATGAGAGTGATCCCTCCAGGTCCAAAGCTGTGATGAGAAGAGCCTAGGACAATGGACAGAACCATGAGAAAAGGCTTGCTGTGGGAAAGCAGATTCTTATCTCGGGCGCACACTCTCTCTCTCTCTCTCTCTCTCTCTCTCTCTCTCTCTCTCTCTCTCTCTCTCACACACACACACACACACACACACACACACACACACACACACACACACCTACCTACCAATGATCACCTGTCAGAGTCTAAAGGAATAATTGGCAGGTGACACTGGAGCCTAGGAGTAGGGAGCAATTGGCTCTGGAGATCAGCAGATTCATAGCCTAGAGCAGGGAACGTCAGAGCTGGGAGGGGCCTTAGAACAAGGAACAGAGAATGGCTAGAAGATCTTAGAACAGAGAGTAAAGAATGCAAAAACTGGGAGGGACCTTAGAACACTAACAGGAAAAAATATCAGAACTAAAAGGGCTCTTAGAAATCATTGAATCTAAACCCTCCATTTACAGAGAAGAAAACTGGGTCGCAGCATAGGGAAGGCACTTGTCCAGTGTCACACAGCTCAGAAGTGGCAGTCAGGTCCTCGGACCTCCTCCCCCTCCCAATACTGAGCTCTTTGCACTGCATCCCAATGCCCAGTCTGAGCAAGGGTACAGTGGAAGCCTCCTGGAACAACCTACCCTGCCCAGGCACTGCCCATCCCAAACCACTCCCCAGCTCATGTTGCTTTAGCCTTATTCATAATGCAACCCCTGCCTTTATCTCCTGAAGAACCTGAGCCCTCATGGTCTCTGTTTCACCCCACCCCATGTGGGATCACAGGGTCCCCAGGCAGTCACCCTGAAAGGAGCATTAAGCAGATGCAAGATGTGTAGGGAGGGAGCTGTTCCTGAGTCCTCTCTGAAGTAGGTAGGCAGTGGGTAGCTTGAAGCAGGGTGAGACATGGTCCTCCCAACCTTCCAAGGCCCAAGCAGAAATCCTGCTTTAGTGGTACCTGGATAGCAACCCTATCCAAAGGGAACCTTCTAAAAGGGGGTTGAGATTAGAGGCAAAGAAGGATCCGGGCACCTGAGAAGGCACACGGGGGCGGGGGGTGGGGGTGGGGAAGGGGAGGATGAGTCTGGGACAGTGCCTAGCCAGTACTGCAGGTAAGCCAGGATGCTGATGAGCCTGCTGGAGTCTAGCCACAGGTTGGAGGAGTCACCCAGGTTCTAAGGACCAGGCAGGGTCTGGACTGCTGCTGCTGAGAGCCGGTGGGTGCTCATACCCAGTGGCCAGAGACAAGGCCTGGGGTCAACCCTTCATGGATGTCCCCATCAGTGGCCGGGACTTGCGATGCCTGCAGCTGGCCTGTGCTGCCCTGGGCCTGCTGGCGGGCAGCATCATTATTGGAGTGTCTGTTTCATCTGCGGCAGCAGCCGTGGGGGGCATCTTTATTGGAGCTGCCGGTCTGGGTGAGTGCAGAGATCCTGGGATAGGAGGGAGGGGGACAAGGTAAGCTGACAAAGTGGACAATTGAGTAATTTGGGGAAGGGGCTCAGGTGGGTGGGAGGGGAGGAGAAAAGATGGGTGTGAAAGTTCCTTAAGAGAAGGGGGAAGCTGGGCATCTGTTCCCCTCACTGCGCCATGCACACTTCCATCCCCAACCCCACTGCCTGGCTACAGATGTATCACACCACCTTTTACAGACGAGGTGCCTGTTTCCCCACTCACCAGACTGTCTAATCCTCCCTGAAGATTCAATCACCCCCTCATCCCTCATCCTCCCATCCCAGGCTGGGACCAGTTCCTAGAGTCAGAGCTTCTAAATTAAAGAGAGGAAATGACAAAGAAGGTAGGTTTATAAGAGAAAAACAGGAAAGAGTGAGTACGAGACTGAGGTTTCATGATTCAATGGACCCAGCCCTGGACTACGCCTCACTCTGACACTTAACAGATGCATGACCTTAGAGAAAGCCCTTACCCTCCTGGGGCCTCAGTGTCCCCCTCTGTACAATGGGAGTGTTTACTCTGTCTCTTTCCCAAGGATGCTAAGAACAAAGGGCCTTGTATTATTGTTAGTAACCTTCCTCCTCCCAGCAGCAGTGCATCTTGGACCAGTACTTGCTGCTCCCAATGAAGGCAAGAGAGTAACCCTCAACCCCTTCCCTACCATCCTTGGAGGTCAGTGGTATAGTGGGTACATGTAAGCAGAGAAAGGGGTAGCCCATTCATCCCCTTCCTCCTCAGCCCTAAACAGCTGCCTAATGTTCTTCAGTGTTTGAGAGGCAGGGGTCTGAGAGCATCCAGAAGGGTGAAGGAACTGGAATGGAGACCAGGAGGAACAATTGAGAAATAGATAGCAGTTTTGAACCAGATATCAGGAAGAACATCCTGCCTAGCAGAAATGCTTCAGGAGGTAGAGAGATTCCCATCACTGGAGGTCTTCGAGTGGAGGCTAGGCAAGGGACCCACTTGTGAGAGGGGCTTTGGAGTTTCTGGGTTTCCTAGAAGTTCATTCCTCACCATTATTGTGCAGGGCAAAGAAAGGACAGTGGGATCCCAGACAGGTTGATTTTTCTGGGCATAGAAAGTAGAATCCAGTCCCCAGGCTCCCAGGTCAGTACAGTAACCCAGCTCCGGGGGAAGAGAGGAAGGGAACAGGAGGTGGGGCTGGCTTCACTAGTGTTGAATATCACAGTGGCCTCATTCTCCTGACCCAGAAGGAAATTGGATAGCCCATCTCAAGTTTACCTCACCTTATCTCAGCCTCCATCTCTCAGGTGCTGAGCCTCAGGCTAAGGGACCCAGGGAGGGAAGCTGCCATCCTGCAGGGGCTAGGAGGGGGCTTAGCACCCAAAGGCTCAAGCTCCACATCCTGAGGAAAGGACCCCTGACAGAGAAGCCTCTAACTCTTCCTTGCCACCTACAAGGAAGACCATCTCCCTGAAGTCAGAAGGGACCCCTGAGGCACCTCAGCCTAGCCTCCTAGGGTAGGAACCCTCTGTACAGGTTCCTAGATTGAGGTCCCTCCAGGCTGTGTTTGAACACCTCCAAAGCTAGAAGGCTCACTGCCTCCTAGGCAGTCTATACAAACTATCAGGGAGTTTTTCTTGCCATCATGCTGAAGCTAGCCCCTCTGTAACTTCCCTCCACTGTTCCTCATGCTGCCCTTTGGGACCTAGCCCAATGAACCTCATCTGTCTTCCAAGTGACAGCCTTCAGATAGCTGAACACAGCTCTTATGGTATGCCCTCATCTCAAGTTTTCTCTTCTCCAGCCCAAACACCTCCAATCCCTTCATATCATCCTCTTTTGACTTGTACTAAAGTATCTTTACCATCCATCCTGCTCTCTACTGGACAAGGTCCAGCCTAAAAGTGTCCTTCCTAAAATGGGGTCCCAAACCTGGACACAAAGCTCGGCACTGATAGTGCTTCATTGGAAGCCTTTGTGTTTTGTGACACAGACAGAAAGTCCAAATCTGGTCCCAGCCCCAGATCTAGTCACCCCATGAGGTCAGGGTGAGAACTTTACTCTGGGAGGGCTTTGAGGACCCCCCCTCTTGATAATCACAGGAAACATTGGCAATCCATCCATCTGTCAACAAGTCTTTGCACACCTTCCCCCCACAGCCCATGTGCCCAGACATGTGCCAACCTCTTCAGTGGGAGAGACATAGGAAGTGGAGGAAGAGATCCAAAGTCTGCTTCCCACTGCAGTTTTGGGTTCCCCTCTACAAAGCCACAGGGCCAGACTCAGTGGTCTCAAAGACCTCTTCCAATCTGACCTTCTATAGCCCATGCCAATGTCCCCAGTGTGGTTGGAGAGGGAGATCCCTGACAAGAAATATCCAAGGAGTTATGGGGGCCCCATTCATTTACTCAAGCTCTGGTACCAGGGTCTTGCTGCTGCTTAAAGTTAAGTGCTTCATAAATGATTTCTAAATTTACAAAATCCACTGTTGAAGCATGAAGTTCCAAGCCAGGACTGTGGAGCCCAGAGCCATCAGCAAGGGATTCTGAAGGAGGAAGACCCTGATCCAGGCTTGTGGGAGGCAGAGGGCTCAGAGACAGAGAACATAGGACCAGGATAGGGCAGGGTGGTGATACAAGGGACACCCTGAATACATACACCCCCCTCAGGGACTCCCATTTATTCCTCCAGCTGTTTGCCCATCTTGGATACCCAAGTCCTTCTCTAAACCTCCAAATCCCAAGCTTCTATCTTCTCCCTGACTCCCCAGCACCCCCAATCCACATACTACTTTGCTCTGGAGTCAGAGGACGTGGATTTACATTCTGACTGCCAAACTGGCCACCTCTGTGACCTCGGGTAGATCACATAATGTCTCTGAGCCTCAGTTTCCTCATCTCACTCTTCTCCCTCATGCCCAGGGCTCTTCATCCTGGCTTATCCCTTTCTGAACTCTCGGTTCAACCTGGATCGATTCCTGCCTTCCTTGGGTAAGCTGACCACCTGCTGACTGGGGGAGGGGAGAAGAGAGATGGGACATGTACTGATATGTGACACTCTGGATGATTATAGGAGATTGTATGACTGGGAGGTGGTGGTGATTACTCCTGACCCGGAGCCAGGAGCGTGGGTTTGAACCCAACTCCAGCATTTCCTAATTGGGTAATCACTACCTGGGGATGTCTCTCAACCCCTGGAGCCTCAGCTGCCTCAACTGCAAAAGAAATATCATACTACCTGAAGCCCTTACTTCACTGGGGACTAAGAGCATTTAGGAGCTTGGGTGGCTGTTGACTCTGTGTGTGTGTGTGTGTGTGTGTGTGTGTGTGTGTGAGGCTGCCTGTGTGTTTGCATCTGTGTGGGTTTGAAACCTTCACAGATGTGTTTAGATGTTGCTATGACAACAGCAATGCCTTCCAGGACTTACATCCTGCTGGATTTAGAAAAAATCATTTCCCTTCCCCTCTGCACCGCCCCCCCCCCCCACATTTCCAATGCAGCTCAGCTTCTCCTAGTCTTGGATTCTCCCTTCAAGGACCCATCTTTTGCTGTCCTTGATCTCTCTCCACCTCTCCACAAGAAAACTGAAGAGGACTAAAAATATCAAAACAAGAAGCTAGGATTTATGCAGGACATTAAAGTTTGCAAAGTGTTTTTACAAATACCTCATTTTATTTTCATAGCAGCTCTGGGAAGTAGGTGCTATTGCAATGCTCATTTTTGCAGATGAAGAAACTGAGGCAGACAGAGGTTAAGTGACTTACCCAGGGTCATGTAACTAGGAAGTATCTAAGTCTGAATTTGAACTCAGATCTTCCTGACTTCAGGTCCAGCACTCTATCCACAGTAACACCTACCTGTGCTGCCTACCATGTACCATTCAGTCAAGATACATTTACAAATGCCAGGCACTGTGCTGAGAAGGGGAAGGAGGGGGAGGATCATCAGATCACCAGGTGGGGGACGTTATGGGGTAGAGAATATAGAACTAGTCTCATAGTTGGGAAGACCCAGGTTCAAGTCATCCCTGACACATACTGGCAAGATGACCCTGGTCGAGTCATTTAAACTCTCAGTGGTCCCAGGCAACTCTCTAAGACCATGAGATGCAGGGAAAGAGTCTGATTTGGGAGTTTTGTCCCTGATGAAAGCACAAGTCTAGACCCCCAAAATGTGCCCAGCCCTCTGCTATGTGTTGGGGACAAAGACAAAACCAAACCTGCCATCAAGGGCTTAGGGGGAAGGGGTTCAACATGTGTACAGATAAGTCAGCACAAAATATACATCCAGCCACTTGTAGGGAAGCATCACCAATTGGAATCCAAAGAGAAGCCAAGTTAAGGTACAGCAAACCAGAAGTGACAAATGGAAGGGTGGAAGTCAGACATGAAGAACTTCCCCTCTCAATTGGGATCATGGAACCAAGGTCAGAGAATCTGTGGACAAGTTATCTTATCTAAATTGAAGTCACCTCTCCCCCTGCAGGGAATTTAAGGATCCACCCCCAGCCTGGGAACAGTGGAGAGGAAGGGGCCTCCAGTGGCAGAGGGAAGAGTGAAGGTAGGTGTGAGGGACCCCACAGCCTGCCTGTCTAACTAGCCTTCCCACCTGGTCCCAGTCCCCACCATAGGGGGGACCCATCACCAGAAGATTCCAAGTGGAGATAGACTGGTCATTTGTCAGGGATGTTGTGAGGGGGATTCTTGAATAGATACAGGTCAGATTAGATGCCTCTAATATCTCCTCTAAAAGGGAATTCGGGATTCTGCCTCCTCCTACCCTCCCTCCTATAGTTAATCAGCCAACCAACCCACAACTAGCGTTTATTAAGTATCTACAGGCACTCTGCTAAACACAGAGATACAAGGGCAAAAATTAAGGAACTCTTGCCTTCAAGGAACTTACATTTCATTAGGTGCAAGAAAGATAGCATGTACACATATTTGTGCATTCCAGATAAATTCCGAATAAACGCAAGGTATTTTGGATGTGGGGGCATCTGTAGACCTCCTACCCTCACTGAGCCCTGCCTCCTTAAGGCTTAAATGCCAATGCCACCTCCTCTCTTCACCCTGAACTCATTAACTGCATCCACATGGCTCTGAAAGAGGGATGACCCAGAAACCACCCTGCATGACCAGGATGTCTCTCCTCCTGTCATCCCCCCCAGAGTCTGTCTTCTGTCTTTAACGATAGTTCCATTTTTCCCCCCTCTTCCAAGGAACAAGGAGTCATATACCTAACAGTCTCTCTACTGTGAGCCGGACCCTGGAGAAGCTGAAACCTGGAGGGGGCAATACTGGTGGGAGCCGAGGGACAGAGGAGGGCTGAGGAACCTCAGGCTGGATACTGCCTGGTCAAACCCTTTCTGCTTGGGGATGCATCACTCAGTGGAGAGGAAAGGAATGGAGATCCCACCTGTCTCTTCCAACCATCCCCAATCTGGTTCTCTTGGCTTCCCTGGACTGTACCACTGGAACAGGAGTACAGCTGAATAATCCAAAACCCCAGACAATCCTAGTGATCACCAGAGCAAAAGAAGAGCCACTAGAAATACTAGGGGACACCTCTAAAGTGAGGGGAGGTCATCTCACAGCTGGACTCCTCAGCACAGCTCCAAATGGTGATGTCTAGCCCAGGCTCTTCTGGTCACTGGTGACTGATGGCAGGAGAGTCTAGGTGTGGAGGTGTGGAGACTTCCCCAAAGTCACATGGAGCTGGAAAGGGAAGGCTGGAAGCCAAAGACACCAGGCAGGTAGCAGAAGGTGGACTCCATCATGCCATGTCTCCATGCTCTACACCTGTGGCCCTAAACAGGTTGCACCTGCATTACTTTTTGCAAACCCCTCACCTTATTTCTTGTCAGAGTCACAGTCTGATTTCTTTTCAGACCATCTCTTTTCATACCACCTCACACCTATCAGAGTAGCTAATATAACAAAAAAGAAAAATGTTGAATGTTGGAGGGGATGTGGGAAAACTGCAACACTAAGGCATTGTTGGTGGAGTTGTGAACTGATCCAATCATTCTGGAGAGCAATTTGGAACTATGCCCAAAGGGCTATAAAATTTCACATACCCTTTGATCCAGCAATACCACTGTGAGGTCAAAGACATCCAAAAAAAGGGAAAAGAACCTATTTGTACAAAAATATTTATGGCAACTCTTTTTGTGGTGGCTAAGAATTGGAAATCAAAGGAATGCCCATCAGCTGGGGAATGGTTAAGCAAGCTGTGGTATATGATTGTAATGGAATATTATTTTGCTCTAAGAAATGACAAGCAGGATGACTTCAGGAAAAAAAAAAACCAGAAAGACTTACATGAACTGATGCATAGTGAAATGAACAGAACCAGGATGATGTTGTACACAGTAACAGCAACATTGTTTGATGAAGAGCTGTGAATGACTTAACTATTCTCAGCAATGCAAAGATCCAAGACAATTCCAAAGGACTGATGGTGAAGCGTATTATCCGCCTCCAGAGAAAGAACTGATATTGATTCAATACAGACTGAAGCAGGCTATTTTTCACTTTCTTTCATTTTTTTCTTTTATTCAAGTTCTCTTGTACGAAATGACTAATATGGGAATGTTTTACATAATTACACATGTATAACCTATATCTGATTGCTTACCAGCTCAAGGAGGGAGCAGGGGAGGGAGAGGAAGGAAGGGATAAAATCTGGAACTCAAAACTTTAAACAAAAATGTTTTTAAAATAAAGGACAAAAAGACTGTCTCTTTTTCTCTATACTGTCTAGTTCATTTTTAAAGACTGGGAAATTATCCATTTTAAGCTGTATTATGGTTTCTTTTGAAGCCCACCAATCTGATCTCTGCCTGACTTCTCTCACATATAAACACAAGCCACTAGGCCAGGAGTCAGAAGACTCAAGTGCTATACTCATGGGACTAAGTGAAATGGGGAGGACATCGACTGATAATTTCTTCCACATTCTGTGTGACTTTCCCTCTCTAACTTTCATTTTCCTCATCTGTCAAATGAAGTCCCTTCCAAGCCTGTGATTCAATGGTTTCTCCAGGCCACCAGCTACAGAGAGAAGTATCCCTGCCCTTGGCCCAGACTGGGCTCCTTCTTCAAAGTCCAGCTCAAGCCCACCTCTTACACAAAGACTTCTTTGCCTGGCTGACTTTTCAGCATAGCAGGGAATAAGCCTGTGACACAGACTCCTCAACTGCTAGGACTAACCTGGGGTTAGGGTGGGGATGCCAAGGGGATTCAGAGCTGTGCATAGAGCACAGTCCAATGGGCATCTCACTACTTTCCCCTCCCTGGTCCTCCATACAGTCCGCACTCAACTTTCCAACTAGCTCACTGTGAGACCTTGGCCCATCCCTTTCCCTCTCTGAGTGTCAGAGTCTAACTCTGTGAAATGAAGAAGTTGGGTTAGATGAGTCCTGGGGATCACCCTTTAAACCTCCCTGGTCTGACTCCATATGCCCCAAAGTAAGATGGCCATGAGTGACACTGAATGGCCCTGGCCATGTTCTCCAGGCTTTGTATCTTTGGTGTCCCCAACACTTTAGAAAGTCTTCCCTTCCCTTTTTGACTTTTTTTGTTTTGCTTTTTTTTGTGGAGGGGGGAAGGCAGGGCAATTGGGTTAAGTGACTTGCCCAAGGTCACATGGCTAGTTTTTTGTGTTAAGTGTCTGAGGCTGGATTTGAACTCAGGTCCTCTTGACTCCAGGGCCAGTGCTCTATTCACTGCACCACCTAACCTCCCCATCCTTTTTCACTTTTTGAAATAACCTGGAGAAATGAAAAGACCCTGAGATTTGGAAGCAGAGAACTCTCATTTATATTGTGACTCTGCTACCTGGCATCTGTGAGACCCTAGGCAAGTCTCCTTCCCTCCCTAGGCCTTGGGTCTCCTCATCTATAAAATAAAAGAGTTGGTGGAGATCAGAGTGCCTTAAGAAGGAGTCTGCAGATAGATTTCAGGGACTCTATAAACTTGGAAGGGAAAAAATACACCTTTATTTATATCAACTTCTAAATGAAATCTAGCATTTCTTTTAATGGTGAATACTTTTTAAAAAAACCATTCTTCTGAGATGACCATAGACTTCACTGGACAGCATGCCTAAGGGGCCCATGACATTTTTTAAATGGCTAAATAAGAAGCCCCTAGACTCAATCACAGCAGTGTTATGGAAAGAGTGTAAAGTTGGCACAGAAAGGCTCGGGCTGTTCAAATCCTGACTTTATCATTCATTACCTGTGTAAATTCGGCTTTCAGTTTCTTCATCTGCAAAATGACTTGACTATATGAGCTCTAAAATATGAGGGGCAGCATGTCGGAGTGGAAGGTGACTGCATTTGGAGTAAGGGGATCTTGGCTCTGCCACTTACTGACTGTGACCTTGGGCAAGCCACTTCCACCTCTTTGGGCCTCAATTTCCCTTCTCTGTAAAAAGTGGAAGCTGGACTAGAGAGCCTCTGTCATCCCATCTGGTCCAAGACCTATGATCCTATGATCCTGTCCAGCTCTAAATCCTATGATCGTTACAAGCAGCATCTCCTCCAGGAAGCCTACCCTGACACCCAGTCAGAAATTATTTCTTTTTTTCTAAACTGCAAACATTTGGACCCCGTCTCATGGTCCTTCAGAATCCAAATTATAGTTGTGTGTGTGTGTGTGTGTGTGTGTGTGTCCTATCTACCACATAGGCTGGGAGCTCCCTGAAGGCAAGACCTGGATCTTACTCTGTTTTATTGGTCAATCTCCTCCCCATTTCTGACTATAGCACAAAGCATAGATTGAAAGAATTCTTAACTCTGGGACCCAACCTACTTTTTCAGCCTAATTTTCCTTTGCTCCTCCTCATGTCCATGAAGTGAATTTCTCTCTGCCTCCACACTTTTGCTCATCTCTACCCTTTTTCTTTCAGTCAAGTCTCCCTCTCCTTCTGGGACTAGTTCAAGGTCACCTCCTGTAATGTTAATGGGATTTGAAGATCTTCCATGCCCTTGACTGGCAAGTAAACAGGTACTTAGCACTTAGTTTCAAGTTAATTTTACCAAGCCTCTGTTAAAGAAACAGAAGGTATGAACCCCTATTGCTGACTTAACAGGAAGGGGGGGAACAGGGAGGAGCTAATATCATATATAAGGAAGAGCACAAGCTGGAGAGTCAGAACTTTTTGTGGAACTTCTTGAAGACCTTCTTGAAGAAAGCAACTGGAGGCTGGGGAGGAGAGGCCCAGAATGGGGAAAATGATTTTGATTTTGAGAAAGAAGCTTCTGTTGAGACTTTTCCTCTGGGAAATTCTGCTGAGACTTTTCTTCTGGGAACTTCTGCTGAAAGCTTCTGAGAACTAGGTTGAGGAGCTACCGTGAGTGAGAGAGGAGGATCCCTGCTTGAGGGAAACTATTCTGTTGTGAAGGCTTGGGAATGTGTGTTCACTGCATTAACCATGTGTACCAACTTCATGGTTACTGTAATAACCTTGGCTTTCTGGTTCTGGGACTCAGTTTTCTGGTATTTGAATAAAGGTTTTGGTTCTATCTTCCATGTGGAGAGCTTGTTACATTGTGTGATTCACAACTATACCAGCATATTCATAACCACAGTGGGTATTGTGAATATTGCATTATTGTTACACCTCCTTCAGGACTGCTCCCCCTATCCTGAGTGCCTTGGGCATTTACTACCAGCTCCCAAGCCTCCTGCCCTTTAAGTTCTACAAAGCACTTTTTTTTACTACAACCCTGTTAGAGAGAGAGTAGAAGGATTGTTGTCCCATTTGGTGGTAACAAAAATATTGAACTCTCCATTGCAGGTTGAGCAGAGAACAATTGGGCTGGAAATGCGGTTTCAAATGCCCAAATTGATACCAGCCTTGCAAAGGACAGAGAAACCCATCCCTGGGGCAGTCTGGTCACTTGGTAATCAATTCTTTGATTGTGGCAGCCCAAGAAACAAATTATAATACAACATTACCCTTGGTCCTCTGTGGTATTTTCTACTTCTTCAAGAATGCTGTCAGGGTAGTGAGAAAAGAAGCAGAGGGAGCCAGGAATAGGTCAGTCTTTAGCATGTCTATAAGTATTACCACAATTGATGATAATCACAATTTAAGGTCCTTGTCCACTATCCCGATAAATAGAAAGGCTGGAAAGAATACTAGACCCATAGCTGGAAGGAATCAAGAGTCTGAACCTAACTTCATTTTATAGGTTCAGTGAGGCTGTCTCCCACACTATGCGGCTCTAGAAATCTCTAGCCTTACCACCATCCCCTACTGTTGTTCAAAGGAGACTTTATTTCCTACCAGGAGGTGAATCAGGAGATTGGGACCAGAAGCTTTGTCACTGCTTTCCTCAAAGAGAGGGAATACTGGGCTAGAATTACACCTATCCAGTCCCTTATGTTATTTATCTAGAGGATGTAGTTTTCAGGTTCAGGCTAAAATTCTGATTGCTGTTTATTATTGGGGGAAGTAGGACCCGAAGCCTTATATCCCAGGCTTGAATCCCTTTCCACCAAATACCAGTTCCACAACAAATACACAGAACAAGAAAATCAACCCATTTATCCAGGTTGACAACAAAACAGATGTCAGAAAGTATACATAGAGGAATGTATGCTGGACAATATAGAGTGAAGGAATTCTCCTATTGGGAGTAAGGTCACTCAGCTCAAACAAGAGAGAGACCCAGATTTGATCCAAGAGGAAATTCTCCAGTCTCTAGTGTAGCAAGTTGAGGATAGGAAGGACATGATGGAGACTGACAGTTCTTCCCTTGGTATCTTCTTTCTAATTCTACCTCCAGCAATCTGAAGCGAATTTGCCATTGTCCATCCTTTCTCTCTCAAAGCTGGAAACCAGAAGCTCTCAATGGGATTACAAAGCCTGAAGATGACAAAGACTGAAGTTCTCCTCTTTCCCACTCTCACCAACTTCACCTGACCCTTCATGCAGGCTCAGACATTACATTTCACCAATGAAGAGATAGTCATACCAATGGGCTTTGGGATTCAAGTTATACAGGTGAGAAAACTGAGGCCAGTGGTGGGGAAGTGATGTTGAAATGAAAAGGTAATACAGGTAGAAAGCATCACCATTGCTATTCAAACCCAGGTCTTCTGAGTCCCAAATTATTCCATCCATCTTCAGAGCTCTGGCTCTAGTGACTGAATAGATACCATTTACCCACCATACTGAACCACCAGGCCATGCTTTGATTGCTCCTGCAGTCATCCACATGGACCACCTTGACATCACTCTACCCTTCCACCCAACACTTTCTACCTCTCCGAAACCAATGTCCCTTTGAAGCCTGGTCATCTATTCCCTATATGTGTTGTCCTCTCCATTAGAATGTAGGGTCCTTCAGGGCAGGAACTGACCATTTTTAGTCTCCTTAGAATTTAACACAGTACCTGGCACCTACTAAGCACTTAATAGCTGCTCATTTATTCATTCATTAATTCCACTAAACCATGCTGTACGTGAAACCAGAAGACATAGAAAACTCACAGCTAAAGGAAGCAGGTGAGGTGTGAAGCAGATAGAGTGCTAGACCTGTGACTAGGAAAGCCTGAGTTCAAATCTGACCTTTGATGCCTGCTGTGTGACCCTGAGCAAGTCACTTCCCTGCTCTCTGCCTCAGTGTCCTCCTCTGAAAACTGGGGATAATAATAGAGCCTAAGTCCCAGAATGTTTGGGAAGATAAAATATAATATTTGAAAACTGCTTTAGAAACCTTAAGTGCTACATAAATGCTGGTTATTACTATTACGAAAGGATGGTTTACAGATAGTGAAGCTACCAGATTAAACTCTAATATCACAGTCCTGCATGTACTTATAGAGGAAAAGATGATGGCCTCAAAGAAAACAAGATGGAAAGAGTGACTAAAGAAGACTAAATATACACAGAGAAAGTTCATGCTGAAGGTAATACACTTGTAGAGTGTTGTGGCTTGATTGTCAAGGAATCTGAAGGAGAGAAGCCACCAAAGGCATGGAAAGAAAGCTTGGGCTTTCAAATGATTGTGGAAACCCCTCCATGAACAAAAGAACAGTAACTATTGACTACATCATGTCTTATAAGAAAAATTTACCCACATATTGAAAGCATCCTTGATAAGAATAGTAGAAGAGAATAGTGAGGCAATATTCCATGGCAGACCACATATTTACCATCATGCAGTTGACAGAAAGGTGTCAAGAGCCCAGCATCTCACTATGACTGTTGATGGTTGACTAGACGATGGCATTTGATTCAAACAAAATACTACCTTAAAGGCTTCAAAGAGGTGTCTTCTAGGCACATATCAAAATTACACAAGATGCTTTGTAGGTTGTAACAATCTTTTACATTCCCACTCTGATCATTAATATCAAGTGAGACATGAAACAGAAAGAGATATATTTGTCAAAGATGTTTGCTACTGTCATGGGAGAGATATATCCAAAGTGAAGAAAGATTCCTTACAGATGGTGAATCCTCCAGATTTTCCTCTTGGTGGATGGCATTGTGCTGGTTACATCAAGCCCCAGAATACTACACAGTCTCCTAGAAGAGATCCCTCCAAAGAATTTGTCCTATCTACATAGGGAAATCCAAGTGGATAAATCCAATGCCTATTCCCTAGCCTGCAATTGGATGGACAATATCTATAAGGGCTCATCCATCAGTGCATATATCTTGGTCAAACATCGCAAATATACAGTGAGCTGTATCCAGAATTGAAGATCAGACTCAGTTGCCTTTGAGAATTTGAAAATTCTCTTAATGACCCAAGCTTCTCCCTGAAACAAAGGCCTATCTTACCTGTATTCTTCAGGTGATATTATATGACAAAGCAAAGACCACAGAACTAAAGAACTGAAATTGAGGCTATAACATCCCAGTGGGTGAGAAAGGGATGCAGGCCACCACACATTAACAACAAGCAACTATGAAGGCAAACCAGAGGGAAGCATGGTATCAAAGAAATATATGATTGAGAGGGAAGATGGGCTGGGAGATGACTGATGGTGAGATCATGTGCCCTACTGTTTTCCTTGCAATGTCAAGAGCACTTGAGAAAGGTCCCGAGCATGTTGAATGGCCTTGAAGCTGAATAGGTATGGAGGGGCTGTGATCTGCATCATTGGAGGGAATACCCACATTGAAGAGATCCTAGATTATTATATTTGGAGTGTTGGGGAAATTCCTGTGCTGAACACCTGATGTACATTGGTGATCCCTCTATAACTCTGGTATTAGAAGATTGTTTGGAGGCACCAAGAGGTTAGAGCAATCAAGTGATTAGCAAGCCAGTACTGTGTTAGGTTCTGAGTTCTAAAGTTGAAAATGTTCTCAAGGATACACAGGCACTGTGGTTGGGAGATCCATCCTGCCCTACCGAAAAGTCAGACGGGTGAGGGGGGAAGACATAAGAGAGAATAGACTGGGGGAGGGGGGATACACTGGGATGGCTGTTTTGGGGCGGTGGGTAGGGGAAAGATGGGGAGAAAATATGTAACTCAAAATCTTGTGGAAATGAATGATGCAAACTAAAATAAAATTAAAAAAAAAGAAAATGTTCTCAAGGAGCTTATATTTTATCAGGGAAACAACAGATGCAGATGTAAGCAAACACAAAGTTAAAATGAAGAACACAAAATAAGTTATGAAGGAGGGTTCCACTTATAGCTGGAAAGATTAAGAAAGTCTTCACACAGGAGGCAGCAGGTGACTTGAGTTTCAAGGGACATTCACTGCCCTCTCCTGTTTTCATATCCTTTCCCTGACAGTCCACTGAAACAGCCCAGCAGCCTGTGCACAAGTACCTCCTTGTTCTGACATTCTGTATTCTATGTATATTGTCAGATCCCTAGCTCTGAAATTCTTTCTAGCTCTGGCATTCTGTGTTCTGCATTCTAATCTAATTATACAGTGCCTGGCTCATCAAAAGAACTTAATACATGCTTAATCTAAGGGAACCTCCAGGCTCTGAGAATCTAAGAACTACAGAATCATACCAACCCCATCTCCATCCAATAAACATTTATTAAGCAAACAGGGTGAGTAGAGTTCTGTGATCAGCAGTAGGGGAAGTACATAACATTCACAATGTTTTCAGCACCCTCCTTTGCTAGGGACAAATGGGGGAGTGTTAAAAGAGGGAGAGGGAGCTAGGTGGTGCAGTGGATAGAACGCCAGGCCTGGAGTTAGGAAGACTCTTCTTCCTGAGTTTAAATCTGGCCTCAGACACTTAATAACTGTGTGACCCTGAGCAAGTCACTTAATTCCATTTTCTTCAGTTTCCTCATCTGTAAAATGAGCTGAAGGCAAACCATTCCAGCATCCTTGCCAAGAAAATCCCAAATAGTGTTATGAAGAGTCAAACATGACTGAAAAATGACTGAACAACAAATGAAGGAGGGAGAGAGGTTTCCTCTGAATTCATTCAATCTGTACATCCATCCATCAATCCATTCATCCATCCCTCTTTCTTTTGGCTATGGTCTGTCTGTATCCTGTTTCCCCTCACATTTTAGGGTCCTCTGGACCCAGCCAGGAGTGTACAGTTGCCTTAGCTTTTGCCTAAGAGTGAGAGACAAAAGGACTGTCATCAATAAGGGCCTCTCTCTCCAGTCCTGCCTTGTTGAGTGAAGTTAGGGGGATAAACTGGGTCCAGTGAACTGGTGAATGTGCAAGGGGACATCTCCCCACATAGAAAGTGGAGTACTCTACCTATGCTCTGTCCAGCAGCTCTACTATTTGTGTAACCTATGAGAAATTGCTACATGGACAGAGTACTGGACTTGGATTCAAGAAGATCTAAGTTCAAATTCTGCCTTAGATATTGCTCTGTGACCCAGGGAAATTTGCTCAAAATCTCTGGATCTTCTAGCTGTAAACCTTACAATGAGGGGGGAGGGCAGAGAAGACTGGACTGATTGGTCTTTTAGTATCCCTCCCACATACAGCACCCACATGAGCTCGGGCACACACACGCACACGCGTGCACACACACAGCTGAGAAGCATTGAAAGAAGATGAGAATTCTCATGTAGTGGAACATCCAGATCTCAGGAAGGGGAAGAAGCCTTTGATGGACTCTGGCTGCTCTTTTCCCTTGGTGTCTCCTTGGATGCCTTCATCAATGGATTTGGAGTCAATCAGACCTGGGTTTGAATCCTAACTCTGTCAAAACCTGTGGAACACTGGTCAAGTTACTTTGCTTTTGAACCTCAGCTTCGTCATTTTTAAAATGGGTATTAAAGTAAGCCTTGAACCATATGGTGGATGTGCCTTGTACACCTTAAAACAGTATAGAAATGTCAGCTGTTGTCATTTGTGGAATCCGGAGGCCTTAGCCCTGGATGTATTTCAGCACATCGAGGGTGGACAGCTCCAAGAAAGCTTGGTTCAGGCCTTGAATTGACCCATTTCATTCAACAAGTACTCGGAGGCTCCCACTCTCTACAGAGAGTTGTGAGTTCCTTCCCCAGCATTGCCGAGGGGCTACGATGAGCTAGTCATAATAGGAGTTACAATGTACCCACCAGTTCCAGGCCTGCAAGAACTGGCTGGGTACTTACCTGCAAAGTTGTTTGAAATTCTCGACTGAAGGGTGAGGGTTAGGAGGTGGGAGGAAGAGGTAAGAGCTAGAGAAGACAGGTAGAGAAGGGGGAGAGAGAGAAGAAGCTCCTAGAGCATCAGCTGGCTCATATGGGTGGGGGATGGGGGGTGGCGAAGGCGGGAGAAGTGAAAAGAGGAAGGAGAGGAAGGTTGTTGGGTCGGAGAGTCAGACACAGAGAGACAGCCCACTAGGTGGGCCCGCCATGTTCTTCCCGCCTGGGAATAGCGGGATTGCGTGTAGCTCCCTTGCTCCCTCCCTCTCTTGCTCGCTCGCTCGCTCGTCCTCCCGCCCGCCTGTTGTGCCCCTCCCCGCGCCAGCGGCCGCTGGACGCCTTGAAACCTTGAGTCTGAGATTGAGTGTTGGGAACCGAAGCCAGCCGCCTGGACCGCCTCCCCTGGGCAGTCCCCCGGGCTTGGCTCCCTGCCCCTGCCACTGGCCCATGTTGGAGGAATGATTTCTTCCGAAGCTAGAGGGGTGGGGAGACCAAAAGCACAGGATTGGGGAAGGCACAGAGCCTAGCCCCTCCCGTTGCCTTCACTTTGGGAGACCAGTCCAGGATCTCCAAGCGGCTTGAGAACCTGGAGTGAACCCAGACTCCTGCCTATGGTGGACTTGATATCTCAAGATTTTCCCTGCCCCCCCCCCCAATATCTGGCGATCTGCCCGTCTCTTAAATTCGTCTGTCTCGCTCCCCCAACCTACACCCTCGCTCATTGCAAAGTTTGTGTCCTAGAAGGGGAGGGGTGCAGGACCCCGTCCCGGAGATGCTTCTCCTCTGGACGCCGTATCACCAGTCTTCCTCCCTCCTGGGTGACCCCCGCCCCAGATCAGGCCCCAGCTCCAGCACCTCCCGGTCCGGACTCCTGGCTCCAGGCAAGTAAAGGAAGCGGATTGGGAGGGGAAAGCTGTGGTGGTTGTGGGGGGAAGGTGGGACGATGGTGCAGGGGCGAGGGCAGTGGGGAGAAAGAGGGAGAGTAGGGCGAGATAGACCAAAAACGACAAGCCGCAGGCGGCGGAGAGGGGGGGTGGGGGGGTGTCGCGTGGTGACAGAGAAACAGACAAGAGGGGGAAGGAGTCAGAGACACATAAAGCCTGGTAGCTAGGAGATGCCGTCGCTGGGCTGAGCTCTGACCTCTCTCTGGACTCCGGGCTCTGGGCTCTAATTTCTCCCTGGGTTCTGATTTCTTAATGACTCTAGGCTCTGAGGAGGGCCACCTGTTGAATGCATGGCGTTACTCCCCCAGGGCTGAGGCTTGGCAGCTCGTTCTCTGCAGGACACTGATTTGGCATGACAGGGAGGATGGGGGAAGAACTGTCCCAGATGAAGGTAGACCTCAGTTTAAGTAATCTCCCAAGTGGAAATGCAGCCCGAGTTAAGGATTTTTCACTTTGCAAGAGCATCCCACCCCCACTTTCCTTTTAAATAACATAATCTATCACTAAGTGGAGGGGCAGCCTTGGGTTTATCAGGTCCTGAGTCCTAGGATCTGCTAGATGCCTAGAGTAACTCTGACTCTAGGTGCCCCATTCCTCCCACCCCCACTCCCACCCCTACCATGTTCCCTGTCTCCTTGTATCAGTATATGGAAATGGAGGCTGGAGTTGGGAGGGATACTAAAAGGCCAATCAGTCCAGTCTTCTCTGCCCTCCCCCCTCATTGTAAGGTTTACAGCTAGAAGACCCAGAGATTTTGAGCGAATTTCCCTGGGTCAAAGAGCAATATCTAAGACAGGATTTGAACTTAGATCTTCTTGAATCCAAGTCCACTACTCTGTCCATGTAGCAATTTCTCATAGGTTACACAAGTAGTAGAGCTAAAATTCAAAGCCAGGGCTTCTTACTCCAAATTCCGTGTCCTTTCATCTATATCTACCTCCACAATCTACCTCACATCTATGCCCTTCTTTTCATTTGCACAGCTATCATCATTGTGCAAGCCCTGATCACTTCTCCCCCAAGACTATTACAGTAGCTTCCCTGCTTTCTCTCCTTATTCCATAGGGTTGCCAAATTGATACTCCTTGCTTCTTCTGCTTCTGCTGACTTGCTCAAGGTCACACAGCAAGTGTCTGAGGATGGATTTGAACTCAGGTCCCCTTGACTCCAGGGCTGGTGCTCTATTCTCTGCATCCCCTAACTGCCCCCCAAATTGATATTCTGAAAGCACAGATCTAACCATGACATTCCCATGATTGAGAAGGTCCAGTGGTTCCCCATTGTTACAATATAACCCCGTAAGTTACAATATGACCCTCTTTATTTGACTTTTGACGCTCTTTGCAGTCTCACAGGAGCCTCCTTTTCAAGGCTTAATGCCTATTACTCCCCTTAATACACTCTCTGTTCCAGCACCACTGACCTCCTTCTGTTCCCCATCCATGAAATTCCATCTCCTGTCTCTGCCCTTTGCATACTCTCTCCTCCCTGCTTGGAATGTTCTCTCTCTCTCTCTCTCTCTCTCTCTCTCTCTCTCTCTCTCTCTCTCTCTCTCTGACACACACACACACACACACACACACACACACACACACACACGCCACCTCCTTTAAGGAAACCTTAGCTTTCTTAAAGGTTTAGCTCAAGCATCATCTCCTCCAAGAATCCTTGCTTGCTTCACCTAATTGTGAGTTCCTTCTTCAACACTGGGTTTTGCTTTTGCATGAATCCTATATTCACTTACCTCTGAACATATTGTATTCCCCTGGTAGGATGTCAGTTCCCTGAAGGCAAGCACAATCTCATTTTTGTATTTGTGTGCCTGGGCAATAGAACACACTAAGTGAGCTTAGCACTTCTAGTCAATGCTAAATAAATGCTTGTTGGTTGATTGATTGAGTGAGCCCTCTCTACTCCAGACCTCCTTTGAAGCTGACATCAAACCATTACTTACTACTCTTTGGGTCCAACCATTCAACCACTAGAGTTCATTTATTTGTGCTATTATCCAGCTCATATCTGTACACTTTGTATATAATGAGAGCATGATGGACCTGTAGTTAGATGACTCCAAATTTCTATAGCTATATCCAGACCTAACAAGTCTCTCTCTCTCTCTCTCTCTCTCTCTCTCTCTCTCTCTCTCTCTCTCTCTCTCTCCCTGCCCTCCTTCCCTTCCTCCTCTTCTCCCTCCCTCTTGCTGGACATATCTACCTGGATGCAGGAGTGTGCTGGAGGGCACTTGAACCATCCCTGAGTTAAATGTTCAATGTGAGCATTTACACCCATAAACTTGGAAAACAACAAAATCAGGGCTTAATTTAGTGTTTGCTAGTGTTCTATCGCTTTAGAAAGTGATAGAAAATATGTTAAAAGGACAGAAGGAACAGAAATGTGTCCTGTGTCCAGTTGTTAAACATTTACCAGTGCCCCTCTGCCTGGATGTCACCTCAAATTCAAAAGGTCTAAAAGTAAGCCTCACCCTGAACCAGTCCTTTCTTAATGATTTCCCATTTCTTTGATTGGTGCCAAATTTAAGCTTGATATCAAGAAAAACTTCCTAACTGTCCCAAAGTATAATGAGCTGCCTCAAGAGGTAACCATTGCTTCCTACTTATGGGGAGTGGCAAGAGAGTTCCCTTCAAACAGAGGCTAGACAATCGTTTGTCAGGTGTATTACGGAGGGGATTCTTTATAGGTATCAGTCGGATTCAATGGTTATTGAGGTAATTTCTGTATCTCAAATTCCATAATGCTAATTAATATGAGCATTTTCATTTAAGATTTCTTAAGATATAGTACCCAGGCTTTTTAAAATTGTGATTTTTTCAGTAGATCCAGTTACTTCTAAATTAGCCTTTCTTGATCTATTTTCCAAATTGTCTTTTGTCACTTGTTAATTTGTCATTTTCAGTTGTCTTTGATAGTAAAATTTTATTCAATTTTTCTAACTTTTGATTTTGTTCTAATATTTCTTTTTTCATGGAGTCCTGAAGTTCTTTTTATCCATTCTAATAGTGGGCAGGGGAGGTGTTTGGGGTGGAGGGGGGCTCACTACTTAAGTAAGACAGAAAACCTTTTGGTCTTAGCTATTTATTCTTCTTCTGACTTATTCCTTCAGGCTTTGGTTGATTACTTGGAGTTCTTATTTCATTTACAATTTTTATCTCTTGCTTCATTCCTCCCAACTACAATTGTAGTCCTTATAACCAAGTTATGTTTTCCTCTGAGGTTCCACTGTTAGTTGTGAAATGACTCTCTTCTTGTGGGTTTCTCTCCTGGGCCTCTCTTGATCCATCATATTTTCCTACAGCATTCACTATCTTCTTCTGTTTACATATATCTCTAGCCTCAGTGCTTGACTCTAGACATTGTGCCACAGGCAAACTTTACCCCCTTCTCAACTCTTGAATGGTGTGGTTGGGCCCTGTTTGGTCCTGACCTCAATTTCCTGGGCTCCTGATGAACTTGGCAGACTTCACTGTCTTCAGTCAGAGCTCTACAATATTGACTAGATCTTAGTCAGGATGCTACTGATGTCTTCACATCACCCTGGGACATATTGGAGCAGTAAGTCAACAAACATTTACTAGGAACTCACTATGTGGCAGGCGTTATACTAAGCTCTAGGGATACAATTCAAGGAAAAAAGACAGATGTTCTCTCCCCTCAAGGAGCATACTCTAATAAAAGAAGACAACATTAAAAAGTTGTTGAATGGGATAGGACCAGGAAGAGGTAGGAGAAGGTACTCACAAGGGTCCAGAGACTCAGGAATAGCTGGTCTGAAGTCCTTCTTCAAAATGGAGGTTCTGGGAAGAACTCATTAATAAGAAAAGGAACCTACAGGAGCAGAGTTGCTAAGTCCAAGGTGGCTAAGTCCAGAGAATGAGAGATGGCTGGTCTGGGGGCCTTCCCCAAAATGAAAGTTCTATGAGGAACTTCCCAATAGGGGATGGGGCCTTTAGGAGTAGAGGGAGGGGCAGCTGAGGCATGATGGCTAAGCCCAGACAATCAGGGATGTCAGAGCCCTCTTTTGGTCTTCCATCATTCCTGGAGTGTCTCTAATCAAAGTTTAATAAAAGCTTCTCACTTGGTCTCTCCACTTTCAGTTTCTTTACCCTCCAATTCATCTTTTCCATTGCTGCCTAGTCTAGAAATTCCAGCATCTCAGACTCTGAATGGACTTCAAAGACTTATAAACAAAAATAATTTCTACAACATTCCTATGGATGGTCAAATGGTCATTCAGCCTCTGCTTGGAGAACTCCACTAAGAGGGAATTCACTTGTTTCTCTAAGCTGCCTAGTCTTCTTTTGGATAACTCAAATTATTAGTGTAGGATGTGGTGCTTACCCCCTAACCCTCCAAGATCTGGGCTGGGGTTGACTTGATCATCTCCACCCTACACTCACATTGGCACTTTTCACATGGGAAGTACTTTTCCAAGGGAGCAGTTATGGACATTGACATGACGGTAGCTCACTCTCAAGATCCTGAGGATAATGTTGCTTTCAGTCTACATCTACATTCATGACTGTATCTCCCAAGCCTCTACCATTTTCCACAAATCATTCATAATGATACAATCAACTTTATTTTTTTTTAAGCAAAGCATCAATTCAATGACACCATCAACTCTTTTTTTAAGCTGCAAAGGAGTAACATATCTTTTGACTAAATTGGAGAGTTCTACAAAAGCACAAGATCAGCAATAACAAAAAATTATGGAAAAAGTTACATAATTAAGGTTTGCTAGGTTGCCTACAAGTGAAATCCTATTATTACAAACATATTACAACAAAGATCTCTATCATATAAAAAGAATTCAGGAACCTTAGTCAAGGACCCAATTATTTTGAGTAATAATCAGTGCAACCAAATTCCAGTATGACAAAAAGAATTTGAATAAGCCTTTAGATGTTAATAGAATTTGACCTGGAAAAGGAGTAGTTAAAACCCTTGACCCTCCAACAACTCTTTCTCTAATCCCAGTTCCAACATGTTAGCCTTTCTTCAGCAAATATTAGGCATTAGTGCCAATCTTCAGATCACTATCCCTGACTTCATTTTAAGGGAGAACTTTCCATATCAAACCTGTTTAGGTTGGGGGACTACAGAGATAATAATGGACTGGGAAAACAAAAGGGGCAGGAAACAGGGGGAATTGCTAAGAGGTAGAAGTTTGAACTCAATTCGTCTTATTTTTCTTAATTGCAGAGAAAATCAATATCCACTGAAGAAGAGTTTACTACATATAGGATGCATCACATCATCTAAAGTTCATTGTTGATTCAGAACACTAAGTCAGAGAGTTAACAAACTTTTATTAAGAACTTACTATTGTCAGACACTGTACTAAGGTCTGGGGATACAAAGGTGGAAACTGTTCCCATCCTCAAGGATCCCATCTTTTAATGTAGGGAAAATCACACCATCAACTATTAACAAAAAATATGGATTAAACAAGATGGCAAAAGAAAAATATATAACATTTACTAAGTAAAAGACAAAAGCAGAAATAAAATTCCAACTAGAAACCTGGATCAAAATCTCCCACCAATTCACACAGAGTCCATGGAAGAAAATTGGATATAAACTTAAAGAAAATAGCAATGAGTCAGTAAGGACATCCATACACCAAAGGTGATTTGTAACTCTCGACGGCAGACCCGGATGTCTGTGTCCTCTTTGGAGAACAGTCTATGACAAGCTCCTCTTCTGGGCCTCTCCACTCTCTTATTCAATGAGTCTGCTTCTCTACTCCTAAATCAATACTACACTCTTTTAGCGAATAGAAGCCTTAAATATGGAATCTGCAGGCTTCCCAGGCATACTCCTTTGTGAGGTGCCAAGGCAGTATGACAGGCTTTCAGTGAAAAGCAGTTTCCTTTCATTCTAGGTACAAAGCTAGTCAAGTTGACCCTCTATAGACCCTGGGTGGGGGGGTGGTTTCCCTTCTGGAGCCGTAGAAAGGAATAAAAAATAAAATAGGCAAACTTAGAGTTGTTTTCCCTTTGTCAAGATATAGATGATTCTAAAAAGCAAAGAACTACCCCACCCCCTGCTTGCCCTCCTTCCCCTATCAACCAGAGCTTTATATACCATGGGATATTACTTTTGACAATCAGCTCCCAGCATCATAGCTTTCCTCCAATCAGATCAACTCACCACATTATCTGCAATGTCAGCCATCAACTACTCAACACCATTGGCTTTTGTTTTTTATCCCCTAGGAGCAGTTTGTCTTGTTGACTTCTCTGTGATTTTTCAAATGGACTTCTCAAACTTCTGATCCCTGGCTTCTACTGCCTCAAATCAAGGCTTGCTTTTGAGCAGTGACTCGTCTTTAACATCTCTGTGTCATAAGTTCACTGTAGGTCAGTTCTTTACTATTACCACTCAGGTACTATCTTAGGGTGAGCCCCTTCTACGGTTAGTAACCCCCAGTTCCTATTTCTGTCAGATATGACACAAGTAGCTATTATACAATAGTTCCACAGTCCCCAAACAATTCTTTGATTCACAGTTTCTCTACAATAAGTCCTAAAAAGTCCTAAAAAAAAAAGTCCATATTCAAAGAAACTGATCAGGGCAATACTGTATTATAACCTTCATTCAATCATTGACTTTGACTACTTTCTCCCAGGTCTTCAGAACTCTCCATGTTTCTCCCCAACGTGTTTTTCTTGTGTTTCTCTCACCAATGCCTTTTTTCTTCCCCTATCAGTAAATAAAATGTCAGCATAAGGAAGTGTTACATTAGGAGGAGCCTTAGCTAAACTATCCAATCCTTTCATTTTACAGATGGAGAATTGAGACTCAAATGGAAGAAGTGTCTTGATACAGAAAAATAAAGCCAAACAAAATTCATTAGTAGACCAGAGAGATTAGAGACCCTTTGGGGATGTGTGTGTGTGAGAGAGAGACAGACAGAAAGACAGACAGACAATCTGGGACTGTCTTCTTTTGGTCTGCCTGTGGACCTCTGTGACACACAGAGAGAGCAGGAGTTACAGAGGAGGATTCTTGCCCAGGCACAGGTTGAAGGCTCCTTTCAGCTCTCAATCTCTAAAATGCTGTGATTTGAGTTAAAATTATAGTTAAGAATCAGAACTTCAGACTTCAAATTTGAAATCTGCTCTCAGGGTGAGGACAGAGAAGGTCTCACACTGATCCCTGCCTTCTCTCCCCAGACCAGACAATCATCCCTAGGGGCCACATCATTGGGTCCAGGGGAGGTGCCCAAAGCCTCTCAAGCTCCAGGGAGCAAGGATCCAGTCTGGAAAAAGCAGCTCCAAGACTCCCTGAAGAGTGAATAATATGAACTCAGTGCTAGTGTAACCGATTCAATTAGAATGACTCATAATGCACCCATCCTTGACAGAATTGAAGTAAGATGTAGTCACCAAATGAATAAGCTGGAAAGGCCCTCTGATCACAGAAGAGAAAATTGAGGTTCAGAGAGGGAGAAATCACCTTGAACTCCAACAGCCAAGAAAAGATCCAAGGCTAGCCTTCCCAGCTCCTAGTCCAGAGCTCCCTCATCTGCCCTCCCATGACCCTGGGACACTGAGGAGATGAGGCAGGGTGGACACCAACCCCATTTCATCCCCTGAGATAGTAAAAAAAAAAAAGACCGGGTTCCTTACAGGTTTAGAGAAAGCTAAGGAAACTGTGGAGGCCATGAAGGCACCTGAGAGTGTAGCCCAGTCCTACCCTCTGACAATGGTGCAAGGGTTAATAACCCAGATGCCTCCAAACTTTCATGGCATCATAGATTTAGAGCTAGAAAGGGCCTAAGAGATGATCCAGTCCTACCTCTTCATTTTACAGATTGAGAAACTGATGTCCCAAAAAGCTTAATGACTTATCCAAAGTCATACAGTTAGTAAGGAGCAAAGTTGGGATCTGAATGAAGCTCTCACACTCTTTCCAGGGCTGTATCCATGATCAGTCCCACAGCTTGGATGAGGTCATAACTGAGATTCTTCCAAAATTTGAGGTTCTAAAATTGCCATCACCTACTGAATTCAGGAGCCTGTGTTGGGTTATAGATGGGGGAGAGGCAGGAAGGAATCAGTGCCAAGCCCTGCTCTCATGGTGCCTAGAATCTGCTGTGTTCAGGGACCTGAACAGCCGGACTCATAGATATGTGTTCAGAGAAAGAGAACATTTGGAGTAGATGGCGGCTGAGTAAGCCCCATGGGTTGTGCTGGAGACAGCTGCTACTTCCTTTCCAGTCAGTCTAGGATGACTTCCTGGTATCGAGGGGATGATACATTCTTCATTAATGAAGAATGAAAGACATTACATTAATGAAAACTGAAGTTAGATCGAAGGAAGAACTTTTCTTGATTGTGAGTAGTCAGACTGGCAAGAAGTATGTGGGGGGAGCTTGTATCAGCAAGCACCTTAGCATACCCAGGGTGGCTACTAGCACAGGTTCTTAGATCTGCTTTTCTAAAGGAAAGCAACTCAAAATGGGTTAACAATCTTACTTTAATCAATCAAACATATATCATTTACCTAGTTCAGGGGGGAAAGTAAGCACCCTGAACTTCAGAGAATGCAAACACAAGTTACAAACACGAGTTACAAGCAAACAAAGAAACAGATCAGCAGACTGACTTCCAGTGTCTGACCATTACATCCATACCTATTCAGGCACCAGAGAGGGAAGCACCAACATCTGGGTTTTTCAAAGCCAGGGGGCTCACTGGCTTCCCAGAGTCTCATCTGGCCAAATCACACAACTCTTCTCAAAGTGAGCCCCAAAGCAAAGCCTCACATCAGCAGTATATATAGCCTTCTCCTAGATCGGAGAATGTCACAGCCCTCTTGACCCACTGCCCAATCACAAAGCAAGAAGGCATGGGCATTCCTGAAAAACAAGCCTTTTGCTACAGGTTCCACATGACCACATCCAGCGTCTTAGGGGGCAGAGTATACTTTCAAATAGGGGAAGGTTCTCAGAGCCACTTAAGCCACTTAAGCAAAGGGCCTAGGGGCAGGGAAGATCTTCAGATTCCCATAACATAGCTCTGGAATCAGGTCATGGTAAACAGGGGGAATGGTGAGAGAGTGTACTTTAAACATGAGCCAGAAAGGGTCTTTTCTAGAGGCTGGGGATCAATGAGATCATCTCTTCAGTGGGCAGGCCTCAATATCTATTTCTATAAGGGTGTCCCAACCCCATCCACAGCCAGAGTTTAAGATAAACTAGTAGGCAGCTGTTCTGCCCCTCTAAGGTTCCTGGAGGCTCCTGGGTCCTGGGTTGGGACAAGGGTCTCACTAGCTATGTGACCCTGCATAAGTCACTGTTTTAGTGATTTAGCTTCCTCATCTTCAATACTGGGATAAAAGACCTGGGTATTTCCCTCCCAGAATTTCTGTGAGGATCAATTGAGGAAAATGTGTGTAAAGTGCTTTACAGACCTTAAGGTGTTGAGAAAAGTCCATTAGATTTGTCAATTAAGAGATCATTGGGCCTTTGGAGAGAGCAGTTTTTGGTAAAATGAAGTTGGAAGGAGCTAGGTGACTACTACACCCCAAGGAAGCCACTGATGAGAGGGGAAAGTGCCCACATGTATTCCAAAATATTTAAAGGAATACTTTTTGTGATAACTAAGAATTGGAAACAAAGTAGATGCCCATCCACTGGGGAATGGCTAAACAAATTGTGGTACATGAATGCAATGGAATATTACTGTGCTATAAGAAATGGTATGTGTGTGATGGAAACAGAAAAGCATGGAAAGATCTATGTGAACTGATGCAGCTTGAAGTAAGTAGAGCCAAGAAAACAATATACAAAATAAGCGCAGCAACGTAAATAGAACAATGATGCATCAAGAAATCCAAAATGGATGTGATTTAGGATCTTCCCCACCTCACCTGGAGCCCATTAGGGGAGGTTTGCTTGTAGGGAGGCTTTCACACCTTTTGCTAATTTCTAATTGGGCATTGAGTGGGAAGGACTGTGATGCCTTTTGGCTCTGAGAAGTATATATATAGTCTGCGTAGGTATTTTGTTTTGGGGGCTCACCCATGGTAAGGATGTTGTGATTCCCTGGTTGAGATTCTGAGTAGCCGTCTGTTCAGAGCTCCTGGACTGCTCAGATGTGAAGGTTCTCTTGATACAGGGATGTCTGTAAAGGGAGTCAGAGCCCTGTCTGTTGGTCTTTATTTCTCTACTTGTATTTTCTCTATATTTTCTTTCTATTTTCTCTGAAGTTCAGGGTGCTGACTTTTCCACTGAACTAGTGAATGTAATTAAGAAAGATTGTTGACCCCTTAAACAGCTATCTTTCCCAGTAAAGCAGATCTAAGAACCTGTGCTAGCAGCCATCCTGGGTATGCCAGTGTGGTCGCCACTACAGAGGTCCATAGTTGTTTACACATTGTCCATGTTTTCAGACTTTCTCAATATATTGATCAATTGTGCTGACATTTTTTCCCCTGTCTTAAGAACTACATATTTGTCATACTACTACATATGTCGTATGTCAGAGCCACCCCAGATGGCACTCGGGGAAGGAGAGGGAGAGGAATACATGAGATACTATGGTGATGTAAAAAACAGAAAACATTAATAAAATTTATTTTTAAAAATTTAATGAAGTATAACTGTAGTGAAGGACCTGTATAAGGAATCATAAGTTCTACCTTTAAAACATCAATTTTTTATGTCCTATTTTTCTCTGGAGAGTCCTCATGAAGTTTGCTATGGGGTATAGTATTAGTGGAAGAGAAATCACCCCATTACTCAGCTGGGTTTGCTCCCTCCAGGATACAGTATGGGTCAATCTACTACTGAGCTAAAGGGAAGGAGCAGTTGCTCAGCTGCTGGGCAAAGCAATGACTGGATGGGGCCAAGAAGGACATTTGCCATTGGGCAGCTGCTTTTGCATCATGATGAACAGGATGCTTGGCAAATAAGTACAGTTGCTGCTGGACCTGGACCAGGAAGGTCATTAGCTACAAGGCCCTTCTCAAGGGCATGGCACCTCCACTGAAGGAGCTGATGATGATTGTAGCAATATTAATAATAATAGCTAACATTTACATCATACCACAAGGTTTGCAAAGAGTTTTATAAATATTATCTCATTTAGTCCTCATAACAACCGTGCAAGATAGGTATTATTGTTATTTCCATTTTACAGTTGAGGAAACTGAGGCAAATGGAGGTTAAGAGACTTGCCTAGGTTCACACAACTAGTAAGTATCTGAGGCTAGATTTGAACTCAGGTCTTGCTGACTCCAAGTTTAGCACTCTAACCACTTAGGTGACCTGATAGCTTCCCTGGATGGCTGCTAAGCACCGCACAGTCTTTTACCCACCTACAGCTGCTATCTTGGCAGGGTGTTACTGTGCTCTCTTCAACTAGAGTGCTCTTTTCAGGTGGAATGTTACACTGCTCTTCCAGCTAGGGCAATGAATCAATCTAAGATAAACAGAAGCCTCTCCTCTTTTTAAGAGAATCCTGAAAATGTCAGCTCTTGGGTTTGTCACCTCCAAGCAGGAGGTGGGAGAGAGCTAGCGTCCCCTCCTTGACAATCCTTCTTGCTTTGGGGACATTATTAACCAGGGACTCTCCCTAGGCTTATGATAAGCAGTTCTGATTCAGCCAGTTACACTTTCCAGTCTGCCTTTGGAATCTGAGGCCAGTGAGTGTCCAGCGGGGAAAGCATGAATGCAGCCTGAGACTCAGAGGCCACTGTATTGTCTCTCCTGCCTTCTTTACAGGCAATTGAGCTATTCAAGCCTCAGATTCTTTCTAAGGCATGGATTCTTTCTTTTGCTTCTGAAGTTCTTCACCTTTACATTTCAATACCTCTGTCTTTTTTGTCCCTTTTGACTCTTTGGGTTTTTTTTGCAGTCTCACTGGGGCACATCAGTGCATTAATAAACCTCAGAAGAATGCTCTTATGGTCTGGAGCGTGTGGAGACAGGCAGTCATAAGAAAAATAGAGAGCAGGTTTCAGAAGGAAAAAGCTTAGAAAAAGTATAAGGAAAACCTGTCCATTTTTCTAGCTGCCCATAGCACTAGATTTGTGATCAGAAAAATCTGGATTCAAATACCACCTCTGAGGTGCCAGGCACTAAAATGAGCAGGAGGAATTCAGAGACAAAAGTGAGATTGTCTCAGTGCTCAAGGAGTTACTAGAGTGAAAAACTACACGCAGATATAAAAATATATACACACCCTAGGGTCATCAATATGGGGAGCACCTGGTAAGGAATTTCCTCAGTCAATGAAGCTGATCTCAGCACCCTTTTTGCAATGTATTTGTCTTAGAGACTTGCCTGGACTACTGAATGGTTAAGTGATATGCCCAAAGTCACATAGCCAGTCAGTCAACAAACATTTATTAAGCCTAAATAGGCTAAGGGGGCAGATAAGAGGTGCAGTGGATAAAGTGCCAGGCCTGGAATCAAGAAGGCTGAATTCAAATCTGGCCTCAGATACTTATTAGCTGTGTGACCCTGGGCAAGTCACTTAATCCCATTTCCCTCAGTTTCCTCATCTGTGAAATGAGCTTTGCCAAGAAAAACCAAAATGAAGTCATGAAAGAGTTAGACAATAACTGAAAAACGACAGAAAACCACTAAGAACTGGGGATACGAAAAAAGGTAAGAGACAGTCCCTACCACCCAAGAAGCTCACAGTCTAATGGGGGAGACAACATACAAAAACTGTATATAAGTATATACAGGATAAATAAGAAGTAACCAAGGAAGAGAAGGCACTATAATTAAAAGGGATTGGTAAAGTCTTTCTGTAGAAGGTAGGGTTTTAGCTGAGACTTGAAGAAAGCCAGGAGGTAGAGATGAGGAGGGAGAGAATTCCAGACATGGGGGGCAGTCAAAGAAAATGCATGGAGCCAAGAGATGGAGCGTCTTGTTCAAGGAACAGCAAGGAGATCAAGGTCACTGGATGGCAGTGTACATGGGAGCTGGGGAGGGTGGTGGTAAGGTATAAAAAGACTGGAAAGGAAATGGAGGGGTTAGGCTAGGAAGGACTTTGAATGTCAAATAGAGGATTTTATATTTGGGGACCATGGGGTTTTATTGAGTAGCAGAGTAACATGGTTGGACCTGCACTTTGATCACTAGGTGGATGATGGACTAGAGTGGGAAAGAAATTTGTAGCAAGTAGACCAACCAGCAAGCAATCCCAATAATCCAGATGGGAGGTGATGAGGGCCCACACCAAGACGGCATCAGTGTCAGAAGAGAGAAAGGGGCACATTCAAGAGATGTTATAGAGTTAAAATTGATAAACTTTGGTAACAGGTGGGATGTGGGGATGGAGGAATGGGAGACAGCAAAGAGTCAAGGATCATCATCACCATCATCATCATCATTGTTATTATGATTATCTTTTCCCCATCTTTTCCAATGGGATTCAGGTAGACACAACCCTGAAACAAGTTGATATCTTGCTATTATTTCTTTATATTCGATGTTCTAATGACTGAATTGCACAAATGGACAAAATAACTTTTTATAGTGGAATAAAAGTACTAGAATCCCACCTAGGCTCAAGGAGAGCATCCTCTGGACAATTTAGTGGCAAACAGGTCAACAGTGAGGATATAAACTTCATCCTGTTCCCACAAGAATTTGATTTCCTTGGCCAAGTCTCTTATTCTTTGACAGTTTCCCCTTCTTATGTAGCTTAAAGATAGTGAGTATTGGGGTGGCTAGCTGGTGCAGTGAATAGAGCACCAGCCCTGGAGTCAGGAGGACCTGAGTTCAAATCTAGCCTCAGATTCTTAACACAAAACTAGCCACGTGACCTTGGGCAAGTCACTTAACTCTGATTGCCCTACCTTCCCCTCTCCAAAAAGCAAAAAAAAAAAAAAGACAGTGAGCATTTAAGTTGATGACATCTACTAAGAAAGCTGCTGCTAAAATTTTATGGATAATTGTTACATCGAGATAATAGTGAACAAACTACTTTAGTCTGTGTTAATGGTCTGGTTTATTGACTGAGCTCTCCAGGACATTTGACACTCTGCATTTATAAGATGGGGATTTGTCATCTGTCCATGAAAGTCCATGAAAGATAATCAGTTTAATAGACAGAATTCTTGTCATCGGGTCATGTCTTTGTGTTGCTCAATTTTTATGGTCTTCGGTGTTGTATTCCACAGTCTCTCATCTCCTCCTATAATCTACATTAATTACTAACTTGGGCTTTCTTAAGACTAATCCTTCTGAAATCTCTGGTAATTCAGGTAAATCTGGCCCTGAATATCTATCATAAACTCCAATTCCCACCAACAAATCTATACCATCCCATCATTTCTTAACCTCCTTTTTGCGGATGTATTTATTGTTAGCTGAATAGCCCATGAAGAGACTTTTGATTCTGTTCTCATATCTTAATTATTTCCTAGGCTCTATTCTGACTTAACTGCTTTATACACATTCAAGAAATCTGATGGCATGCACCTGTTAGCAACCTTTATCATTACTTGATAAAGTGATGAAGTCTGCTTATTTCAAAAATATTTTTCTGTTTTTTTTTTAAAAACTTATTGTTGGTGGGGGAAGCTAGGTGGACCAGTAAATAGAGAACTGGCCCTGAAGTCAGGAGGACCTGTGTTCAAATCCAGCCTCAGACATTTGATACTTAACTAGCTGTGTGACCTTAGGCAAGTCACTTAACCCCAATTGCCTTGCTTTCCTCCTTCTAAAAAAAACTTATTGTTGTGGTCATTGTTTTTATGATTTACTTACTTATGCAAGGGGGGGGTTGAAAAATAAGGGCCTAGTCCCAGAAGCTTATGTAATTTGGTGACTCCACTCTTCGAAGTGTGTGGTGACAAGTAGAACAGTCCAGCCATCCACTTCAGACAATGAGCAGCTATTCAGTGAAGATGTCTTGTCTGCTCACCCCATGATGAAGAGGGTTGGCAGCTGTTGCTAACACCAGCTTACTTTATCTTCTTTCATGCCAACCACAGAGGCGTAAGGATGACTCTCTGAGGTGTAGAGGGCAGACAGAGTCTAGCAGAGCCTTTGGTATACATTCTCAGTTCTAGCCCATCAGCCCACCCAAATAAAAGAAGGGTCCTATTCACCATCCAGTAACCAGACAAAAACGACAGTCACCAAATACCTGAAGAGACTCTGAAGTAGAGGGCCAGACCCTCCATTTGACATCACTTCCGCCAAATATATACACTCCTATGACTGGGCTCTCATCAGTCATTCTCCTCATTAGACTTACTAATTGTGTGACCTTGGGCAAGTCCTTTCCTTCTCTCCAAGCCTCAATTTCCTCCTCTATAAAGTGGGGGGCTTGGTTAAGATCAGGAATTTTAAAACCTATGGTCCACAAACTTGTTTTTTTTAAATATATTTTGATAACTATATTTCAATATAATTGGATTCTTTCCTAATGCTAGGTATTATATTTTATGTATTTTAAAATGTTATGCTAAGAACAGACTTTGTTATGAAAGGCATCAGTGATGTAAAAATGGTTAGGAAACTTTCATCCAGATGGTCTCTGAGATTCCTGCCAGCTTTAAATTGTGTGACCCTATAATTTTCCCTATCTCCCTGCAGGAGCAGCCCAACCCCTGGCCTTGGAAGGGCAGGAAGAGCCTTGATGTCTGAGTGGTGGCCCCAGGACAATGGCTGGGGAGAAGAGCTTGGGGAGCCAGGCACCCAGTGCCCTGAGGAATGCTCGCCCCACTGATCTCCCCTCCCCTGCGCTTTGCTGTGCCTGTGGCCTTTGCATCATGCTTGCAGGCATCAACATCACCCTGGTGGGTGCCTTTGCCACCTTCCTGCCAGGCCACAACCCACCCATCATCATTGGGCCAGTCCTACTCGTCCTGGCTCTAGGCTTCTTCGGTGCTTGCTGCGTCTGTAGCCGTCGGCCCCCTACTCCAGGCACTCGCCATGCCAAGGCAGGCAAGAGGCCAGGTCCTGGTAGGGCAGGCTGTGCCACATTTGAGATGGAGACCAGTGAACACACAGTCCAAGACACAACAGCTGTGCAGCTGAGCCCTATTCCATCCCCTGCCTCCTCCCGCCGCTCCAGCCCTGGCCTTGAAGGGGGTCCTCGGACCTGCCACCTTTTCACTATGGAGTCTGAGGGCCCAGTGGGAGCCAGCTATGCACCTGGGGCAGAGGGAGTTCAGCTGAACCTGCCTCAGGAGCTTTCTACCTCCTAAGGGGCCACCCTGTGGGACATACCAGAAAATCATGGACAGAATCCACCTCAGGACCCTCCAAGGATCTCAGGGGTGGTAGGCGAAGTGCTCTGGAAATCCCACAAAGAAAAAAAAGGGGGACCAGGTGGTTTAGTGGCTTAGGACTATTTGGAACCAGAAGACCCGACTGAGTCTTGACTCTGCTATTTATTACCTGTCCTTCTGAGTCTTTATAAAGTGAGCCCTCTCATGTGATCATACTCTTTCCTCTACTTAAAGGGAGAAAGAGAACGAAGGGAGAAGAACATGGAGAATGGGTACACAAACGTCAAGTATTTCCCATTGCTATGAGGCAGCCTGATGTGGGAAGAAGATCCCAAACTAGAGGGTCAGGAGACCTTGGTCAAGTCTTTTTTCTTTCAATGTGTTTTCTGCTCTATAAATTGGTAGAGTTATAATAGACAGCCTCAGATCCTCTTATCTTATGATGCCAGAAGAGAGAATTAGACTAACTGCTGTTATAGGATACATATATCAGAATGGAGAACACAGTGAAGACTGCCTGAGATCCCGGGGGAGGACGGTTATCAAGAAATAAGGATCCTGGGAGGCTTCCTGGAGGAGGGGCCCTTCAGAGACTGGGAAGGAGTTAAGCCTATACAGATGCACAACCCAACCCTTCTGTGTACATAGAAGTAGTCTTAAAGATGCTAACACACAATCACATCCATCCACTCACAACCCGTCCATTGTCATCTTCACCAATGAGACCAGGCTACAGGGAAATGTGGCACCTATGGTCCTGTCTACACGTAGAAGCTGTGTCCAGGTCTCTGGCTACTATCATCCTCCTTGGCCTCACCCCAAGTCTGGGGCCCTTCTGCCTCTCTGCTTGTCTGCTAATTCCTGCATAGATCCATCTGTATCACAGTCCATGGATATGCTCATTTCTATTCCTCTGTGGCCATTGATTTGTGTTCAGCTCTTCATCTTTGTCTAATAACCCCTGCCACCCATCGATTGGGAGGGTCTCTTAGTCTATGAATGACTGACCTACAGGTCACAGCTTTGAGTTTTCTCTCCATCTTTCAAGCAGATCCATGGATCCCATTGACTGTTCTGTGAATCTTACAGGCTGCTTTGTGTGGGAGAAAGCACAATTGTCTGCTGGCCTACTGCTCTGCCAGGCTGAACAGTAGATTTCCCTGGCAGGTCTATGTGGTGTATGGCTAATCATACCTGCCAGTTCCTGGATCTTTTAGCTTCTCTGCTAATCCCTGAACTAATCTATGTGTCTCTCTAGTTGGTCAGTGGATCACAGTGAGTCCATGGGCCTTAGCTGTCAACCTGCTGCTTCCTCATGGTCCATTAGCTCCTGGGGCCCAGAGGGAGCTGGGGGCCCTGGCTTCAAGGAAGTTGTATTTCCTGGAACCCAGAGAGTCTCTACCCCTTCCCAAAATCATCTGCCTTTCCTTCTCCTCCCAATGTAGGCTAGGCCCTGAAAGTCCTTCATTAATAGGTCCTCCCTGACCTGACTCCATAGACTTAAGGCTCTGATCCCTGGAACAGTGCAACCATCTAACACACACACACACACACACACACACACACACACACACACACACACACACACACACTTCTCAGATCCAAGCCTTTCTCATACTCTCCTTTCTCAGGCAGGGACCAGGGGGGAGGAGGAATCAGCAGGGTGCAAGGAGGAGGGAGAAGGGCACCAAAAGGGGTAGAGGGAACCAGAGGAGATTAGATACCATACCCTGCAGAAAGCATTGGAACAGCCAAAGGAATGGTTAGCTGGAAGAGAAGACTTGAGGAGGAACAGGAGACAAGTATCTGAAGGGCTATCCTGAGGAGGAGGGATGAGCTTTGTTCTGCTCTGTCTCAGAGGGCAGAACCAGAAGTCAAGGGGAAGCTGCAGAGGCCAGCTGAGGCTGAAAATAACTTGGTAACAGTGGGAGCTGTCCAAATCAGATGCATTTCCTCCATAGATTATAGTGGATTCTCTCTCCTTGAATGACTTCAAGCTGAAGCTGCAGGGGTAATAATTTGGGTATGTGCTAGAGGGATTTCTTGTTCAGGTCAAGGTTGGACTGGATGCCTCTGAGAAGCAGCCCCTCCACCTCTGAGATTCTGGGATTCTGATTGGCTAACATAAACCTCTATTTGCTTCCTGCTCCTTCCTTGGCCCTGGAGGTCAGTTTCTTGCTATTGTCTCTCACCTGCCACTTTCTCAAGCCCTCTTCTTTCCCTGGGATGAGCACAATGCTCAAGTCTCTTTTCTCTCTCTTACATGACAATTTTTTTTTAAGTGCATATACTCAAATATTTTAAGACCGCACTGATCACCCTTGCAGAAGTGTATCCTGGGAGATTGGGGCTGGGGATAGAGGTAGCCCATCTCTAGCTGTCTGCCATGACAAAGGCTGTCTATGCATATCAGTGAGGAATTCCAGACAGAGTACTATGGAGACAAGAGAAAGGGCTGTAGGGATATCTGAGGAAGAAGCAAACGCTTTCAGTGGGCAATATCAGGGAAGGCTCTAGAGAGGAGGTAGCATCTGAACTGAGCCCAAAAAGAAAAAAAGGATTTTGACAGGCAGAGATTAAGAGCAAGTGTATTTCTGACTTAGGGAATGACCTGGGCAAATGCACAGAGGTGGGAATATGTAATATTCAATAACAAACTCATTAAAGTTACAAAACAAAATGCTGTGTGAGATCTCAGGATGGTTGCCAGCCAGGAAGATCTATGGAGGTCTCCTGGAGGTGGGGGAACTTGAGTTGAGTTTCTTTTTTTTTTTT
>CM053586.1:337943484-337954040 GCA_028646515.1 Pseudochirops corinnae | reverse complement strand
TCGGTTCGCAGTGCTGATATGGTTCCTCGTAGCCGAGCTGACTTTAGTGGGAAGTATCCTTGTGTGAGTTTTGGAGTTCTAGGATTGGTTTAGAGTCCTATTTTATGGGTATTTTGGGGTGGCTATGTGAGAGCTGTAGTATGTTGCTGCTGCTATGCTGCCATCTTGGCTCCGCCCCCCCTTGAGTTGAGTTTCAAAGAAGGGTTAGAAATTCAATTGATGAAGAAAAGGAGGGGAGGGCATTCCAGACTGAGGAAATAGATCATGAGCAAAGACAGAATAAGCAGAGAAGCCCAAGGTGGGTTCCAGGGCCAAGAACAGTCTAGTTTGTCCAGAGGGTCTAGAGAGTAGCAAGGAGTACTCCAAGGTAAGGCTGAAACAAAGTGAAGTGTCCAACAGAGGAAGGCTTTGAAAGTTAAACAAAGGAGTTTGAACTTTGGCAATAGGGAGTCACTCATGGATTTTGAGGAAAGAATTATGACATAGATCTTGATCTATGCATGAGATTAATCTGGACAGGCATGAAAGATGGAATGATAGGGGGGATTAAAGCAGCCCAGTTAGGAGATAGTGGCTATCATCCAAGTGAATGCTTCTGAGGGTCTCTACTAGGATGGAAGCAATGGGAGTGAAGGGGGAAGGGTTGGGGGAGGCTCTGAGAGATGATACAGAGATTTTGGCTCTAAGAGTTAGTAACTGACCATGGGATACTCTCCTTGCTCTCCTCCATGGGATCAAAGAAGGAGGAGAGAGTGAGTGGGATATGCCATAAATCTACAGAAGATGGACATGCCCACCAAGCTTCTGCTGTTGAGAAAGATAAAAAAAGAATTAATGGGCCTATTAATGGACACAGAAATTATGTAGAACACAATCAGAGTGATTGAGAAGAGTCCAAAGATAAAAGAGCTGAATGACTTCAGTTTGCTCTTGAGGAGTGATGAACAAGTCTCAAGGTTTGACTCAAGAGTTCTATTCAGTCCAGTTGTTGAGTCAGCCCTTTGGGGGAGCAGGTGCAAGGTTGGAGCTGAGATCTCAGCCAGAAACAGAGTAATGAGTGAGGAAAAATAGTCCAGAAGAGTAATCAGTGCCTTGGATCCTCAGTTACCTCAAAGGATTAGACATTGACTCTCTGAGAAGCTGTAAATGGGATATTATTAGGAATGCTTGACAGCATCCAGGAAGAGACATTGATGGGGCAATCTGAGTCTAAGCACTTGAACTATTTCTGTGTAACTTGTGTGATTTGGACCATTTAGGAAGATCTATAGGTATGCAGCTCATCAGGTAGCTGTTTTAAATATATTTGACTTTATTCCTTCTGTTCCTTTAGATATGAGTAAAGAACTATATATATTGAAACCATGCATGTATCCCTTTTCCATTATGCCAAGCTTACATGATGGGGGCCTATTAAAATTAAGCAAGAAAAGAAAGCAGTGTCTTCCAGTAGGTGGAGGATGAGTCAAGGGACCACTTCAACAAATCCATGTAGACAATCACTGCCACACAGGGTGTGACAATGGATGGAGGTGGAGATAGGAGATAGATGTTGCCAGTTCTGTGAGAACCACAAAGAGTTTGGCATTTCCACTAAGCAGATATTAGGTGGATTATATAACCAACAGGATGGGATTTCTATCTCCTGTTACTCACCATGAATATATTCATGTGTTTGTAAGCAGAAGGCTCTAGTGGTTAAAACTGTATATGAGATACAGAGAGAAGAAAGAGCCAAATGTAAGCCTCAGGGTTTGGTTTGGCTAGATTTTGAATGTGGGAGACTGGGTTAATGTTGGTGCCACAGATAAAAGTTATGACAGAAGGAGGAACCAGTTTAGGGCAAGGATAATGAACTCAGCTGAGGTTATGTTGAGTTCGAGGAGATAAAGAAAAATTCTGGATGTCCAGGGGGAAGGTGGAGATGGGGGGCTGATATTCCCAAGAGAAATCAGGGCTAGATATGATAGTTGAAGTTATGGAAGTGAAGGAGATTGCATGAGGGAAAACAGCTAGTTTAAGAACCCTGAAGAACCCCCACATTAAGGGGCCAAAATTCAAGGAATATACTTAGCATAAATCAAAAGAACCTAAACAAGCATGTTACGTAGCTTGAGATAAGGGGGGAACCACCCCCAAAAAGGAAGAAAATATCTCCATAGAAGGACGTCCTCAAGAGTCCCCAGTATAACAAAAATGACTGGAAAATTGTAACAAGGGTTAGCAGGACTTACCAGTGAGAATCAGAGATTTCAGCAAGTATAGAGGTCAAGGGCAACACTCCACAAGCAGACTGAAGGAGCACAGACTGGTTTCCCCACTAGTTGAGAATGTAGAGGGGCTAAAAGGATATTTCTGTTCTTGCATAAGGAAGGAGTGACAGAGGACTCCCACATTAACTTAGAAAGGAGCTATGAATTTATGGAATTTAGTCACATACCTAATGAGGTTTATGTGTTAACAAAGTATTACACCCTGTGATTCTTTTATGAAATGTGCGTGCCTCTCAGATTGAGTCAAGAAAAGGACAACAATGTTGCCTAAGCAAACAAAGTCACCACAATCCTGGGAGTTTTAAATGCATATCATTTATTGTGATGTTGGAGAGTTGGAGGCATAGTAGGGAGCTGCCTATGAATGAGACTCCTGCAGGGATGAGGAGAGAATTTTTCTCCCATCAAGTTGCTTTGAAGGGGAACTACTTGACCAGTAGGAGACACTGAATCCAGCAAGTAGCAGATACTTGCATTCCAGAGGGAGGAGAGATGAACAAGTCTCAAAGTTTGACTCAAGTGTTCTATTTAGCCCAGTTGATGAGTCAGCCCTCTGGGAGAGCAGATGAAAGGTTGGAGTTGAGATCTCAGCAAGAAACAGAGTAGCAAGTGAGGAAAAGCAATCCAGAAGAGCAATCAATGGCTTGCATACTCAGTTCTCTCAAATGATTAGAGAGGAAGGAAGCAGCTTTGAGAAACAGGACTCCTGGCAGCAGAGAAGAGAGCTGACTATGGAGAGGAACAGACTCTGGGAACCCAACTGAGCAATTCACCAAAAGAAAACTACATGAGAACTTTATGAAGAAAGGATTTCCAGGTCCTGTAGCATCAGGAATTATGAGTTGCCTTTATCACACGTGCATCCAACATCTGTGCCTCATTATCATTGTACTAAATTTGCCTATTATTTCCATACAAGTTGTGTGTACTTGTGGAAGAATGTGCCTCTAGTTTCTAGGGGGAATGTTATAATCCTTCAGTCTTTACTACACTATATTAGTAAATGCCTTTTCTAAGATCCAAATTTGTCTACTGACTGATATCTTGTTTCACATCTCCTATATTTCCCCCTGTGTCCTTCCTTCTCTCAGAGAGCCATTGGATAATTGTTCACGGGAGGTATGCCAGTGGGGTTCATAAGCTATACTGTTGGGTTACTCCTAGAACAAGAGTTAATAGCCACCCTCTGGAAACAGGACCCATGAATTCAAATGCAAATTGGGGGAGTAACCCAGAAGATTTGCTACACACAGAATTGGAGAATTTCATGGTTGGACAGAATCCCATTTGCCACAGAATCCAGCTTGAAGACCTCTAGTGGGGAAGAGAGCACACCATGCCTCCAGAGGTAATCCATTCCATTACTGAGGTATGGACACCTCTCTGAATCAAGACGGGAACAATGAGAGTGACTGAGCAGATGAATTTACCACATATATGGGGGCTTTAAATATCTGAGCTAGCTCTACTTGTTAAGAAATTTTTCCCTGATCTAAAGCCTAAATTTACTTTTTGGAGGGAAATGGGAGTACAGCTTCTACCCATTGCTTCTGATTCTGCCCTCTGAGACCAGGCAGACCAAGTCTAATTTTTCATAAAAAAATTTTTTCAAACACTTGAATAAAATGATCATGTTCCCCTCGAATTTGCTCCAGGTTAAACATCCTCTGACTGACCCTGATATGGCATGGACTTGGGGCCCTTACCATCTTCTTTTGGACACTTGGTTGAAGAATGTCTTCTCCAATGTGGGGCCCAGAACTGGACATAACACCACAGGTATGGCCCACCCAGGACAGATGACAGAGGCGCTCTTACTTCCTCCTTCCTCTAAGCTCTGCTCCTATGAAAACAACCCAAGATCCAAATGACTTTTGAAGCTGCCTCATCATCATTAATGATTTAGATTAAATTTACAGTCTAATCAAACCTCTGGAACTTTTTTTTTGAACCAATTTCTGCCAGACCATGACTCCCCCATCCTGTTTTGGGGAGGTGGATTGTTTGAACCCAAGTGTAAGATATTTTACATTGTTATTAAATACCATCTCTTTTTTTTTTTTCATTTTAAAATGCATCTTAGATTTGAGACAGAGTACAAGTGTGTTGAGAGTGGATTGAATCCTGACTTTGACATCTAAGGGATTAGATCTCTTGATATCTCTCTGTCTCTATCTCTTTCTCTGTCTCTGTCTCTCTCCCTCCCCCTCTCCTCTCTCCTCTCTGTCTCTCTCTCTTTCTCTCTGTCTCTCTCTCTCTGCCACTCTGTCTCTCTGTCTCTGTCTCTGTCTCTGTCTCTCTCTCTCTCTCTCTCTCTCTCTCTCTCCCTCCCCCCAGCACACTGCCTGACATATCCTTGCTGTTGTTCAGTCCTTTCAGACTCTTGATTCCAAGCTCAGTGTACCACCCATCTGCCCCAATTTAGTTCCTAATCCCTTCCTATAGTATGCTGTTGTTAAGTTGTTTCAATCATGTTTGACTCTTTGTGACCCCATCTGGGTTGTTTTTTTTTTTTTTGGCAAAGACACTGAAGTGGTTCACCATTTCCTTCTCCAGCTCATTTTACAGACGAGGAAAGTGAGGCAAATAGGGTGAAGTGACTTGTCCAGGATCACATAGCTAGTATCTGAGGTCAGATTTTGATTCAGATTTGCCTAACTCCACACCTGGCATTCTATCCAACCAGGATGCCTAGGGGCCTGATATATAGTATGTCTTAATAAATGCTTATTAATTGTCTTGGAGGAAACAGGAGCCCTGTCCTTACCTGTTTGCATTTCCTGACTTTGTCTTGGTCAAGGAGAGGCCAAGGAGACCATGGGGATTTGAGTGAGCAGCTGGTGTAGGGCTCCTGCCTCAAAAGGGTCATAGGCAGAGTTGGACTGGGAGAGCTAACTTGAATTCCAAAATAGCCCCACCAAATAGCTTGAGGTATTTAGGTGCTGGCCAATTTAGGGTGACAAGCATTAAACACACCTACTATGTACAAAGGTTTGTATCCAGCTCTAAGAAGCCAAAGAGATTGGGGACCTAAGACCTGCTTTGCTCTCAAGGAACTACAAAAGTGAGACCCACATCACTGCCCCTGGAGGAGTGAGATCAAGGCAAAGAAGAGCCCCTGACAAGAGCTATGAGAAACCTGGAGAAAGAGAAAGGGAAGACTTCATGAAAAGGTAGTGCCTGCGCCTGACTCTGATGTGAGAAAGCCCTTTGGAGGGCAGGTCAATCACAGAGACAGAAGACATGGTCCCAGAACATTTACCCAAACAGGATACATAGAGGACAATGGTTTGAGCTGTAACTAAACAAGGAGGTTGGACCAAGAGGTAAGAGGGCCTTGAATGCCAGGGTCAGTGCCCTTTCATAATAAGAATATTTACGTATCACTTAAAAATTTATAAAGTTCTTCAAGTATATTATCTTATTTGGGCTTTAGGAGAGCTCCATGGGGCAGGTACTACCAGTCATCATCACCCCCATTTTACAGAAGAAAGATAGAGATCTCAGAGAGATAGAGATTTGCCGGTGGTCAGGCAGCTAGTCAGATGGGATTTCACCTGGTCTTTCTGGTGCATCAATCTACCTATACTATGGCATGCCAATCTCCATGCCCAGTTACCAGAGCACTTTTTCTGAATTTTGTGAATAAGACCCCAAAATGTTTCTTATGATCCTCTGGGAGAATATTGGAAGGGGACAAGTGAGACAAAGGGAAGTAGAAACTAGAACCCTGAGGGCACCAGGAGATGAGCAGCCACTGGGCATCCATGGGAGCCAGGCAGGTTCAAGAGGCAGGGAGACCAAAGGCTCAGCAGCCTCTGTGCTACCACTAGCCTTTAGAGGTGACCTATCCTTATACATAGCCTGGAGGGGCCCCCGGAAATGTAAATAGTAGGAGTTGGGAAAACCTCACTTAAGGCTTCAAAGCTTCACTTTCATTCTTTGAAAAAAATGAGAGTGAGAGGTTGATTAGATACTCTCCTAGGCCCTCACCTCTTCTCTCCCAAGGTTGTGGGACTGAAACTAGTCTAAACCTAAACCATAGCATTCCCCAAGGTTGTGTTGCCAGAGATTGCCCACCAGGTGGCGCTTGGGGTCCACACCTGGAGACAGAGCCTGACTGGCTGAGAACTGAAGAAACTTCAGAGAAGTTTCTCACCCTGAGTATTCACCAGGTCAGGATGAGGGCTCAGATCTCCGAGCACTCTGCCCTGGCCACCATTATTTCGAAAGGGCACAGACAAGGAGGAGAGAGTCCAGAGGAGAGCACGAAGATGGACGAAGGGCTTTGAGCCCACATCCTATGAGGAGCTGCTGCACGATCTGGGCAAAGCTTGGGGGCAGGGGCAGGGTGGTGGAGCAGGGCATGAGAGCTGTCTTCAGGTATTTGAAGGGTTGTCAAGTGGAGGAGGGATTAGCCTTGTTCATTAGGGGGAAGGAGGAAGGAAGGGTGTTACTAAGAGGCAGATTTTGGCTGGGTGTCAGGAAAAGTTCCTAACAGTGAGAGCTGGCCCAGAATGGAAGGGGCAGCCATTGGGGGGGGGGGGGGGGTGCACTTCTCCCTGGAATTGTTGATGGGAGAACCACTTGTGGGAACTGTTGTAGGGAAGGGAGAATATAAGTTGGACCAGATGGCCCCCGAACCCTATTTCAATTCTGAAGAAAAAAATTAGTAATTCTCCCCAAATGCCAGACTGAAACCAAATCCTAACCCTGATCCCAGACAGACGAGTCAAATTCTGATCAAAGACTGAGTTCCATTTCTGGTCATAGGCTAACCATAAACATGATCCTGGTCCTAGTCTACTCAGAGAAGGCAGATGCCAAATTGTAGCTTTTACCTGAGAGGGAGAATCCTCTAAAAAGTTTTTTTTAACTGAAAAGACAATCAGTGCCAAATATACACTGTAAATTCTCTAGGGTTTTGAATTAATTATCTGGGCCAGTGTTCAGTTCCATCAATGCACCTTTCAGGAAGCCAATAGAAAATATGGAGGGTTCATGAAACTATTGGGTGTGACCTTAGAAACCAATCCAAACTCTTCATTTTACAGATGAGGGAAATGAAGATAAGAAAAGAGAAAGTACATGCCCCAGGTCACCCAACCATGAGATCATGGCAAGGACCCTCAGAGGCCAGCTATCCCAAGCCTCTGACTCTACATAAGAGGAAATTGAGGATCAGAGAGGTGACTTGGGAGGGCACCCAGGGAGAAAGGAATTGAAACCCAGGGCCTCTGATTCCAGGGTCAGTGCCCAATCTCGAAAAGTCTACATTGCTCTTGGGAGAGCATGGTTTAGTGGGAAAGGAGATGGCAGTGGGAGAGGTAATGAATCTTTGAAGGCTAGAAAACCCTAGGGGCTCAGTCCTTGGCTCAGCTTGGCTGGGCTCAGCTCCAAGCTCCTGAGGACAGGAGGAAGGGATCTTCAACTTGAAGTAGAATGAACAAAACCAACAGCCTGAAGACCCTTGGAAAAGAATGAAATAAATACCAGTGGGTAAGTGAGACCTAAGCTACATAGTCTGTCTGGTGGTAAGTTGTGAGGGAAAGGAAAGTGAAGGCTGGAGAGAGGCAGAAAGGCCAGGAGGGCAATCCTGAGCCAGGCTTTGCAGGAAGTCTAAGATATGACACATAGCATGATACTTGGGGAGTGAGAGGATAAGGCACTGCATCCACTGAGAGTATGGCATTCTGGGGGAAGGGACAAGATCTGGTATCTGAGGACCTGCGTTTGAATTCCAGTTCATCTACTGTGTAACTTTGAGTCCTTCCCCTTCTCCTCCTTGGCACTCAGTTTCCTCCTCTGTAAAAGGAAAGGTTGGAAGTAGGAGGTCTCTAGGGCCCCTTTTAGCTCTAAGCCCTACAGCCTTGTGATGAGAGATGGGGAGAGAGAGGAGAGGGGAGAGAGAGGAGAGGGAGAAAAAGAGGAGAGAAGAAGAGAGGGGGAGAGAAGAAGAGAGAAGGGGAGAGAGAGAGAGAAAGAGAAGAGGGAGAGAAAGAAAAGGAAGGAAGGAGAGAGGGTCAGGGAGGAAGGAAGGGGGAGAGAGACTGCAAGAAGAGGGGGAAAGAGAAGAGGAGAGGAGAGAAAGAGAGAAGAGGGAGAAAGAGAGGAGTGAAGAGAAAGAAAGAGAGAGAAGAGAAAAAGAGACAAGGGAGAGAAAGAGAAGGGAGGAGAGGGGCATGGAAGGAGAGGGGGCAGGGAGAGAGAAACACACAGAGAGACAGAGATAGAGGAGGGAGAAAGAGGAGAGAAAGAAGGAAGGAAAGAGAGGAAGACTGTGAGGGAAAGAGACAGAGACAGAGGGAATTCCAGATGCTAGGGATCGTGCCTGTGGGCAGGAGACCTAGGTACTGGTTCTGGTCCTGGCTCTGCCACTAGCACACTGTGAACTTTTGCTTCCTTGAGTACTGTTTCTCCCATTGTAAGATGGGGGCATTGAGCTATAAGTAAGCTCTGGAATTCCCTGAAGATGACACATTCCCTTGGTGACTTGCATCTGGGTAGAGTATGGAGTCATCCTAAAAACTAGAAACAAATGTCTCCTCCTGGGGGAGGGGGGGTGAGAGGGAATGGGAGTTTTCAGTTCAGCAGAGTCTTGGCCCCCAAGTTTCTAGGGGCACCTCCAGCTAGGGTTGAGGGCCCTAGCACCATAGGAGTTCCAAGATGGAAGACTTCATCTGCCCCCCTTCTACTGCCATGCCAAGGCTTCCCTCTTTTCTTTCCCAGTATAGGCTGAGCTGAGGACACCCAGTTCTCCCACTGAATTTTAGAGAGCTCATTGATTAAGTAGAAGGACTAGAATATAATGGGACTGAAAACCATGGCTATGGGAGGATTGAGGAAAGGAGCTGAGGTTTTTAGCCTGAAGAAAAGAGAAGGTTTGGGAGGCCACGAGAGCTTTTCACCAGACTCATGTGGAGGAGAGCACTTCAGAGGGAGAATTTCAGAGTAAAGTATGGAGGTTCCCAGGAGTCAGAGTTCAAGTCAACACAATGAAACTCAGAGTCCTTCTAACTCAATGGGGAGAGGTATTTACTCAGTAGGTAGTGAGCTGAAGGTGTTGGAGTCAACTGGAAAATAAATGGTGCTTCTAGTCCTGCCTGGTTCTTCTCTGTCTGACTGCTCTTTCTGTCTCCTTTGCTGGTTCCTCTTCCATCTCATGCCTGCTAATGATGAACATCGATCCAAGGTTCAGTCCTGAGCCCTTTCTCTTTTCCTCCTATACTCTCACCTGGTGATCTCATTATCTCCCATGGGTTCAGTTACCAACATAGAACAGGTGATTCCCAGATCTTTAAGCAGCCCTAATTGCTCTCCTGAGCTATAGACCTACATCTCCAACTATCTAGTCAACGTTTGCATTTTGACGTCCACTAGGCACCTCCAATTCAATGTCCTTATCTTTTCCCCCAAACCCTCCCCTCTTCCTATTACTGTCCAAGGCATCACTGCCCTCCTAGTTCCCCAGACTTACAATCTTGGTATCATCGGTACCTTCTCCATCCCACTCACCCAACATATCCAATCAGCATCTCCCACACATGGCCCCTTCTCTCCACTCACACTAGTATCCCCCTGGGGAAGGCTCTTGTCACCTCTAGCTTAGACTGGTAGGCAGTGGTCTGCTTCAGCTGTCTTCCCAGCCCAAACCATTCTTTGACTGATGGCCAAAGTGATTTTTCTAACGTGTAGATATGCCTCTGTCACTGTCTCTGAACAATAACCTCAAGTTGACCCTTATCACCTCCAAGATCAAATATAAGGGCCTGCGTTTGACATTTAAAGCTTATTACAACCTACTCCTCCCTCCCTCCCACCTTCTCATATTCCATCTCTTCCACACTCCTAGACAACTGGGCAACACAGTAGATAGTTTTGGACTTGGAGCTAGGGAGACCTGGGTTCAAATGTGACTCCTGACCCTGATGCTTAACCTCTGTCCCCCTCAATTTTCTCATCTCTAGAATGAGACTAATAATAACACCTTCCTCCCAGGGTTGTTACAACATTCCTAAAGGGCTTAGCACAATGGCTGGCGCATAGTAGGTGCTTAATGAGTGTTTGCTTCCTTTCTCCACACATTCTACAGACCAGTTACACCTGAGACAGGCCTATCTCCGGGCCTTTGCCCTGACTATGCCCCATGCCTGGAATGCTCTCCCTCCTCACCTCGGCCTCCTGACTTCCCTGGTTCCCTTCAGGACTCAACTCAGATCTCGACTTCTCGTCATAGGTAGGAGGTTTTCCCCTACCCCGTCTCACATTTACACTGCACATATC
>CM053586.1:337915984-337938484 GCA_028646515.1 Pseudochirops corinnae | reverse complement strand
GACACCACAAGGTGGCAATTTTGCCTGTGAAATTGTGGGCAGAAGGTAGGGCCTTCCTGATGCAGTGGAGGGAACAATGAGGGACTTTGTGTTGAGGGACCAAATCCACACCTTCCCCCTCCCCCCTTCTACACATATACTCTCATACCCACACCCATACAAGAGCCTAGAGTGAAACACAAGCCCTTTCCAAGAATAGGCATCAGTCAGGGGAAGGGGGAAGGAAGTGTTTTGGGGGGGGGGGGTGCCGAGAGAATCCTCTCCCAGCTTCCCAGAGATAAAGGAGACCACTAGTCCCACACAGAAGAAGGAAATGGTGGGCCTTGGTTTGCTCTTTGTAAAGGGTTTTATGAAACCAACTCTGGAGCCCTCAGCAACAGAGGCAAAAAGGGAGCTTGTCCTTGCATCCCTACCCACCTCACCCATACCTGTCCTAGCCCCTGCCTCTGTCTCTGTCTCTGTGGACCAGTCCTTGGTCCTGTCTTTGTTTCTGTCTCTGCCTCTACCTGTACTCCAGACTTGAGGTCTGCCCCACTCTCTTTCTCTGTCCCAGTCCCTGTCTCTGTTAGTCCTTGCCTCTGCCCCAGTCTTTATAGCTGTCTGACCTACCCTCTGTCTCTGCCCCTGTTCCTGCTCTAGGCCCTCCCTCATGTGGTTGTTGCCTTGCTAAAGGAATAATGAGGGAAATAATGAGCTTTTACAAATAGTAGAAATTTGGAGAACTAGGACCAAGGAAAGTGGGACAGCTATATGAATGCAGATTTCAATTTGACATGGGAAAGAACCTACTATTATTTTGTCCTTTATAAAAAGAGAATGGACTGCCTTGTTAGATAGTGAGCTCCCTGTAAGTAGATGTGTTCAAAGAAAGTTTAAGTCACCACTTAGGGACATTCCTACTCCATACTTAATTTCTTCTGGATGGATTGAGCTGTGGAATTTCAGGAAAACATCTCAGAAATTTGGAGTCCAGCCTCAGGCCAATACTAGAATCACCTCCACAGCCTCCCTAACAAGAGATGACCAACCTAAGGGATCTGCAATAGGCAGGGATGGGAGATTTCTGAGAGGTTTGAAGCTGAATGTCTTGGGGAGTGACTGAAGGATTCCGGTTCTCAGAGGCTGGGAGGAGCTACGGGTGGGGGATGAGAAGGGGTCTGCTCTGGTCACACAGGTCATCATGAGACAAGGATGAGTAAGAGTGGACACCATGGGCCTGGGTCTGCTTCCCAACCATGAATACCCTACCATTGCCCCCCCACCTCCCACTGCTGATGCTATCAAAATTCTTTTTGCCCTGACAGGTCCATCCAAACCTCAGATCCAACAGCAAATCCTCCCAGACCACCAAGGCCCCAAGGAACTCTCCATCTTCCCCTACTTGGAGTATCCCTCCCATGACCAGTAACCCTGGCTACTTTGTACTATATTAGCCATATTTATATCTTCTCTCCTCATTTATATTATGAACTCCCCAAGGAACTCCAAGGGCAGGAACCATGTGCAATTCCAGACTTGTGTTCTCCTCAGATTTTGTGGTAAGTGATGGGAAAGGACACCTTTGGGTGTCTGGGGGCAGGGGATGGGAGGGACTGCAAATCTTATTGTCAGTTATTTAGCTCTGCTGTTTAATGAAATACCTTTTGCTTGAAACTAACATCTTCTGGTTTGATGGGAATAGAAACACATCAGTGGGGGCTTCATGAGCCATAGTTTTGAGAGCATATTGACCTATGAAATACCTAGAACCTAGGAAAGCTTTCTAGTGTGAGAGGGAGCTGAAGGATACCTCAATACAATGTAACTCCAATTAGGTTGGAGGGTCCAAAAACTCTCAGTGTTGTGAGGAGGGTTTTTTTCCTAATATTGAGCATAAATCTGCATTTTTGCAACTTTCATTCATTGCTCTTGAGCCAAGAAGAACAAGTCTGATCCCTCTTCCAGAGATAAAATGCTTGAAGACAGAATTTCTGCATCAGGAGAACTTTAGTTGGTTCCCATATTGGGGGTCTGCTGATCCAGAATGCCCAGCTGAGCCTAGCTACCTTGAGCTGCATCCATAAGTTCCTGGGGAACTTGGGAGAAAGTAATGGCACGCAGCCATGTGGTGGATATGCTATTAGGCATTATTGTTTCTTCTATGTGAAGAATTAAACCCTTGAATACTTCTATGTAATACTTCCCTGTTTGTGTAGGTGGCTGGCTTCAAGGTCATGGGACAATGTTTCAGTGAAATATTTTAGGTTCAGGGAGGAAATGGGATTTCCTGTAAGGAGAAGCTGGGGTTAGAGTTATTTTGATGGGTATAACTCCACACTGGCTACTTCTCCTCTGTTTGAACACATGGGGAGCTCACCAAAGCAGCTCATTCTCCTTTCGGGAAGTGTGATTTTGTACTAATAAGATAAATGAGACTAGTTCTGCCACCCAGAGAGGTGCATAGCTGGTGAGTAGGTTATCCATTTTCTGAGAACTATACAGAACCTGGCCTGACCTGAATTCAAATCCAGACTCAAACACTAAAAAATCCAGGCACATTCCACCTCCACTCCTTCCCAGGAATAGCACCACAGTGACTGGGAAATAAGGTAGGGCTCCTTTCCCCAGCTACTTCTCCCCCAAGTGGCGAGAGGAAGGACTATGGACAAGGCAGGAGTGAAGCAGTTTGTGGCCTCCTGCATGTGTGACCAAAGTCAGGCACTGTCTACCTCAGTTTCCTCAACTGTAAAAAGATAATAATAGCACCTACCTCTCAGGGTTGGTAAGAGGATCAAATGAAATATTTATAAAGAACTTAGCATAGTGTCTGGCACATGGAAGACATTTAAATGTCTGTTTCCCACCTTCATGCCTTCCAACCCATCACTGGTCTATGTGTGACTGTAGGATTTGTCTGTGTTGGGTGGGGTCTTTTCAGGGACCCCAAATGGAACTGAAGGCAGGTCAGGTTGGGCCCCTCAGACACATTCCTGCCTCAGGGTGGGGCAGATCATTGGTCTGGGCCTGAGGGTAGGGGTGGGTGAAACCTCTGGTGTCAGGTTCCCCCCCACAACATTCACCCCCTCAGTCCTTTAGAGTGGTCTTTGTTGGGAGCTCAGACAGACCTGGCAGGGAGGCGGGGAGGGGCGGGGCAGGGAGTGCAGCCGCCTCATCTGTTTGCCCAGAAGCCAAAAGCAATTGGGGGTGGGAGTGGGAGCTCCCTGGGAAAGGGGCCCTGAGAAGGGACTTGTCCCTATCTACCCAGAACTGCCCCCTCCCTGCTATGTTCCACCCCCCCCCCCACTCCTTCCCAGGAACAGCACCAGAGTGACTGGGAAATAAGATGGTGTTCCCTTTCCCAGCTGCTTCTCCTCCAGGTGGTAAGAGGGAGGAATATGGGCAAGGTAGAGGTGAGGCTGTTTGTGGCCTCCCCCTCCCCAAACCTAAGGTTCTCCCTGCAGGTCCCTCCTTCTGCATACAAGCCCCCTGGCTTGTGGAGAAATCCCCTACCAACAGGGTCATTGCCTTATTTTAGAGCTTCCATTTCACATCTGGAGTAACAGCATTTAGTTGGGCAGACAGCCTCCTCCCACCTCCATCTTTCCTCAGGCTTGTGATTCAATGAAAAGAGCCTGGGGGTGGGGAGGCAGAAGCCCCCAGACTTTCTAACTTTACTGATTATTCCCTAGCTTTGGAACCTTCAGAGACTCATCGAATTTCTCGGAACCTCGGTTTTGTTAACTACAAAATCCTGGAGTCACATAAGATCAGTATCCCCATGACAACAAGCTGGGTGAGCCTTCCCATGAGGAGGAGCTTATAGCCCAATGCCCTTTGAGAGGAGCCATCCTGATCTTCTGCTGTCTTTCCTTTGAGTGAGCCCAACCTGGAGCCAAGCATTGTGGTGAGGCAGGATGAGGTAGGAGAGGTGACAATGAGCTCTTCACTACAGCTGTGTGACCCTGGACAAATGGCCTCACCTCTCTAGTCAGTGGTACAGCTGGCCCTGGAGTCAGAAGGACCTGGGGTCAAAGGCAATCTGGCCTTAGACACTTCTGAACTGTGTGACCCTGGGCAAGTCATTTGATGTCTGCCTTAGTTTCCTCAACTGTAAAACAGGGATGATAATAATAGCACCTACCTCCCAGCGTTGTTGTGAGATATTTATTAAAAACAAGCAAAAAACCACTTAGCCCAGCTGCCTGTAACATAGTAGGTACTTAATCAATGCTTATTCCTGTTCCCTCTCCTCTGATCTGCAGTGACATCATGCTTGTCAAAAATGCAGGTGACACAAAGCTATAGGTAGGATGGCAGGATGCCCAGAGATCACTATAGGTTAGAATAATGGACCCAACCTTAAAAGATATGGGAGAAATATTGGGTTAAAACATTGGGTTAAAAAATCAATTTCACAAGAACAGGATGGAGGATTTGTTCTGTGTAACTGAACAACAGGTTTCTTGTTAAAACAGACCTGGGGATTTTGGTGGCTTCCAGCTCAGTATGAATCAGCTGTGTACTATGGCAACCAAGAAAGTTAATTTCATCTGAGGCTGCCTTGGAAAAGGCCCAGCATCCAGGCCTAAGGAAATAATGATACCACTGTAACTTGCTTTGATCAGATCCCATAAAGAATATTGTGATCACTTTTGGGCACCATACATTAAGAAGGACATGTTGAGAAGCTGGAAAAGGACTAGAAGAGGGTGACCAGGATGTCAAGTGAATATCAGGTAAAGATCAGTCAACAGAAATAGAGGGGGATGTTTAGCCTGGAGAAGAGAAAACTAGTGGGGCAGACTAGGGGTGGGGGAAGAGGAACTATCATACTTGAAGAGGGATTTGACTTGCTCTGCGTGGTCACAGGGGATAGAACTAAGAACAACGGTAAACTGAGGTAAGGAAAAAACTCCTTAATAGTGAGGAACAGCCTCAAAGAGAGGGAACTGTCATAGGACAGAAGGAGCTCTCTTTCATAGGAACAGAGACTAGACAACTCTTTGCTGGGAATGTTGCCAAAGGAATCCATAATCAGAGGACAGCTGGCCCCAGATGGCTCAGTGGTTCCTCCTTCTGGGATCTTTAAAATGGGTTTAATAATCCTTGGATTATCTTTGTTTTTCTTTCTGTCTTTACCCTTGGCCCAATTTCTGTCCCACTCTCTGTCTCTGCCATTTCTCTCTTCTAGGCTTTAGAAATGTGACCTAGTCTATATCCCAAAGAGATTATAAAAAAGGGGAAAGGACCCACATGTACAAAAATATTTGTAGTAGCTCTTTTTGTGGTGGCAAAGAATTGGAAATTGAGGGGATGCCCATCAATTGGGGAATGGCTAAAGAAGTTTTAGTGTATGGATATAATGGATACTATTATGCTATAAGAAATGATGAACAGGCAGACTTCAGAAAAACCTGAAAACATTTATATGAACTGATGCTAAGTGAAGTGAGAAGAACCAGGAAAACATAGTACATAGTAACAACAACACTGTGTGATGATTGACTTTGATAGACTTAGCTCTTCTCAGCAATGCAGGGATCTAAGACTATTCCAAAAGACTAGTGATGGAAAATGCTTTTCAAATCCAGAGAAAGAACTATGGAGTCTGAATGCAGATTGAAGCATACTATTTTCTCTATTTTTTCTTTCTTGTAGTTTTTCCCTTTTGTTCTGATTCTTCTTTCACAACATGACTAATGTGGAAATACATTTAATAAAATTATATATGTATAACCTATATCAGATTGTGTGCCATCTTGGGGAGAGGGGAGAGGAAGAAGGGGGGGAAAATTAGAGCTCAAAATCTTATAAAAGTAAATGTTGAAAACTAAAACTTAATTAATTAATTAAAAAAAAACAAATGTGACCTAGGATTATGATGACCAGTGAAATAAGTTTCTTCATTTGCTCCTTGTGAAACACAGTCTTCAGCCCTGCTCCCTTTCTCCTCCTCCCTCTACTTCCCCTTTCATCTCAGAACCTCTCCAGTCTTCTCATCAAATCAGTGCCCAACTCTTTTCTCAGCTGTTTCTATATCTCTGTTCTGAGTGTGTGTGTGTGTGTGTGTGTGTGTGTGTGTGTGTGTGTGTGTGTGTGAGAGAGAGAGAGAGAGAGAGAGAGAGAGAGAGAGAGAGAGAGAGAGAGAGAGATTTGTCTCTGATCCTCCCATGACCACCACTAGGTGTTCCCTGAGTGTATCCCACACCCACTCTCAGATCATCCTGAGTCACTACAGCAACTTTTAAGACAAAATCCCATCTCCCTCCCCATTCCCATTCTCCAACCCTCAATCAACAGGACCTGAGACCTTTCTCTTTGGGCCTTTTGCCTTTTATTTATGGAGTATGAAAAACAGCCACGAGGTCACAGGAAGCTGGACAGACAGACAGATAAGACACAGCACAGAGCGAGCGGCATGCGGCACATGGGAGCCCAGCAGTAGGGCCAGTGACAAGGACACGTGCCTGGGGTCTGGTTTTCCAACTAACAGAATAAATAAATATTGTACCTTACAGGGTCTTGGCCATGGGAAGGCCATGATCTCTAAGCACACATTGTCACACAACAGCAGTTTTTACAGCAGTTTGTACAGCCCACCAGCCAAGGGGCATGAGGATGGGGGTAGGAAAGTCTAGAGGTTCACAAGCATCTAGGGTCAGATGGTCTCTTGGGCATCACCTGGGGACTGGTTCTACTCCAAGCTTAGGATCCAAAATAGGAAACAAGGGTAAAAGCAGGACTAAGGACAGATACCCAAGAAGGATTTATCAGGAGACTGGGATAGTGACTGAGCTGTGCAGGAAATATGGGCCTACCCTGGGCTGGGCTGATTCTTTTTCTTGGGGTCAGAGGTAGCACCCCCTGTATACTCAGGACAATTTGGCTATTCTGGTCTTGACAATGTAGGTCTTTTGGGGGTTAGGGCTGCCAAATCCTCATTCATTCATTCATTCATTCATTCTCGAAGAAGAAGAAGAAGAAGAAGAAGAAGAAGAAGAAGAAGAAGAAGAACTGAACCCAAGCAAGACTAGGTCCACAGAGACTCAGGAAACATGACTGAATTGAGTTAGGAGGTGGGGAAGGACCTAGGTCCATAGGGCCAGAAGCTTGAGTCTGGCCTGAGTTAGATATGGACTGGATTAGGTCAGATTAGGACAGGGCTCTTTGGAATATTGACTATCACCTCCAAGTAAGTTACTGCCTTGATGGTCTCCATGCTCACACTGTCCCTTGGGAGGTCATCCCTGGGGTGAGGTGAGGGACCATGACCATTATCTACACCAAAGCCAGGACCTTGCACAGGTTCTTCCTCCTTGCCCTAGGAATCCCAACCTTGCAGACCTTTTCTGAGTTCACAGAGGTAGGAGACAGGAGTTTGGGGAAGCAAGGATTACTGGTTACTTGGACTGGCGTCCCTCAAGTACAGAAGTTGGGGTCCTCAGGACTCAGTGTATTAACTCAGGCTGCCTGTGAGCTAGGCCCTCCCTCTTCTGCCGAAGCTCCAGCCTGGCCCCTAAGGCCCCTCCCCTCTGGCCGATCATCTCCACTCGTAATTCCCCCATGAGATGAGGAAGGAAAGCACAGAGGATAGGAACCTACTGTCTGTTCTCTATCTCCAGTTTCTGAATTCAGTTAAACTAAATCTGATTGAAAAGACATTTATTGAGCATCTCCTGTGTGCAAGACTCTATTCTGGCCACTGAGGATCCAAATGCAAAGATAAAACTTTCCCTGCCCTGCCCCCCCAGCCTCCTCATGGTGCCCAAATTATCTTCCTAAAGTCTAGTTCTGACCATGTCCGAACATGTCAGAACTCCATCCCTCAGATCTCTCCCAGAGCTCTCTGTTGCCTATGAAGAGAGGATATATTCACCCCCCAGCCTCCAAGTCTTCTACCACCTAGTCCCAAACCCCCTTCCCAGCCTTAATCCCCTTCACTCACCCTCTGTTCCAGTCAGGCAGACTCCTCACCATTCCAGATGCCTTCTAAACTCAGTCCCACCTCCAGATCTTGGTTCAGGAATATCCTTCTTCTTCCTCCCTGCTTCTCCAACCCTCCTTCCAAGTACAGCTGCAGCTCCTTCTCCCTGTCAGCCTCCTCTGACTAGATCAGCCAATGATCACTCCCTCCTCTGAGTTCCCAAAACCTTCCTCTAGCCCATAGCTTTCCTTTCTTAACCTCTACACCTTGAAGGTGCTCCTGATCTCCCCCATCAGCCTTGATATTCATAGAGGTCAAGACTCTGGTCCCTCCCCTTCCTCATTAACCCATCTTCAACGGGGCAAGTCATGAGCATGGACCCTGGAAGAAGCTCAGGAAAGGTGATGGCTGGAGAGGGCAGGGATAGAGTGAGGGGGTAGCAGAGCACCTACTCCCAAAATGATTTCCTAACTTTCCCAGAAGGCAGCTTGCACCCTACCTATGGCAACCTCTGTTACCAGAGATTAGATATGGAGCACATGGAACCACAAAAGGAGTTTTGTTCTGTTACCTAATCTGTGCATGACTCTAGGCAAATCTTTGCCCCACACTGAGGCTCAATTTACTCCTCTATAAAATGGGCTGGATGGTCTTTAAGTCAGGAATTCTCAATCTTTTTTTTGTTATGGATTCCATGGGCACTCTGATGAAGTCTGTAGACTCCTCAGAATAATGTTTTTAAATAATTGAAGGAAATTCTAGGTTAAATTAAAGATATATTTTTCCCATCCAAGTTCCCAGACCCTCTGCAATTTATCCACAGACCCCTTGAGGATGAGAGGTCAAGGATCCTCAATCTAAGTTTTCTTCCTGTGAGTCCTATGGGTAACCCCATCCTTGACCAAGCAAGGGGCATGAGGACAGATGGAGCAGCTCCCCCACCTTTCTTTCTCTTTATTTCTCCATCTTCCTCATAGACCAGCTTCCTTACAGGCACAGATTCCCCTACCTATCCCCAGGGGCCCCAACCAAGTCTCCTTCCCTTCCCAAACTTCCCTCTCCTGAAGGACTTGGAGCAGTTGGATCAGGAGAAAGGTCTTAGGAGCTAGAAAAGTTTAGGTAGGAAGAGAAAAGGGGAAGAAATTGAGGAATCCTAGATAATACACATTTGGCATTAGCTCTGGACAAAAGAAAGTCAACAACCCTATCCCAAGCTGCTAAACCCGTGGTCACTCTACCTCTCATTATCCCAAGGGAGAAGGGGCCAATTCAGCCCTCCCTGGGAAGTAAGAGGAATATGGTTGAGAAACATTTCCCCAGACCCAGGCTTTCTGCTGGCCTTTAATAAATAGAATGGTTAGGAAGAAGAAATTCAAGCAAAGCCTCAGGGTTTACAGGGTTCTGTGCCCAGGAGGGAGATTCCAATTTGAAGGAAGTTGAGATGGGCAGAGGGACAAAGGGAAGAGTTCTTTGAGGTTTGGCTCTAGGGCTCCTGGCAAGCTTCATGGGTCAGCAGGGTGGTATCAAGGATCATCAGCTTTAGAGATGGAAGGAATTTGAGAAACCATCTGATCAACTGCCTTCTTTTATTGAGGAAAAAATGTGGGCCTGGAAAGTGAAAAGGGCATATTCAAGGTCACTCAGAACTGGAATTCCCATCCAGACCCTCTTACTCCAAATTCAGTGTCTTTTGCATGATGCCATGGTGACTGACTAGCTCCAGCAAAGTCTGTGGGCAGACAGGATAAAGGTGTTCCCAAGCAAGCCAAAGCCAGACCCCTGAAGTCTGGGAAAGGCTGGACCCCAGAGTAGGGTCCCTGATGGCCGAAGAGCATTTAGGGAGGTAGAAACCTAGTTTAAAAGTTCTCTTCTCACACTCACACCTTGGTATGAGAGAGTTCAGCCCCCATCAGCATCCTATCAGGGTGGGATGTGCATACCTGTGATACATATGACTCATGCCCCAAAACCTAGCTCCATCTGTCTTCAAACCAATGGATTGTGCTTCTAGTTAGCTTTCTCTTTCTAGGGCTGATTGTTCATCTCTCCAACTAAAAGCTTCTGCAGAGCTACAGGAACACATGAAAACATGGGATCATTGAGATGGAAGGTCCCCCATTTATTCTACAGGTGGCGAAGAGCTCCGAGGAGAAATTTGCCAAGATCACACAATGATTGTGTCAAAGCTAGAGTGAACTCTGGACCCCCAGACCCCTTAGCTTAGCATCACTGGAGGAAGTGCTGGTACAGCTGCTCTTAAGGGTGACTACAGACCTTTCCTGAACCAGGAACTAAAAGTCAAAGCTTCTGTTTTCCCTCTTCCTCACCCTCTAGTAAATAGGGCAGAAGCTCTTAGTAAAGCAATTAGCTTTGAGACTGTTGCCATCTAGTTTTGGAGACAGGATCAGTTTGTTTTCTTGCTTTTTGATGTGTCTCCCTTAAGTAGGAAAGTCAATTTCATAGTTCTGAGGATAAGAAACCCCTATCATCCTCCAATTCTAGACCCATCCTCATTCTCAGCTTAGAACCTGGAGCTTAGAACTGTAGATTACCTGCTCTTCAGTCCCAGTAAAGTGTTTCTGCCCATGGTCACTCAGGCCTTCCAAGCATGTATGCTTGTCTGTCCTCAGAGTTAGACAAGAAAATGAAGGGTTCTGGGCCTTATTGGTTGAACTGAATCAAATTAGGTCATATCAGGCTGGTATCCAGTAGATGCCTACCCAATCCCACTTTGAACAAAATCTCTCAGTGCCTGTCATGCCTCACTCTAAGACACCCCCTCCCCCAAATAAGCCTGCTCTGGGGACGAAGTCCTGAACAGCCTTGGTTCATACCCCGTTATCATCCCTGGGCCCTATTCTAACCATCTGTGAAATGAAGCTAAGGTTCTCTAAGGTTCCTTTCTGTTTTGACATTGTGTGACCTTGGACAGTTCCCTTATCTTCTCTGGGCTTCAGTTTTTCCATCTGTAAGATGAAGGGGTTAGAAGAAATGATCTCTAAAATCCCTTCCAACTCTGACAATCTAGAATTATTTCTGAGACACAAGGTGTAACTTTGCCACTACTTCCTGCTCTGGAAAATTAACCAAGAAGAGCACAGCTTTCTCAGGATTGGCCTTTTTTTTTCCCCTGCTCATGTCTCCTTTCCTGATGGTACAGACACACCAGAGGCTAGGTTTTCAGGGGTAGGATGGGGTGGGCTGGGCTAGTGACCCTGGCTGGGGGGAATAGGAGTAGGTTGGAAGGAGGGGAGAATCCAAAAGATAGCACAAGTATAAACAAAATGAAACTTAACAGTTTGGGGTAGGGGCACCAACACAGGCAGGTAGGACCACATTTGCCATATGGGGAAACTGAGGAAGTGAGTGGTGAGGTGGGTTAGTGAGAGAAGAATAGAATGAAGGAGGTAGACCAAGGGGGAAACAGGCTGCAAAAAACAGAGGGAAAGATAGAACTTGGAGAAATAGACAGAGAAGAAAGAACTGTCCCAGAGTGGAGTGAGCTGCCTGGAGGTAGGGAGCTCCCTCTTCCTGGAGGTCTTCAAGCAAAGGTGGCATGACCATAGCAGCTCTGGAGCTAAAGAATCCCCCTCCCATCTATATGGTACTGTATGACTCCTTCAGTCCCTTCCGCTCTGAGAAAAACAGAGGGAGGTCGAGGCAGAGATAGAGGGAGGAAATGGGGAGATAAAGAGACAGAAAGGAGCGGGAGAGAAAGACATGGGCAGAGAGAGAAAAGGAAAGGAGCGGAGACAGAGAAAGGAGGCGAGGGCGGACCGAGTTGCCTGATGCCAGGCGGACACGACTGTGGGACCTTAGCAGGAGACAGAAAGGACCCGAAGAGAGGAGTGAGGACCAAGAGCGGGGCAGACACCACACCGAGACACAGCGGAGAAGGTAGAGTCAGAAGGACGGAGAGCCAAAGCCGGGGAATGATGGAGAAGCGGGAAAAGGCAACAGGAGAGGAACGGTGGGAAGTGGAGGGGAGGGGGGGAACTGAAAATAGAGCTTTATATATTTATATTTATATCACATTCCACACATCCAGTTACGAAGGGAGGGGGTTGGGGTCAAGGGAGGAGGCTGTTGCTCCTCCTCTAGGACTGTCAGGGGTGGAGAGCGGGGGAAGGCCAGTTCAAAGAGGAAAGAGAGATTTCCTTCCCTCTACCCCACACCAGCTCCCTCCCAGGGCCATGCAGGGATGCAGCAGGTGCAAACTTCACACACACACACCCGCCCCCCCCCACCGCAAGGAGGCAGGGATCGTCCTGGCGCGGGTGGTGGAAGCCAGGAAGGAATGGGGGGGGGGGGGGAACTGTCTCCCCAGGCTACATCTGGGGGGGGGGGGTGAAAAGGAGACCGCCCTGCGGGCCGCCCTGCCCCTGGGGTCTCTTCTGGACCAGGATGAGGTCTGCGGAACCACCTGTGAAGAAACGGACAGGGAAAGGTTGGGGCGTTTGCCCCAGCTGGGTTTGGGGTGGATCTGGGCCGGGCCCTGGGCCCAGGAGAGGGGCTGCGGGCCGGTTAGGGGTGGGGTGGGGGAAGAACAGGGAATGGGCCAGGGCGGGAGGTCTGCCTTCCTGGGGACGCGCCGCTCAGTTGGGCAGCGTGTCCAGTCCCAGGGAGGCCGCGTGCTGCTTGGCCCGGAGCCGCAGGCTCTCGATGCTGCTGGTCTTACTGTTCAGGGCGGCTGAAGCCGCGGCTGCTGCTGCGGCCGCAGCGGCTGGAGGTGGCGGCGGCGGGGGACCGAGGCCGCCGGGGGCCGCGGGGAGCAGCGGGGAGCCCCACACACCCGGGTGGGCCGCGGCAGCCGCCGCCGACAGCGACTGGTAGTAGGACTGGCAGTGGAGGGAGCCCAATGGTGCCATGTTGACGCCCAGGTAGGGCACTGCAGCAGCAGCGGCGGCTGCGGCGGCTGCAGCGGCAGCAGCTGGGGGCGGTGGGCCGCCCACCTCGAAGGACGAGTAATGCACCAGGTTGTTGGTAGCCGCCATGTGCTGGCGGAACTGCTCCTGCAGGCGGAAGAGGCTGAGCGGAGAGGAGGAGTAGGAGTGTGAGGGCCCCAGGATGCTGCCACCACCCCCGCCGGCCCCAGCGCCCGAGGTCTGCGGCGGCAGGGGGCCTGAGGCTGTGCCGCCCGGTGAGTCTGCAAGAACAGCCATGGGGGAGGCCCGTTAACCACCACGCAGAAGCTCCCACGGCTCACCACCTAAAAACTTCCCCCTTCCCTCCGCCCAGCTGGCTCCCCGATGCCTCCCAAAGTAACAAGCAAATAGATTGCCTCCTGGTCAGCCCAGGGGCTGCAGAGACAGGATCCTGGGCTGAGCGGGATTGGGGGAGAGGGGAGGGATATACTAGCAGCTTTTCCTCCCATTCCTTCGACATAGTATTTACCCGAAAGTCTTCTCTTGCTACATTGTTTCCAAGATACAGTTTTCCCTGTGTAGTCTCCCTTAATACATCGTCCGGTACCATGTCTCCCAGATTGTCTCCCTGATACATTGTTTCTTCTAAGTAACGTTTCCTCTGAGCAATGATCTCCTCTGTTACATTTTTCCACTGCAAAATACTCTGTCTCCTCCGATCCACCGTCTCATCTAATAGCGATACCTTCTTTCCTTCAATACACTGTTTCCTCGAATAGCCTGCCTGTCTTCTCTGATACATTGTCTTTGCCAATAGCCCGTTTCCTCTGACAGACAAACTGTCTTTTCAAACACAGTGCCTCCTCTGATACTTTCTCCCCTGAGAAAAATGTATTCCTCTTTCTCACTCACCGAAGAAAAACAACGTCTAGCCTGATAAATAGTCCTGTCCCAATGCACTGTCTGCTTTGATAGCTTGTCTCCCCTGATACATGGTGGGCTGTCGTAGGTCGTCTCCTCCAACACCATCCCAGGTTCTCTCATTCATTTTTCCCTCTCATAGTTTCCTCTGACATCCTGTGTTCTCTGATATTCCATATATTCTCATATAGTTTTCTCCCGATATGAAGATAATTCTCCCAATGTCCACTATATTCTCGACAATGTAACCTCTGATTCACCCTCCCCTCTAAAGCTGCTTCCCCAACAGCGGACCTCACACATTCTAAGACCGTCTCAGCACCTCCTACATGGGCCCTGGGCAGCATCCCTCTCAAATGGGGACCTGTTCCCTGCAGCACCTCCTGCCCCACCCCACCCCCGCCCCGGGGCCTCACCTGCTTTGGGGCTGCTCCTCTTGCAGCTGAAGCCCTTGCCCTCCAGGCCTGGACTCTTCTCAGTCTTGCCTTGTTCAATGGCTCCCCGAGCTTCCTCCTCCTCCTCCTCCCGGTCAGCCTGGTCCTCAGGGGCTGACTCACCAGCAGATTGCTCAGACAGAGTTAGGTGTAACTCAGCGGAGGGCTCGCCAGGCAGAGTACAAGACTGCTCAGACTCAGGCAGGACAGGAGCCTGGCCATCTGAGTTGGGGACTTCAGCTTTGCCCTCCCCGTGCCCGCCCTCAGCCTCCTTCTGCTTCTGAAGCTGCTCCTTCTGCAGGCTCCGCTGCTTCTTACGGAACTTGGCCCTTCGATTTTTGAACCATACCTTGCAGGGGAGAGGGAGAGAGAGAAGAGAGAGAAGAGGTGAGCAGGCCTTGGGGAGAAGAACGGAAGTGAGAGCAGTTTGAAGAGAGACAGAATGGGGTCTAGTAAGCAGGAATCAGAGCACGGTAGAGGAGACCTAGGCAGAGAGGAAGAGCATCTCTCACAGTCCTTTCCCGAGTTCTACCTCTCCTCTCCCTGCCCTGCTCCACACCCACATTCCGCTCACTCTGCCCGCCTTTACTCTGCTCCCTCTTCACCTTAATAAATGTGGATGTTTGGTCTTGGTTATTTCGACCCTGCAGATAGGAGACCAGCCTAGCGCTTGGCTGCAATACTAGGGGAGCTGGCAAAGGGGAGGAAGGAGACAGGTCGAGGATGGGAAGGCGTCGGGAGTGGGAATAGTGAGTCTTGCCTGCACTCGAGCCTCTGGTAGATTGGTGCACATGGCCAGGCGCTCCCGCATCACCACGTCCGGGTAGTGGGTCTTCTGAAAGGTCTTCTCCAGGGCCTCGAGCTGCTGGGCAGTGAAGGCAGTACGACTGCGACGCTGCTTTCGGTGCTGAGAGCCATAGCGGGCCTCCAAGATGATGTCTTGAAATGTACAGCCGTTGGAGGGCAAGCAGAGGGGGCCCATTTAATTATGGGAATTAGGGAGGAGCGCACACATACACAGCACACTCAAAACTGCCTGCCTCCTAGTTCCAAGACTCAGCCCTCCACGAACTTAGAATCACAGTCTTGAAGCTGGAAGAGATGCCAGACGGTGTCCAGGCTAACCCAGTCCAGGATAGGAACCCTCTCTACAGCCTTCCAGACAGAATGGCCTTCTAGATTCTAAAGGAAGACCAATGGTAGTGATGAGCTCACTAATACCTGAAAGAACCCCTTCGGTTTTGGCTCTATACTATTTGGATATCATTAAGGAAATCCCTTCTGTTTTCAATTTCCTCTGTCAAGTAAGGGGGTTCAAATCAGTTACCTCTAACTGCCCTCCTGGTTTAAATCCTATGATTTCCAATGACAGAGAATATGATCCTGTCAGATGACCCTTTCTGCTTATTGGTAATTCTTTTTGTCTTGGAGAAGAATCATGATGACGATGGTGGTGGTAGTGGTCGTGGTTATTTAATGCTCTAAGGTTTACAAAGTCCTTTACAAATGTGATCTCTTTTTATCCTCACAACAACCCTGGGAAGCAGATACTATTATTATGCCCATTTTACAGATGAGGAAACTGAGGCAGGAAGAAGTTGTGACTTGTTGCTCTCAAACTTCTTCTCTGGGCTCAAGTTCCTTCAACTTCTCCTCATATGGGACTCACCTTCTATTTTCTTACTATTCTGTTTGCTCTTTTGTGGATGTATGACAGTTTGTCAGTGTCCTTCTGCTAAAATATTTCTTTTTGTTATTCTTAGAATATTTTCCAGGAAGCATATGGCCAGGCAGAGAAGAGGCCACTGCTGTCCTTAGCCTTAGCAAGTCATCCCTGGATCTGGTTACTACTCAAATTCCAAGTAGTGTCTGCAGTTCTGATGAGACATTCTGAGAAGAACACTATTATCCAGGAGAGAGTGTTTCTGGGGTGATTAAAATCTCCTCTGGCTGAAGGGCCAGGGGAGCCAAGAAAGGTCACTGAATACATGCTGATGACTACATAAATAGTCACCCAAAAAACCTCCCAAATAAGTATTTCTTTGCCCTTAGTCTTAACACAGCCTGAGCCCTAACTGTCCAAAGACTGGGCCCTGACTCTAGTTATATACTGATTCCTGATCCTAGTTACATGTTGAGCCCTGACCCTTGTCATAGACTTAACCCTGACCCTGATCCCAGATTCAGCCCTGACTTGGGCAAGTTATCTCATAAAATTGTATTTGATCATAAGAGGGAACAGGATGAGAGAGTAGATGGCTCCACGCAACATTCCCTAACTGTAGAAGCCACATCTTGCTTCCCACAGAGCTGAGACAATTGTCAGAGCTCCTCTTGAGATGCTTGGATTCCTACAAGAAGGCCAGATGATTTGTGGAGCAGGAAAACTCAAGGTAGATGTGTAAGGATGAGGGGACTGGTGAGCCAGAGAGGGGCTCAGCTGGAGCCTCAGATCTCTTTGCTCACAAATCGCATGGCTTCTATCCTCATTCTTTCCCAGAGAACTACTTCATATAAGGGCCCGAAAACATCAGATATTCCAAGATCTTAAGATTTTCACCTTGAGACTTCCCTCTGTCTGTTTGTGACCTCATCATTGACTCCATCTCCCAGGTTGTAATCTTGGGATGATATATGACTCCTCCCTCTCCCTCACTTGCCACATCCAATCAGTGACCAAATTCTGTGGATTCTATTTTGGCCATTTCCACCCCCCTCTGTTCCCACAGTTGCTTCCTTAGTGCAGACCCTCAATGTCACCCACCTGGCTGTTGTGATAGGCTCCTAATAGGTCCCCCTGATTCTACTCTCTCCTCCTCCAATCCATCCTTTGATTTGTTACCAGATCCATTTTCTTTAGGGACAGAGCTGGTCAGGGTACTCCTTCCTTCAAAGCCTTATAGGAGACCCAATTGCCTCCCATCCAGTTTAAACTCATTTGCCTGATATTCAAGATCTAGAATAACCTTAACTTTCTAGCTGCATCTTAGATTGATCCCTTCCATGAAAGCTTTGTTCCAATCAAACTGAATTCTTCTCCATTTCCTGAGCAGACCCTATGCTATCATATTTCAGAACCTTTGTTCACCAAAATTCCCTCTGCCAGGAATGTCTTCCCTCCCCTTTTATCTATCTGTATAGGGGTAGGCAGTTGGTGGCACAGTGGACAGAGCACTGGGCCTATTGTGCCTCAGATACTTCCTAGCTATGTGACCCTGGGCAAGTCTTTCTGCCTCAGTTTCCTCAACTGCAGAATGGGGCTGATAATAGCACCTACCTCCCAGGGTTTTTGTGAGGATCAAATGAAATATTTGTAAAATGCTTAGCACAGTGCCTGCCATAGTAGGCAGTTAATAAATGCCTCCCCCCTCCTCCTTCTTCACCTGGTGAATCTGTGCCCATACTTTAAAGCTTACCTTCAAATTACTTCCTCCAAAGGTCAAAAGGAGACACAGTCAAGCTGGGCAGTGTTGGGGGTACCATATTAAATTTGAAATATATTTTTAAAAACACAAAGCTGTACTAAGGGCCATTTCCTGTTTCCTGTGTATTACTCACTTTGCACTCTTCTTTGTGGAGTGCATGTTTGTGGGTACTTACCAAGCTCACAATAACCAAAAGAATTTTAAAAAATCACTCCCTCTGGGGCAACTGGGTGATGCAGTAGATAGAACATTAGAGGTCAGAAGGACCTGAGTTGAAATTTGACCTCAGACACATACTAGCTGTGTGACCCTGGGCAAGTCATTTAACCCCCACTGCCTCCTCATCATCCATGTTATCCCATAGTCCACAGAACACCCTCTCCCAGGAGACCTTCCTTGATCGCCCCATCTATAATGATCTATGGGGCTCAGATGGTTGTCTTAATCCTCCCTATGCAGCATGATGGAAAGCCCTGAGCTTCATCATCCTCTTGGCCTGTGAGCTCCATGAGGCCAAGAACTGGGTTAGTTGTACTCTGTAAGTCTCCTTGAGCTCTGCACACAGTAGGTACTTAATTCATGTTTGTTGAACTTTAAGTCCTGGGAGCAGAACTTTAAGTCAGGGAGTAGCTCTTACCAATTCAAGCCAATTCAACGGGATTAAGTGCCCATTGTGTGCTATAAAGGCACTGGAGCCATAAAGACAAAAGTGAGACAGTTATTACCTTTGAGTAATTACTGTCTTCTGGAAGGGGACAAGGACATGACATGTAAATGAGAGAGCAGGTAAATAATCATTTGAGGACAGAGAGAACTCAGGAAAGAGCTGTCGTAGAGGAAGTGGCTTGGGAACTCAACGGTGGAGAAGCTCTGAAGAGGCCAAGTGAGGAGGAAGGGCATTCTAGGCATGGAGATCAACAACAGCCTGTTCAAAGGCATAGGAGTGGGAGATGTGGCACCAAGTTCAGCCATCATTAGCAAGCAGGTCATGTTTGAGTCAATAAGGTGAAATATAATGAGCCAAGGATGACAGGCCCCTTAGACCTCTCTGTTAGCCGAGCAGGTACACTCCATTTTTAGAAGCTCTACTCTTAGAGAAAATCTGGGTGTCATGCAATGGCAGGAAACACCCCAGAGGAATCTCATACCCAGAAACAGGGTGCCATTCAACCCAATAAACATTGACTGAGTACCTTCTTGGTTCAGAACCCTGGGTCCTGTGCTAAAAGGGAGCTAGCTCTGCAAAGTTCAGGTCCTTGATCTCATGGTGTTCCAGTCTAAGAGGGGAACTCACTTTGGGTAACTTGAATAAATAATCACAGGATAAATACACCAGAGAGATATAGTCAGAGGTCTCTGCAAGCTCCCTGGAGGAAGTCTTTCCTAGCAGGAAGACCAGGGAAGAAGGAACAATTGTGGTGGGCTAAGGATCCTAGGATTCCGGATAGAAAGCTGAGAGTCATGGCATATGGTCCCTTCCTTTTACAAAAAGGGAAACTAAGGCTCATAGAGGTGAAGGAACTTGCCCAAGGTCACCCAGGCAGGAGTGTCAGAGGCAAAAGTCCAGACTGCAAATTCAACACTAGCTATCTATGCCATGATGTAAAGCATGAAAAGGAATTCCACAGTTGGAGAGTGGGAGGAAGAGAACGGTGAGGAAGCAGACCTGTGCCAGCATGCTCTCCTTTCCTCCCTCCCCCACCACACCCAAGTTGATCTTACCAGCCAGCCTCTCTGCCAGGGTGAGGGCATGCACAGAGGGCCTGTAGTCAGGCCCATGCTGGGCCTGCTGGGCTGCCTGCTGGTGGAGGTTATACATAGCGCTGAGGGAGTTCATGGCATGCAGTGAGTAGCCATTGACGCCGTAGTGCTGCATTCCGGCAACCACCTGGAGGAACAGGGAAGCAGAAAGGGACCTGTGAGGACCCCAGAGACCTCCTGAGCTCTTCTCTCTCTCCTCTCTTCCCCTCTCACCTTCTTCCTTCCACAGTCAGTGACTAAGTGCCTAGTAGGTGAAGAGCCCTTAGATAAGAAACGGGCCTGCCTGGTTCACAGTCTAGGAAGAGGATACAAGGAGCATAGGAAGATACAGATGGAATCCTGGCAGGAAAAAGGCAGACCAGCCAGGTAAGCAGTGAGACCCAGGGCAGCTCATACCCTGAACATGGCCATCTGCTACACCCTCCCACCAAAGCAAAGAGAAAGACCAACCTCAATTCCAGGGGAATAGGAGAGCAGAGGAGGAAGGGGAAGACAAGGAAGTCCTGAGGTTTATTATCCTTGGTCACTGGGGGCCCCCAACCCCAATGGTACCATCTGAGGCAACTCAACCATTGTAATGACACCAGTAGGCTGAACTTTCCAAAACTCTCATAACCATACTCTATCTTCACAAAAGTCCCATGGCAGGGACAGGATAGATATTATTTCCATTTGAGGGAGGGGCAAACTGAGGTCCCGAGAATTGATTTACTCCAAGTCTTACAGGGAGGCAATGATGGAGCTAGGATGCAAACTCAGGTCTCCTGCCTTCTCAGCCAGGGGTTTTTGTACAAAGCTTGTATCTGTAAAAGCAGGGAAGCCAGGCGTGCAGGAACCCCAGCTCCTCCCAATGGGAGAATTGCCTAAGCCTGGAGCCCTATGATGTTCATTACCACAATATCCTGATTTTGTGCTAAATTACTCAGGCTTAATCATCTGTTCTGCACCCCCTTAGTCTCATAGGCTTACAGAACATCAGAGAGGGGAGGGCCTTTAGAACAGACAACAGAAGATGTAACGGGACAGAGACAGACAGAGAGAGACAGAGACAGAGATAGACACACAATGAGACAGAGACAAAAAGACAGAAAGACAAAAAGACAAGACACAGAGAGACAGAAAGACACAGAGAGAGGGACAGGAACAGGGACAGACAGACCAAGGAATTTGAGAACAAAAGGGGATGTGAGAATTGGAAGTGACCTTAGAAGCACAGAACAGAGAAAGCAGGAGCTGGAATGGTCCTTAACATGGAACAGAGCACCTGTCCTGACTGTCAACACTGGGAAGGAGCTGAGAGCCAAGAATCTTACATCAAGAACAAGAGTCGAGGAAGTGATACATTAAAGTGACCTAATGAGGCAATAAATGGCAGAACTCAGACTCAGCCCCCAGCTTTGGGATTCCACTTCTGGTCCTCTGCCCACACCACACTCTTCAGCTGAAGCTGCTGTGGGTCACTGTCCCAGTGCAACCAACAGAAAGAGGATTGCAGGAGGCAGGGTAGGGGAAGGGGAGGTGTTTCTTGTCTTCAAATCTCTGAGAGATACTTACAGGGAAGAGGCATTAGCCTTGTTCTGCTTGGCCCCAGAGGGGAGAACTTGAAACTACATGCAGAAGTGACAAGGAAGGAAGGCTTCCGCTCAATAGAACTTCCTAAGCCCCAGAGCTGTTCCCTGATTGACAGTCACTGCCTCAGTAGGTGGCTCTGGACATCTTCAAGGAAATAGGACCTAGAAGGTATCCTCTGGCCCACCCAACTGGGATTCCAAGGGTCACACCTCTCAGCCCTGGAAGCTTCCTTAAAGGTTTATTATTGTTGTTATTATTGTTATTATTATTATTATTATTATTATTATTATTATTATTATTATTTTGCTAGAGTCCCACCAACAGAAGGAGAAGGGAAAATCCTGACTGTCCAGGGGACCAGGTCAGTCTGATCTTAAACCAAATCTTAGCTTAGCTGCCTACTTCTTATCTACACTACACTTTGGAAGATTAACTTTCTGGAGTACCCACAGAAAATTTTTTCTGTGCCTGGGCCAGGACTCTGGCCCATCTATTTATGGCCCCTTCCTGCTACGAAAGTGTGTCTCACGCTCTCATTTTCTCTCTCTCTCTTTCTGTCTCTCTCTCTGTCTCTCTCTCTCTGTCTCTCTCTGTTTCTCTCTCTGTCTCTCTCTGTTTCTCTGTCTCTGTCTCTCTGTCTCTCTCTGTCTCTCTCTGTCTCTGTCTCTATCTGTCTCTCTCTCTCCCCCCTCCCCTTTCTTCCTCTCTTTCTCTTGTCTCTCATTTTCTCTCCCTGTCTCTCTCCTGACTCTCATTGTCTCCGTATTCCTCTCTCTTCTTTCTCTGTCTGTCCTCTCCCTGTCTCCATCTTTCTGCCTATTTTCTTTCTCTCTGTCCTGTTTAACTCTCTTTCTCTCTGCCTCTATCTTTCCATATTTACCTACGCCTCTCTCTTTTGTGTGTGCCTCTCCGTGTCACTGACTCTCGATCTCTATCTGTCTGTCTTTAGGTTCGTCCATCCACTGGGAGTGAGGAGAAGGGGCGGGTAGGGCAGGGCAGGAGGCGTCGAGAGGCCCCTGGAGGCCTTGGCCTGGGCCGGGCTCAGCCCACTGCGCACTCCAAATAAAATCAATTAAATATTTAAAAGGTGCCGCGTAGCAATTCCTGGGGAGCCGGGCAGGCCATTCATCACGGCGCCGCGGCGTTTCACGAGCTGTCGAATTGTGCTTACATTGGTTAAAAGAATCTTTATATTTCATTAAGCAAGCAAAGCGGCGGATCTCCCGCCACCGGCGCCGGGCGGATGGCTTTCGTTTTCCAAATCTGCAAATGCATCCGTTATGTCCCCGCGTCGCCCCAGGCGGAGGAGGCCTAATGCCCAACCAATCGAAGAATCAAGTCGAATTTTATTAGGGGGTATTTTTTATAAATTAACAGCAGCCGGCCAAGGAGCACGGCTTAACTTGTCTTTGATTAAATGGGCAGTGAACCCTCACCCCGCCGCCGCTCCCAGGGCGCCCGCCTGGCCTGCTGGCCGGGCCTATCTCCGCTCCCATTTGCCTTCCCTGCCTTCTCTCCCTCATTCTTTAATTCATTCTCATTCTTATTCTCTCTCTCTCCCTCCCTCCCTCCTCTCTCTCTCTCTCTCTCTCTCTCTCTCTCTCTCTCTCTCTCTCTCT